>CM020180.1:23490097-23563016 GCA_009805545.1 Oryza longistaminata | reverse complement strand
TAAACACTAGCATTCATATGATTGGTTGGCAACTGAAAGTAATTTCTCAACGCAGGACTCTCCATGCCACGAGTTCCATTCGTGACAAACAAATCACAAGAAAACACTACATCTGAGAATCTGTCTTATAATCATTAACCAGTGTATTCGTACAAGCAAAAAGCACTGACAGTGAGTCAGTGACTCAGTGAGACTTACATCAACAAAGACAAAAAGAATGAAGCTAAATAAAAAGTCCAGCAATTGACAGTTCTGGCATAAGGTAACAGGTATTCCAACATGTCAATGCTTAGTGGGCATGAGAATGATCAAAGGAAGTGTAAAAGATAAGTCTTTTTGTTCACCGAGTGTAAAAGACTAGGTTCAAAGCTGGTCATCAGGTGAAGCCGTTGAGAGATGAAGCCATTCTCCATAGCAACCACTAAAATGCACATTTGGTTTTTAAAATATCCACTTTTGTGAATCCTGTGAGAAATGTTGCTAAAATAAACACACATGGTGACAGCTCCTTGCTTTAGGCATTTGGCACCAAATCTTTCTAGATAAGGAATTTGGCACCATCCTATACTATACCAACTTTATATTTCTCACATACTTTACAAGCCTCCATTTCTAAAAAGTATAATGGCTAATGATTCTCGTAAGCTAACAGACAGTCAGACAGATGCTTCCGAAATATGCTTACATCAACCAACCTAGGATTGAACCTTTTAGGGCTAAAAAAATAATCTTAAAAACAGATGCACATCTATGTTGACCTGCGTATAGTAGTGTAGCAGCATCGGCATGACTGGCATGAAACTAGAACATCCGGGTAGCGCGCCAAGGAGCACCACAAGTCCATGCCGTTGCATCTCATGAAACTAACTACTACCACATCTGTATATTCAATTTCAGACAGAATGGTCGCCGCCGCCATTACCTTACTTGCAAACTACAAAAAAAAAAAACGCCCAATTCCTACTCGAAATTTGAAATTGAGCCACGAACACAATGCCTACGATCGTCATATCCCTTAAAAAAATTCCCAGCAAGGGCCTCTTCTGCAGACCAATAGTAATACAGAATAATAATACTAGTAGAAAGAATTCGCAAACACGGGAAGAACAGGTGCCAATCCAGGGGCAATATTTGCGACGTCCCGGTTCCCCCAAAACGCAGAATATGGCTAACTAAATCGGGATCCCCATCCAGAAACCGGCAACCAAGAGGTCCGGCGAAACCACCTCGAGCAGAAACCAGGGAAGCTCGGAGCGGAGGAAGCGGGCGGGGGGCTTACCCTGACGACGAGGAGGAGGAGGGCTTCGGCGGCGAGGCGGGGCGCACCGGCGCGGCGACGCGGAGGAGGCAAGGCAGGGGCGGTGGATCTGGCGTGGGAGAATGGATTTTGGGAGAGGCGGAGAGACGGTGACCCGAGCACCCGACCGAGAAAGTGACCGTCTCTGTTTTTCTTTTTCTTTAGATGAAAAGTGACCGACCCGATCGAGCAGTACGGGCCATTCTGGATTAGCGCCAAAATATGACCTACCAATATTGTTTTGAATAGCGTACGTGATGGTTTTGGTTTGAAGCTAAATTGACTATGGATCGGGAGCCTGATCCAGACCTATAAAAATCAGGCGTCACGCATGCGTGCAAAACCACTTTAAACTGACTAATTTATCTTTTAAATTATTTATCCAAATTATAATCCGATTGTACCATTAAATTCGTTGCAATTAAATCTTCAAAATAAAACCACACATGGATATATTCCGACGAAATTTTTTTAGCTTATTATTGAATTATTTTAAATGTTGCACGATATTCCACCAAGTATAACGGAATTGTTTCATATCGAAAATGTTTCAATCGTATAAATCGGGCGTTGTTTCACCTTATATAAAAACAATATTTCAGCAAATAGCGAAAGAATGTTCCAGTTCACTGCAATATTAGATCTATATATAGTAAAACATTCTGAAGACACTAGGCGAAACATTTTTGGTGGAACAAAAAAAATGAAACAAATTCCTTTAATAGAGAGTTTCCAAAATATGTGGGTGATTTATTGCAAAAGAATGTTTCAATTCACTGCAACATTAGATCTATACATAGTGAAACATTATGAGTACACTAGATAAAACATGTTTGGTAGGGACACGTGGCAGGTAGAGGCAAGACAAATAGAAGGGGGGGCATGTGCGTCGCGAGGGGAGCGCCCGATTTCGCTCCCCCCGTGTTGGTCGCCCGATAGCAAGCAATTCCGAAATTATTGGCATTGCCAATGTCCAATTTGATATTTTCTATGTTCTACTCAAAGTTTGGTTCTAAATTGGTCTCCAACCAAATACAACTATACCCTACTAAAAAATTGGTAGTGCTAAAACTTGTCTAGTTTTGGATACTATGAATATTTTAGTAGGGTATTGAACCAAACAAGCCCTATAATCTGGTGGTGGGAGATATTTAACTATTTCTCACTTTTACGAGTGGTAATTACGAAATTATAACTGACATATCATAAATTGTGAGTGGTAAAATTTTTAATTGCCAACTCTTAAAAATGTAAATAGTTAAATGCCCTTGTGATTGGAGGTTGGAATGGTATACAGCAGGTGGGGCTGGAGGGAATGTGGAAATGATTAGGTATCGGGTCCTATGAATTTTTGTTAGACGTAAGATTGATATGGAAATGTTAATCTCTCTATTCCAAAAATATAAGCACTTGTAACATGTTTCTTAAAATGTGTAACATTCTTGTATATTAATATTATCTTGTATATAAGCACTTACGAAAATGATTTTTTTAAAAATGCACATAAATACTTATAACTTGAAGCGGAAGGAATATAAAATTCTTGTAAATATATTTTACTATTTCAGAGAAGATCTTGTTGTGTGAGAATTAAAGACTGGGAGAGAATTGAATGTTTCTGTGTCTAAGAATTCTCTGATCAATAACCTGTGTTTTGGACAAGCACATTTTAGCACAAAAATATATACGTATCTGTCATTGGATTATTCCATGAACATTTCCATATTTTCTATCTTTGCATGCTTCAATTTATCAGCATGCCATATAAAATTGACTATAATACCATTGGATTGGAGTTTAGTCTGCTAATTTGGCACACGGCTAAATATTTTTAAGGGCATATAGAAAATGATGCAAATGCCTTCTCTTCGACTTTACACAATCTGCCGCCGATATGCTATGAAAAAGATTTGATAGTTTGGAACAAGATCACTCTCATCAATACATCGTTAGTGCAGGTTGCGAATGGAACAAAGATTGAAACGAATAAGAGAATTAAACATAATAGAACATAGATCGTGTTGATCTTATTGCCAATTCACTGCAAGTGACAATATAGCTAAGGAAGACAGTCAAATTAGTGGGATTGTTCCGTATCTTGAGCCTGATGCTTTATCCGTTCAACAATATGTAGACAATATAAGACTATATTTTTAGGTTCAAAAATTGTCCCGCATATACTATCTTTGTAGAACTTTATTTTTTTCTCGTTTTAACCATCAATACATTCACTCCTGCTCGTTTTCTCCCTGAACTTATTTTCTCTGCATATTAATGAAGGCGTAGTAATCTTTTAATCTCTTGATTAATTTGCCTTTGATTAGCTAAAACAATATTTTTTAGTGACAAAAGCAGTGCATGATCAAGTGTATGTGAGGAAGATGGGTTTGGCTAGGTGGATACAAGCTAAGAAAATAAAAAGATTGTGGTTTTATGCTCAGCCCACACACGGCTACTCGTACTTGTGCACACTCAGTTGATTGTGGGCTAGGGGTGGTAAAAAGCCTAGATTTTTAGGTTACAAAATTGAGTTATTCCTAAAATAAAGTGGGCTTAAACTACCTCCGATTTTAAATATTGACACCATTAATTTTTTTTATAAATGTTATTTATCTTATTTAAAATATTTGTGCAAATAAAAAATATTTAAGTCATGCTTAAAAAAATTTAATGAGAGGGAGCTAGTCCACGGGATGCCGTGGAAAAGTAAAATCACGGGACAATTTTAATGTGTGATTAATTTGTACACCATGCTATACCACAGGTACCGGGTACCAGGTACCACAGGTACTAAAGTGCCAGGTATCACAAGTATCAGGTACCAGGTGTCACATGTATTAGGTACCAGGTACCAGGTATCACAAGTAACAGGTGCCAGGTATCACAAGTATCAGGTATCAGGTGTCACAGGTATCACAAATATCAGGTATCAGCTACCAGCTGTCACAGGTACCAGGTACCATGCAACTGGTACCATTCTGGTATCAGTTGGTATCAGTATGGCGGCAGAGAAGAACACGAACACCAGTCAAAAAGAGAGAAAAATATAATCTATATTACATAATATCATTGTGTCAATGTAATTTACATGACTCATACTAAATCTCTCAAAGTGTCACGCTCAAGAAAAAAAACAAAGCAAGAAAAGGAGAAAACGAAAAATTAAAAACAAGTGGATGATCGACTATGGTATATAGAATACAATGGAGATAGAAATTTACACCGTGAAAAATGAGGGAATGTGAAGAAATAGGGATGGGAAGATACAAATTGAAACTGCATAGCAGATGGTGCCTTTGTACAAGAAAATCGAGGGCTAAATCAAGAGGAAAAATAGGGGCAGATTCGTGGACATACCAGCGGTGAGGGGAGGGTTTCAAGAGAGAAATCCATCCAGGTGTCGCCGTCGGCGGAGCACTGTCGGCGTGGGGCGGTGGGGGAAGGCGGTTGAATAGGCCGGAGAGCGACGAGGAGGAAGAATGAGGAGAGGAGGAGTGGACGACAGTGAAGGGGTTGAAGTGGGGGAGAGGAGAGAAGCAGCAGACAGTACAGCGTAACGGTTAGGGTGTAGTAATTTGTACTAAATCTATCCCGTAACCGCAACGAGAGGCCGTTCTATAGGTTTTCTGTAAATCAAATCACAGTAAATAATTAATAATTATATTTTTTTTTCAAAATAAGGCAAATAATCAAATATATATAAAGAGTCAAGGGTATTGTATATTAAAAAACTAAGATAGTACCCTCTCCGTCCCTAAATATAAGAGGTTTTGGTTTTGTCTAAATTCGTTGTACCAATCAAAACGCCTTGCTAAAATAGGATTAGAAAAAAGGCCTACCCACACCTTTCGTGGGCTGCTCGCGCTGGACGGATCACAGACGATACGAGAGACGACCGAGATGGAAAAGACACGAGAGACGGCTTTCGGAGTCGGACGAGGGGGCAAATCCGAATCGGGATGAAAAGTCCAACTTCTTCCCGATATAAGTATAACGGCTATTTCTTCTCCACGTTCTTTCAAAAAAAAAAAAGAAAAAAAAAACTAGCTAGCTAGCTTGGCGGGAGCGCGATTTGTGATTGTAACTGCGTCAATGGCGACGGCGGCGGAGTCGCAGGGGCTCTCCCCGGGGTTCAAGTTCAACCCGTCCGTCGAGCAGCTTCTCTGCTTCTTCCTCCTGCCCTACCTCCGACACCAGCGCCTCCTCGTCGACGGCGTCGTCTTCCTCGACGACACGGCGAGCGCGCCGCCGTGGGCGCTGCTCCACCGCCACGGCCGGGGCGGCGATGACGAGGCCTACTTCATCGGGCCGGTGCCGGCAGGTGACGGCCATGGTGGCCGGCGGCAGCAGCAGGTGAGCCGCACCGTCACCGCCGGCGGCAAGTGGATAAAGCAGAGGACGGAGCGGCCGAGAGGGGAGGAGGAGCCGGTGGTGGTGTTCGGCGGCGAGACGTTCCGGTGGGAGGAGTTCAGCCTCAACTTCCACGCCGACGAGCGGTGCCGGAGCGGCAGCACCGGGTGGGTGATGCACGAGTTCGCCGTCGTGCCCCCCGCCGGCTCCCGCGTCGCCGCCACCCACACCGCCTGCCGCATCGCCTTCACCGGCCACGGCCAGAAGCGCAAGCGCGTGCCCGACGGCTACGTGTTCGTCGACGTCCAGGTCCAGACCGCCGCCGCCGCCGCCGCCGCCGTCGCTCCTCCGTTGCCGATGTTGTCCTCGTACGGCGAACCACCGCACCCCGGCGCGTCACACGACGAACACTTCTCTGACGATCATCCGCCGCCGCAGTCTTACACTTATTACACCCAAGAATACCAGCAGTTCTTGCCGGCGGCGGAGCAGAGCGATCAAGAACAGGAATACTGTCTGCCGGAGCAGCAGAATTTCCAAGATTATCACGTCGCGGCGGCGGAGCAGAGCGACCAAGATTACTTCTATACGGAAATGATCAACCAAGAACAGGATGACGCATACCAGCAGCAAGATTACGCATACCAGCAGCAGCAACAGCATCTCTTCCATGGAGATTTCCTCGCGACTTCGCAGCAGTTTCTTGATCAGGATCACGAGGTGATGCTCACTGGCCTCGGCGGTGGTCTCGTCGTCTCCGACAACGGCGAGCTCGCCGCCGCGGCCGCGCCGGCTACAGAGCCGCCGGTGCACGACGTGTTCTTGGAACCTTTGGTGCCTGAGCCACCTGAAAATGTACATGTTGACGGAGCAGGGGAGTCCGCCATGGCGTCGGCTTGCTCAGCTGGTGGCGCGCCATTATTGGAACAACCCTTTGCGACGCCGCAGCAGTTTCTTGATCAGGAGCAGGCGCCGGCTGGCCTCAACGACGATGGCGCGATGATCTCCAACAACAACAACAACGGCGACGGCGAGCACGACGCCGCGGCGCCGGCTGCGCAGCCGCCGGCCCGGTACTACAACGGGCCAGTTCCGGCAGTGGACAGCGTGTTCTTGGACAAGATGAGAAAATATTTGATAGCTGATGCGAAGGGATTATGCCGAACTGATGCGCACACCAATGGCGAGCACGCCGCCGCCGCCCCAGCGCCGGCTGCGGATGATCCGATGGCTGCTCAGCACGGCTCCGCGCCGCCGCCGCCGCCGCCCGACACGGCGGAGCTAGAGCGGGTGGTCGGACAATTGTTGAGGGAAGCGGAGGATATAATCAACGTTGCGGCGGCCGGTGGCTACGGAGGCTCGTCGGACAAGCCGCTCTCCGAATTTGATCAAGCACAAAACCAAATTCTGGCCAAGTTGATGGCCGTATTTAATCAAGTAGACGAGAGCTAATCCCTGTCTACTTGTTGTTAATCTCTGATGTGACCTGACATGATGAGCGGCGTCATGCTTCTGAAAGAACAGCTCTCTCTCGCCACGTTTTTTTGCTTGCTGGAGGCCTGGAGCGGCTGACAGATCAGTGTACCCGTTCTCTGTTTGTAACTGGTACTAGGAGTAGGCTAGAACACGAGAATCATTGGGAGTATAAAAGATTTCTCTATTGTTGGCAGTGTCGACTTGTAAACAATGTATTTCTTTTCTTCCTTTAGAGAATGGATTAGAACCCAACTACATGAAATTAATTAATTGTAACAATAAGCAGAGGAAGAAAGCGCAGGTACCCGCAGCGGGGGCGGGGTACCTCCACGACGACGGGCTGGAGGCTGGAGCGCGGCGCCGCTGGCAGCCTGGCACGTGACCGCCGTGTCGCCGACACCTATGGGTGTTTCCCGTCCAGTGGGCCCCTGGTTCCTCATGTTCTCGAACTACCCCCACCCTCACCCCCTGGCTCATCTTTGACACCGTCGGCCGCTCCGGGAACCCTTGTCGCTCGCACCGTGCTAGGCGCATGGACGACTGTGTCTCCTCTATATCTCGTCGGCCGTAGGCAACCTTGTTGGAGATGGCCAATCTGCGAAAAGGGAAAAGAAACAGCCACGTTAACAAGAACTAGGTAAAAAGTGGTACACGGGATAGAATTAGTGAGACCGGGTGACAAATGGGAATAAAAATTTAGGAGAGTGTTATTTGGAAACCTATTTTTTTAGAAGGATGGCAAATAGTAAATTACCCCGAGAAGGATAAGAGTAAAAGATTCTCTCTTTTCTTGGCTGCGTCAAACTGTAACAATGTTTTTTTCCCTTTGAGTTAAAACCTGGCTACATGGAATTGTGTTGTAGTGGATTAAAATTTTCATTATTATGTTTTCTATTATGTTGTTTGCAACCAACACATTAGACCATAATAACACATTGTGTAAATAATCTCCAAATTCACTCCGAGTTGGCTGCAACTCTTCCATGTGGATTTGCACAAATTTGTCGTTAACACGGATTTGAGGCCGATCCAGCTTAGTTGCCTCTCTTTCCTCTCCTAGATCTGGCCAGAGGGGACCAACGAGGCCGCTGGCGCGGGCAGTAATAGAGGGAGCAGCGGTGTCGTCTTCCCCACTCCCATCCCTCTCCCAGATCTGGTCGAAGGGGAGGAGGCCACCAGCGGCGGTAGCAACAAAGAGGGCTAACGACCAATGACCACCACTAAATCTGGCGGAGGACGGCTCGGTGACAACGACGGTTACTGTGATGAGGTTGGGACAGCGACGACTACCACGGCGAGGGTAGCGACCGAGCTTGGGCGAGGCAGATCTTCCTTCAGTGAGGTTGGGAGAGGCAGATCCATTTCTGCTAGGCTCGGGAGTGCCGGATCCGTCATTACCGATCTCAAGAGGGGTGGATCCACCATCGATGGGCTCGGGATCTAAGCGGTGATGGCAGTTGAGGAGATGCGTGCCTGGGGCTCGATTGCCTGCCGCGAAGGGGCGGTCAGCGATGGTGGATGAGGCATGCGCCTCGGCCTCGGCCTCGTCCTCGGCTGCAGGGCTGGGAGAGGTGGATTCATTTGGGCCTCGACAACAACGATAAGCGTTGGACGACGATGACTTCTGTGATTTGGGATTGGGGATTTGGGGGGGGGGGGGGGGGGTTCAGGAATGTGGATTTGGGTTTGTAAGGGAGATTTTGCAAATGGAAGCATGAATTTGTTTTTTTTTGTGTGCAATTCTTTTCCGCAAAATCCTTATCACAGGCAGTCAGCTCAATCTCTCAGTGGAGTGGAGTTCTTTTTTCACTGGCAGCCGTCGTAAGATGGCTGACAACCAGGCAGAGAGCAGGACGTCGAGGAGGTGTTGGCGAGACAGAGGGATGCAGGGGAGTGAGGTCGGAGGTATGCATATCAAGTGGCCCTTAGCCTCCAGGCGGCCTGATCTGGCAACCAAGGGGGATGCAACCTTTAGTGGGCTCCTAGGCCTCACCACCACAGAAGGACGCTGCCGCTGCTACCCGCGAGGCCAGCCATTGCCATGGTGACGCTAGCCTGGCCACCGATACCTGTGAGGCCAGCCGCTTCTGCGACATTTGAGAGCAGGTACAATAGCATGCTATAAGCCAGCTGCAAACATATTTAAAGGAGATAAATGATGAGAGAGAAGGGCAGCGGGCTACAGATTTGTAGCAAGCTGTAGCACAGACTCCAAGACGCAGTGTGTGTATGACAGGTGGGACCAAGTATTAATATGTAGTATGTAACTATTGTATGAATGAGTAATTAGATTGGCTATAGATGAATTGGAGATAGTAGTTAGCTTACTATTAAACTTGCTCTGATAGGCTAGCCACCGGTGCCCGCGTGTCCAACGTAGGTGTTTGTGAGGTTGGCCGCTGGCCGCCAACCGCCTCAACGGAGAGTGAGAGATCGGACGAATAGAAAAAGAGGAGAGAGCAGAGAATGGGGAATAGAAGAGAAAGAGAGCAAAGAGATCGAGGGTAAGTCTTGGGCTGTTCTCTTTTTTTTTTTAAAAAAAAAACTATAATCACGTCGGCTTAGAGTTTAGAAGTACGGGCGCTGATGTTATTATTGTTGTTTTTGTTTAATGAATCAGTATTGATATGTGTCTCATCGATGCCGGATATTTCGGTACTAATTAGGAGCATGGTGGGTCAGAGAGTAGGAAACCTTATCAGTATTGGGTTTTGTCCAACTGGTACCGATAAAGGGTACTGATATAGTAGTAAACGCATCAATCCTATCCATATAAAACCTCGCTTCATCCTCAAATATTACAACACAGTTAACAAAAATGGCAATATAGTTGCTTACATGAAAATAAGCACATCGTTTGTCTTAGTCCATAAATCAATAGGCAAAATTGTCCTTTTACATACTTTATACATACTCAGTGTATACTCAGTGGTACTCTCTCTATGCCATAATAATAGACATGGCCAAACTTGACACAATCTCCAAAATTATTTCTTATATAAAATTATAACAATATAAAATTAAATGAAATTAATGATATTATTTTCAGAAAAATAAAATTAAAATTTATATTATACTAATTATTGATTAAATATTATAAAAATTAAATTTTAAAATACGTGCACGTCCTATAGAACGGAGGGAGTATATTCCAGCGGTCTTAGGAATTCTCTCGTCGTAAGAAAACACTTCTTCGCATATGTGCTGTTCCCGCTGTATTTGGCCCAATCCCTCCCTGCCCAATAACGGCCCTAAACATACAGCAAGGCCGAATCGGATTCGGAGACCCAATCCCGCAGCCCGCGAGCGCGTTTAATACAGCACCGACACCGGGCCCCGCCTTCTCAAACACATCCTTCCCGCCGCAAACAAATCCCACCGCCTCTCTCCCCAAAAAACCTAGCTAGGGCTAAGCACCAGCGCGAGGGCGAGCGAGCGAGCGATCAAGAAAGGAGCTCCATGGCGGCGGCGGCGAGGTCGCAGGGCTCTCGCCGGGGTTCAAGTTCAATCCGAGCGACCAGATGCTCGTGGAGCTCTTCCTCCTGCCGTACCTGATCGGCGGCGAGCTCCCCGTCCGCGGCCTCGTCTTCGTGGAGGACGACCACCTGGGGGGGCCTGCCGCTGCCGCCGTGGATCCTCCTCGACCGCCACGGCCGCGGCGACGAGGACGAGGCCTACTTCGTCGCCCCGATGGGCGCCGGCGACGGGGCCCGGCAGGTGCGCTCCGTCGCCGGCGGCGGCAAGTGGGTGAAGCAGAGGTCGGAGGGGAATGGCGAGGTGGTGGTGGCCCCCGGCGGCGAGGCGTTCCGGTGGGAGAAGTTCAGCCTCAACTTCCACCGCGACGATCGCCGGAGCGGCAGCACCGGGTGGGTGATGCACGAGTACATCGTCTCCCCACCCGCCGGCTCCGCCGTCGCCGCCTCCCACCGGGCCACCCACATCACCTTCACCGGCCACGGCCAGAACCGCAAGCGCGTCCCCGACGGCTACGTCCTCGTCCTCGACGACGCCGCCGCCGCCCCTCCTCCGGAATCCGAGCAGAGCAATCAAGAGGAGCAAGAATACGCTGCTTGCACCGACCAAATCCAGCAGCAGTGCTTCGTGCCGGAGCAGCAGATGAGCAACCAGGATTACTTCCCCGCGGCGGCGGCGGCGGAGCAGAGCAACCAACAGTTCTTCGTGCCGGCGGAGGAGCAGAGCAGCCATCAGTTATTCTTGCCGGCAGAGGAGCAGAGCAGCCATCAGTTCGTCTTGCCGGTGGAGGAGCAGAGCAACTACCAACAGTTCTTGCCGGCGGAGGAGCAGATGACGCAGAGCAACCAAGAATATGCTTACGGCGAGCAAAGCCAGTGCTACATTGTGCCGGAGCAGCAGCAGCTGAGCAACCAAGAATACGCTTACAGCGAGGAAACCCAGTGCTACATCATGCCGGAGCAGCAGCAGCAGAGCAACCAAGAAGCAGAATATGCTTTCGCCTGCTACGACGAGCAGCAGCAGCAGCAGCAGCAGCAGCAATACTTCCATGGAGATCTCACATCGTGGCAAGAACCCTTGGTGACGTCGTCGTCGTCGTCATCACAGCAGTTTCTTGGTCAGGAACAGCTGCTCCCTGATGGCCTCCTCCTCGACGGCTTTGGCGAGATCTCACAGCAGCAGGGCAACCAAGAATACGCGTACTGCGAGGAAAGCCAGTGCTACATCATGCCTGAACAGCAGCAGCAGCAGAGCAACCAAGAAGCAGAATTCGCTTTCGCCTGCTACGACGAGCAACAGCAGCAGCAGCACTACTTCCATGGAGATCTCACATCGTGGCAAGAACCCTCGGAGACGACGACGTTGTTGTCGTCTCAGCAGTTTCTTGGTCAGGAGCAGCTGCTGCCGGATGGCCTCCTCGATGGCTTCGATGAGGTCGAGATGCAGAATATCATGGCTGGTTTGGTCGCAAATCAATCTCCATAGCTCTGGAGGGGGAAGAGGCTGCAATCCATGAAGATCAACATTGTTTGTTGCCGAAGCAGGGGCAAGGTTGCTGACAAGGAATCAAAGCAGCAGCTGCCATGAATTAGTTTATGCTTTAGTTGTTGTAATTAAATTACTGATGAGCGGCGGCGTCTGAAACCGCTGGCTCTCGCCATGTTTTAACTGAGCTCTGATCTGTTGTAGCTGAGCTCGTAAGTATATAGGTTAGAACTCTGCAATCAGAAGAGTAGAGAATTCTTTATTAGTTTGACAATGTCAAATTGTACACAAGAGCATTCAGTAAAGTAATATATGTAATCCATTAATTGGTTGTAAAGATCATTGCAAGGAGTATAGTTGCATGAATCTTGTATATATGGTATCTATGTGGCCTACAAACATGTAACACAGCTGATATCGCTGTGAAAGAATATGTATCTGCAGCCTAGAATACTACCCAAAGCTTCTCTGTCCAATGAGGAATCCAGATAATAATTTGGCAACTTATAATCATTGCAAAATTGAGTAATCCTATATCTGAGTCTGCTCTTGCAAAGCAAGCAGCTCCAAAAAATTGCAGGATGCTTGAGTAACCTCCACTGCATTATCGGTTTTTCTTCGAAACTTTCGGGTTCTTGCACATGCGGATGCTTGCAGGAGTAACCTCCACTAGCTCATCTTCTTGAATAAACTCTATGCAGTCGTCCAGACTGTAGCTTAACGCTTCATCGAGAACCACTGCAGCATACCAAAACGGATGGAAATTAATCGTATTTCTATCAAAAGTTGGGAGTTTGACAGTTGATGTGAAACTTATGTAACAAATCAATGGAAAGCCAGCTAGGCAAGCACACAGATGTGGAAAGGCCCAGGAAGATATAGGTTAACAGCATGGAGTACAGAGCACAGGGCTCCTCTGCTTGCTTCCCATGTTGCCTCCTAAGCTTTGGTCAGGCAGATCACAGGATGGTTGTCAAAGTTGCAAGAGGATTGCTAGCGAGAAGCAATGCCTAGAAGGATATCTGTGAATTCAAAGGTGAACGAAGGCAGCTTATCCAATGGGATAAGGGAGAAGCATGTCAATATTTAGGCTGTTCCTAGAGCCCAAGTCAGAAGGCATGAAGAAAATGGTGCCTGTGATCGCAGTGGTAATGTAATGCACTAATACTAGTGTTTGTTGGACTCTATTCACAGGAATATGATTCCACAGAGGTGGAACCAGATCGGCTCACCTGGGCTATGGCCCAGGGCCTAGGCCTTAAGTTCAATAGGCTCAAATAAAATTTCACCATGCTAAGCCCAGTATGGGCCGAAACATGCTAGGCTTGGCTGGCCCAGGCCTTGGCCCAAGGCTGGCTCCACCCCTGCGCTGCCACGAGCCTGTGCATACATGGGTTGCAGTTTTGCTTACATGGCTTCCAACTCACTCAGGCAAAGTAGAGCCTGTTTATGATGTTTTGATTGCATCAATCAGGTCAATAGGCAGTAAAGCACTAAAGCCCCTCCAGCCAGACCTGCCCAGCCTCAAGATGCAAGGGTTTACTTATCAGGAACCCCAACCTAGGAACTTTTTGGAGCTAGCAACTGTAGGATTCAAGAAAGGCATGGATTATGTGAGTTGGACCAAGCTAGCTATGGTTTAGTTGAACAGCTATTTACAAGAGAAAACAACCAGTACCTAATTTTCTTCAATAAAAAGATATTTCTACCAAATAATATAATCGCAGTAACGAATAGTGGTTGCAGATGAAAATTTTACCTGTAGTTTCCTTGTTGGAGCGGACATTTGTTGCAGCCTTTTTCTTGCACACATTAATTGCTAAATCACCTGGTCGCTGATGGATACCAACTATTTGGCCCTTGTAAACATCCTGTCCTGGACTCACAAATAGTATACCTCTTTCTTGAGCATTAAGAAGTGCATACGATGTAGTACTTCCATCCTCAAATGCAACCTATACCATGTTATCCAATTTAGATGTTGATGAAAACGGAAGAAAAGAAACTTGTTGCTTGAAACTTGAAAGTAATGTGTACCAAGGAGCCTTGATCACGTGAACTAAGATCTCCAGCCCATGGGCCATAGCTGTCAAAAATTGTGTTGAGTATTGCTGTGCCCCTAGATGCTGTCAAAACTGCATTCCTGAGTCCAATGAGGCCTCTAGTAGGAATCTTGTATTTTAGTAATGTTGTTCCCTCTGGCCTGCCATTTGAAAATGACTCTTGTTATGGCAACAACTCCTCTATCTCAGGAATAAGCATTATGCAACAGAAAATTTTCAAAGCCATATTGTATTCATTACATCCATTACTGCATGATTTCTTCATAGAGTAAGATATTTGCTTCAAACCATACAAATAATCCATCCAAAAATTCAATCTCAACCACCATCTGAAAATACATAAACCACTCCCAACAATTGTTCTTGCATTTAATTGATATAAGAGGGTCAGAAGTTACTCCGAGACACGACAGCTTAGTACACTCTTGTATAAAATGTTGAGGAAAGTCATGCAGTTCTCAGAGTAATGAGACAGACTCGATGCATAAACTTTTACACTCTAACTTTAATATGGTGTTTGTTGGTTGCTTGATTAATTCAATAGGAAATTTATACTTTTTTGCGAAGATAGTATTAAAAAGTTCCAACATAACTCTCCTCCAAAAAAAAGTTCCAACATAACTTGCAAGCATATGAAGGAATTAGAGTGTGGTACGAACCCACTAGGTTGCATGTCAACCATTTGTCCACGCCTTTTCCCCAAAAGCTCAACAACTGAACCCATATATTCCTCTGGAACTTCCACAGCAGCTATCTGGAACACAGTAGCAAGAATAAGTTGGTTACATGAAAACTGAGGGATTAGGAGTTGTAGGATAGTAAAATCAATAGCAATACTAGTGCCAAAGACAATATTTGTTGAGAAATCTCTACTATTCTAAAGGGGAGTTTTGTCCGTTCGACGATCCCTACCATCCCCACTAGTGCAACAAAAAAAAAACTCCATCTAAAATAAACCGGTGGATGCATCATGCACCTGAAAACTGCTCACCAAGAAAAACCGAAACAGAAAAAACTAAACGTGAACTACGCTGAAGCATGGAGGGGAACATTCGGCCCGTCCTTCAAGATCTCGTTGCAATTGCAACATGCAGGCACCTTGCTACTTGGTGAAATATACAAGTGAATACTGGCATTAAAAGAAACATACCTCATAAGGCTCTTGCAGCTTTCCATCAACTGTCTTGTTAATGACCTTTGGAGGTCCAATCATAAACTCAAATCCTTCTCTCCGCCTGTTAGCAATTGAGGTTCTTTCAAGAAAATGCCAGAAGTACATGTCATTCTGGAATCACTGAATATGATAATAAATGCTTACATGTTTTCTATCAAGGATGGTGAGGTGCAGTGTGCCTCTGCCACTAACAAGAAATGTATCAGCAGTTTCCCCGTCTTCTACTTTCATAGCTAAGTTCCTTTCAAGCTCACGATATAACCTATCACGGAGATTACGGCTTGTGACATATTTCCCCTGTGATAAATCCAGTGAGAACGGACAAATATTTCAGCATTCCAGAAAAGGAAGAAAACTAGAAACATTATATTTACAAACATGGCATTGGTACCATTACAGCAAATGTGGTGGACAAGTGCCACTATGGATAATCTTAATTTAAATAACTTGCAAGAAGGCAAGACATTCAATCGATTTTAGATTAAACAAGTTCAATTTGACAAAAGAGATTTGAATATAATTTGACAGCATTCACTTTTTTTTGAGACAGCATTCACTTTGTGGCACTTTAATTTGACTCCAATTTGACAGCATTCACTTCATGCCACTTTAAAGCACAATAGAGCAAAATCTGCATTCTGTGAACTACAATCATGATTTGATACTTTCTAAGCATCCATCAATGGCAGATCATTTCAATTGTCAAAATAAAATAATATTTAGTCTAACAACTTGGAATGACCACATAGTTGCAATTTAGACATCGATTTTTTTTTATCATTTGAATTCAAAGCATTATATCAACATCTAGCTTAGGCATTTTTCAACTCTCTTTTTCAAGCAGGCCATGCTAGACTGCTAGACAGTAGAGATACAATGGAGTTTATCCATACCTCTTTACCGACAAAAGGTGAAGTGTTGATGGAAAAAGACATTCTGACTGTCGGTTCCTCTATTTTGATGGTGGGCAAGGGTGTTCCAGAAACTTTATCTGCTATGGTTTCCCCAATCTGCAGAGTTCAAAGAATAACAGATTTTATAATTATCGTGCTCTTAAGATAAATGTAAACCAGAAAGCTTGAATAAATTGTTAAAAAACACCAACCATGATATCATTGATTCCACATACTGCACAAATGTCACCAGCACTAACATTATCAACTGGAACTCGGCTGAAGTTCTGATAAACGAAAAGCTCACTTATTTTGCTAATTCTACAAGCATCATCTGGTGTACAAACCTGCAAAATATCTTGAAATCAGTAGAAGCTATATTGCAGTCATAAGAAAAGATATTTTTTTCCCTTTGTCTTGCAAACAAAAAAAAGGTGACAGATGTGCCTAGATGTAATTTGAAAAAAAGATCAAATCTAAAGAAACTTCAAAAGTGAACCATTAACCAAGACTGCAATGGTTGCTCATGCAAAGAGTATGAGAGATTTAAATCTAAATTTTGGAAAGGTTGCACATATCTTTGATGCTACCCTGTTGTTCTTTTTAATCTTTGTTGGAATATTGGCATTTGCACTACATGCACAAAAAGAACAAATTTGTACCTTCACTTCCATGCCTCGCTGCAGTTCTCCTGCATGCAGTCGCCCAATCGCTATCCGTCCTTTATGTTCATCATATTCAGTATTAGACACCTATACATCATGTCAAATAAGGTCGCATTTCAGATAGTTCACGGTGAAGGAAATATTAGATTTGGTCCAGATGGTGTTGATCTGTCAGATTTTGTAATGACATCTAAGGGCATCGATAGGCCTGCGGAGAGAACATTTCAGTCAATTTATAGTTGGTTGTTGAGAGGATTTAGAATAGACCAAGAAGTCTACACAATGTCAGTATCTCTGTTGTAGTGAGTCGTGCAACAGAAGGTTATTTTTGGGAACTAATGCCGATGGACAGCACTGCTGCTTGGAGACGGTATGTGGAAATGGCTTTTGAACGGTCATGGCCCCTCGTTATATTTGTGTCGGTACAAGAGAAATATACAAATGTTTCAATGCAAACCGAAGATGGGGAGGGTCCTAGCAATGCAGGGGATGTTGTTGGACCATCGATGCAAAATGAGGAAAATCAAACAAGAGAGGAGCAGGCCATGGGCATGGCGGATGAGGGGGAGATAGTCGGTATAATTGTTGATGAAATGGAGAGGGAAGATTCGGATAATGAGCAAGCGGAGGACGACGCATCATCCGATGAGGAAGGTGATGTAATGGCCACTGATTGGGCAAATGAGGACTTCTTTGGACTTGTTATATCATATGGTGATCATGTACCCTGGGAGTATAAGGAGAACGAGGTAATTGAGGGTGCTAGGTATGCTCATAAGGATGAGATGAAGGAGGCAGTGAAGCATTGGGCAGTTTCCTTGTAGAGAGAGTTTAGGGTGGTTAAGTCAACAAATTATGTGTATGAAGTGAGGTGCATGAAGGAAGATTGTCCGTGGCGTGTCCATGTATATAAGGGTAAATGGAATAATTATTGGAAAGTTAGCATTGTGACCAAGCACCAGTGCTACTTACAAGGGGTGGAGAAGTATCACCGAAACATCACTTCAGCTTTTGTGGCAAGTGAGATGTACAGCAGTGTTGTTGGTAACATTGGCTTTGAACCAAAATCAATTATTAGGCACATCGAGAACAAATTCAAGTACACCATAAGCTATGCAAAGGCCTGGAGAGCCAAACAAAAGATTATTGAGATGAGGTATGGCACATTTGAAGCTTCTTATGATAATTTGCCTCGTTTGTTAGCCACCATTGCCCAGAGGAATAATAATACTTACTATGACCTACATACATTTACATCGGTTGATGATCGAACAAAGAGTGTGCTGCAAAGAGCCTTTTTCTCATTGGGTGGTTGCATCAATGCTTTTGTGCATTGTCGACCTGTTCTATGCATAGATGGAACTTTTATGACAGGTACATACCGAGGTCAGATATTGACAGCAATTGGGTGTGATGGGAACAACCAGGTTCTACCTATGGCTTTTGCATTTGTAGAGAGTGAGAACACTAAAAGCTGGTACTGGTTTCTAGAGAGAGTGCACATTGCAGTGGTGCGTATGAGGCCCAACGTTTGCCTTATACATGATCGTCATGCGGGTATGTTGCGGGCTATTGACTACTTGCAGAACGGTTGGGATGAGAAGGGACTTCCAGCTAAGTGGCCTGATGTTCGGAGTCGGTGGTGCATGCGTCACATGGGTGCAAATTTCTACAAGCAATTCAAGAACAAGCATCTTATGGAGCTCTTTAAGAGGCTCTGTGCACAGAACCAAGAGAAGAAATTTAATGAGTTGTGGGACAAGTTGGATGAGTTAACAACGAAGCAAACAGACGAGCAATCTCGCAGACCACAAGTTGAAGGTGACGTGCCTCCCATACCTCTTGGTGCATTACATGATGACCCACCAACAATGAGAAGGAGGTCGGGGTCGTCCATCAGAAATTTCACTCAGTGAATTGAGAATGAGCCTAAGGAGAAGTGGTCTATATTGTTCGACACTGATGGATCTCGGTATGGCATAATGACAACCAATTTGGCAGAGGTGTACAACTGGGTAATGCGAGGAGTTCGGGTACTTCCATTGGTTGCTATTGTTGAATTCATCCTTCACGGCACGCAAGCCTACTTTAGGGATCGATACAAGAAAATTGGTCCGTCCATGGCCGATAACAACATAGTGTTTGGCAACGTAGTGACAAAGTACATGGAAGATAAAATCAAAAAGGCACGGAGACATAGAGTTGTTGCTCAAGGCACACAAGTGCATCAGTATGAAATAATGTGTGTTGATAGGAGCATGCGTGGTATCTATCGCAAGCAAGCCGTGCAGGAATGTGTCTTGAAGGCGAATGGTGGATGTACCTGCAGTTGTATGAAGCCGAAGCTTCGTCACCTTCCTTGCTCACACGTTCTTGCTGCTGCCGGTGATTGTGGCATATCTCCCAATGTGTACGTCTCAAATTATTTCAGGAAAGAAGCAATCTTTCATACATAGAGTGAGGAGATATATGGGTTCGGGATCTCAGGATCTTACACAACGCTGAGTGCCCCAAGTTTTTTATATTCCAGATCCATCTAAGTTAAGGGTGAAAAAGGGTCGACGCCAAACTAGACGCATCAGAAATGATATGGATGAGTCAGAAGCAGGTGGGAGGACTTTATGCTGCAGCAAGTGTGATCTGCGCGGCCATACTTACAAGAAATGCCCGAAGAATCCAGAAGTTCCAAGCGGCGCGGATGCTGGTCCATCTGGACAGGCAAGTGATGGTAGGCGACCACCTGGTGAAGGAACAACAAGCAGACGCGCAAGGCCAAGGCGTCGTCGTGCAGCAGGCGATTCCATGGTGTAACATTGCTATCGAATTAGGAAATAAAATGATATTGTGTTGTGATGAGTGTTCGGACTAAGTACTTCTATCGTGTAATTTCAATGAATGTTGTTGTAATGAGTACTTCCGACTATTGTTATACTAGTAGTATTGTGAACTCTTCGGTGTTGTATCATAGTGTTATCGTGATGAGTGTTCGGACTAAGTACTCATATCGTGTAACTGCAGTCATTGTTGTAATCAGAAATATTCTGTATTGTGACCCTTTTGTTTGTTTTTACTCTTGTTTAATATGTGTTAGTAATTCACTTATGAACATTTGTTAGTTATGTTGAACTAATTATTTTTATGTTTCTGATCAATCTATTGGATACAGGTATGGTGTACGACACACCGGCGCTGTTCAACCGTGGGATTGACAGGAACCACCGCTCGTTCCTGTCAGCAGTCTAAGGTGCACAACTCGGCACCTTCCGTCCACGCATGTCACGCGAGTGGTTGCGTGTCGACCCCCGTCACATTCCTTAGTACGTGTATGTTCAATTTTACGTAAGCACATTTCAACTCAACTGTGCTTTGTCTTGTACTTATGTTTAAAGTTTGCTCTATGCAGGTTGCGTGCGGCAGGCCTTCTACCACTTTGTAGGCTTGTTGAGGCGGCGGCGGACGACCGTGACCCATCGAAGCGGTGGGATGCAGACCGGTCACTCCTTGCCGACTCTGTTTGTACTCGTGCGTGACTGCGTGTGCCTCCCGTTTTGTGAGCTTTCGGTTTTTATATGTGAGGTGTGTGTTATCTTCAATGCTACAGATGATGTTGCCAGTAGAAAAACAAGAAAAAGCTACACTTACTAACCTTTTCTTATTAACACTTATGTATTTTGCTACGAGTATATCTAAATTTTATATCACTTTCATCTAGGGATGGAAACAAGTCTGACTCGGCTCGGTTTGCAATGGCTCGCCACAAGCTAGGCTTGGCTTGGCTCGGCTCAGTTAGGGCGACGAGCTAAAATATACATGAGCTCGGCTCAGCTCATTTCTTGGCTCGAGCCAGATCGAGCTAGCTTGCGAGCCTTCCGTTGAAGCCATCCTCACGTCGGAGCTCGTCGCGAGCGGCCATGTCTTCCACATTGAGCAGGTCCTTCACTGTTCACGCGCCACACCAAAGCTCATCGCCGGTGGCTGCCACGAGTAGGTCCTCCACCGTCCACACCACACCGGAGCTTGTCGCTGGCGGCTTCATCATCCTCGCTCCATGTTTATCCACTCTGACGAGAGCTCCATCTTGGCCACGTCGCAACCCATGTTCACCGGCTCCGACTCCGCGTTCGACCACTCCGGCAACAACTCCATCCCTGCCGCAGCCCACGTCCATCGGCTCCGACTTGGCGTCCGGTCACTCAGGCGATAATTCCGTCTCGGCCGCCGCCGCAGCACACATTCGCTGGCTCCCCGTCAACATCTCCATCCCAGGCGCTACCATGGCCACGTGCAGCCCCATGCAGCCTCTGAATTAGTTGCCTCACTCAGACGTGTTGGAGTTGAGTGCATCCCGTTCCGAGCGAAAGGAACGGGATGCCGAGCGAAAGGAACGGGATGCCGTTGTATAGCATTTCTGTATATATATTAGACACATGGTATACTTCCAGTATGATTTAGTGAGCTTATGGATCATCTTTTTAATCGTCTGTTACGAAAATGTATTAATATTACACACGCATGAGGGTAGGAGTTGTCGGTGCCACATCTCTTTAAGTCTCCTTTAGATATTTTGAAATCTGTAGGAAAGTAAAGAAATTCAATTTAAAAAGAAAATTTTCTGTGAGAACCTTTGGATGGTGAAATTGGTTCAAAAGAATTTCAAATGGTAGGAAAAGGTGCTTCATATTTTAGAGGAATATTATCATTTTGATCTCACCTCGTGTCTATGCGCCGTGGACGTCGTACCTCCAGCTGGTCCGGTACAACCACTACCTCGCGCGCCTACCGTCGGAGCAGGACCTCGACCTACGGCACCGGTTTCGCACGGTACTGCTCAGCCCAGAGGTTTCTTAAGTTTTGTTTCTGTTTTTGTACGAAAACCTCACCCCGTCATAACTTGACGTTCTATCCTCGCAGGACCTCGTTTGCCTTCGAGCGCCCCTAGCGTCGGAGCAGTGCGACATACAGCACCGGTTTCGCACGGTACTGCTCAGCCCAGAGGTTAGTTCATTTTTGTTTACGTTTTAACTGCACGTTCCATCATCGCAGGACCTCGTCTGCCTTCGAGCGCGTTCGCAGGCACGACTGGCGCTTTCGCGAGCTCTTCAGGGGCGTTCGCCAGCACTTCCGGCGCGTTCGCCACCTCTTCCTCTCACGGAGCGTCGATCCCTCGCCCACACGGTACTTTAATTTTTGTTACTACTATTAAATACCTGTATGAAACTGATGGTCCTTGTCCAGCAGGATTTCCAGCTGGGATCTTCAGTACAGGTGCCTCTTCCTCTCACGCCGGTAGGTCTGGTCCTACTAGCCAGTTCTACGACGACGACTTGCACGGTGCGCACGACCACGACATACTAGGCTTCTCTCAGCTTGGAGGAGCTCCAGAGGCGCACACTCAGGAGCAGCCAAAGGTCACACCTATACAGGCAGGACGGGTTGGCCGTGACATTCCACCGGACCGACTCACGTACTCCCAGGGGCACGTTAGGGCGCAGGGTAGGAGGGACAGGGGTAAGAGGCCTCGTCAGTAGTGTTCTACCTCTTCAGTGCTTATGTGACCCTTTCTTTTGGCTTACAAACTTGTAAAGCAGTACTACTTTTGCTTTTACTACTGCAGTACTACTTGTGTTTCTCTCGCCTATATAGCTGTTTTCATTCATATGGTGCTAGAACAACTTATGCTCACGACAACACACTTTCGGCGCTTCACGGTAGTGTCAGATCCACTAGCGCGCACAGTCCACCACAGCACACATGAAAAGCGCCAGCTTGAGTAGTCACTATCAACTTTCGGCGCTGCCTGCTGACATAAAGTGAATCACGCCCGCACATGCTCATCTTGTCACATCTAATGAATAATGTATCTCATTAAGTGCACAAATATTGCACTGAAAACAAGCTGAAGGCAACCTCTTCATATCTTCTTTCCAACTAGCACACACCTAACGAGAATGGAAGCGCCATTCCTTGAGCGTCTCAACTGGCGAAGCGATCCTTTCGCTGGTTGGTTTCCATCATGGTGTGACCGTCCTTTGTGCGATTGTGGAGATGGATGCATACTCAAGTCTTCCCTCATGATACAAACTCGGGGCAAGAGATTCTTCCAATGCGCGAACTTTGATCAGGTATGATTCATCTATTCGAAGTCCAAATGGATAAAAACTAACTTCTTCTTCCACAATCGTAACATCTTACGCAGACATATCGTCCAATGTGCAACTTCATCGAGTGGGTAGACATGGAGAACCCACAAAACGACGGAACACGTGCATACCCATGTAGTGAAACAAGATCGGACTACCTAAGGCGGAAGGATGAGCATGAACGCCGAATTGCTGCTGAGGCTTTAGAATGGCAGGTAAATCCCCTAGGACTCCCCACGTAGTGTGAGCGTCCGGAGTGTCGTTGTGGTGACCGTTGTCAGGTCATAAGGTCCGTAAGGCACCGAACTCGAGGACAAAGGTGTTTCGTGTGTCCAAACATTGTCGACGATGATTTCGTGGTAATTACAACTATTCTTTTCATCACTCCTCAGTACTATCATTAACTTAACTATCCCCACAATGGATGTACATAGGAGGATGTAAGGAAATGTCAATTCGTACAATGGATTGACACAGTCAGAGTTACTTCCAGTGGCGGGCCGATAACGCAACCTGAACCGACCACACAGTTCATTCATGCTTGGATGGAGTACGAACGTCGGGTGGAAATTGCAAGCTTAGACTGGAGGAACAATCCATTAGGGTTACCTAACTGGTCCGAGCGTCCAAAGTGTGGGTGCAGAGATCGCTGCCAGGTGGCTACCTTATTTGCAGAACAGACATTTGGAAGGAGATATTTTGTCTGCCCCAATGTAGACAACAATTTCGTTGTATGTCTAACCGTTTCCAAAATCCGCTATGATTTGCACAAAATTTCTACCCAAACTGAATAACATTACTATTTTTTCATGGCAATCCAAGGATGTGTGGATTTACTCGGTGGATCGACAATGTCACTCCATCATATCATGGCCAAAAGATAACAGAGTCAGAAACACAAGTAGAGTATCAACGATTGAAGGACCATGAGAATGCAATGCATATTGACCAACCTAGAAGGGGCTGATAGGTTACCGCAGGCTAGATTCGTCGGGACTGACAAATTTGTATCGTGTATCGATGGCACTTCTTATCTATCTTATCATTACAATGTTTAATTATGATGGTGTATTTTTGTATGCGTAAGACTAAAAAATAATAAAATTGGATTTTACCAATCTTGGAAATTTTAATCTTGTATTGAGTTTTCAATATAAAAGATTGGATAACTATTGATAATTATAAAAATATCTATATCTCAAATAAAAGGTTGCACAATGTAAAATCGCCCTCCCCCAGGGCGGAAAAAATGTAGTGATACAGTTTGTAAGTTGCCATTTTGAGAGAAAATCCGAAATTACAGATGCATCCAAGAAAACAATCACGATGGCTGCATATAAAGTTTTATGCAAAGTCATAGCCACAAGTTAAGTACATGACAATATAATCCCCAAGTTTATTACTCACAAGCAATTGCAGTGCACCGTCTTTCTCAATACGTGGCTCTGGTATGCATCTAAGGATTGCCTCAAAAAGGGGTCCAAGATCGTCACCCAAATTTTCTGGAGATAACCCAGCCTTCCCTTTAATACCACTTGCATAGACTGTTTGAAAATCACACTGACATATTGCAGCAAAACAAGAACATAAGGAATAGGAAATGAGCTTGCTACTCAAAGAGAACAAATCAATGAACAAAAGTATGGACAAAACTATTTACCTGTTCATCAGTTGCATTTAATTCGATAAATAGCTCAAATGTTGAATTCACCACAAACTCAGGACGAGCAGTAGGTCTGTCAATCTTGTTTACAACCACTACAACAGCATGTCCGAATTCTAGAGCTTTCTTCAGAACAAATCTTGTCTGTGGCATAGGTCCCTCTACAGAATCAACCTACGAAGCATAGAGGATTATGTTAATAGAATGATTTTAGCTCGTTTTCTCAATTCACATTAGAACACTGTTTGAAAAATCAGTTCCATAGGAACTTGTGTAGCATGCAGCAGAACATGGAATCAGTACCCTATATGCAGTGTGTTACAATTTTTGATAGACATAAGGCATGTCAAGATGTGATGGCATCAAAACACTTATTGAACAATGAAGCACAAAAGAAGCCAATAGAATATGTTTTAAGCATCAAATAAGAAGTAAGCCAATCTTCTTATATAACATTTAACCGCAACAGTAGCTAGTACCACTAGGAGAACTCCTTCCACCATGTTGAGAACGCGTTCCACCTCCCCACCGAAATCTGAATGTCCAGGAGTATCGATGATGTTGATTTTAGTACCCTTATAAGTTATCGAAGTGTTTTTGCTAAGTATAGTGATTCCCCTTTCCCTCTCCAGATCATTTGAGTCCATTATTCTTTCCTGTACAACTTGATTGTCTCGGAAAACCTGCATAATTTAAACAGCAACAGAAACGGTAAATGCACTATTGATTTTCAGCACAACCTGGTGGTTGAACAGAAATAATTTTCACAAATAGTTTGTCGTTCGTTCTAAGGTGTTTTCATGAAGTACATATTCTTCCCTTCAGAGTAAAGCTTTCCTTAGCATTAAAATTTTGAAATTAATCTCAGAATGGAACAAGAAGCTTCTAGAATGTACCTTGGCTTGCCTTAACATTGAATCCACCAGAGTTGTCTTTCCATGATCGACATGAGCAACAATTGCTATATTCCTCACATCTCTTCTAGTTGCTTGACCACTCTTCCCAGCTGAATAATTCAGTGAAAAGATGGTACATAGATTAGCATCATATAACAGAAAAGACGGGAAGCTGATATGTATAGATAGATAAATGCATGAAAAATACCAGTCGTTCTGATGGCACCAGGTCAAGCCAGTGCACAAAGGCTAAGTTATAAACTGCTTATGGGATTGGCTACTCACTCATTTGTGGTGAGCATGTTTCCCGAACTACTAAACGGTGCGTGTTATACAAATACTTTCCATGCAAAAGTTTTTTTTTAAAAAAAAAACAAATAAATCCATTTTCAAGTTTGTAATATGATGATGTACGTTGTTTCACATGTCCTAGATAAGCTCATCCCATGATCTAAATCGAATGAAGCCTAAGTAGGAGATTAAGGACATCAACATTAATTGTGTCAAAAGAATATATATGTTCGTTAATTTTCTGATAATATATAAATAAAGAAACTATAATATATGAAAATACATTCACGATAAATTTAGTAATGTCATTTTGACACATCAATACTTTTTTTTACAGTAGGGAGTGAGTAAATTTTAAGAATGCTACTCACAATTAGAGTTGTTTTATTTTCGAAAATGCAAATCTAATTTAACTATGCATGTTCTTAAGTGATATACAATTATATAATCTATATTTTTAATTTATTTATATTTTTCATGGATGTTCCGATGAGATGCGTCTAGCTAAAATACAGCTGAAATAACATGTATTTTAAAATTAGATTTTCATAGTTAATAGGGACTTGACTTTTTTTTCATCTAATGTAGATGAGAAAGAAAAAAGGAAGAAGTAAGGTGGGGGATATACACGTACGGAAGTACGTACATACTACTGGTACACGGATCGATTTGGGTTTTTCCTTTTTATAGATAAATTGATTTGGTAATTTTTAAGACATATCTGATGGTTAAAAATAACGGACCCACCAGATTAAATGAAAACCAACGGTTAGATGTTTTATTTTTTCTCAGAATTTCTAGGATTTATTAAAGTGCCACGTGGCGATACGAGAGCATTTATAGGGTGCTACGTGGCGGTACGGGAGCGTTTATAGCAAGCTTAATGGACTTTTAGTATATAATAGATTATCCTGTGGCGTCCGTTTGTTCGTCGAGTCGCGGTCGAAGAAAAATTACTGCGCCCTGTGAAGTGAACACACACGGTCACAATTTCGAACTCCTTTTTGTACTCGTGCGTGTGCCTCCCGTTTTTTGAGTTTTCGGTTTTTTATGTGAGGTTGTGTGTTATCTTCCATGCTAAAGATGATCTAGCCAGTAGAAAAACAATTACTTCCAATGAGATATTCCATATAATAAATTTCAACTACCATCCTGCTAAATTATGTATGCCAAGAAGCATCGGTTGCATGGGAGGGAGGTGTCGTTAGGGCATTCACAGTGCGGTGTAGTGGCATTCTCCCTTGACCCTTGGCACGTTTGCTTCCGGACCCACCAAAATGAAGTTCTCGTGTCCAAAGAAGACCACCGGTTCTTGGGTGAAAAAGAGGGCGCGTGAGGCTGGGAGACAGCACTGCTTCTACGCTGTGGAGCGAGTAGCATCGTGCTCCTTCCTGTGCTCGCCCTCACCCTCCAACAGGGCGCAGCTAAGGGGGGTGCCGGAGGGGGCTAACACCCCCATCCCACCCCTTCCCTATTATACTAACTAGCGCATTAGCATATTAATTAGTCCATTATCAATAAATATGATATAGAAAATTAATTAATAAGAAAGAGACGGAGAGACAACGCAAATCAACTCCTCGTCTTCATTGCTTCAGCTTCACACGTCTCTCCGTACTCCCATTGCGTCTCGCTATCGAGCATGGTGTCTCAAGTCTCAAACTGTCAAACATCCAATGATACAGCTAAAAAGCTAAATTCAAGTTTTTTTTATGGCAGAACACATGATGTCTTGTTTTATCGTCGGCATTGCTTACTGTGACTTATGACTTGTTCGCCATGCCCACACCCTCCTAACCATAAATCCAGGCTTCACCCCTGCCCTCCAATGAGCCGCCTAGCCCATTGTCCTTGCCGATGAGCTGCCTAGCCCGTTGTCGCCATCTGCATGCAGCCAACGAGCCACCTAGCAGGCGGTGGGGTGAGCGGCATCAGCGGAGAGGTAAAGGAAGAGCGGCGCTGGCGGGAGGGGGAGCGGCGGAGAGGAGGGAGAGCTGCTGCGGCGGTCAGAGAAGGGGAGTTATGCTGGAGATAGTGGGGAAGGGGAGCTGCCCCGGGCTGGATCCGGCCGCCCCCTCGTCGCTTCGCCCAATGCCATCGCCGCTCCGCCCAGCGTCGTCGCCACTCGGCCACCTCTCTGCCTAGGCGCTGTCGTCGAGAAGGACGCGCCAAGCCGCCGACATTCCAAATCCGCCCCGAGCTCCTCACCATCCACGCACGTACGCAGTGCCAAGCTTGTTGCCGCTTCGATCCGTCGACATGAGTGGTAGGGAGAGCGACGGAAGGGGAGAGGGGTGCTGGCGGTGGAGTAGCCGAAGGAGGAGGGGGAGTGGTTGGTGGGGAAAGGCAAAGAGAGAGAGGAGGGATGAAAAGTTAGGAGAGAGAACGGGTGAGACCCATTATCATCGCCGCCGCCGCCGTGGACTGCCGCTCGCCGCTCGCGCGCGCGACGCAGGGCGGCGGAACGCCGAAGAAGAGCGCCGCCGGTGGGAAGGCCAGCTCGCCACGGGATGATCCGTCCTACGTTGAATTCGAGTACTTCTAGGAGAAAAGATCGATTATTATCGCGTTAATTGTTTTTTCGTTGGATTTTTGTATTTCATATATTTGCTCGGATCTTTCATGTGAACTATGCCAAAGTTAAGGCATGCTGTGCTTAATTATGTAGATTGTCCTCTTTCTTAAACTGAGATTTTTTTGCCGATTCCTGCAGAAATATAACACTGTAAAATTCCAATGAAATCATGCACTCCAAAGGACGAAAAGGATATTTAGCGAGAGATCATGTGGGGGATCGGATTGTGATCAGATCGGAATTTCAGTTTTTGACAACCACACATGCTTAAGACCCTGTTTAGATGGAATTAAAACTTTTAAGTCCCTATCATATCGGATGTTTGGACACGAATTATAAATATTAAACTTAGACTGTTAATAAAACCCATCTATAATCTTGGACTAATTCGCGAGACGAATCTATTGAGCCTAATTAATCCATGATTTACCTATGTGATGCTACAGTAAACATTCTCTAATTATAGATTAATTAGGCTTAAAAAATTTGTCTCACAAATTAGCTTTCATTTATGTAATTAGTTTTGGAAGGAGTCTATATTTAATACTCTAAATTAGTGTCTAAATACAGAGACTAAAGTTAAGTCCCTGGATCCAAACACCACCTTATCCTAATTTCTTTTTCGAGTTTCCGCAAGGTCTCCATTTTTTCTTCAAACTTTCCCCACGCTGTCCTATTTTGTGTGATTTTTATAGGTTGGACCTTTGAAACTAGTAAGGCCGATCCTATTTGATTTGTTTTTTACTTTTGAATTACCAGAAAAAAGCCCGTGCATTGTAACGGGTAAAATCCATTTTAATCTTATTATTGTTATATGGTTTAGTTAAGATGAAATTTACTGTGGAAATTCGCTTGGATATATATTTTTAGAAAATCATGAGCTGCAATTACGAGTCCGTTCGTCTAAAGTTACCATGCGAGTTTTCTTATACGACTCCTTCTGTATTTCCGAAAGCGAACGAACTTAAAAACCGATTCAAATACGTATATGTATTTCTAACAGCAAACGAACTTAAAAACTGACTCAAATACGGATATGTATTTCCAAAAAGCGAACGAACTAACAACCGACTTATACATGGATGACGTACCAAAGTATCAGTAAAAACATCTTCAATTTTTATAATAGTAGAGATTATAATTTATTTATTTACTTTTATGATGACCAACAAACATATAATAATATCATATTTAAAATAAAATTTTATATGTATAAAATTGTATGCATAAAGTTTACATGTTCAAAGTATCAACGAATAAAGTTTATATACCAAATATTTTATTATAAAGTTTTTTTGTCAATTTTTTTTTAAGTATAAAGTTTATATACCTAATGTTTCTATTTTGTATGTATAAACTTTTTATATAGAGCTTTGAGCTATAATATTTTTGGGCCAACGTAAATACAAATAAATGTGTGGGTATTTTTCCTAGTTTACACGTGGGCCACGAGGGAGAGGGGGGGAGTGGGCAGAGCGGTCAACCGCGTAATAGACCCTTCAAACAAGGCTATTTAGTGTCCCAGAATGTTAGCATTGTGGTTGATTTTTTTTTCCACTGGAACGGCAAAAGCCAGCCAAAACTTTATTGAGATGCAAGGAATAAAAGGTAACAAAGTAACAAGCAAGGCTATTGAAGAAAAAATCGAGAAAACACAGTAAACCCCCTCCCAACGCTAGAAGTGAACACTAAAAAAAAAAATTACACCGCCATCCTGATCAACATAGCTTCGTGTCAACTCCACAACTCTTCCATGATCTTATCCACAACAGTACTAGGCGAGGAAGATATTGCCCGAAAATCCTTTCGCTTCACTCTTTTCAAATGAACCAAGTGACCAAGATTACTATCGAGTTGAAAAAACTTCTGGGTTAGTTTGGTTAGTGGCCTAAATTGACTTTATCAATTTTCTTGTCAATGCCAAATTTTAGAAAATTTAGCATGGCTAATTTTAACAAAGCATAGTTCTGTTAGGATTGAAGTCATTTTTTTGTTTTTTTCACCTTCATGTTGATATTCTATACATCAGTTTAAGCTTCAGATCACCAAGACATGCAAAAGCCAACATCTTAATTCTTTGATAATTCTATGTTTTGCAACTAATAAGCAATTGGTTGGCTATCGGCAAATGTGGTTCTATAAAATACCATAGCATAAAGTATTTTCTTACCTCATTTTGCCATTGTAGTTAGTCTTCTGTCAATAGCGCTCTATTAACACAGTTGCAAAATGACCATTTTACCCCCAACAAGTGTATCTCAGTCCAAGAAGTGCTTTATGTTTTCTAGGTGTAACATGGACTATTAAATGGTCATGGAAATTCCGGATAGTCCAAGCACCGTTTCCGTATAAAAGGCACTGTTATTACCCTTTTCGTTATATATAAATTTTATTCTTTCTAACTTCTTTCTACATCTGAGTAGTTTAAATGATAATCATGGTCAATTACCGATTGATCGAGCGTTGTTTCCAAAGAAATGCTATCAATTCCGACGGTTTCACCCCTCTATTTGCATAAGATTAATTAACGAGAGACTGACGTAGATGACAAAAGAAGAAAAGAAAAGGCTTATACACTGGCATTTTTCATAAAACCTTAGTTAGATGATGGCAAAACATAGAACTTACTGTTCAATGGCAATTGACAAAAACAAAATTCTTAGAGATTCTTCCTTATGCGTTTGAAAAGTTACAGTGATCTGAGTAGTACCCAAAGGTCCTGAGTTCAAATCTCCTATGGAGCGAATTTCAAATTGGGTTGTTTGCGGGGCTAAGTTCCCTATCTCAATAGCCGTATATATCCGGTTGGATATGGAGGCCGGGTAGAAAATACCCTTCTCTAAAAAAAATTATAAAAAAAATGCGTTTGAAAAGTTAGTGCCCTGAATGGTCTTAAGTCCAGTTGATCTGGCCCAAGATGGGGAAATATAGTCATGCCTAAACAGCAGCAATCAGGAAGCTTCAGCCCAGCTGATACAACTGGGGCTTTTCATCTTTTTAAAGATGAGCTGGGCTTTTGGTTTCGTCCAAACGCAATAGAAAAAATACAACATAATTTGATTACATTTGCTCCATTTTTTCTGTCCTGGGGACAGTTAACTCTTTTTAAACGTTTTCCTCATTATCCTAACTGAAACATTAATACTATAATAATTTACATATATATAGTTAATCATTCAAAAACACACATATAATTAATCTATACCATTTTTATAGACCTATAAAACAAGTGTGATGAGAACGACTGAACAACGTCCTAGATCCTCTGCATTACAGCATAAAATGATCACTGTAGCAATAGGGAAAATACGTCTGCTACAGTAATCTAACGCGTGAGTAAGCAGCGTCGTTGTACTGTATGCCCCCGGAAATAATGTACCTCTGTTCCAGAATATAATAAGTTTTAGACATAGATATGATTATTAAGAGAATAGGTAAAATTAAGTATGGAGGGATGTTGTGATTGGTTGAGAAATGGAGCTAGACAGAAAAATTAAATGGTGGAGGATTGTGATTGGTTGGGAAGATATATTGGTAAAAAGGTGAACACTAGTACAGAATGGATTTTTTTTCCTGGCGGCCAATTTGCGTTTTCTATAGCGGCCGACGTTGCCACCAATGACTAAAGACCAATGAAAATCAACCATCTTCACAAGCGGTTAGGTTAAGCTGACTGTCAGGGTTACGGGTAAGGTATACCCTCTACCCTTCGATATATGTCACATATCGATATGGTATACTTGCGCGTATACGGACGTTTTCGGCATAAGTTAAGGAAATTCATTATGGAGTTCACAGATGTAAGGAGTCCTACTCGGATAGAACTGGGTCGTCATTGTATCATATTGGGTCCGATGTCTCCGAGTCCTACTTGGAGACCAGTTGACCTGCGGTATAAAAGGGACCCCCCGGAGGACCTAAGGCATCGAATCTTACCGCCAACATATCCACCACAGCCTACGAAGCTGGAGCTTACAGGAGCCAAGTCGCCGGGTGATCTAGTCGAATCAACTCGACTACGATCTCATCGGTATCGTCGAGTTCCACTATTCCCTTTGTAATCTGTGGTTTCCATCATATAATCCCATATCAACTGGATTAGGGCTATTACCTATCAAGGGGCCTGAACCAGTATAATCTTTGTTTTTTGCCTGCTTGATGTCGTATTACGTAGATCCTCGTACCAGCGTACCCCAATACCCTCTATATCCGGTCTACGGGTATCCCCCGTTGACACTGACCATCAAGGAAAAAATATTTTCGAGTACAAAATGAATTTCCCAAATCTGCTGCCCATGCTCAAGCTCCGCCATCGGATGCGCTGCCCATGCCCCAAGCCATCGCCGAATTTGCTGCCTGCCTCCAGCGACCGAGCTCCACCGCCTGTGGCGACCCCACCACCTTGAGCCTCCAGATCCACCACCCAGGCCCTGAGCCACCGCCTGTCCCTCTGCTTGATCTGGGAGAGGGGAGGGGATTGGAGGTGCTGCCGGAACCTTCTCAAGGCCTAGCTGTCGTCATGGTAGCCGCCGCTGGATCCACCTCCTCCACCGTCACCTGCCCTTCTCCTTCACCACCGGGGCGACGGATCTAGCAGTTCCGAGCACCACCGCCGCCGTTGCCGACGGATCCATCCCCTCCACTGTCACCGTCGCTGGCTAGATGCGGGAGAGGGAGGGGAGGCGGGTATGCCAAATCCGGATCTATGTCCTTGCTTGTCACTTAAGAGCTCCGCTTGCAAAAAGAACTCTATTTTTGCAAGTAGATCTCTTAAATGACAACCAACGAAAATTAATTTGGGTTGGCGGTTGGTTACCGAAATCCCCATCAAGTATTTTTGGGTTGGCGGTTGGTTACCGAAATCCCCATCAAGTATTTTTTTAAACCGTGTGCTCATTAAACCCGCTAGTAAAACTAAAAGGGCGATGCTATGGAAAATGATTTTTTAAGTACTGCAAGGGTGTTTTCAATTTACTATCATTTTCAACCTGCAAAACATTTTTACAGCCAATGGTATTGCAACAAACAAAATATGAAAAACCCAATACTATCGTACCAAAATTTAGTAATTTAAGAGGGTTTCTCCCTTAGAAACTCTGCAAAACTTTAATAAGGGTTCGAACAAAATAAAACCACCAAAATTACCAAAATTTGACATTTTAGTGTGATTAAAAATGACAGCATAAACTAAACCGGATCTAGTATACAACTCAGGCCCTGTTTAGTTCCCAAACAAAAATTTTTCACCCTGTCACATCAAATGTTTGAACACATTTATGGAATAGACAAAAAAATAATTACACAGATTACGTGTAAATTGCGTGACAAATCTTTTAAGCCTAATTACGTCATGTTGACACTGTGGTACTACAGTAAACATCTGCTAATGACAGATTAATTAGGCTTAATAAATTCGTTTCGTAGTTTACAGGCGGAATCTGTAATTTGTTTGTTATTAGACTACGTTTAATACTTTAAATATGTGTCCGTATCCAATATAACACGCTAAAATTTTTCGTCACGCGAACTAAATAGGGCCTCACTTTCCATTTTCTTCTCCGTTTGAAACAGGCAAAAACCTTTGCGTGTGAGCGTGTCAGACAGGCGCAAGAAGGTTCATTTCGAATTTTGTAGATGGAAACATGCATGGTAGGAGTACAGAATATCCCCCCACCCAGGCAAGTAACCGCCGAGCTAACCATCGATCGATGGATCCAAGCCAACTATAGGGTTTCCAAAGCCCCAAATGCAACGTATACTCCACTACGTACTCGACTTCCATTTCATCACGCATCCACGGTCAAGAACAGCTGGCGCGGAATCCAATAATCCAACGCACATATATATACGGAATCGAAAGGTTGGAGATGCCAACCGTTGTCTGTACGAGACCAAAATCATTGGCCACCAACCAACCACAGCCAAGCCCAACCGAACTGATCAGCCCATGCGAAACACCCATGTTAATGCTACTGCTAACAGTAGCAGAACAGGGGCTGGAAGGGCCAATTGATGATGCTAATGACGCCCTAATCCTGGATTATTAATGTAACCAAACTCATCATTGCTAATTATTAGTAACCGCCAGCCATGCATATGCACCCAGGCTGCATCCTTCCATTGCATGCCACCGAACTCGATCATGTTTGTTGTGTTTATATTTGTGATCTTTTCCTATCCCTAAGTAAGGGATGCAAGTGGTCAACCCGTGAACTGTTTATAGATAAAATTAGTAGGCAACTTACGGATTAATTCACGGTTACCTACTAATTTGATCTATTAATGGTTTTATGGGTCGATCCACTTGATGCGATAAGCCGAGTCACGATGTGAAAACCTGCGGATTACCATTTATTTAACAAATAAGTAGGTTGATTAGTAAGCCCGTTTGTATGCCTAGCTAATTTTGTACACTGATCCGATCGAAAAGAAAAGAAGGAAAGCTAGCGCACTGTTAGGTTCTTTAAAGACCAAAAGGTTGAGAACCGAGCGATGCTCGGTTGGCTAGCATCGCTGGTGAGCGAGCAGCCCGCGCGAGTGACGATCACCCGCGCGTCTCACCGGGATTTATTCCCAAATAAATTTCCAGCTCTCCCGTGCCAGCGCCACAATGGTAGAGTGACGTCCTCGTCACGCACAAGGTCCTTAGGTGACTTTGTGTATCTCATTAGCACGTGTGTATAGTTGATAGTTCTAGCGTGCGTACTACAACTTGTACTCAAAGTGGAGAGCTCTCAAAAAAAAAAAGACCAAAAGGTTAATACAGTGCACCATCATTTTAAATATTTTTATTTTGTTGTTCGATGTCGAACAATATTGACTTAAAAAAAATCAATTGTTTTATCAAATGTGGACAGACTAACAAGGACTTTGCAGTAAGAACAACACAAGGCAAATGAACAAAATTTTTTTTTTACTGCTAACAGAACTGATTTTACTTCTACATGACCCAAAGGAAAAGGCAAGTACTAACATTAGACCTAGAACAATCATTCCATCGGCCATTCCTACCGTCAGAGAGTCTTAAGAAAAGAAAAAACTGTCAGAAAGTAGAGTCAGGTTACTCACATGACCATGAACGGTGGCAGCCAGCAGCCGATCGATCGAGGACGCACAGCTCTGCGTTGAGACACGCGACTGCTCGATTGAAATCGAACTACGGTTCACTGAATTTGGCTCAGGGATCTCTCATAAATTAGATTTATTTAAATTTTAGAAAGCTTCTATGCATATGGTTTTCATAAGGCATACCGTTTATCAGTTTAAAAAGTAGCATATGTCAATAGCGGGATGTTGATGATGATTTCGTTAATATTAAAATATATTGTTTTATTCTTTCTTTCAGATGCGCTAATAAAAGTAAGATAGTATTACCATGTTTTTGTAAAGAGAAAAAATGTACTTCCTTCGTACTTGTAAAGTCGTTTTGGACAGGAACACGATCTAAAAAAACACAACTTTGACTTTTTGTTTCTATAAAAATATTTTTTAAAAAGTGATATATGTATATTTTTATAAAAGTATTTTTGAATACAAATATATTCATATAAATTTTATATTTTCAAACTCAACAACTTGAGAGTTATTAATGATTTATATTTCTAATGTTTAACTTAAACATTGTTCTAAATAACTTATTTTACGAGTATGGAGGGAGTATATATACTTAAAAAACATTAAATTTTAAAATAAAGCAAGTAGTAATTTTATTTTCAGACTTTACTTTTATATCGCTACCACCCACCCCTCCCCCGCCAGTCCACCAACACGACCGTTGCCTCCTCCCCCTCGCCACGCTCCAGCGCCGCACGGCATCGGTGGCCGTGAGGTGGGGACCGCGCCCGTTTGTGGGGCCCACCTGTCAGCGCGTGGGGATCGGCAGCACGTATCACGCATCAATCTTGGGACACCGAGGCGGGCGCGAGGCCCGACCCGACCGGCAACTGAACTGGCAGCGCATCGCCAGCTGTGCCTGCCAACTGTGCCACGCGCTCTGCCCCCGTAGGTCTGGGATATTTACGCCATTTGCCACTGGTGACTTGCCTGATTAGCAGAACAGAGATGGGATCTCCGTGCTGAAGATTTGTAAAAGCATTGTGATAGTTATTTGATTATTATGTACTCCCTCCGTCCCAAAAAAAAGACAAACCCTAGATTTTCGTGTCCAACTTTGACTGTCCGTCTTATATGAAATTTTTTTATAATTCGTATTTTCATTGTTGTTAGATGATAAAACATGATAAATATTTTATGCGTGACTTGTTTTATTAATTTTTTTCATATTTTTTTCAAATAAGACGAACGGTCAAACGTTGGGCACGGAAACCAGGGTTTGTCTTTTTTTGGGACGGAGGGAGTAGAGTTGTAGGGGCAGTTCAGATTGATGCTATTTTTAACTATATCATTTTTTAGTAAAGGTGTAAAAAAATTTGTACATTTAGTTTGTTGCCAAATTTGATAATACATAAGAAATCCTACCATCTTGCCAATACCAAAATTTAGTAATGTTTATTTTAGCTACAATCTGAACAGGCCCGTGATGGTAACAATTGAAAGCAAATTCATCATGTACTATAACTTTTGTGACATCAGTACTATGCTAGTACCATATTTTCATCATTAAATCTACAATTAGCACATAACAGAGATTGGATCTCCGTGCTAAAGATTAGTAAAAGCACTGTAATAATGATATAGACTTAATTGTTTGATTATGTAGAGTTGTAATGATAACAGTTAAAACCAAATATATTACCTACCATAAGTACGTAGTACTAGTTCTTTGTACCACTATCGGTTTTGTTCACATTTTGATCATCTCCTGCGGTTTCTGCAATCTTAAATCTTGTAGTCATACCAGCTTATAAACCCATTCCAGACTAAACTTAGCATCATATGAATCTGGACACGTTTACGATAGAAGGGAGTATAATAAACATTGCACATAATCAGTACATAGACCGGAGGGCAAATTGGTCATGTAGGCCAACACACATCCTAATCATCATCGGGCGGTTCACCATCCTGCAGAAGCTCTGCTGGCCTCCGGCCCTGGCCCTGGCTGGAATTCCGCCCAATTATTAGCGGCCAGTGGCATTCCCGCAATTCCTGACCTCTTCTGCTGCCCCTCCCCCCCTCCATTTCTATAACTGCAGCCACCCCAGGCAGCGGCGCCCATCAAATTCTGCAAAAACCACAGGCCGCACAGCCACAGCGTTCCATCATCTCCTAGCTCTACCTCCAACTAGATCGTTGCTTAGCCTCGCCACCGCCACCGCCGCCGCCACCGACCAGTGATCGATCGATCGATCTAGCCGGCCATGGATTACTGGAAGACCAAGATTCTGCCGAAGATCAAGGTCGTCTTCGCCAAGGGCGGCAACGCCAAGAAGGCCGCCGCCGCCGACCTCATCAAGTCCTTTGATGAATCTAAGGTACGCCGCCGCCGTTTGATTCTTCGGTCGATCGATCTGCTTGATTGCGATGAGATATGATGCTGATTATTGTTGTTGTGGTGGTGGTGATGCAGGAGGGGATCAACGGTGAGTTCGAGGAGAAGAAGGCCGACCTCCAGCCCAAGGTCGTCGAGATCTACGAGGCTGCTCCTGCGCCGCTCAAGGTAAATATAACTCACAAACTCATCGCACACCAATGTCGTATCTTCTCATACTAGTAGTTAATTAACTCGATCACTGCACGTATTAGTTTACGGTAAATGAGACTTAAACCATCTAATCATGCAACTAATGATCGACGATCCTGATGTATCGATGCTTGGCTGCATGCGTTCTGTACGTCTAGTCGCCCTCGCTGGCTCAGTGATGAGCAGTGATGCGTCATGCATATGCATGTACCCTACACATATGAGTAGTGATCAGTAAAAGACAGCCAGCTAGCTAGCTTAGCTCATACGGATAACTATCGGCCCAAGTTTACAGCTAGTCACTGAAACATTTGATGTGGCAGGTTCTGATCAAGGACAGGGCCAAGGTGTCCGGGATCAAGAAGAACTCCGCCGCCGTCACCAAGTTCGTCGACGATCTCGCCAAAATCGGTAATAATATATAATTAACATATCTCATCAAAATCTTTTTTATATGATTTTCGCTGATCATTAATTAGCTACGTGAAAAATTCATGGTGGTTTGATCAGAGTTCCCCGGAGCGAAGCAACTGAGCGAGGGGATCGCCAAGGTCGGCCCGGCGCTGCTCTCCGGCCCGGTGTTCGCCACCTTCGAGAAGGTCTCCACGTTGCTCCCCGCCGACGAGGAGGAGATCAAGCCCAAGGAGGCTCCGGCCGCCGAGGAGGCTCCTGCCGCCGCCGCAGAGGAGAAGAAAGAGGAAGCCGCCGCCGCCGCCGTCGCCACCGGTGAGGAGAAGAAGGAAGAAGCCGAGGAGAAGAAAGAAGAAGAGGCCGCCGCCCCTGCCGACGAGCCAGCTGAGGAGGAGGAGGCACCAAAGGCCTAACTAGCTATAGCTAGCTAGGGTTCATCGCCGCCATTATTGATGGACGCCTCAAGCCCTAGCTAGAGAGGGATCGATGATCGATGTCGTCGTTGTGCCATGTCACCAGTCACCACCACCATTCTTTGCTCTTACACATATGCATGATGATGCAGATATTCCATTATTGTTGTTCATTATTTTTCTCTACCATTTCTTCCCCTCTTTATGGTTAGACGTGTAAGCCTATAATTTTTGTCTGTACTTAAATTAATTATATGCAGTGTGAGGACATGTATGTATGGCATCTGTATATTATCGCCAGTTTTGTTCATCTTGGAAGCATATGCATTATTAATTCATTGATTGGTTATTGTTCCTTCTTCCATGATATATCTCTATAAATATTCTGAAAATTTCAAAAGGTTTGCACAATCTTTTCTTGCACATATGTCCATGTATGTGTGCAGTTGTTAACATGTACCATTGAGGCATTGACACAATGAATCGGTGCTGTGTTGATCTGTTTCTTTAGCGTTGGGCATGCAACAATGTAAGGGGATGGATGGGGCCCAGTGGTCATGTGCTCCGTGAGTTGTTGTTTTCCGGGCCTGACTGCTTCGTGTTGGATCTTCTGTGGTCTACTGCTGGACTGGGCCATGTATACGTGCCAGTTTAGTGAGGGCCCACTTTGTCGGGGCATGGTGCATGTGCCACCGTGCAGCCTTGGATACCTACTCCAGCTATGCCATGGATCTTGCTGACTCGACCAAACTTTGGAAATGGCCTATTTTCAGTGTAAGAATATGTATAAGTTGGGGGGATGACAGGTGGGATATTCAACCGTTGGAAAGCCACACTTCGGTGCATGCATAGCCCTTCAGACAGCTACAATCATATACAGTACTCGTCTTTTCGTATTATAAATAAGTTGTTCAATTTTTATTATTATTAAACTTTTAAACTTTGACCAAATTTATAAAAAAATACTAATATTTTCAATATAAAATAAACATATAATCAAAATATATTCAATGTTAAATTTAATGCAATTAATTTAATATCACAAATGTTACTAATTTTTTTATAAACTTGTTCAAAGCTCAACAACTTTAACAAAGAAAAAAAATCAAACGCCTTATGATATGAAGCGGATGGAGTAATAATTAATGTGATACTAGTATTATATGTCATATTTACCCAAAACATTTTATATTTTGGAATGGAGGGAGAAATAATTTGAATCAACAAACAAAATCTCTTGGTGATCCAAGGACGACTTCTTTCTCTGTTACATTCCTCCACCACCTCACCAGGAATTAATTAATTCTGTGACAAAATCTCTGATGCTGATATAAAACGTTGTTCATACGCTCTCAGCTAACGTCTCATGCTCTCAATTGATTTCAATGAAACTTGAAAGAGATCATTGTTTTCATCTAAATTATCGATTTCGTAACTTGGATGATATTGGTTGTTCTTTGGACAATGAAAATTTAACTTCTAGCGCCTGCAACAACTAAGGTTGCACATAATCATATTAGTAGATACCAGGATCTAAATCCTGTGTGTAAAGTCATACATCAGTGGTGCTTCCCCCAACAACAATACTTGTTGCAGATTTAAAGAATATTCAAATTTCTAGAATATTTGGTATAATTTTGTTATAGTAAGGTGATTTGGTAGATATTATTCTATCATATCAAATGGATTTGTTCATATTTCAATTTAGAAAACACTACTACGTGAGAGATTTTCCTGGACGCCGCCCCCTTTTGTTTCCATGCGGTTCGTAAGTGGAACCGCACGGAAAAATAAGGAGAACGGCGCCTGGCTGTTGCCCGCACGGGAAAATCGATTTTCCCGTGCGGGCAACAGCCAGGCGCCGTTCTCCTTATTTTTCCGTGCGGTTCCACTTACGAACCGCATGGAAACAAAAGGGGGCGGCGTCCAGGAAAATCTCTCACGTAGTAGTGTTTTCTAAATTGAAATATGAACAAATCCATTTGATATGATAGAATAATATCTACCAAATCACCTTACTATAACAAAATTATACCAAATATTCTAGAAATTTGAATATTCTTTAAATCTGCAACAAGTATTGTTGTTGGGGGAAGCACCACTGATGTATGACTTTACACACAGGATTTAGATCCTGGTATCTACTAATATGATTATGTGCAACCTTAGTTGTTGCAGGCGCTAGAAGTTAAATTTTCATTGTCCAAAGAACAACCAGTATCATCCAAGTTACGAAATCGATAATTTAGATGAAAACAATGATCTCTTTCAAGTTTCATTGAAATCAATTGAGAGCATGAGACGTTAGCTGAGAGCGTATGAACAACGTTTTATATCAGCATCAGAGATTTTGTCACAGAATTAATTAATTCCTGGTGAGATGGTGGAGGAATGAAACAGAGAAAGAAGTCGTCCTTGGATCACCAAGAGATTTTGTTTGTTGATTCAAATTATTTCTCCCTCCATTCCAAAATATAAAATGTTTTGGGTAAATATGACATATAATACTAGTATCACATTAATTATTACTCCATCCGCTTCATATCATAAGGCGTTTGATTTTTTTTCTTTGTTAAAGTTGTTGAGCTTTGAACAAGTTTATAAAAAAATTAGTAACATTTGTGATATTAAATTAATTGCATTAAATTTAACATTGAATATATTTTGATTATATGTTTATTTTATATTGAAAATATTAGTATTTTTTTATAAATTTGGTCAAAGTTTAAAAGTTTAATAATAATAAAAATTGAACAACTTATTTATAATACGAAAAGACGAGTACTGTATATGATTGTAGCTGTCTGAAGGGCTATGCATGCACCGAAGTGTGGCTTTCCAACGGTTGAATATCCCACCTGTCATCCCCCCCAACTACACTGAAAATAGGCCATTTCCAAAGTTTGGTCGAGTCAGCAAGATCCATGGCATAGCTGGAGTAGGTATCCAAGGCTGCACGGTGGCACATGCACCATGCCCCGACAAAGTGGGCCCTCACTAAACTGGCACGTATACATGGCCCAGTCCAGCAGTAGAGCCACAGAAGATCCAACACGAAGCAGTCAGGCCCGGAAAACAACAACTCACGGAGCACATGACCACTGGGCCCCATCCATCCCCTTACATTGTTGCATGCCCAACTCTAAAGAAACAGATCAACACAGCACCGATTCATTGTGTCAATGCCTCAATGGTACATGTTAACAACTGCACACACATACATGGGCATATATGCAAGAAAAGATTGTGCAAACCTTTTGAAATTTTCAGAATATTTATAGAGATATATCATGGAAGAAGGAACAATAACCAATCAATGAATTAATAATGCATATGCTTCCAAGATGAACAAAACTGGCGATAATATACAGATGCCATACATACATGTCCTCACACTGCATATAATTAATTTAAGTACAGACAAAAATTATAGGCTTACACGTCTAACCATAAAGAGGGGAAGAAATGGTAGAGAAAAATAATGAACAACAATAATGGAATATCTGCATCATCATGCATATGTGTAAGAGCAAAGAATGGTGGTGGTGACTGGTGACATGGCACAACGACGACATCGATCATCGATCCCTCTCTAGCTAGGGCTTGAGGCGTCCATCAATAATGGCGGCGATGAACCCTAGCTAGCTATAGCTAGTTAGGCCTTTGGTGCCTCCTCCTCCTCGGCGGTGTGTGTGGTGGTGTGGGGGAGGAGATATGATGTGTGGGTCATATTCATTTGAGTAAATTTCATAGAACTACAGATAATTGGGTTAAATTATCGCAAAACTACATATTTAAGCTAATGTATTATAAAACTACATATTTAACAATAAATTTATCCCAAAACTACATGTTTAAGGCTAAGTATCATAAAACTAAAAATTTAATAATAAAATTATCAAAAAAATAGATTTTGGGGTTTAAATCTTTAGCACTATTATGTTTGAGTTATAAATGTCCTTGTGATTGAATTGATATAAAACATGTAGTTTTGTGATAACTTTGTTACTAAATGTGTGGTTTTATGACATTCCACCTTAAGTATATAGTTTTGTGATAAATTTTAATCTTAAATATGTAGTTTTATGATAATTTGGCTAAAGTACATGTAGTTTCATGAAATTTACTCAATTAATTTTCTTTATTCATTTTTGTTTCACTGGTGGAGAAATCTTTTTTACTCCCGGTTGGTAACCCTCCTTTAGTCCCGGGTTTCCAATCGGGAGTAGCAATCCGGGACTAAAGATGGATCTTTAGTCCCGGTTGGTAGCAAAAACAGCGACTAAATAGAAAGATCTTTAGTCCCGGTTGGAGAGAATAGCGGCAGTCTAGATGGTCCCTTTTCTTTTTTGTTTCTTTTTTATTTTCTCCCGAATCCAGTGGCATGTACATCCCAAATCAAACCCCAAATTCCCAAATCAAAGTAACATCCCAAATCCACATCACAAATCTTAAAGTTACTTATACACACAAATGAAATACATCACAAATCCTCAAAAAATACACAAAAATCAAATACATCACAGATTATACATCTCAGACCCATACAATGAATCACAAAATTATACATCTCAGTGAATCACAAAATAAAAAAAAGAAAGAGAAAACAAGCTCCAATCACGGCGCCACTACTACTGCTACTACTCAGCACACCGTCCGTCCATCCACCGCGTCCGCGCAGCGCGGCCTCCGTCTCCAGGGGAGGGAGGAGAAGGGGGAGGAGAGGGGAGGGGAGGGGAGTGGAGGGGAGGAGGAAGGGGAGGATCTGTGTAAGATAGGAGAGGGGAGGAGGGCCTCCGTCTCTAGGGGAGGGAGGAGGAAGGGGAGGGGGAGGAGAGGGGAGGGGAGGAGGAATGAGGAAGTGGTTGCGATTGTGGAGGAGAGGATAAGAGATAGGGATTATATACTACCTGTTGAATTTTAGTCCCGGTTGATAATACCAACCGAGAGTAAAGATCTAGATAATCTGTAGTGGACTAAAGTGGCGATCTTTAGTCCTGGTTGGTGTCACCAACCGGGACTAAAGATCCTCACCCTCCTGACATGCCTCTGATAGGGAATGAACCGGGACTAAAGACCATCTTTAGTCCTGGTTGGTAACAACAACCGGGACTAAAGATCATATATAATGGCTGTAGGGTTTTTCAACCGGGACTAAAGATCATTTTTAGTCCCAGTTCTTTTTGGAACCGGGACTATTGTGGTTTTGGGTTGACCCAGCAAAGATCATTTTTCCAGTAGTGTTTGGATTACCACGTGTCCACGTCAGACCGAATGTTTGCCTGGTTTGGAAAGTTGGGATGACGAATGTTTATCTTTCTTCAAAGGGAGTAATTTGGACTTTTTGCATGAGGCATCCCTCCTAGTCCGCACGATCTGCTGCCATTTTTTTTGTACATGCCACTCTTCTGTTAAGGGTTTGTTTGGCAAGGTTTCAATTCCAGCTCTGGAGCCCAATCAAACGATTTCAGCTCCATAAAAAAAGGAAGCGTATCGGGCTAAAGTGCTCTCACAAAATAAACTAAATAAGTGGAATATGTTTTAGGCTGCTTCACAACTTCATTTCAGATCTAGCTCTTAAAGTTAATTTAGGAGTTGGAGCCCTACTAAATATGCCTAAACCAAAACCTGCCGTTTAGACGTTTACAATTTTGATAAATATCAATGGTACCCATTTTAGGGGTAAACCAACCCTAGTAACTTATCTTTCATTACCTCCCAATAGGAATAAGTCTACTTTGACTCCCTTGAATATAGGTCCAACATTCAAATTCGTATATCGGTTATGTTCACCCCCAAACTATTAAAACCGATGTATTTTCTTCTATCGGCTATTTTTGATGGCGGTTTCGCTGACGTATTGCTTTGACTTGGTCCAACCTACTAAGTTATCAGTGGGCCCCACATGCCTCCTTTCTTTCTCCTCCCCTCCACTTTCCCCACACTGTGACCGCACAATATAATCGATTATCATGTGCGGTCCACTTAACACGACCGCACGGGAAAATGATTATCCTATGCGGTTGGGCTGCCCGCACGTAAAAATATTGATTTTTCCATACACTTAGCTGCAGATGGGCAAATCCACCGCACAGGAAAATCATTTTGACCGCACGGAAAAATGCATGTCGTAGTAGTGAAAAAAAATGAATCACCTCGTGAATTATGGTCACAGTTCGATCTACCTCCTCAATTCAAATACCCGAAATTTTACTCTCCAAGCTTTTTAAATCATACTAATCACCCCCTGACTTAATTTAGAGCGGTTTTAGTCATGTGTAGTGTACACGATGCAGTACAGTCAACCATTTTTCTTTAAAAGAAAATCTATGAGGGCCATCTATCAGTGTTTCTCACTTCTTCCCTGGCAGTCAACACCGACAACAGCAAGGCTGACCTTAGCCGCCGCCACCCTCTTGCTCTCTTCTCCGGGCTCAACTTTGGCAGGCGATGCCGATGACGGCGAGGTGAGGTGCAGTGGAGACCATGAAGAGTAGAACCGGCATGATATGTGCTCGTTGGCCGCGAGAGCTTGCGACATCTTCCCCCTGTCAAGCTTTGGCGGTGGAAATGGGGAGCGGGAGAGCATGCCACCGCCCTAGGAGAGTTGATCTCCACCTCCGACGTCCTCCCCAAGCAAGCTTGAGCTTCGTCACTAGCTGTTGCTACTAATGCCTCCCTGAGCTAGCTCAAGCTTTGCTAATTGCCGCCGCCTCCAGCACCATTCCTAAGTCAGCCTTCTTCAAACCACCTCCAAATCGAGGTCCGCCTCTAGCCTCCAGTCGCCTCGGTTTCCGTCCACCACCCCTAAATCGAGCTCCGTCTCTAGTGCCCTCCCTTATCCACCTCTAGCCGCCTCAAATCTAGCTCCGTCTTTGATGCTGGTTATGGCCTCCAGCTCATGCTTGCTTTGACTCTAACTTCCTACCTTCTTACCTACATCCAAGAGAGCGGGCGGTGTGTGTGGTGGTGTGGGGGAGGAGATATGATGTGTGGGTCATATTCATTTGAGTAAATTTCATAGAACTACAGATAATTGGGTTAAATTATCGCAAAACTACATATTTAAGCTAATGTATTATAAAACTACATATTTAACAATAAATTTATCCCAAAACTACATGTTTAAGGCTAAGTATCATAAAACTAAAAATTTAATAATAAAATTATCAAAAAAATAGATTTTGGGGTTTAAATCTTTAGCACTATTATGTTTGAGTTATAAATGTCCTTGTGATTGAATTGATATAAAACATGTAGTTTTGTGATAACTTTGTTACTAAATGTGTGGTTTTATGACATTCCACCTTAAGTATATAGTTTTGTGATAAATTTTAATCTTAAATATGTAGTTTTATGATAATTTGGCTAAAGTACATGTAGTTTCATGAAATTTACTCAATTAATTTTCTTTATTCATTTTTGTTTCACTGGTGGAGAAATCTTTTTTACTCCCGGTTGGTAACCCTCCTTTAGTCCCGGGTTTCCAATCGGGAGTAGCAATCCGGGACTAAAGATGGATCTTTAGTCCCGGTTGGTAGCAAAAACAGCGACTAAATAGAAAGATCTTTAGTCCCGGTTGGAGAGAATAGCGGCAGTCTAGATGGTCCCTTTTCTTTTTTGTTTCTTTTTTATTTTCTCCCGAATCCAGTGGCATGTACATCCCAAATCAAACCCCAAATTCCCAAATCAAAGTAACATCCCAAATCCACATCACAAATCTTAAAGTTACTTATACACACAAATGAAATACATCACAAATCCTCAAAAAATACACAAAAATCAAATACATCACAGATTATACATCTCAGACCCATACAATGAATCACAAAATTATACATCTCAGTGAATCACAAAATAAAAAAAAGAAAGAGAAAACAAGCTCCAATCACGGCGCCACTACTACTGCTACTACTCAGCACACCGTCCGTCCATCCACCGCGTCCGCGCAGCGCGGCCTCCGTCTCCAGGGGAGGGAGGAGGAAGGGGAGGAGGGGAAGGAGAGGGGAGAGGAGGAAGAAGGGGAGGAGGGCCTCTGTCTCCAGGGGAGGGAGGAGGAAGGGGAGGGGAGGAGGAAGGGGAGGATCTGTGTGGTTGCGATTGTGGAGGAGATGATACGGGATAGGGATTATATAATGTTGAATTTTACTCCCGGTTGGTAATACCAACCAAGAGTAAAGATGATCTTTAGTCCCGGTTGGTAATACCAACCGGAAGTAAAGATCCTCGCCCCCTGACATATCTAATACAACCGGGACTAAAGATCATATAATGGCTGTGGAGTTTTCAACCGGGGCTAAAGATCATTTTTAGTCCCGGTTCTTTTTGGAACCGGGACTATTGTGGTTTTGGGTCGACCCAGCAAAGATCATTTTTCCAGTAGTGCCTCCTCCCTCTCTCTCCCGCGGCGGGCGGAGAGGGCCGGAGCGGCAGCGGGTGGCGGAGACGCGGGCGTGGCGTGGCGGCCCGCGAGAGGCGGAGACGATGAGCAGCGATCACACCAGCGCCATGAGGTACACGACGGTACAGCGAGCGGCACGGCCACCGTGCTAAGGACCAGCAGCGTCCTCACCGCCACGGAGACGTCGATGGCGCCGCGGATCCTCTCCTCAATGGCTGCCGCGATCGGCGTGACCACCAGTGCATACTTGGATAACGGGTTGAGCAGCGTCGTGTATATGGCGACCTTTGAGATGAGTCTCACCGCGATGAGGTTGAGCGTCAGCTGGGACAGCACGCTGTCTCCGAACATGAGGTAGCTAGCCGAGCGCCGCCATTGATTGCTCCGTAGTTGAACGTGCAAAGCAGGAAGCATATTGCTAGCATCTGGTTGATGATTTTGTTAATCAATAGAAGAGTTCGTCAGTATATTGATCTTAATTAAAAAACTGATTTTGTCACACTTCATGCGTATACCTTCGGAAACTGATACCTTTTGCTTCATAGAGAGGTGTACAGCCCAAGAGCCGTCGGGAGCCCGGTGATCCGCAGCCGGCGTCGTCGCCCCGCCCTCGTCCGGCCGGAGAACCCGACGCCGTCAACCACCGTAGCCCACAGCACGCTGAGCACGATGATGACTCATGACAGACGCGAACACGCCCGTCACGTACGGAGATGTAGGCGAGCACGTCGGCGGCGGCGTCGTTGGCACTTCTGGTGGTGGAGGAGCCTATATATGGTCTTTGCCGCGCGGCAAGGGACCACCTCGTCAGGGCTGAGTACGTGTGAGTCGCGGTGGCGTAGAGGGGCGGGGACGCCGTCGTGCTCGTGTACGACGATGCGGACACCACAAAGCTGGTTGCCAGGAGGGCGCCGCGGTTGCTCGTCCGGACGGGCATCCGGATGCTAGACACCTCGCTGCTCCCGGACGAGGCTGACCGAGACGAGACGTCGTCCTTGCTGCGTCTCCTCCTTCGGCCGTACGTCATGACCACTACTTTAAAAATAATATTTTTTTATGATGTCACACTATAATTTTTATTAGCGGTCATATGCTAAAACCGCCACCAAAAACGTGAGAGGGAGGGGGTATAGGGCCGCCAGCGAAAACCGATTTTTGCTGGCGGCCACGTTAAGTGGTCCGCCATAAAAAATACTATATTTTTCGAGACAGGCCTCTTAAATGTCCGCAGCGTTTTCGCTGGTGGCTACTAAAGAGATCCACCAGTGAAAAGCAGAGCCCCGCTAAAAAGTTTTCACGTCATTTAAAACCGCGCGCGAGATATGATTTAAAACCACGCCTCTCTCATCTCTCTCCTCCTCCTCCTCCCCCACCTCTCTCCCCTCCTCCTTCCCTACGCCCCCACTGGCGACGGCGACCACGACGACGGGCCGGGCCGCTGGCGGCGGATGTGCAGCGGTGGGAGGGGGCAGAGGGGCCATGACCGGAGGGCCTCCTCCTCCCCTCACCTCCCCTCCCTCTCCCTCTCCCAGATCTAGCTAGTGGGAGGGGGCGGCGGCCGCCACAGCGGCGACTGCAGGCGGGCGGCGGCAGAGTTGACGACGACGACGACACTACCGGATGGTGCAGCTCCTCGCCTCCCCTCCCCTCCCTCTCCCTCTCCCAGATCTAGCCAGAGGGAGGGGGTGGCGGCCGCGGCGGCGACGATGGCAGGTGGGCGGCGGCGGAGCTGACGACGACGACGACGCTGCCGGATGGTGCGGCTCCTCGCCTCCCCTCCCCTCCCTCTCCCTCTCCCAGATCTAGCCAGAGGGAGGGGGTGGCGGCCGCGGCGGCGACGATGGCAGGTGGGCGGCGGCGGAGCTGACGACGACGACGACGCTGCCGGATGGTGCGGCTCCTCGCCTCCCCTCCCCTCCCTCTCCCTCTCCCAGATCTAGCCAGAGGGAGGGGGTGGCGGCCGCGGCGGCGACGATGGCAGGTGGGCGGCGGCGGAGCTGACGACGACGACGACGCTGCCGGATGGTGCGGCTCCTCGCCTCCCCTCCCCTCCCTCTCCCTCTCCCAGATCTAGCCAGAGGGAGGGGGTGGCGGCCGCGGCGGCGACGATGGCAGGTGGGCGGCGGCGGAGCTGACGACGACGACGACGCTGCCGGATGGTGCGGCTCCTCGCCTCCCCTCCCCTCCCGGCGCCGCCATCCGCCGCCGTGGCGCGCTTCCTGCTCCACCCCGCGGGCGCGACCCCCGCGGCGCTGTACGCGCGAAGAGGGTACGCCGCCGCGGGGCGGAAGGCGAAGGCGGTGAGCGAGAGCGAGGACGAGGACGATGAGTTTGAGGCCATGGGAAGCGACGGGGAGTTCGACGACGACCTCGAAGACTTCGACGACGACGACGAGGTGTCCGGCTCCGAAGATTACGACGACGACTGCAAGCCCCCGAAGAAGCGTGGGAGGCACTAAATCGCTCACCTCGGCTCGGCTCATGTATTGTTTGTTTGGTTTCTCACCGATTTCTTTCTTTACAATCGAAGAATGAATTCGAGATAAAAGCGAAAGGAAAATTAAACAAGAATTAGTACTAATAACATTGGAGGTGATTGGCTTTTATCATGTTTTGAAGCAGAGAATTGCTGTAATTTTTTGTTCCTTTGTCTGAAGGAGACCGAAGCTATCCGAGCTTGTCAACTTCGTAATACATAAAAGGTTTGAGTTTCTGCACGGTTTCTGACACAGAGTTTGCTTGAATGTGTCGTGGTTTGTTAGCCTTGGTTTTTTAAACCTGTGTGATCTACTCTGCCATACGTGAAAGGCGAGTAACAAATCAAAACTTCTGTAAAATTCAAGGTTCACTCTCATGCCATTAAAGATCCTCCATGTTCTTGTTTGTGCCACTAAGGCAGATAAGAAAAAAAAAATCAAGAGAAGATGAGTCGCCTCTTCTCCAACAAGCTAAAACATCAAGGAAGTGCCAAAGCAGAGGAAAACTGGTATAGAACGGAGGTTTGACAACACAACAAGTTGCAAACAACAAAGCAAAGTGGAGCAACAAACAACAAAGCCAAGGAGGTGAAGAACAAGAAGCTACCGGCTGTAGCAATCACTTGCACGGTGAACGGTGAGAGCTATCCAACAGTTCAGAGATTCCAAAGCTTGGAGCTGGCACTGAATTAGCTGACGAACCATGTATGTGTATGTTTGTCTGCTGAAACGAATATTTTTTCAGTGGTATTTACATGTATGTGAGTACATAATAATCTTTTGATCTTCCAGCTCCTGTGAACTTGTGTATTCTTTCAACAAAACAAGGGAAGTCCTATCAGAAAGATTGCAAATGTAGGCAGAAATTTGAGCACATCAAAAGGGACAGGCAAGCAAAATAACAGCCTAGTTTGCTTAGCTACTCTTACAAGCCACCAAATTACTAGTATTACCATAACTAGATGTGTTAATAGTAATTAGTGAACTGAACGCTCGATGAATGCTTTCAAACTAAACATCAAACCAAAATTTGGTGGCACTGGCTAGTTCAACCCAACTCCACTGGACATCATTTTTAACCCATTTGGCCATTTCCATTACATGGAACCGAAGCTACATTTTTAACCCATTTCCATTACATGAAACCGAAGCTACAAAAGGTTCAGATGATTTAAAACAACATTCTAAACCAACCTCAAGAGAAATCCTCCCCTTGACCAGACGCCATCCCACTATAGTTGGGGTAGAAGTTTACATAGTATTCCTTCAGGCATATACGAAAACTATCTTATAACCCACTTATCAATTATTGGAAAGAGAAAAACAAACACTCCCAAGAGCGATCCAAAGCAGATCACCACCCAGATCAGAGCAAAATGCAGAACTTCAGCTTTAGCACACAACCAGCGAAAAAAACCCTTCAGCAGCTTCATCCTCTACCCGTCTCGCAATCTTATGGTCTTTGAAACTCAATCCATGGTGAGCACCATAAATTTCATCAACCATTCAGAAGACAAATACTCCTACTTATCAACATGTCATGCTAATTTCAAATAATCTGTACATAACCCTGCTTTGCTGACAGGCGCCGATAGGCCGTCCATCCGACAAGTGGGCCAGACCGATAGGTCGGCCTATATGGGCCTATTTCTCCGCCCAAAGCCCATCTCAGCGCACCCTCTCAACCTTCCCCATTTTACCCCCTCCACTCGCCCTTCCATCTCCCACTGACAACCTCGGCCCCACCACCAACTTACCCAGCAACACCCGTCCGATCCACATCCAACGATCCGCAACCCAGGGGCAAATCCGCCATTCGTTCCCCACCTCAAACCCTAGCCTCGCCGCCTCCCGACTATAAAACCTTCCCCTCTCCGCGAACCCTTAACCCCATCCGGCGGCGGCGCAGCAGCAGCAGAGGTGAACGCGGCGGCAGCGGCGGCGACGAACCACACCGGCGAAGGAGAAGGAGGAGGAGGAGATCCACACCAAGCCGCAGCCATGGTGAAGTTCCTGAAGCCCGGGAAGGCGGTGATCCTGCTGCAGGGGCGGTACGCGGGGCGGAAGGCGGTGATCGTGCGCGTGTTCGAGGAGGGCACCCGCGACCGCCCCTACGGCCACTGCCTCGTCGCCGGCCTCGCCAAGTACCCGAAGAAGGTGATCCGCAAGGACTCGGCGAAGAAGACGGCGAAGAAGTCGAGGGTCAAGTGCTTCCTCAAGCTCGTCAACTTCACCCACATCATGCCCACCCGCTACACCCTCGACGTCGACTTCAAGGACGTGGCGTCCGGGGGGCCCGACGCCCTCGCCACCCGCGACAAGAAGGTGGCCGCCTGCAAGGCCGCCAAGGCTCGCCTCGAGGAGAGGTTCAAGACCGGCAAGAACAGGTGGTTCTTCACCAAGCTCCGCTTCTAGGCGCCTTCTTGTTCTTGCTATCATCCGTTAATCTATCTCTGGTTTTATTTTTTGGTATCTGTGTCCATGAAGACTTGGTTGTTAGTATTGAGTTTTTAAATTAAGACATGATGATGTTCATGTGTTATGGAATCATGCCAAGGATAGATCTGGTTGAAATTTTGTTTCGGAATTACACTGCTTCAGATGCGATTTGTTTTCCATGTTCCTCCATTTCCAGCGGTGATTCATTGCGATGTGCCCAACAGTGTTTTGCGGACATGATTTGCAACTTAATTAGGTCTACTAACTCGCATGGTTATCAAAATTTAGCAACTGTAATCTTAGGCAATTCTTTTGTAATGGTAGTGCAATTTGTTGCGGAGTACTTGCGATAGGTTGCCTGATTAGTGTTTAGGTATCGATTTGTTTGTTTCATGGTGTGCAAGGTGATTGGTTGTACTTGGTTTCTTTGGTTGGATGTATTACATGGTTATGCAATGTTATGTATGTCAGGTGTTTATGTTATGATTCAAGTATTTGTTTGCATTGTTGGAAACATTTGACGCCAAGAGGAAATATTTGAATCCAAATGCAAAGTAATGAAATAGGACGGTCCATAAGTAACTTATTTCATTATTTTAGTTGTTGGAATCAATGGCTGCACTATTATCCTAGTAGAAATCTGAGATAGATAAAAAAAGTGTAATTGTCCTGTCCTACCTCAGTGCTGAGCTTACAGACAGTTTAGTGGTAGGTCTGGATATTTTGCATCAAGTATTGTGGGAAGTATGATTATGTCTGTGTGCTTTGACTGTTTATGTTTTTTTAGACCACAACTGTTCTGGCTAACGATGCTTTGTGACAAGTCTGCACCCTAAATTTTAACAATCTGATTGAGTTATCATGGGGATAAATGGCATGGATGTTGATTCCATTTTGATTTTGGTGACAAGACATTGGTTAATGTTAGGTGATGTTCCAATGGACAGTTTTAGTATTTTGCTTGTATGTGGTTATGAGTGATTATAATTTTATACAAGTGGTCATTGCTTTTTGTTGTGTAAGCTAGAGAAATGCTTGATGCTTTGCGAAAGTTATTTATATCGCTTAACCTTAGTTCAGGCGTTCAGCTTGTTGTCTTTTTTTGAAAATGTTCAATTATGAACAAAGATGCCTCAATCTGTTCAGAATGTCAGATAAACCTAGAAAACTTAATTGATTCCATGAGTTCTGATTGGATCATTTCTTCTCACGGTACCACATCACGTTATCATATTGGCACTCAATCATGTCTTCTAGTGTGTTTTCCTTTTTCTTGCATCGCATAAAATCTTCGGGGTCTGATAGAACTGATGCCAATCTTGTCCTACTATTGTCAACTTGAGATGTGGTAGCAAAATGTAAATGCTTGCCCGGATTTCTTTCCTTTTTCCTGTTTATGTATTGCCGGATGCTGTACTGTTAGTTTGTTTTGCTGTGTGTTGTAGTAGAGCTGTGTGTTTAGAATTGTTTCCCAGAACGCCGATTCTCAACTCTCAGCTCGATGAATGTTTTGCATGTTAGACACCAACCCTGTGAAGCATCCTTAGTACATCATTTCTGCAATGCACTTTGTTCATCTGAACTCCAAACTTCGGAGCGTATCCTTCCTATCTCAAGGATTCTCGAAGACGAATCATCTATCAATGCTAAAAGCAACTCGCGTGTTGCAAGGCACCGGTGGCACTCACTCCCTTACATCCGACCGTTCAATGGCCTTAATCTTAAGTGTCAGGATGCCCCATCATTCTCACCCTACTCTGGACCAGGCTGTTCGGGGGAGCTTAAGATTCTGAGAAGCAGCTGGTTGGTAGCTAGTTTCTGAGAATCTGGAAAGCCGGGAAACCTAGCTTCTGGCTTCTAGTTCATTTTCTGGATTCTACAACTGCAGCTTCTTAGAATCTAGACCAAAAGCTGGACTGTTTTTGATTCTAGGGGAAGCTGTAGCAGCTAGAAGCTCCCCCAAACAGAGCATAAGGCTTGTTGGAGAGTTTCTAGCAGCCGAAGCTTTTACCAGAATCAACAGTTCCTTCAAATCGTTTAGGGCCTGTTCACTTTGATGCCAAAAAAAACCTTACCAAATTTTGGTAAAGTTACCAAAAAAGTGGCTACATTTAGTTTGCTGCCAAATTTTTGAAACTATATAAGAAACCCTGTCAAAATTTTGGCAAGTTGTCAAAATTTTGGCAACTATGCCAAATTTTGGCAATGCCAAAACTTGGTAAGGTTTTTTTTGGCGTCAAAGTGAACAGGCCCTTAGATTGTAGCATAGAATCCAGAAAATGAACTGAAAACCAAGAGCTAGATTTAACAGCTCATCTAGATTCTCAGAGCACGGAGGAGCCTGTAGGCGGCCGGGGCGATGGCATTCGCATAGGCAGGAAGCCATCTACTACATTACATACCGCTATCAGCCGGGCAGAGGAGCAAACGAGCAGATAACAGAGCAACCGTGTGAACTTGTCTGCTACTAGCCTACTACACAGTTGAATGATTTGATTTTAGATTTTTAGTGATATCCTTTCATGGATCTAGCTTCTTGGTCCTTTCTCAACTCCTCTTGACTCTTGACTCCAACATCTATTTCTCTGACTATTTTCTTTGTGTATTAGTCGAATGTTAATCTGAATGTCTGATTGGCCAGGTTATTGTTCTTTTGTTCATGCGAGTCCATGACTTACCAATGGTTTAGGCCGTGTGAGATCAGTACTACTTTTGTAATGAAATGGAGTCACGTGCCATCCTTTGTCTAATTCTACCCCGTTAGTTCCTACTGAAATTAGTTGGCTTCACCAATTAGTATTGTTTTCTATTTACTGTCAGTGGCACTAAAAATGGATGTTGTGTTTTCAAATATATATTGTGACATCTCGGCCTAGGGCTTAATAGGATTAATAGAATACTCATATCAACAAGTTGCAACTTCTTTTCCGGAAGCCGATTTTCAAAGAACTCTAAGGTTAAGCTGCAACTTATTTTCCGGAAGCCGATTTTCAAAGAACTCTAGGGTTAAGCGTGCTTGGCCTAGAGTAATTTGCGATGGGTGACCGACCGGGAAATTCTTCCCGGGTGCGCACGAGTGAGGACAAAGTGTGCAGAAAAGACATATGTTGGTCTATGAGGACAGTCTATGACCTATGAAAGCTGCCAGATGTAAGTGGGCCTGACCTAGGAGAGGCGGGTCGTTACATTGTTGCATGCCCTTATGACAAATAAATAGTACTCCCTCCATATTTTAATGGATGACGCCATTTACTTTTCGATCAACGTTTGACCATTCGTTTTATTCAAAATTTTTGTGCAAAATATAAAAATATTTATGTCATGCTTAAAGAACATTTGATGATGAATCAAGTCACATTAAAATAAATGATAATTATGTAATTTTTTTTAATAAGACGAATGGACAAACGTTAGACAAAAAGTCAACAGCGTCATACATTACTTTAGGTTAGCTTCGTATATCTGTGCAACACTGCGCTTCCTTTTGTCAACTCAAGGACTCTAGGACCTCAAATTTTGGTTTTGTGATAAAAGGTTAAGATAGGATGCCCTCTATTTTTGTTTTTGTGATTATATGAAATCTAGGACGTGACTGATCATTAATCCATCTCGAATGAGAGAATGGAATCTGTAAAAATATTTGAGCACTTCAAATAATTCTCTTCTACCTTCATTCTATTTATTCCGAGTCGACCAAAAAAAAAAGGTGATAAATAATCTAAGGTCTACGCCTCTTCCTCCAATTTTAGTCTTAAACAAGACAAAGGGAACATTTAACGCCAAGAGGATCCATCAGTATTATGACTTGTGAGGGGAAAAAATGCATACTTTGCGTGGAAAAATATGCAATGTGAACAAGCATATCATCCCTGAAATTCACCGTTAATATTCTTCCTCATTCATAATAAATATCGTCAAATAAAAAGGTACAGAGATTTACAAGTAATTTTCTTGTCAACCTGGCAATTCGACACACGCCTATTTACAATGACATTCACTTGTTCCATACGTATTCAGCGTGGAATGTGGATTGCTTTGATGTTGCAGGAAAAGATTTGCCCTTATATAAAAATAATAATTCCTCAAACTAGACTTGCAAATTTGGTGCAACAACAAAGAACAGCCCGGGTTAATAAAACTGAGAAAATGATTCGGAAAGAGAATTTTTGGAAGCTAAAACTATTAAAGGAAGGGACTCGAAAGCTTATTTATCATTAGAAATTGCATCAACAAAAATACGGTTGTAAGCAGAGGATTTGAAAGCTTACAAACCAAGTTTGCATCAACTTATAGTTAAGAAGCAAATCAACGGATAGCTTGTTACTGAAAAAGTAAGACCTATAATTCTTCAATATGCAGAAAGATGAATCATTTACAGCAAGTTTAAGCTAGTCTACATGACGCCCGCGGGGGGCATGGCACAAAATGGCAAAAAAAACTTGAATCGCATTATCTTTTCAAAACAGAAGATGACTTTTTTTTGAGAAAAGACGAGAACAATTTAATGATATGAAATTTTACATGCTAACACAAACAGAACAATATACATCTCCCTATTTACCCATAAACAGTATAAGAAACAAAGATCATACAATCAAGACAGAACATACTACATCAAAACCTATGAAACATATTACAGGCGATTCAACGAAATGGCATTGCAACAAATACACACGAAATCATTTTGAAACCAACAAAGGCAGACAAAAAAAGAAGGCATACCTGCAAAATTGGCGAACACAGATGTCAATTAACTATCAGCTTCCCATACTGCCGCGAACCAAGATGCATGTTTAGACAGGAGAGCTAATAGATACAATGCATCTTTACACGTCTTCCTGCTCTCGACCAACACTTTCCTAACAGACAAGTTTACCACAACTAACTTCGGCTAAACTAACTATACTAACCATTCTATTTCCTGGACAAAATAGTCTCCTCCAGAAGACCAGAACCCGCACAAAGAGATCAATTGGCTCACTCCCGTAATGCTCTACTGACCCACTGCACATTTTGGACCAAGCATCACTGTGCCTTACAAGCCACCTGTGTGCTGTTGCTCTTGCTCTGCATTGCTACTGCTCCCACGATGCTCCTGTTGCAAGGCCCCTTGTTCACGACATGGGTTATCATTCTGCGCATTTTCTCTGCTCTCCGTTATCAACTTCTCTTGAATCTTGTCTAGTTCCTGCATGAATATGCTGCATTTTGCTTCATCATGGCAAATTTTCCGGCAAATTTCAGCCGCTTTACTCATTAGCATTGCATATCTCAATGTATTTTCTGAATCCTTTATACCATGCTTGTCAAATAATTTTTCCTTGTTCTGTTTTAGCTGCTCCTCTCTGAATTTTTTAGTCCATCTGGGCATTATGTACTGCTCTGGTATTTCATTGATTCCAAACTGAGTGAAAAGTCTGAATATGTGGCAGCAAGGTATTCCATCCCTTGTAAATTTTGCACACTGGCACTTGAATGCATTGATGCCAGGTTCAGCAAGCACTTCAAAATAATTTCTATCAAACTCTGGGTTCTCATAGTTGAAGACCTTTTCAAGTCTGTACACTGTCCCTATTTGTATCTCCTGCACGTTGAATGCAGTAGAATGTAGTAGTTCTTTCTGTAATTTCAGAAATATTTCCCTTGTGTAAATATGTGCTGCATGTTGTTCTATTGGTTGCATTGAGATGTATTTAAGGTCAGCTCCTGACTGAAATCTATCTTCTTCATGAACTTTTGCTATATTCTCTTGTATCTCCTTAAATTGCCCAATGAACTTATCTATTGTGTCCTTTGGAAGCATATTACCTTTAAATAATGAGTTTATTCCCTCGTTGGAACCAACTGAGTCAATAAATGGGTAGAGATCTTCTCTAAAATAGACAGGTGCCCAACTTTTTCTTGTTTGCCACATGAGTTGCAGGTGTTGGTTTTCACTTGCATTGTATCTCTCAATAAGCTCAACCCATCCTTCTTCAAATTCTGTTTCTACCAGCGAGTTGCCTACTAAGTTATGTAGATCTGTATTTATGTTACCTCTTGCTGTCATGAAGTCTCCAAGCTTTTCCTGAGCTTTGCTCATAACATGCCGCTTGCAAAACCTAAGCCTTACATGCGGCATGAGTTCTGCAAATGCCTTCTCCATTGATGTGTCCTGGTTTGTTATGACCGCTCTTGGCATTTTTCCTCCCATCACTTGCAAAAATGTACGCAACATCCATTCGAAGGTTTCTACTTTCTCATCTTTTAACAAAGCACATCCTAACAGGAAGGGTGTCGCGTGGCTATTTATTCCAATAATAGGCACAAAAGGCATGTTATACATATCAGTGCTATAGGCAGCATCAAACATAATGAGATCTCCGAAAATATCATACTCGATCCTCAATCTTGCATCAGTCCAGAAGATGCTTGTAACTGTGTTGTCCTCATCTTTTTGCATTACGTACAGAAATTCTGGGTTTTGAATCTGCAATTCTGTGAAGTGCTTCAATGCGCTTTCAACATCTGAGTTTGCTTTTCTATGTTCTGTCTGTGCTATGTTGTGCTCATCTTTATTTTCAAATGGTATGTCTCCGAAACAAACTCTTAGTTTCCTGAAAATCTTCATAATTTTCTTAGGAGGTACCCTATTTTGTTGCAGAACTCTTAAAAATGACTTCTCTCCAGTTGACATTTGTTTGTGGTCTACTATGAATCTTGCAAGCAAAGGGCTTGGGCATAACGGATGATTGTGCTCATGGCGAACTGCTGTGAACTCCCATTCTCCCTTATCGAGTTTCACTATCACCCTTGCCTTGCATTGTGTCTTCTCTACAAGATTGCTTCTCCTCTTCTTCATTGGGTTTTCAGATGACTTCGTTAACTTCATTTTGCCACTCTTGTTGCATTCTAAGTGAAACTTCTTTCTCTTGTAGTTGGTTCCCCTCTTTCCTACAAAACCAGTAAGGAGAGCATGTGCGTAATAGAATCTTTGTGCGGCTTGAAGGGATGGAAATTTCATTCCGGGTTCTGGTGGTCTTGAATTCTTCAGTTCGTCGAAACTAGGATAGAAGTACTTCCCAAGCTCCTTATCCGACTCATCGCCTGAGCTGCTATCTGAATTGCTTTCACTGCTTGTATCCTCGCTTGGCGCTTCACTGCTTTCCACATTATCATGTGATCTGTTATGCTCTTCAGTATGCTGAAGTGAATGGTCTATCGAGTTTGTTTGGTCCCCCAATTTATCTACAATTGGTCGTTCTGAATTTTTGTCTATGCCATTTGAAGATTGCTCCTGCATGCAAGAGAATAACTTACGTTAAGCTACTATTTGATACCTTATTATTGTTACTCTTGTTAGATTTCACCTTTTCATACCTGATAATCACCAGCTGGCTGTAGTTTGTCAACAGGTTTCTTCTCTACAGTAGGTATACTATTCTCTGCATGTCTAGGCATCCTTTTGTTGTTTACCTGAGGTACAACCAGGATAACAGATCATTAAAAAATCACTTCCATCACATGTATACAAAACAAAAATATCTGGGGAACCTTTGTTAGCAAGCTTACTTCATTTGAATCAGCTGAAATAAGAGGTTGCGACAACCGTTCCTCAAGATTATCTGCCTGTGTCAGTTGGTCACTATTTCTCTGAACATCCAGCTGTTTCTGGCTTGGAGGATTTCGCCTGCGTTTGCGCTTTGAGAATCTAAGCGAATAGCTAGGACACAATGGATGGTTGTGTTCATTCCGGACTGCTGCATACTCCCATTGTCCCTTATTGAGCTTCACTACCACCTTTGCCTGGCATTGAGTCCTCTCTATAATATTTTTCTTCCTCTTCCTCTGTGGGTTCGGAGTTAGCTTTGATGTGCCAGTCTTGTGGCACTCTATGGTAAACTTTTTTCTCCTGTAGTTCGTCCCCCGCTTTGCAACAAAGCCAGTTTTAAGAGCATTTGTCTCATAGAATCTCTGTGCATCTTCAAGTGTTGCAAATTTCATTCCAAGTTCTGGTGGTCTTGCATTATCCAATTCCATTAAACTAGGACTATAGTGTGCTCCAAGCCCTTTATCTGATTCATTTCCTAGGCTTCTGTCAGAATCGCCATCACTGTTTCTATCATCGCTTGACACTTCATTGCTTTCCATATTATCATGTGATTGGTTTTGTCCATCAGTATGCTGCAGTGATTGGTCCATTGAGTTGGTTTGTCTCCCTAATTGATCCACGTATAGTTGTTCTGCAGTTTTGTCTATGCCATTTGAAGATAGCAGCTGCATGCATGCAATTGAATATTTCTTGTTAAGGTAGCTATTCACTGCCATATTCAAATGTCCATATTAATCCTCTCCATAAGCATTGTCTGGTTTTCATACCTGATAGCCATCACCAGCGAGCTGCAGTCTTCCTTCTGTTATCACTTGCTTCTCAACAGGTTTCTGCATTTCGTTTCGCAGTTAATGCCAGGCACAAAGTGATTCTAAGAAGTCAAAGTGATTCTAAATACCTTGATCAACTCGACTGGAGTTATCACCGTTTGCCCATCATTGTTACTGGCCTGTAATACATGTATGTGAGACAAAGCAATTAACCAAGTCTTTGTTACTACCTATAGCTGCATTTTGCCAAATTTATGTATGTCATTGTCCGATGGATGAACGCGGTAGGTAAACAGATAATGTTCAAGTTAAACCTTTTCGCCGCGCAGCTCTGGTTGGCACCAGGCTTGTACAGGAGAAATTTCATTCCCCAGATTGTTTACACGAGCGAAAACCTGGAGAACAGATCTCTTAAAAGGTCAATTTCACCGAAAGCACTTAACCGATTCCAATTCTCTGCAATTCTCTGCAAAAGATGCAATGGCGAGGGTACATACATTGGCTATATATATGTGATAGCGATCTCACCTGTTCGGAATCAACTGGAAGGATGTGCATCAGCACGTCCTCCATGGGAGGAGGGCCGGCCCGTGCCAGCAGCTCATCATCTCCACCATGAACAAGTGCCTGTTTCTGGATTGGATTTGGGAGGAGGACGAAATCAATCAAAAACCACCCCCTCACAGCACAGCATCTACTACCTCGCACGGGAAGTTGCGGAGAACCAGAGTGGAAATCGCGAAGTTGCGTGCGTCTTCGACCGTACCTCATACATGTCGGGAGGAGAAGAAGGCATCATCAGTCCATAGCCCGCACGGCGTTCGTTCGTGGACTCCCCACCTCCCACCGCCGCCGCCGCCGCCGGTGACGGAGATTGCGAAGCCGCGTGAGGAGGCAGCAGCGGGTAGGGAGGGCGGAGATGAATCGATTCCCTTCCCGGAGAGGGGCGGAGGACAGGGCTAGGGTTCGCGGTTCCCGGTCGAAGTTTCTTGCAGGTCGTTAGTTTGTTTTCACTGTTTGCAGCAATTGATTTTGCAACAGCCGATTGATTTTTTTTCTCCAATTCCTTTTTGCTTTGTAGGCCTCCGTTAAGATCAATGTATATCCCAGTTCATGGATCTGGACACCATCACCACCTGCACGGTTCATTGGATGGATTTATATGCCTTCACATGAGACTATAAGCGATCCGTGTTCAGGCGTTCCAGCAACTGATGCAAATATCAGAATGATCTGCTTCGTGTCCACCTAGCCATGCTTCGGTTCTTTCTTTACATGTTAATATTCTGTGCACAAAATGCACCTTTTCTTCTTTCTGATGGTAACAATATTCTGAAATTTCTGAATCCATATTTATTAGGAGTATCATTTAGTTTGTTCTTACAACGTTCGCTTATCTCTATGCAATCCTCGCTTTCAGGTCTGCATCAAACACAAAGAATTGGTGGTTTGGACTTTGGATCAGTGAAAGACTGCAAGAAGATTACCACAACCTTTTGAGGTGTTCCTAAATCTTGACACAAAAAAATGTGTTTTAATTGGCTAACGTTCACTGAATAATATAAATTGTTCACTGAATAATATAAATTGTTCACTGAATAATATAAATTGTTCACTGAATAATATAAATTGTTCACTGAATAATATAAATTGTTCACTGAATAATATAAATTGTTCACTGAATAATATAAATTGTTCACTGAATAATATAAATTGTTCTTCGCTCCATATATTATATTGCAATTTGAAACCTTCAACAGTGTAAGCTACATGGTGACAGCATTTGAGTGAACAATACACTACATTGTATGTTAACCCATGAGCTGCATCCTTCTGAAGATTTAGCTAATTACTGTTACCTAAATTAAATTTGGAATTTTTGGGTCTCTCTATTCACAAAAAAAAAATTATCCAAAAAATCCATCTCTCTCTCTCTCTCTCTCTCTTTGTAGCATGAGAATGCACATATATTACCCATCAACTCAATTTTAAGTATGTCCAACAGCAACGCGCGGGGTATCCTCTAGTTTTCTCCGGTTTTCGCTGACGGCGGGTCTATTTAGGCCTGTTAGGAATGATGATGGCCAACCCTTGGGCCAGGTTGGACGGCCGTGATCGCTTCAAGATCCGTGCAGGTTGTTGCTCGTATTAAAAATCCAGCTCTTTTTTTTTAAAAAAAAAATTCAGGAACAACTTTGGTTATTCAGAAACAGAGTACATGATGGATGATATAGATTGCAGTAGAGAAATAATATCTAAGATTTCTTGCATGACAACTTCTATTAGGATAAGTGATGTGAGATATGTTGTGTCAATCATGAAGAGGTATGGGCGGCTGATAAGATTTTACTTAACTAGCTTGTCTGCCACCCTATTGATCTCCCTTGGAATCCACATGACCTCCATGGAACCTTCTAGAATATTTGTTTGACTCCAATGGCCTGGATCCTCATCAAATGGGCCTGTTTAGTTCGCGAAAAGAGAATTTTTGGGTGTCACATTAGACGTTTGACCAGATATCGGAAGGGATTTTCAGACATGAATGAAAAAACTAATTTCATAACTCGCCTGGAAACCGCGAGACGAATCTTTTGAGCCTAATTAATCTGTCATTAGCACATGTGGGTTACTATAGCAATTACAGCTAATCATGAATTAATTAGGCTCAAAAGATTCGTCTCGTGATTTCCCTACTAACTGTGCAATTAGTTTTCAAATTTATCTATATTTAATACTCCATACATGTGTTCAAAGATTCGATGTGATGTTTTTAGGAAAAAGTTTAGGGAACGAAACAGGACCAAAGTTTCTCTTCTTGGCTGTGTCTGCATTCACTACTACATGATAGATTTTCCTGTACGCCACCCCCTTTTGTTTCCAAGCGGTTCGTAAGTGGAACAGCACGGAAAAATAAGGGGACCGGCGCGGGGCTGTCGCCCACACGGGAAAATCGATTTTCCCAGGTGGGCCTCCTAATCTGACTGCACGGGATAATCATCATTATCTCATGCGGTCGATTTAAGTGGACCACACGAAAAAATCGATTTTTATGTACAGGCTTTTTAAGTGGACCGCACAGGATAATACCTCCCTCCTTCCCACCCATCCACTTCAAAATTTTCACATCCTCTCTCTCTTACTTTATCCCCTATTATCTCTGAACTACCCCCTCTCTCTCTATTTATCTCTTCCTTTCTCTACCTTATCTCTTCCCCAGTCAACTCCCTCCACACCTTCCACTCCTCCTCCCCCTCCCCTCTTCCCCTTCCCCTCTGTCAGCCTGGCGAGGTGACAAACGGAGCGAGGCGGCGGACCGGCGCGGCGAGCGGGCGAGGCGGCTGCTGGTCGCCGGCGACGGCTGGGCCGGCGCCGAGCGGGCGAGGCGGTGGCCGGGCGAGGCGACGAGGAAGCGGATCCATAGAGTCGATGGCCTCGACGATACCGCCCACCACCACCGCAAGCCATCCCCCCGTTTGTCGCTGCTACCTCGAGAGGCACGGCGGCTGCTGGCGGAGGCGGCGCGGTAGCTCGGCTCGGCGGCCGCTCGCCCTCGCCGCTGCCTCGGGAGGCCCGCCTCGACGACGACGACCTCGACGTATGGCTGACCTCGGCGAGCTCGCGACAACGATGACGGGCTCGGGGAGACGGATGTTGTCGGTGGCGCGGTAGAAGCGGATCCGTCGCCGATGAGCTCGCGGTGGCGATGGCCGGATGCGGGTGGGCGGCGATTTTCGATTTTTTTTATTTTGGTTTTTTGGTTCCGTGCAGGCGCATTATTTGACCGCACGGGATAATCGATATCCCGGCGGTTCACTAAGCCGACCGCACGGAAAAATGATTATCCCGTGCGGTTGGGTCGTCCGCCATGCTGAAAATATTTATTTTTCCAGACGCATGGCTCCACGGGGAACCTCCGCATGGAAAATCAATTTGACGTATGGAAAATAGTTTTTAAGTAGTATCGTCCCGTTGTCAGTGAGGAAGATAATCCCTGCAAATTGCAAAATTCAAAAATTTGGCCGCCTCCATAGCTAACTGAAGCGCCACCAATTCTGCCTGCAAAGAGCATTGTGAGTAGCTGGCGAATGAAAGAAGATTCCCATCCTGTTGTTCCATTTTTCCACTTCGCATCAAACCTAGCAGCACTGTGCCTTGCTAGCCTATCGCGAACTGGTCAAGGTCGGAGACCGCAAGGCTGTTTTCAATTTTCTATCTCCATTCTTATGTATGTCTTCATTTCTTTTTCCTCTTTTACGTACCTGATTCTCTCGTACTCTCTCCGGACTTATAACTTGTCGTTTTACATAAATGTGACTATGTGAGGTCAAACTTAGAATCTTTGATTATAAATGATTACTAAATAATTTGTCTTTTAAATATGGTGACTATATGAATAGATTAGTCTTAAAAAGTACTTTAATAAAATCATATATTTGTTAACAATTTATACATAATATAATGAAAAATAATGGTAAAAGTTGTTTTTAAACGACCGTACCCTTATGTAAAACGACAAGTATTATCAACCCGGAGGGAGTAATTCATCATGGTCATAAGAATCGTTTTTTCTTTTTCTTCCACTCAAATTTTTTGTTTCCTTTTTTATTACTCTTTTTTAACGAAAACTTTTTTATATGAACTATTTCCATCCAAATTTTCTACATATAGACTTTTGTGTACCCTAGACTTTTTAATATAAAAGTATATATAAACTTTTTAAAACTTTCTAGACTTTATATATATAAACTTTATACAGAAATATATTTGCAATTTATAAGTTTAGTGGATATTTTCCTAAAAATTAGAGTCCAATCCAAACAAACTTGAAAACAGGAAAAAAAAGATAAAGCATGAACAAGGAGGCAACCCGGGTTTGTTTTTCAGTTGAAGCAATGATAAACACATATACAGAATACCCTTCCATTTACTCTGCAGGATGAATATCAAGAAGAGGAACTCAGAAGAAAGATGGAGAATTTGCCAAGTGGTAACCACTAGCCTTTTCAATTCCGGAAAAATTACAAATTACCCTCTCGAACTATCGCGGTCGTCCGAATTACCCCCTAAACCCGAAACCAGACATCGTTCACCCTCAACTTTCAATACCGACAAATTATCCCCTCGATCCAATCCAGAGTGGTTTTGTCCTACGTGGCGTACGGTGACAATTCAGTCAGCATTTTCTTATTAAAAAATGGTGGGGTCCACCTTTCATCTTCCCTCTTCCTCTTCTCCTCTCTCTCTCGTCCACAAGCGGGACTATAGATGGCCAAAAGGGCCGAGGTCTGACGGGCCTGGCCCACGGCACGGCGTTTTGGCCCGGCCAAGCACGGCACGGCCCGTCAAGGGTCGGGCCCGTGCCGGCCCGGCCCAACCACCGGGCCGTGCCTGGGCCTCTCCGCCGGCACAATGGGCCGTGGCAACAGGCCCGACACATAAACAATAGGGAGTAAAATAGACATATTATATGCCACGTCGAAAAAAATAGGGAGTTAAATAGACTTATTTTACCTACATATATGTCAGCCCAAAGAGGAGGGACGGAAAATAGACTTATTTTCACTAAATATAGTCACAGCCCAAAGTGGAGGGACGGAAATTAGACTTATTTTCGCTATATATATATATGTCACAACCCAAAGAGGAGACGGACAATAGACTTATTTTAAAAAAGGCACGATGGGCCACCCGTGCCTTCGGCCGGCTCGGCACGGCCGACGGCTGGTGGGCCATGCTGGGCGGGAGGCACAGCCCATGGGCCGCGCGGCCCCGGCACGAAGTGCCGATCGGGCCGTGCTGGCCCGATGGCTGGTGGCGTGCCTGGTCGTCCTAGGCCGGGCCGTGCCGGGCGGGCCTTTGGCCATCTATACGGGGACGACGAGGATGGGCGGCGGCTGGAGGAGGCGCGGCACGCGGAGGAGGCAGTGCTGGCGATGGCTGAGATGGAGAAGACCAAGTGCCGCATGGCCATGGAGGCGGCCGAGGCGGCCAGCATGGCATGGCACGGCGCGTGCGGGGAAGGCAGCGGAGCGGCGCGGTCGGCGCGCATGGCGGTGCGCCGACGGTGGGTGGGGCCGGTCGGCGCGGACAGGTGGGTGGCGGCGGAAGGCAGGGATGATGGGGATGGGCGGCAGACTCGTCACCGGAGTAGACGAGGGTGGCTGACGAGTCCGTCGCGGCGGGACTCGTCAGCACCTGCAGCAGGATTGTGCGGTCGAGAAGGATGTTGGCCGGCTTGAGGTCAGGTCGCAGTGCACGAGCGGCTCCGGCTTGGTCTGGTGGAGGAACAGCAGCGCCGTGGTGATCTCCGCCGAGATCCTGAACCGCTGGCTCCACGGGATCGATGGGCGACGGCGTGCCGGAATTTTTGTTCTTTTTTTTTTTTGTCTCTGCCCGCCGCTTCTGAATTTTCTGATCTGATTTGGCGCCGCGTTTTGGACTTTGGGAATGTGGTTATGTGCTGCATATGTAGTATATTGGTTTCTCTTGATCAAAGCTCGTGTTTTGGAATGTTGGGTAAAGGATTTTGTCGAGAGCTAACTTGCACACTTGTATATATGCATGGCCTTAATTTGCAGTCGATGGCTTGCATCATCAGTGATTTTGCAGCCGCCCGCCGACGCGCGGCGGTACCAGCAGCTGCCGCCGCCGTAGCTAGACACGTACGTGGTGCAGATGCCCAAGGACAAGGTGTTCCGCATCCCGCCGCCGGAGAACGCGCGCCTCTTCCAGCACTACACGTCTACACCCGCCACGCCCGCTGCCCCTGCGTCCGCGTCTGCTCCTGGTTCCTCCTCGCGCTCGCAGCCTTCGCCTCCGCGTCTGCCTTGTGTTCAAGCCCAGGCAATCGGACTACACGCTCCAGGGCGCGGACCTTCTCGTCGGCCTCTCGGCGTTGCGCCGCCGCTACGCCTCCAGGTCGGCCAGCCGGTGCGCCGCCTCGGCCGCCTCCATGGCCGCGCGGCACTTGGTCTTCTCCATCTCGCCATCGCCAGCACCGCCTCCTCCGCGTGCCGTGCCTCCTCCAGCCGCCGCCCATACCCGTCGTCTCTGCTTGTGGATGAGAGAGAGGAGAAGAGGGAGAGGAAAGAGGATGTATGACAGGTGGACCCTAGCACTTTTTATTAATAAAATGCTGACTGGATTGCCACGCGTACATCACGTAGGACAAAAATCGCTTTGGATTGGGTCAAGAGGTAATTCGTCCGGTATTAAAAGTTCGGGTGAATGATGACTGGTTTTTGGGTTTAGGGGGTAATTCGGACGACCCAATAGTTCAGAGGGTAATTCATACTTTTTCCTTCAATTCCTCACCCCTCTTTTCTCACAAACACCTGACTGAAAAATATTTTCATTGGATTTGGTTCTAATGGTCAATTTTAAGGATTTTCATTGAAGCTAGAATTGGCCAGATTCCTTAAAATTAAGGGTTTGTCTCCTTCTATGTACTGCACCGTCACTCGCAGTCTACTCCATCCCGCTCGTCGGCGTGCACGGTGATCGGGAGAGCAGGTCTCTGGAATCTCTGCCTCGACGTCATGCACCGGAAGGCAATAAGGTTTTTGGGAAGCGCTTCGCGCGACTGCGCCCTGTTCGACCACAATGGCTTGTCTTCCTATTCGCTCGCGTACTGTGCGCCGTTGTCGACGTCCGCAACCGCCGAGTAATTCCTGCTGAGCAACCGGTCTCCGGTACCCCCGGTACGTTATCAACATGTCGCATATTAGATCTATTCATGTTTTACTGCTTAGTTTACATACGTAGATCTAATGATGCGTTCTTCATGCTAATTTACATCTGTAATTTTATGTTATATAGAATAAATTAAATCATTAATGTGCTTATAAATCAACACTAACTATCTAGCCTAAATAGAACATATGCAAAGATAACTAGAAAATAGTTGTCGCATTCTTTTCTTTTCTTTGTCCTCTAAGTTTGTACCTGTTAATTAGATGAGAAAATGGAAGACATGTGTTCAGAGAAGATTGGTATAGGACAAGAACTGATGGGGAATGGTAGGTATCAGGTTGGCAAAACACCAACACCTCGAATCTGCAAACAATTGGAGACTTCTAGTCCCCTAGCATCAGAAATCAATATAGTACTTCAAGCCATTCGTCTTCGTCAGGCAAGGTTGCAAGGACGCGATGGAGGCTCAAACAAGATACCTGTACGCTCTGGCAAATCTTTGAGGTGAACGTTCTTCTGACGCTTCCATGTACACTCTGGTAATCTTTGGATAAACTGTCACCAAATTGATGGGATACGCGTAGGCTACGATAGCGTAAATAAAATTTTCTATCGCGTAAGCCATGAACCATAAAAAATTAGATCATAGATCGTTACCACTTGACGCGCTGCGCATCGGAAGAAGGCGCTAAGAAATCGAAGGAACTTTCGCGAAGTAGCACGCGTCATAGGGGTGGAAAAAAGCTCGGGCTCGTGAGCTCAGCTCGGGCTTGGCTCGAGTTTGGTGGCTTGGCTCGGCTCGTAAGCCTAACGAGCCAAGCCCAAGCCACCTTTTCAGCTCGTTGCTGAAATGAGCCGAGCCGAGCTAGCTCGCGAGCCGCTTGTTTTAGCTCACGAGTCTAGGCCATTATGCATTTATAAAGATTATTTTACTCTTCATGGCATTATTATTTCTCAACTTGAAATTTAACATTAAGAGTTTGAAGAATTTAAATATATAAACTTATTAAATTTTGCATGTTGATGCTTGTTCATGCTTTTTTTAATAACTACAAAATATATATGAAGATGTTTTCAACAGAAAGGCTTGCAAGCCAGCTCGAGCTGGCTCGAGCCAGGAAACGAGCCGAGCCGAGCTCAAGTTTTAGCTTGTTTTCCTAACTGAGCCGACCAAGCCAAGCCTAGCTTGTCGCGAGCCACTGCAAGCCGAGCTGAGCCAGGCTTTGGCTCGGCTCGTTTCCACCCCTACGCCCCCCCCCCCCCCCCCCCCCCCCCCCCCCCCCCCCCCCCCCCCCGTCGATGTAGAGGAAGTAGTCGATCGCACCGGCTCGACCTTCTTCTCCTCGTGCGTTCTCCTTACTGTACTCCCACGCTGATCAGCAACGCAAACCAGCGGCACCTCTACCGCTATCCACACGTACAAGGACGGAACACCACGCGCAGATGTGCTAGCACCCGCGCGCGGCTAGGGTTTTGCTCGGGGAGGGGAGTGACGGCTAGGGTTTCTCACGTGATGCAATCAATCCGCCAATCACACCCCTCACGAATATATACGATACATAACGGGCCTCCAAGGTCCATAGGACCCTATTTGGATCCCTATCCGAATTAAGCGCATATTGGATCTCCATCCAATCCCCTTATTCCGGCTCATTAAGCGTGCGACCCTGTAGGTTCGTGTACACTCGGCTGTAACCCGAAAACTCCTTTTCGGTCTACGTGTCAACAACGGTCCCTAGTAGAACGTATTGACCCACCGGGCATACATAAAGATCATATCGGCTGAATCTCTAGTGTATACTTGTATGAACCCCTTTGCCTCATGATATCGATTAAGCTCAAGGTTAGATATGTGCCATCCTCTAATAGCTCAATCATTCAATCGAACCTGTGATAGATTATATAACTTGTGATTAACTCCTCAACCACATTTGGCATGGCCATGCACTTCCATAATCTACAACATTGAGGAGCCCATAGATATCTCTCCATAGGAGGGGCAAATCCCATCTTGATTATTCATATCCCACTACATGTTTTACAGCATACCCGAAAACTACTTTTATAACTACCAATTACGGAGTAGCGTTTAGCAGTCCCTAATGAATCTACTACACATGTTGGGAACCATGATAATCTCAGGTCTAAGGATTCAACACCAACATTAAATGAGATCACTGATGACACAACACATATGGCTCTTGCAGTGTCTCATGTTGGGTCTTTCCAACAACATATTCCTCAACAAGTGTCCACATTATTAATTTGGTATCTCTATATCATGATCCATGAGACATAATCATCAATTAATACATGTGTTGATCATTTAAACATATTTGTTCCACATATGATATTTGATCAGGGATCCTTTAGAAATAGTAACAAACAACATAAAGAGTCTCATGAAAGAATCACATATTCATTAACCAATAATGAGTTATCTATTTTAAGGAACAAAGTCGGATAAATACCAATAATGAGTTATCTATTTTAAGGAAAAAAGTCGGATAAATATGTAAATATAGTATGTGATACAATCATCTCTATGATTGGCTCTAGAGCATATCACTGACACAAATGACTGAAGGCTGTCGAACCCCATGCATCTCAGTCCTCAGGGATGTATCAGATTTCATATGCTGTTGTTACGAAAAAAATTTCAAAATATATCTTTTTCTCCGTTATTTTGCGTTTATATACCAATGCGATGAAATTTTGCACAAATATACCTCTACCGCAAGAGGGTTGTGTGGAACCGTCTCGGTCCCACACCACCATTCCGAGAGGAAAGAGGATGTATGACAGGTGGACCCTAGCACTTTTTTATAATAAAATGCTGACTGGATTGCCACGCGTACATCACGTAGGACAAAATCGCTTTGGATTGGGTCGAGAGGGGTAATTCGTCCGGTATTAAAAGTTCGGGGTGAATGATGACTGGTTTTTGGGTTTAGGGGGGTAATTCGGACGACCGCAATAGTTCAGAAGGGTAATTCATACTTTTTCCTTCAATTCCTCACCCCTCTTTTCTCACAAACACCTGACTGAAAAATATTTTTCATTGGATTTGGTTCTAATGGTCAATTTTAAGGATTTTCATTGAAGCTAGAATTGGCCAGATTCCTTAAAATTAAGGGTTTGTCTCCTTCTATGTACTGCACCGTCACTCGCAGTCTACTCCATCCCGCTCGTCGGCGTGCACGGTGATCGGGAGAGCAGGTCTCTGGAACCTCTGCCTTCGACGTCATGCACCGGAAGAAGGCAGCAATAAGGTTTTTGGGAAGCGCTTCGCGCGACTGCGCCCTGTTCGACCACAATGGCTCGTCTTCCTGTTCGCTCGCGTACTGCGCGCCGTTGTCGACGTCCGCAACCGCGAGTAATTCCTGTTGAGCAACCGGTCTTCCGGTTCCCCCGGTACGTTATCAACATGTTGCGCATATTAGATCTATTCATGTTTTACTGCTTAGTTTACATATGTAGATCTAATGATGCGTTCTTCATGCTAATTTACATCTGTAATGTTATGATTTATATAGAATAAATTAAATCATTATGTGCTTATAAATTCAACACTAGCTATCTAGCTATAAATAGAACATATGCAAAGATAACTAGAAAATAGTTGTCGCATTCTTCTCTTTTTCTTTGTCCTCTAAGTTTGTACCTGTTAATTAGATGAGAAAATGGAAGACATGTGTTCAAGAGAAGATTGGTATAGGACAAGAACTGATGGGGAATGGTAGGTATCAGGTTGGCAAAACACCAACACCTCGAATGTGCAAACAATTGGAGCTTCTAGTCCCCTAGCATCAGAAATCAATATAGTACTTCAAGCCATTCGTCTTCGTCAGGCAAGGTTGCAAGGACGCGATGGAGGCTCAAACAAGATACCTGTACGCTCTGGCAAATCTTTGAGGTGAACGTTCTTCTGACGCTTCCATGTACACTCTGGTAATCTTTGGGATAAACTGTCACCAAATTGATGGGATACGCGTAGGCTACGATAGCGTAAATGAAAATTTTCTATCGCGTAAGCCATGAACCATATAAAAATTAGATCATAGATCGTTACCACTTGACGCGCTGCGCATCGGAAGAAGGCGCTAAGAAATCGAAGGAACTCTCGCGAAGTAGCACGCGTCGATAGGGGTGGAAAAAAAGCTTGGGCTCGTGAGCTCAGCTCGGGCTTGGCTCGAGTTTGGTTGGCTTGGCTCGGCTCGTAAGCCTAACGAGCCAAGCCCAAGCCACCTTTTCAGCTCGTTGCTGAAATGAGCCGAGCCGAGCTAGCTCGCGAGCCGCTTGTTTTGGCTCACGAGTCTAGGCCATTATGCATTTATAAAGATTATTTTACTCTTCATGGCATTATTATTTCTCAACTTGAAATTTATCATTAAGAGTTTGAAGAATTTAATATATAAACTTATTTAAATTTTGCATGTTGATGCTTTGTTCATGCTTTTTTTTAATAACTACAAAATATATATGAAGATGTGTTTCAACAGAAAGGCTTGCAAGCCAGCTCGAGCTGGCTCGAGCCAGGAAACGAGCCGAGCCGAGCTCAAGTTTTAGCTTGTTTTCCTAACTGAGCCGAGCCAAGCCAAGCCTAGCTTCTTGCGAGCCACCGGCTCGGCTCCTTTTCC
>CM020180.1:23462680-23490072 GCA_009805545.1 Oryza longistaminata | reverse complement strand
GTTTCCACCCCTACGCGTCGATGTAGATGAAGTAGTCGATCGCACCGGCTCGACCTTCTCCTCCTCGTGCGTTCTCCTTGCTGTACTCCACGCTGATCAGCCCGCAAACCAGCGGCACCTCTACCGCTATCCACACGTACAAGGACGGAACGCCACGCGCAGATGTGCTAGCACCCGCGCGTGGCTAGGGTTTTGCTCGGGGAGGGGAGTGACGGCTAGGGTTTCTCACGTGATGCAATCAATCCGCCAATCACACCCCTCACGAATATATTGGATACATAACGGGCCTCCAAGGTCCATAGGACCCTATTCGGATCCCTATCCGAATTAAGCGCATATTGGATCTCCATCCAATCCCCTTATTCCGGCTCATTAAGCGTGCGACCCTGTAGGTTCATGTACACTCGGCTGTAACCCGAAAACTCCTTTCGGTCTACGTGTCAACAACGGTCCCTAGCAGAACGTATTGACCCACCGGGCATACATAAAGATCATATCGGCTGAATCTCTAGTGTATACTTGTATGAACCCCTTTGCGCTCATGATATCGATTAAGCTCAAGGTTAGATATGTGCCATCTTCTAATAGCTCAATCATTCAATCGAACCTGTGATAGATTATATAACTTGTGATTGACTCCTCAACCACCTTTGGCATGGCCATGCACTTCCATAATCTACAACATTGAGGAGCCCATAGATATCTTCCCATAGTAGAGGGGCAAATCCCATCTTGATTATTCATATCCACTACATGTTTCACAGCATACCCGAAAACTACTTTTTATAACTACACCAATTACGGAGTAGCGTTTAGCAGTCCCTAAGTAATCTACTACACATGTTGGGAACCATGATAATCTCAGGTCTAAGGATTCAAGCACCAATACTAAATGAGATCACTGATGACACAACACATATGGCTCTTGCAGTGTCTCGTGTTGGGTCTTTCCAACAACATATTCCCAACAAGTGTCCACATTATTAATTTGTATCTCTATATCATGATCCATGAGACATGATCATCAAATAATACATTGCTGATCATTTAAATATATTTGTTCCACATATGATATTTGATCAGGGATCCTTTAGAAATAGTAACAAACAACATAAAGAGTCTGCATGAAAGAAATCACATTTCATTAACCAATAATGAGTATCTATTTTAAGAACAAAGTCGGATAAATACCAATAATGAGTTATTTATTTTAAGAAACAAAGTCGGATAAATATGTAAACATAGTATGTGTTACAATCATCTCTATGATTGCCTCTAGAGCGTATCACTGACAAATTGACTGAAGGCTGTGAACCCCATGCATCTCAGTCCTCAGGGATGTATCAGATTTCATGTGCTGTTGTACATTACTTATATTTTATGACATTTCCATACATATATTACCTGTAAATTTGTTCCGATGCTATGTACTGCACAAATATATAGTTCTTGAATCTTAACTTGTGTGATTTGGTACAGTAGGGCAGTGTCAAGACACCAAGTCTCATGTGTCAACCTTTCACTACTGGCAGAAACCATCTTTGGTCGCGTCGACCAGATTACAGTAGTCCCGGTTGTATTAAAACCGGCGGCTACAAATATCTTTAATCCCAGATTTAAAAGCTCAGGGTATTTTTGATCTTAGATTCCGGTTGTAACACCAACCGGAGAGTTAAAGCTTATGTTAGTCGATCTTTTTCCGAATTAAATTTAAAAATATAGCTAATATTATTTTTTTTTCATGAATCATTCGGCATGTAAAATTTTTTGAAAAATATACCGTCGATTCATCGCACGCGAGCCATTGAGGCGAGAACGACTAGCACGCTTACCCATCCGAGTCACTGCGCTTTAAGGACGACGCTAGCTGCGTTGCAGCGCAATGACAACCCTGTTCTGCACTGCATGCGCAAGCTCCCGGCGAGAACGAGCGGAGAGCACGTAATGACGAAAAGAGTGAGGATGACGTAGCGAGATGCTACCGCCTGATTCGAATCAGTATAGACGCAGTGAGTTCGAACAGTATATCAACTAATACAATAGAGATTATGTAAAATTTTAATTGCTAATTCATGAAAATAGTGCACTAATTAATTGCATTTTGAAAATGCACGTAGGTTCGCCAGAGTATCGACGAGACCGAAGACGGTGTGCATCGCGGATTTCGCGTTTTTTCACTCGCGACGATCATGGCATGCACGTGTATTCGGTCGATAATCTTTCGTATAAAAATTTCCTATGTCCGAGATCATTATCTCGGGGTATGTTGTTACCACACTGGAATATGCATCTGAATTGGACTTTAATATAATATTGAAACATAATATTTGTTACCAAGGTGTTCCGATTGATGTCCCGAATTAATAAAGATGAATCATGAACAGTATATTTCCAAATTTTATTCTCTTTTTTTCTGGTTGGTAACCCAACCGAGACTACATTTGTAGTCTCGGTTGGTGTTACCAACGGGAAAAAAGATCGACATAATGGAGAGGCATGCGCGCGGATCGGATCGACACTCCTCCCTCTCGGTTCTATCTCCTCCTCTGGCTCACACCTTATCTCTTCCTCTCCTCCTCTCCCTCTCCTTCAACTCCTCTTCTCCTCTCCTCCTCTCCCTCCCCCTTCCTCCCCATATGCAGTGGCGGCGCGCGCGGCCGGGCGCGGGAGAGCCGGCGGCCGGGCGCAGGCAGCAGCTGGCGGCTCGCGGCGACGCGACGGGGGCGGTGCGCCGGGCCGCCTCGCGGTAGGCCGGGCGGCCTCGCGGGGCGCGGCGAGGGCGGCGGCGGGCGTAGGCGCCATTTAGGTTTTTCTTATTTTTTTAGGATTTGTGATTTGGATTGAGATGTATTTGATTTATGTAATGTATTTGTGATGAATTTGTAGAAGTTATGATGTAATTTTTTTTAAGATTTTGTGATGTATTTGGAGATGATCGATTTGGGATTTGAGGATTTAGAGGTGATAATCGATTTGAGATTTTACAATTCGGGGATGATTGATTTGAGATTTGGGGCGGATGGAGGTGATCAATATATTAAAAACAATGAAATGAAGAAGAAAAGAATAAAGGAGCAACCAGATCTAGGTTGGCTCTATCTTAGTAACAACGGGACTAAAAAGGCTCTATCTTTAGTCCCAGTTGGTAACACCAACCGGAACTAAAAATTGATTTTTTACCCCGGTTATTTCACCCGGACTAAAATAGAAAACTGGGACTAAGGGGGTTACGAACCGGGAGTAAAAACCACTTCTCCACCTGTGTTTGTTAACTGGGCTGATACAAAAATACTACGTATCTGACCACTAAGAGCGGGTGTGGCTAATGGGTGATCGATATCATCCCACTCCCCAATATACCTCTCTCCCCTCCTTCCTCCCCTTCTTCTCTTCCTACTACACCATAAATTTTTTAAAAAATAAAAAAACAAAGTTGGAAAAAATTATGTATAGAAATACTATATATAAAAAAATATTTAAATCAAATTCAAATTTGAATCGGGTATGTAAACTTTTAACTTATAAACATTGGGTCTATAAACTTTAGGTGATAAACTTTTGATTATAGAAATACTAATATATAAAATATTTGAATTCAAATTCAAATTTAATCGGGTATGTAAACTTTTGACTTATAAACTTTGGGTCTATAAAACTATAATCTATAGGTGTATAAACTTTAGACTATAGAAAACTATATATAAAAAATATTTGAACAAATTCAAATGAATCGGATATATAAACTTTTGACTTCTAAACTTTGGGTCTCCAAACTTTAGGTGTATAAACTTTAGATGTGTAAACTTGAGGTGTACAAACTTTAGGTGGTATAAATTTACTAAAATAGGGAAGTAAGGCGGTGTCAAAAAAAAAAAGGAAACCACATGGAGGAGGTGGTGATCGATGTGGGGAGGGGGACCGATCGATCGCCCCTTAGGACTTTCGGCTAAGAGCAGGTTAGTATCGTCGGCCCTAGCGATATATGTGTGCCACATCATCTAAAGTAAATTAGTAGCTAGGAATATAGTAGCCCGGTTTAGTAAAAAAAATTGTTTTGGATGTCACATCGGATATACGGACACACGTTTGAGTATTAAACATAGTCTAATAACAAAACAAATTACATATTCCGCCAGGAAATTGTGAGATGAATTTATTAAGCCTAATTAATCCGTCATTAGCAAATGTTACTTAGCACCACATTATCAAATCATGACACAATTAGGCTTAAAGATTGTCTCGCAATTTACACGCAAACTGTGTAATTGTTCTTTATCCACATTTAATACTCCATGAATGTGTTCAAAATTCGTAGTGATTGGTGAAAAGTTTTTGTTTTGGAAACTAAACAAGGCCTAACATGCTATTGCATGTTAAACAAATCAATAAATTTTTACTATTTTTTTACCGCATCAATTCCTTTTTTCCACTATTGGAGAAACCATTTTTGTGGTTGGTCAAAAACCACATTAGTCCCATTGCTCAAAAAACCGTGACTAAAAATCATTTTTTCCCGGTTCAAAAGCCCAGGAGTACTTTTTGATCTTTAGCTCCGTTGGTGGGACTAAAAATCATTATCCCTCCGGGTGATAATACCTGTCGTTTTTGTCGTTTTTGACAAGGGCAGGTCTCCAAAAAATAACCTTGACCATTATTTTTAATTATAATATGTATAAAAGTGTTAACAAATATATGATTTTATTAATACTTTTTAAGACTAACTATACATGTAGTCATCATATTTGAAAGAGAAAATATTTTAAATAGATTTATAATCAAAGATTTAAATTTGACCTTAGCCTTGTCTAAAACCGGAAGTATTTTTAGCCCGGATGGAGTATTAGTCCCGGTTCAATAAATGGGATGCGGTGTCAGACCCCTCTATTATTAGTCCCGGTTTGGTAACACCAACCGGAGTTAGATCTTTTTAGTCCCGTTGTTAAACAACCGGAAAAAAAGCCTGAGCCCCCCTGTGCGCATGCTAAGTCCTGCTCTCTGTCCATCCCCCCCTCTCACCCATCTGCTCCTCCCCTCTCCATGGCCCCCTCCCCTCTCTCTCCCCTCCGTGGGCGGCGGATGGGAGCCGGCCGGCGGGCGGCCCGACGCGGGCGAGGAGGCCGGCCCAGCGGCTGGGCGCGGGGCGGCGCCTCGCCCTCCCCTCGCCAGATCCGGCCGGAGGGAGGCGGTGGAATGGTGGCTGGTCGCGCAGGATTGGAGCTGGCCGGTGGCCGGGTAGATATTGATTTGTTTGAGTTTTTCTTGATTTTTTTTGATGATTTGTGGATGTTGTTGATTTGTGAATGTGCTTGTAAATGTTTATGTGAATAAATTTGTGATGATGTGTTGTGAATGAATGTTGTATGATCTGTGTGAATGAATTTGTGATATTGTGGATAAATTTGTGATATCTATGATGTGAATCAATATGAAGAGGAAAAAGAGGGAAAAAAGAAAAAAACTGAAGGAGGAAAAAAAAAAAAAAAAATAGCCCCGGACTAAAGATGGCTATGTCAATCACGTGGCTCAACCATCTTTAGCCCGGTTGATGTTACAACCGAGACTAAAGATACATTTTACCTCGGGTATTTTAACGGGACCAAAGATAACGATCTTTAGTTTTGGATTCTAGTCCCGGTTTGCTACTCGGGACTATAGGGGGTTGGAAACCGGACTACGAAGGGTTTGTGCAGCAGTGTCCCCTGCCCTTCAAGTCTCTCACTCCACCCCATCCAGAATATGAGGTCCGAATAACCAGTGAACTACTACTAGCTAGCCAGAGAACTTGTTGTTTGTATCATCCATTCACCATCACAATGGGTTATAAGCACTAGCGGATCTAAAAATATTTTACAGCCTGGACAAACTTCACTGTAGTAAAGAGATACGGAGTATCTCTCAGTTTTTACATTAGTAAATGAGAACGAGTGAACTATTATTAAACATGAAACAGAACTTTTATGGAGAATAGTCATCCGATCCAACAGTAATTATCATCTCTTTGTCCAGCAGTTGGATTTCATTTAATCTTCTCAGTGATTTTGAGCGATGGATTTTTACATGAGAAGTCGACTATCGGTGACTTTGGTTGCCGGCTATCTTCTGAAAGTCTGGAGTGCACCCTTCAGAATTCTGAACAATTCAGGTGGGACAATCTCCCCTTCTTGATTAGGCTGAGAAGTACATATCTAGCCACATTTCACCCTACATTATATCAACCAGCTAAGTATAAGTTTCAACAGTTCTGTTAGTGATATGCCTAGAGGCAATCATAGAGATGATTTATCACACACTATGTTAATATTTATCCGACTTTGTTCCTTGAAATAATCAACTCATTATTGGTTAATGAATATGTGATTCTTTCATGAACTCTTTATGTTGTGTGTTGCTATTTCTAAAGAATCCCTGATCAAATATCATATGTGAAACAAATATGTTTAGATGTCAGCACATGTATTAATTGATAATCATTTCTCATGGATTCATGGTATATAGATACCAAATTAATAATGTGGATACATGTTGGTGAACATGTTGTTGGATAGAACCCAACATGAGACACTGCAAGAGCCATATGTTTGTTGTCATCAGTGATCTATTTAGTGTTGGTGTTGAATCCTTTAGACCTGAGATTATTCATGGTTCCCAACATGTGTAGTAGCTTACTTAGGGACTGCTAAACGCTACTCCGTAATTGGGTAGTTATAAAAAGTAGTTTTCAGGTATGCTATGAAATATGTAAGTGGGATATGAATAATCAAGATGGGATTTGCCCCTCCTATGGAGAGATATCTCTGGGCCCCTCGATGTTGTAGATTATGGAAGTGCATGGCCATACCAAAGGTGATTGAGGAGTCAATCACAAGTTATATAATCTATCAAACAGGTTCGAGTGAATGATTGAGTATTAGAGGAAGGCACATATCTAGCCTTGAGCTTAATCGATATCGTAGGGCAAAAGGGGTTCATACAAGTATACACTAGAGGTTCAGCCGATATGATCTTTATGTATGTCCGGGGTCAATACATTCTGCTAGAGCCACTGTTGACGCTGTGGACCGAAAAATGAGTTTTGGGGTTACACCGAGTATATATGAACCTACAGGGTCGCACGCTTTAATGGGCCGGAATAAGGGGATTGGATGGAGATCCAATATGAGCTTAATTTCGGATAGGGATCCGAATAGGAGTCCTACGGGCCTTGGAGGCCGAGCGATGGATCCTATATATTCGTGAGGGGGGTGTGACCGGCGGAGGCATTGCATCACGTGAGAGAAACCCTAAGCCGTCACTTCCCTCCCCGAGCAAAAACCCTAGCCGCGCGCGGGTGCTTAGTACAATCTGGCGCGTGTGTGTTCTTCCCTGTACGTGTGGATACCGGTAGAGGCGCCGCTGGTTTTGCGGTGCTGATCGGTGTGGGAGTTACGGCGAGGAGAACGCACGAGGAGGAGAAGGTCGAGCCGGTGCGATCGACTACTTCCTCTACATCGACACGCGCTACTTCGCGAGAGTTCCTTCGACCTCTCAGCGTCTTCTTCCGCTGTTTAGCGCGTCGAGTTGGTAACGATCTATGATCTAATACTTTGCATTGTTCCTGGTTTACGCGATAGAAAATTTTGATTTATTGCTATCGTAGCCTATGCGTATTCCAAACAGGTTCATTGCAATTCTGACCTTAAAAACAAGGAAAGGGACTTGCTTTGGTGTGTTAATCTGGAAAATAATATAGAGGTAAATGGATGAATGAGAACAAGTAATTAGCGAATGGCATCTCAAAAACTTCTCTATCAACCTTTTTTTTGCCTTTCCTTTTGGTTTTTTAAAGATTCTTTTATTTCCTTGGCTCCCAAAATTCTTCCAATTTTAAATATTTGAAAAATTCCTAGTAAAGAGATACGGAGTATCTCTCAGTTTTTACATTAGTAAATGAGAACGAGGTGAACTATTATTAAACATGCAAACATGAACTTTTATGGAGAATAGTCATCCGATCCAACAGTAATTATCATCTCTTTGTCCAGCAGTTGGATTTCATTTAATCTTCTCAGTGATTCTTGAGCGATGGATTTTTACATGAGAAGTCGATCTATCGGTGACTTGGTTGCCGGCTATCTTCTGAAAGTCTGGATGTGCACCTTCAGAATTCTGAACAATTCCAGGTGTTGACAATCTCCCCTTCTTGATTAGGCTGATGAAGTACATATCTAGCCACATTTCACCGACATATATCAACCAGCTAAGTTGAAAGCTTCAGCAGGTTTCATGGCAATTTGACCTTAAAAACAAGGAAACACGTACGTGACTTGCTTTGTGTGTAATCTGGAAAATAATATAGAGGTAAATGGATGAATGAGAACAGTAATTAGCGAATGGCATCTCAAAAACTTCTCTATCACCTGCCTTGGTTAAGATCTTATTCCTGGCTCCAATTAATATTGACCACGCACCATAAAATGGCATATATACACCAATCTCTTAAGTCTTATCCATAACAAAATGAAGAACAATAAGAAATGCCATTTAAACAAATTAAAGAGTTATATATAGCTGATATATTCAATGTGTCAACATGGTAGCATGCATGCATGCACAACGAATTCATACTCGAAGACCAGATAAGTGAAGCAAAATACCTTTTTCTTCTTCCTGGGAGCAGAGCAGAGGCAGAAGACCCGCCTCGTTGCATTGGCACAGAAGGAAGTAAAAGTACCAACAACATGCAAGCACCTCCGTCGACTTTGAAGCAAAAGACATTTCGTTTACACGGTTATAAAAATATAGCCTATAAATAATAAATGTTCAAATTGTCCAAAACGTTTGCCTAAGGCAACATTGGACCATGTTAAAAACCATACAGAATGTACAATATTATTAATATAAACCTGATTGTTTGTCTTTCATACAATGGAGAGAGAAGGAGTAGACATTTTTCTTAAGATGGGCTCTAGGCGCAAGATACAATGCAACAAATTCAAACTTGAGAAAATAGGGAGGAAGAAGGGAGAGTAAAGAAAAATTGATATGAATCAGTTACTAGAGCTTGCTAGTAAGTCCGTCCTTTCCAAAATAAATCAGCTTTAGGTTAAAAAAGTTAGTTTATTTGGGACTTTGTCCATATTTATAGGCAAAAGTTGGTCTATTTTGGGACAAAGGGAGTATATCTTTAAATCTTACTAGATAACATATTTGTGAAATATTGACAACTTAGGACTTCGAAGTAGCCTCAGCGGTTGAACTCCCCGTACTTAAATAAGAAAATATATTTAATCATACCGGGATTAATATTTTGGTAGATCAGTTTATAATATTTCAATCACTTTTTTTTATATAGTGGAAGCTTTTATTAGGGTTCAATAAAAGCTTTTATTATCTGAAAACTGTAACCACACACCTAACTGACAACTAGCTTCCTCAAAATATTTGATTGTCTGACTGATTGCACCCACTAGTTACCACTACTAGAAAAATTATTTTTCCCAACGTTAATTTGTGATATTGTGGATAAATTTGTGATATCTATGATGTGAATCAATATGAAAAGAGGGAAAAAAAGAAAAAAAAACTGAAGGAGGAAAAAAAGAAAAAAAAATAGCCCCAGGACTAAAGATGGCTACGTCAATCACGTGGCTCAACCATCTTTAGTCTGGGTTGGTGTTACCAACCGAGACTAAAGATACATATTTACTCCCGGGTATTTTAACCGGGACCAAAGATAACGATCTTTAGTTTTGGATTCATAGTCCCGGTTTGCTACTCGGGACTATAGGGGGTTGGAAACCGGGACTACAGAGGGTTTGTGCAGCAGTGTCCCCTGCCCTTCAAGTCTCTCACTCCACCCATCCAGATATGAGGTTCGAATAACCAGTGAACTACTACTTAGCTAGCCAGAGAACTTGTTGTTTGTATCATCCATTCACCATCACAATGGGTTATAAGCACTAGCGGATCTAAAAATATTTTACAGCCTGGACAAACTTCACTGTAGTAAAGAGATACGGAGTATCTCTCAGTTTTTACATTAGTAAATGAGAACGAGGTGAACTATTATTAAACATGCAAACATGAACTTTTATGGAGAATAGTCATCCGATCCAACAGTAATTATCATCTCTTTGTCCAGCAGTTGGATTTCATTTAATCTTCTCAGTGATTCTTGAGCGATGGATTTTTACATGAGAAGTCGACCTATCGGTGACTTGGTTGCCGGCTATCTTCTGAAAGTCTGGATGTGCACCTTCAGAATTCTGAACAATTCCAGGTGTTGACAATCTCCCCTTCTTGATTAGGCTGATGAAGTACATATCTAGCCACATTTCACCTACATATATCAACCAGCTAAGTTGAAAGTTTCAGCAGGTTCTGTTAGTGATATGCCCTAGAGGCAATCATAGAGATGATTATATCACACACTATGTTTATATATTTATACGACTTTGTTCCTTGAAATAGATACACTCATTATTGGTTAATGAATATGTGATTCTTTCATAACACTCTTTATGTTGTGTGTTGCTATTTCTAAAGGATCCCTGATCAAATATCATATGTGGAACAAATATGTTTAGATGATCAGCACATGTATTAATTGATGATCATTTCTCATGGATTATGGTATATAGATACCAAATTAATAATGTGGACACATGTTGGTGAACATGTTGTTGGATAGATCCAACATGAGACACTGCAAGAGCCATATGTGTTGTGTCATCAGTGATCTCATTTAGTGTTGGTGTTGAATCCTTAGACCTGAGATTATCATGGTTCCCAACATGTGTAGTAGCTTACATAGGGACTGCTAAACGCTACTCCGTAATTGGGTAGTTATAAAAGTAGTTTCGGGTATGCTATGAAATATGTAGTGGGATATGAATAATCAAGATGAGATTTGCCCCTCCTATGGAGAGATATCTCTGGGCCCCTCGATGTTGTAGATTATGGAAGTGCATGGCCATGCCAAAGGTGATTGAGGAGTCAATCACAAGTTATATAATCTATCAACAGGTTCGAGTGAATGATTGAGCTATTAGAGGATGTCACATATCTAGCCTTGAGCTTAATCGATATCGTGAGGCAAAGGGGTTCATACAAGTATACACTAGAGGTTCAGCCGATATGATCTTTATGTATGCCCGGTGGGTCAATACGTTCCGCTAGGGGCCGCTGTTGACGCGTGGACCGAAAAAGAGTTTTCGGATTACAGCCGAGTATACATGAACCTACAGGGTCGCATGCTTAATAGGCCGGAATAAGTGGATTGGATGGAGATCCAATATGAGCTGAATTCGGATAGGGATCCGAATAGGTGTCCTACGGGCCTTGAAGGCCCGAGTGATGGATCCTATATATTCATGAGGGGTGTGACCGGCAGAGGCATTGCATCACGTGAGAAACCCTAGCCGTCACTTCCCTCCCCGAGCAAAACCCTAGCCGCGCCCCCGGCGTGCTCACACATCTGCGCGTGGCTCTGTCCCTGTACGTGTGGAATACCGGAGAGGCGCCGCTGGTTTGCGGTGCTGATCGCGTGGGAGTACGGCGAGGAACGCACGAGGAGAAGTCGAGCCGGTGCGATCGACTACTTCCTCTACATCGACGCGCGCTACTTGCGAGAGTTCCTTCGACTTCTCAGCGTCTTCTTCCGCTGCGCAGCGCGTCGAGTGGTAACGATCTATGATCTAATACTTGCATTGTTCCTGCTTTACGCGATAGAAAATTTTGATTTATGCTATTGTAAGCCTATGGTGTATCCAACAGGTCATCAGGCAATTTTGACCTTAGAAACAAGGAAACACGTGACTTGCTTTGTGTGTAATCTGGAAAATAATATAGAGGTAAATGATGAATGAGAACAGTAATTAGCGAATGGCATCTCAAAAACTTCTCTATCACCCTGCCTTGGTTAAGATCTTAGTCCTGGCTCCAATTAATATTGACCAGCACCATAAAATGGCATATATACCCTACATCAATCTCTTATCACACACAAAATGAAGAACAAAAGAAATGCCTTTAATTTAAACAATTAAAGAGTTATAGCTGATATATTCAAATGTGTCAACATGGTAGCATGCATGCATGCACAACGAATTCATACTCGAAGACCAGATAAGTGAAGCAAAATACTTTTTTCTTCTTCTGGGAGCAGAGGCAGAAGACTCCCGCCTCGTTGCATTGGTAACAAGAAGGAAGTAAAAGTACCCAACGCAACATGCAAGCACCTCCGTCGACTTTGAAGCAAAGACATTTCGTTACACGGTTACAAAAATATAGCCTATAAATAATAATGTTCAAATTGTCCAAACGTTTGCTCAAGGCAACATTGGACCATGTTAAAAACCATAACAGAATGTACAATATTATTAATATAAACCTGATTGTTTGTCTTTCATACAATGGAGAGAGAGGAGTACATTTTCCTAAGATGGGCTCTAGGCGCGAAGATACAATGCAACAAATTCAAACTTGAGAAATAGGGAGGTAAGAAGGGAGAGTAAAGAAAAATTGATATGAATCAGTTACTAGAGTTGCTAGTAAGTCCGTCCTTTCCAAAATAAATCAGCTTTAGGTTAAAAAGTTAGTTTATTTGGGACTTTGTCCATATTTATAGGCAAAAGTTGGTCTATTTTGGGACAGGGAGTATATCTTTAAATCTTACTAGATAACATATTTGTGAAATATTGACACTTACTACTTCGAAGTAGCCTCAGCGTGAACTCCCCGTACTTAAATAGAAATATATTTAATCATACGGTTAAATTTTGGTAGATCAGTTTATAATATTCAATCACTTTTTTATATAATGGAAGCTTTTATAGGGTTCAATAAAGCTTTTATTATCTGAAAACTGATACCCACACACTAACTGACAACTAGCTTCCTCAAAATATTTGATTGTCTGACTGATGCACCCACTAGTTACCATACATAGAAAAATTATTTTTTCCAACGTTATAGATTTTTCTCTGGCAGACTATAATCACCGTTTATTAAAAATAGCTAAAGATACTATAAATCTAGTGTCACCTGCAAAATTAGCTTTCGCAGGTGGATCTAGGTCTCCCTATAAAAATAGGGTATTTTTGTAGGGTAATTGTAAAAGGTTTGCCTGCAAAAATTTATACCTCATAAAAATCGCCACCTCCCATGCAAATTCACACAGCCAAGTCTCTCTTCTCCACCCCCTTCCCCTCCCCCATTCCTCCGCCCGGCTCCCCCTCCCTCCCCCACGAGTCTAGACGAAGGGGAGCGACTGGAGGGGGTCTGTGCGACCACCCCGGCGCGGCTCCCCCTCCCACCTAGATCCGGCCGAAGGGGGTAGGGAGCAGGGCTCGTGTCTCGCCGGCTCCCCCTCCTCCCAGATCCGGCTAGAGCGCGGAGAGGGGAGGGTGGTGGCGGCGTGGCTCCAGGTGGTGGCGGCATCGTCACTACCCCGCGCAGCTTCCCTCCCCTTCCTTCCATTCCGGCCAAGGGGAGGGGGAGGGAGGGCGGCGGCAGCGGTGGCTCCCCTCCCTCCTCCAGATCCGGCCAGGGGGAGGGGAAGGGCGGTGGTGGACCCCCCAGGTGCAGTGTCCGGAATTCATACCAAATTCCAAACGCTACATGTGTATAAACCTCTCGTCCAGGAACAGCCGAGGCACACAATAAAAATGAAATAGTACAATTATTACTCTAATTAATAAGCGAATAAATGTCACATTATAGAGGTAGATAGTTCCTCTCAAACAATAAAGTTCTAAGCAGTGGAAATAAGATAAACAGCGTAGACGACCTCCATTCCACAGGCAGCTGACAAGGCTACGCCTAATCCTCCACACCATCCAGCGTCACTGTAGAACTCCTCTCTAATGAATGATTGACAGGTGAGTATATGAATACTCCAGCAAGCCCGCCAGCAAATATGCAAAGTGCAAAGGATAGCAAAGGATGGCATAAATTAGTCTCATTTTGCATAAATAGCATTTAATAAATCTTTCAGAATTTAATAACAGTAAAGTATTAATTAAACAATATTAATCCAACGCTATAAAACATACCGTCTGCAATAGGCCCAACCATCCTGAAACATAATCCGGCTGCACAGTTCTATCTCACAACCAGGAATATACCATTCCAAACCATGAGCTAAACAAATTATTACCATTACAGCATCATTTATTATAGTGAGAGGTGTAAGACTAATCATGAAAGACATTGTTAGACCCCGCCATCCACGCGGGCACGGCTATTCGAATAGTTTTACTTTGGCCAGAGGTGTACCACTGTACCCACAAGATACAACCTCAACATCATGTCACCATGCGTCGCGATACTTAACAAGTAACCATAGAGATTGTGACAATACCCTCTATATAACACAATTAAAAGCAGTGCACGTTCCCGGATCATAATCACCCCCTTTAAACAAGGCATGGACTCCCAGCGACCCCCGTGGGCTTATCTTCGCCATTTCATAGTCTGGTGCTCCACAATGAACCATACTATACAGAAAGTAAAGCCGTTGCCCACGCTGGCTTGTGGTTGGCACGGTAAATGTTTCACAACGAAAATCGTGAATCGGTCCTTAATTGTCATGAGCATGACCATCAAAACCATGTGCTCACAACCCACCTTTATCATGTTTTAGTTAGCAAATTAATTAATTAACCAATCAGGATTAACTATCGTGACGCTATCATTAAACATCATTAAATAATAGTGAATCATAAGTATCCCATTTATATGAGCTAGTGTCTCTAAGCATGGCTAAGCATCCTATTCACTTTAGCTAAAACCATATAAGTTTCTAGCTAATCATATTATTACACAAGTGACAAAGAATAGGTAATCAATAACAAAGGGCTATAACAAGGCAATAGTTATCTCCACCCAATGACATTTCGAAAATAAATGCAATAGTTGAATAGAAACAATAGCTTTAAACGGGATCAACATGCTCAAAGGGTTGTTTGGGATCTGTGACTTGCCTTGCTGGCCTTGAAACTCTTCAAATTCTTTCCTGCGAAATCGGACTTCCGGGAACGTCGAAATCTAAGGAGAAAAGAGCAAAATCACCAAAAAAGCACATAAACAAGCATGAACAGTACATGTGGATATTTTTAACATGTAGATTCTAATTTTAGAAAAATTTAGAGACTTTAACCAACTAAATCCGAGCTAAGATGGAATTAGTTATGAATTTTTAAATATTAAATCAGATTAAATCATTTATATAGATTTTAATTGAATTATGACGCAATATAGAATTATTTTTGAAAAGGAAAAAGGAATTATGCGTCATCGGGCTCGGCTCACGGGTGGACCGGGTGCACGGCGGCGGTCTACGGAACGAACGGCCGAGATCTATCCTATCAAAACGGACGGCCGAGATCACTGATCTACCGCGGTCTACGGGAACAGACGACGACGACGTCAGCGGTGACGTCATCCACGGCGGCGACTCGGCCTCGCACGCTCGCCGGCGAACGACGGCATGGCGCGCAAACGGAGGGGCATCTACGCGTAGAGGCGACGCGGCGAACTCACCGGTGACCCAAACGACGGCGGACGGAACGGACGGCGACGGCGAGAGGATGAAGCGGCGGCGACGATCGGTCGACGACGACGGCGGGTGCTCGGGCGATCCTCGGCGGAAACGGAGGGCGGGACGAGGACGGCGACGACTTGGCGATCCCAACAGCGGCTTCCCAGCGACGCGACGACCGGAGCGACGGCGGCACACGGCTGGACAAGCGGCGGCGACGGTAGTGCACGGCTGAACAAGCGGCGGCGACGGCGGCGCACGGGGGTTCTCCGGGAGGCAGCGCTACAGGGGGCGGCGGGCTAAGGCGAGGGTGCGGCGGAGAGAGGAGGTCCCCGGGGTCCTTAAATAGGGGCTAGAGGCGGCGACGGAGGCCCATGGCGACCGGCGACGGTGATGGAAAGTTAGGGTTCGGGAGAGAGAGACGAATCCGATCGAGATCGAATCCGGCTATTTTTCAATACGAAATTGGACGACGCTTCCAAAAGAGAAAAGATAGAGGGGATCCCGGAGATCATTTCCCCTCAATCGATTTGGCCGGAGAAGGAAAGGGGCGACAGAATTTTGGAAGGGGCGGCGGCAACGACGCGCGGCGCGGCTAGGGCACGGCGGCGCGAGGTAGACGAAGGCCTGATAGGTGGGCCCCACCTGTCAGCGGGAGGGAGAGCGCGTGGGCGGGCGGCTGCGCTCGGCTGCGGGCCGACTTGGGCCGAGGAGAGAGAGAGGGAGGTTTTGGGCCGACTTTTGGCCCAAAGCCAAAAAGAAGACTTTTAAAACCTTTTTCAATTTAAATTATTCATGAAATGCAATTACATTTATTAAAAATACTTCCTTGACTCAAATAAATCCCAGAAAAATTTAGGAACTATAGAATCAAGTAAAGTATTTAATAAAATTTTATCTAGCCCACTTTTATATTGGAATTTATTATTTAAAATTAGATCTTTTCTTCTAGGCTTTTAAAATTATTTCTAATAATTCCAATTAAACAACAATTTATATATTTGGGATTTTTAGGGTGTGACATGCAGCTCACGTCCCCTCCCTCCTAGATCCAGCCGAAGGGGGGAGGGGGAGGGGGAGGGCGCCCTCCCTCCCAGATCTAGCCGAAGGGAGGGTGGTGGTGGCGGCCCTGCAGTGGCCTCTCCTCACCTGCCCTTCCTCTCCCTCTCCCTCTCCCTCTCTCTCCCAAAATCCTAACCCTAGATCCGGCCGGTGGTGGGAGGGTTGCAGCGGCAACGTGGCTGGAGGTGGGTAGGGTGGGTGCGGGTGGGGGTGGTGGCGACTTTTTTTTTCGCCCAAAATATTATTACAGGCGGGTGGCTATAACGGTTGTGAAGATGGAGATGCCGCCTGCGAAAATGATTTTTGTAGGTGGGCCGTTGGGCCTTCCCCCCGCCTGGGAAAACAATTTTTGGCCGTCTGGGAAAATGATTTTCCTAGTAGTGTACCTAGCTATAAATAGCACATAAGCATCTACACATATATCTCGGGGCCAAGGTAGACACATATAAAACAGAGAACTAGAGAATAGTTATTGTCATCTGTTCAATTGTGAAATTCCACGCTCTTCTTCCTCATCATCATTCTAAATTTCCACCCTGTTAGACGAGAGAATGAAAATATATATGAGTTTGGTTAAGAGTGGACTGGTGTAGAATAGAAATGGGGAATGGTAGGTATCAGGCTAACAAAACACCGACAACTCAAGTGTTGATGCTACCTCTCCCGTAACAACTGATGTTGATGAGGGGAGCCTAGTTGTTCTCTAGGCAAGCTTACAAGGAAGCGGTCGAAGAACACACAAGAAACTTTCATTCTTACTACAAGAATGGATCATTGTAGAGCTGCTATATATATGTAGCTGCATCCCTGATTAATGCTTTGTACGGTGAATGAAGATCAAGTTAATGAGTAGCCAATGTCAGCATCAATTTCAAGGGTGTCTCGGAAGTGATCTTGATGAGTAGTACGCCCTTTTTGCTAGTTCCGTACATGTGTCGAGTAAAATTATTATCATTTCCATGTAGCTGCACATAAACTAGTTTATGATTCTTAGCTTCTTGTGCAGGTAAAACACATCGAGTTTCCAATTGTTATGGTTTGTTACTTAATTAGGCCGATCAAGTACGTACTATATATATGATATCGAGCGTCATTTGCCTTCACATATATATGGACAGGCTAAGTTGAACACTTCGGTATAAGGATTCATGAGACAAGTACAAGTTTTTGACCTCAAAATCAAGGGGAAAAATACGACACACATGGTTTGTTGTTTTTTGTTCTAGACAATAATATATACGAGGTAAATCGAATGAATGGAACAATAATACATCATGCATAGCTGATCAAGAACTTCTATGTCACTTGTCTTCAGAGAAGTTCTTGATGATCTGGCATTTTAATTACACGGTGGAGGCAAAAATTAACAAATATATTTTCCTCTAAAATATCAGCTAGACACTACACAATGGATGGGCAGGTAGAGATCTTTACTCGTCATAACTCTTCTCACATCGAGCGGTTTCAGCTACTCCATCCGTCCCAAAATATAAGCATTTTTAGCATAGTGATAAGTCAAACATTTTCAACTTTAACTATTAATAGAAAAAAATAAAAAAGATCAATCATGTAAAATTGATGTTACTAGATTTATCGTTAAACAAACTATCATAATATGTAACCTTTTTTATTTAAAACATCTTACTTTGATAGATATTATGCAGTATCTCGGAGACCATGTCAGAGTCCAAAAATACTTATATTTTGGGACGGAGAGAGTATTTAAATAGCATACATTTCAGCATCTCTTGTCTACACTGACAGGAAGATTAAAAAATGAAATAAAATGTTGTTCATGAATAATAGGCGTTGGATGTATAGTACTATAGCTTGCCTTATCAGCTAGCTCTATTTGATATTTTCATATTTTCTCATAAACAAAATTCAAGGTTAGTAAATAAATAAATGATAAATGAATAATTTCAGATTGCATCTGTGTGGAAATGTCAGGCATCAGGATAGTATATGACAACGTGACTTGGTCACATGGTGGTTCTAAAATATTTTAGCAGATTGAAGTGAGCCGTGATGGCCTGAAGACAGTGGCACACTGCTGCAATGTATGGAGGGCTTATCAGCCCTAGTTAGAATTTAAATTCCTGAAAGAAATTGGTTGCAATTTTTTACGCCTAAAATATAAAAAAGATAAAAACCTGTAATTAATTGTAAAATCAATTAAGCTCTAAAATTTAAATTAGATTTTTTCTTTGCAATGTGACGATGTGATTTTTTAAAATTCCATAACAAATGTACGAGTATTTTGCTGGTAGAGAAAAAAAAGTAACCACATATCCTTAGTTGCTACCTAGCTTCCTGAAAAACATTTGTTTGTTTACTGACTGCATCCAGCAGCTACTATAAATAGAGCATGTGTGAGTATGAGTTCTTCTTCCTCACCATCTTTTGAGTTCTCCACCCTGTGGGATGAGAGAGTGAAAAATATAAGTTTAACTAAGAGAGGATTGATATAGGACACGAATGGGGAATGGTAGGTACCAGGATGACATAGCAAACACCAACAGCTCAAGCACCTCTCCCTTTAGCGATTGATGTGTAGGTGGAGTTGTTTTACAGGAAAGCTTATGAGGGAGTAGCAGATCAGATCGAATGATAAACCTGCACTTTTACTGAACCGATGATTCCTCGAAAGTTGCTATGGCCACATTCCTGATCAGTGTTTCCTACGGCAATGACATTGTATAACATGTCACCAAATGAATGAAGATCATGCTGATCAGTACGTAGCCAAAGGCAACATTAAACTCATGTGTCTCAGAAGCAGGGTTGGAAATTTCGGACCGTCCCCTCCGATACGATATTAATTCGGCCGAAATTTTTGAATTTATCAATTTTTTCATGAATTTGGGTAATATTTGTTCAAATTCAACTAAATTTTGTTTAAAATTTCGGAAATTTCAGAATTTCGGTGACCCCCGATCAAAAGCCCTAAACCGATATAGTGAACCCTGCTCAGAAGCTTGCCTCGTTGTTATCGCATACTTTTGCTTGTTCCATATAGTATAACCTGTAAATTTGTTGGGTTTGCGATGTAGCTGTACATAAAGTTCATGTACATCTTAACTTCGTCTTCTGTAATTTTGACTACGGTATACCTGGTCGCGGATATAACAACAAGTTCTCAACCATTATGGTTCAGTTAGGCCAAGAAAGTATGTATTACAGCTAATTAGAACATGTACTTCAGTGGAATTGTTTGTGATAGCCGTATGTGTTTTTGACCTCAAAAACAACGAAACACATGACTTGGTTCTTTAATCTGTACAATAATATAGAGGTAAGAGTTATTTTCTCATCCTTGAGAATGTACTATGAGGTACAATAAGGTATCAGGTACTATGAGGTACCAATCAAATCTAACAATTGATTTGGCAGGGGCACGATAGGGAAAAAAAAGAGGTATTCGCTGAATCAGTAAATCAGATTAATTAATCTGTAAAGGGATGAATCAGTAGTTCAGCACAATAGATCGTTGATGCAGAGTAAAAAACTTCTGTCACTTGTATTGGTTATAAGAAACTTAAGATCTTAATCACATATGCCTCCAATTACCATTGGTTACACCCACGTAAAATTTCTATATATAGATAATCTCTTACCTATGAGATATAAAAAAGAGCAGTAAGAAATGCCATTTAAAAAAGTAGAGCAGATATATTCAATGAGCCAACATGGTAGCGGTAGGCACACAGTGAATTCATACTCCAAGGCTAGATCGATAAGAGAAGCAAAAAGCTTTCTTTATTTTTCTTTCTTGAAACAGAGCCAGAAGCCCAGAAGCTCTTTTCTCATTGCATTGATATAAAATGAAGTACAAACCACCAACCCAACAACAACCTGAAAACACCCATTAGCAGAAGACATTTTGTTTACATGGTTCTTTGCAACAAAAAAAAGGTGCATAAATAAAATGTGTTCGGAGTAATATGATTTTTTTTTGAAATGTTTGCCGAAGGTGACATTGTCAGTAGAAAAGGTACAAATTAATATAAAACTGCATATTTTCTTTCATGTACCATAGAAAAGCTTTCAAATATTGTGATAATCAATAAACAATATACTTTGTCTTAGAATAATGGAAAATAGTGGAAAGAGCTGGTAGACATCTTTACTCGTCATAACTCTTTCTGCATACAACATTTTTCAGCTATTTAAATAGTGTCTCTTGTCTATACTGAAAGGAAGAGAAGAAAGAAGACGAAATAGAATGTTTTTAGTGAATAGGTGTTGGTATATGTATAGTATAGTTTCTCTCAAGAGCTTGTGATAGTTTATGTTTTTTAATACTCTCGTAAAAAAATTCAGAGATGATAAGTGGAAAAGGAATTAATAATTTTAGACTATATCAGCATGGAAATGGTAGGTATCAGGTAATCAGGATAATCCATGGCAGTGTCATGTTTTTGAGTGGTGGTTCTCAAATGTTTTAGCAGTTTATAATAGGGGTGCATGATGGACCATAGAAACCATTATTGCAATGTTTGTTTATCGCCACTAATTAAAATTTTAAGTGCTAAAATTAATGTTCTATTGTAGATCAATAAGTTCATGGTTTGATCAAGCAGTATCAAGCATTAAGTTTTGATTGTTTTCCTGACCATCATGCAATACCAAGGTTCATGTGCTTGGGGAGGAAAAGAAATAGCTGCATGTCAACATCTTTTTTTTTTTTGCTATAACATAGGAGTAGTTTACACATCATCTTCAGAAGCCAATGATGGAAAAGTGATAACAAGAAAATCTAATTATGTAAAGGGCAAGTCAAAGATTGAAATTTACCTATTTATGTCAAGTATTGCAATAATGTTCTAAATAATGCAAGGTTGAGATGGCCTGCTGTAGGGTTTTTTTTAGATAATGGATTTTCATTATTCCGGCCTCTATAGGCCTTAGAAGGGGAAAAAGTACATGCATTAATTAATCTGAATTTCACCATGCAAAATAAACTGTTGCCCCAACAAGCGAAACCAGTGCAAAATCAAGACCAATTAAAGCTGGTTTCATGGGTGGTTTTTCAGTATTATGGCTGCAATATTATCATTTCCTCAGTTTACCTCATGTGGTTATAAAGAGAGAGATAAGGGAAGGGGCTGGAGATGTGGGCTCATTTTGATGACATAGCAAACAATATATCAAGAATTGATGAGGCAAATTCTGCTGTTGTGAAATGGATTGCGGTGCTAATTTAAGTCTTTACCATTGAAGATTTTAGTGACAAATCCTCTGGTTTTTATTAATTTGTTTGCTTTAGTTCCCTTTTTTTTAAGCTCCCCTATTTTCGGTATTTTGGTTGAGCTCGCGCTGAACTATGCACAACGAGAAGCCATGTGTGTGTCATGTGCCACAATCTTGGATGTGTGGGATGACATGCATTGTCAACCATGGCACAATATGCAAGGGAGAACATAGTGGGTTCATGGTACCTCGATTCATCTTTAAATTCATAATGAGTAAAGCAAAAAGTTGCAGCGATTCTACAGCTCTAGAACTCTGTTCCTCTTCGTCTCTGTTCATTCTGTGGTCTTCCCGAGCGAGTTCATCGTGAGTGATCATCAATCGAGTGAGGAAAGTCGACATTTTCTCTATATAATTTTTTTATTAGGAAAAAACTACATATATCTATATATTATATTTGAGTTTTGTAAACTTCCATTAAAGTCGAAATAGTACATATTGTTTGTGGCAAGTGCGAACTGCGAAATGAGATTATTTGTTGAGTGTAGAGGTAGCTAGCTAGCAGCATGGCCTTTTGGATAGGAATAGAGGCCGTGTTTAGTTGCATGCCTAAAATTTTTTTTGACGTATACGGACACACATTTGAAGTATTAAACATAGACTAATAACAAAACAATTTACACAGTCCGCCTATAAACTGCGAGACGAATCTATTAAGCCTAATTAATCCGCTATTAGCAAATATTTACTGTAGCACAACATTGTCACATCATGGCGTAATTAGGCTCAAAAGATTCGTCTCGCAATTTACATGCAAACTATGCAATTGGTTTTTTTCGTCCACATTTAATGCTCCATTCATGTATCAAAGCATTTAATGTGACAGAATTTTTAGAAGTTTGAAGAGAGCTAAACACAGCTAGATTCTAGATATTTGAATGGAGCATCATAAAGGGAATGGTTGGCGTCATACCTTACTCAACTAGTACAACATAGACGGAGCACCTACAAATAGCATATACATATATCTTATCTTGTTTTTTTAGCAACGATCGGTATGAAAGAAGAGATTGTTAGACATATTTACATAGTTTTTATTCAGTTGAGTACTTGAGTTTAGTGAGTTAAGGATTAAGTGAATAAGGAGATATATAGAATTAACTAGTTTATATGGGAATGATAGGCACCAGGATAACAAAACACATTTGTTCAATAGTATTTAGTTGACAAATTCTATGATGTGTATGACCGACAGTACAACGCAGTTTCCAAGAGTGTAGAATCTACTGCCGCTGAGGGGTCTTGTTCCAAGGGGGGAACTTCTTACTTGCTATATCTCTTTGGACTTCCTACTTGCTAGTATATCACTTCTTCAAGCCTTCTCCCTTCTGTTTAGGATTTTTAAAATAAAACTCAAAGTATCCCTTCCACTATCACATCGGTTTATACAAATGTAACAAAAGGGTTTCTTATGCCGTTCGATGGCATTCAATTAATCTTGTTCAGTTTTGAGGAAGAAACCGTTGTGAGCAAAGCCCATACAAATTGTGATCTATCTCTATCCATGGACAATTTGAGCCAATTTCTAGTAAAAAAAACAATTTCAGCCAATTCATCCATGAGCATATCTATATGTTAAGATCTTATGTGATTTATATCCTGTTTCGTTGGGCAACAATGAAAGATTAGATGGAACAAGAGTGGCTAGTTTATACAAAGAAAATCCACCATGAGATAAGATGAAAACAAACAAAGAATGCAAATGTTCCATTTCCAACAGTGTACCGCTACCTGCAATGCAAGATTAAAAAGCAGAAATCCAAGCACTCCACAACCTTGCTGGGAGAGACCAAAAAATGGTTGGATGAAGTTAAATGTGGATGGATCCTTTGATGCTGCTTCGGGTAAGAGGTATGATTCTCAGAGATAGCACTGGTAATATCATTTTCACCTCCTGTAGATCACTCGAAAGATGCAATAGTCCCTTGGAGTCAGAACTGCGTGCTTGAGTTGAAGGGCTTAATCTGGCAATCCAGCGGACAATGCTCCCACTCCAGGTGAAGACTGATTGCGCCTCGGTGGTCCAGCTTCTGTAGTGCATAGAAAGAGATCGTTTCGAGCTTGAAAACATCATTCATGAAGCAAAGCTGCTCTTGGCTGGGGAGAGGGTTATCTCTGTTAATAAAATTTGCAGTAGTCAGAATATTATCAGCCATTATCTGGCAAATAAGGCTAGAGCTGAATCCTTCTCTGGGTTTTGGTTGGGGGAAAATTGTAATTTTATCTCGCATTTAGTGCAGGAGAACATTATGATTGAGTAATATATTCCCTCTTCCCCGCAAAAAAAAAAAGGTACCACCATGAAGAACAATGCGTGGCCACTCGCGACTACAGGACACTAATTTTGAGCCAGAAACGGAGTTCCCTTGAAACTGAGCAAAACATACAAAATAGGAGTAAACATTTTCATCTTCACAATACATTAGATCAAGGGAGCTTGACAGCTATCATGCAAATTGTTTCCCGTTGACGAAATTGAAAAAATGTACAGATTTTCGCAGCTGTTCTGGAACAAGTTAACAATAAGGCCCCATTTAGAAAAGGATAAGTGATCTTTTTTCTTGATTCCAATTGGAATAGAACTAATTTCTTGTCAAAATCTTGCAAAATTCCACTGCGTTTCAAAGGAGACCTAACGCTGGGTTATCACAAGGGAAGACTAATACAGTTATCAGCTTACAACTTCAAATGAATAACACGCACATACATGGGGACATGGTTGTCAAGTCGTAAAGTCGAGTTGAGATATCCCTGAACCGACTTGTCGACTAGTCCACGACTTGGTCATGCAAATAAAAAAAGGATGCAATACAAAATCTTTACTACTATTATACTGTGCTAAGAAATATATACAGTATAAACTATGGACTATGGAGTAGCAAAGCAAGACAATAAGTCAGGAAGAAATAAAACTAAAGTACTAAACACAATAAACCAATTAGCACGGTGAATTGGTGATTTGCTACAATAATCACGACTAATTTACGACCGACTTTACGACTAACCACGACTTACTACGAATAATCGCATGACTTGCTATTTGGTCGAGTCGTGGCTCTTTAGTCAACTAATTTGACCGACTTTACGACTAATCGGGCGACTTGATAACAGTGCATGGGGAGCACACAACTGCTAAGGTTCAGCCATGCCCAACCAAACACATACAACTTTATTTTTCTATCATATCATTATCCATCCGATTGTATCATTTACCAGCTATCGCTTACGCTGTTGTTCCATGACAATTCTATCTACTATATCTACTCTACAAAGAACAACGCTACATCCATTACAGAAAAAAGTACAGATTCGGCTTACGCCGTTTGTTTGATGTCTGTTGTCACGGCCCTTGTCATCTACCTCCAGACAACTCTATTGCTTCCTGGTTGTAGACAGAGTCCTCTCCCCAGTCGAACCGCCGCTGCATCCGCTCGTACTCCTGCCTCCTTGTCACCTCCACCTGCTGCCACTCCTCCCACCGCTCCGCCAGCCCCTCGCCTTCTAGCATCCGAACCACCTCTGACATGGATGGCCGATCCTCGGGCGATGACTGTGTGCACAGCAATGCTATCTGTATCATCATCTCAACTTCCTCCTCGTCATAATTCTGGTTCAGGTTGCGGTCCACAATGGATCCTAGCTGCCCTTCTCTTTGTAGCTTCTTTACCTAAAAGGAGAACAAGCACCATGTAAGGACACAGTTTCCAAAAATTTCCCAAGGAACATGGTAGAGTGGTTAATAGTGGTAGAGTAAATAAGCCTTACATGATCGAGCAATAGAACATCGTCCTCTTCCTCCAAGCGTGAGAAGTCAATGGCACGCTGGCCAGTCACAAGCTCAAGAAGCATGATCCCGTAGCCGAAAACATCAGTTCTCTCTGATGACTTCCCTGTTGATAGATATTCAGGTGCTATGTGACCCATTGTTCCACGGACTTGAGTAGTGACAGATGTCTTCTGCACATCCACTAGCTTCGCTAGTCCAAAATCACCAACAACAGGTTCAAAGTCCTCATCAAGCAAGACATTCGCCGCTTTGACATCACGGTGTATGATCTTTGGGTTGCAGTGTTCATGCAGATATTCTAGTCCACGTGCTGTACCAATGGCCACCCGTTTTCTTTCTGGCCAGTTTAAGACAGGTTCTCCAGGTTTAAAATCTGCATTGATTTCAACACAACAAACAATATGCCATGAAGCTCACACCAAATAACTATAAAGATTAAATTAATTTTATCAATTTTCAAGTCTATAGAAAATACAAATCAACCACATGAGTGCATGACTTGAGGTTTATTTAAAATATTAAACTGAAAAACTTAATGCCCACCATCTGTAACCGTAAATTAAGCAAATGACAAAATTCTGTTCACAGATACTCCAAATAATAATAGCAGCACATTTAAGCAAACTTTATAAGGCAATAGGGCATTAGGGATGGAGAAGTACGATATTGATACCTCGCAATCGGTAGGCAACACTCAAATTCTGCATGAATGGATATACCAGGAGGCGCTCTGTTTGTGTTGTGCAGAAGCCAATCAATTTTAGAAGATTGCGGTGAACTGCAACACTAATCAGCTCCACCTCACGCAAGAAGGCAGCCTCACCACCAGGACTTTCATAATCAGTCAATCGTTTTACAGCAATCTTAGTAACCATCTGGAAGAACACCTTTGTAAACTTTACCAAAACCTCCCTGCCCAAGAACATTTCTTTCACTGAAATTATCCGTCGCGATTTGTAGTTCTCGCCATGCAAATCTCTTGAGCTGGCCAAATGCAATTCGTCGATCATCCTCACCTGTGAATCACAATTTTTTTTACATTACTTCGTTCAATGCACACTGTCAAGCAAACATGAAGCTAGGTATAAATCACAGAGATACCTTCACATGTTCTATTTAGAAAAAAAGATTAAGGTATAAATCACACACTTATCAAACTGAGGTCACAAATAGGTGCACCTGCTTGTTTTGGTTGATTGATAAGTTACAATTTACACAAGAACATGTAGCATTTGTGTAACCAGGAGACATTAGCAAGAGAAATAATTATGCAGGAACTAATAAACCTAACCACAAAGCCACAAAAGAAGTAACCTGCCACAACCACAAAAACTGATGATAGATGCAGGTACTAAAAACAAATCAACTACAAGAACATGAAAACAAATACCTGCTACATCCACAAAAACTTCCCGCAGATGGCTTTTCCTCCTCCCTTTACAGAACAGAAAGAGAGCAGCTACAATGAGAAGTCCTATTACTCCTCCAACTGTTCCAAGTACAATGCCAATTTTTGAGCTATGGGATCCACCTGTAATATGAAAAATTCTAGAACAATTAAGAAATAGTACAGAATTATAAGGTGACATCTTTTCTAGGAGACAAACTCCGTATCAGTAAATATATAAATAAACTAATGAGGATTTAACTTACTCTGGTAGGACATGTTGGTTGAGCAAGAGTGGGGGAAGTTGGTTCCGCAATTTAAGTGATTACCAGAAAAGCTATTCATGAAAATTGAACTTTCATCAGTCACTCAGGTTAAAAAAA
>CM020180.1:23435831-23462501 GCA_009805545.1 Oryza longistaminata | reverse complement strand
AGAGATCATACTTAGCCAAGATGTATACTCTTACATGTCAGTCAAGCTTGAGATTTTTGCTAGATTGTCAGGAATTGATCCATTGAAATTATTATCACTAAGTATCCTGGTTAGGTGACAAAAAGGACAGAAAGCATGAAAAATGATGAATCATTTTGATTGTATGCACCAAAAGAAGAGAATGATGAAATGCAGATATACTTACAACAACTGGAGCTTAGAAAGCTGGCCAAGAGAAGCTGGTATTTCTCCCACCAAAAGGTTGTCTTCTAAATCTAAGCTTGTCAAACTAGAAAGATTACCAAATTGCTCTGGTATGCCACCAGAAATCCTATTACCAGCCAAGGACCTGCAAGATCATACACTACAGCACTTCATAATAGTTGGAGAGAATCAACAGGAGAATCATATTGCACGGTAATCTGACCATCAGTTCATGTAGGACACAGAAACAAACTCACACCACCTTCCAAAATCAAGAATTAGCAGTTGTAACATTGGTACAATGCATTTCTCTCAGTTAAAAATGGTTTTATGGTTACTGGTTAGCAGAAATTGATCTTTTATACTGAAAGATTCAGTTGAAATCAGACCTGTGATGAGACTACGGTTAACCCCAATCGACAAGGAAGCACAGGAGAAAAACTCCAAGGAACAGAACTCCGTAGAATTTACCTTAAGAATTTGTGCAGATCTTGCAGAGTTGGGTGCTTGGACTTCTTGATTTGTTTAACTTTTTGATTGCATACTTACTTTATTTTGTTCCAATATTTTCCAGTAGGGTTCTACCTTAGTGTTTGCCTTTTAAAAAGGGATTAAATAGAGGAACTGAAAGCAATATTAGCAACAGTTTCTGGGGTCAACACAAACTTGTTGGAATTACTCGTGCCACCTATTTATAGTTTCCAAATTACAGAAATACTTTCAAGTCTCAAGAAAATATTTTTCTCTTAATTTAGTATAGATAGTGGTTTTCCTACCAACTTTATAGAAAAACCATTTATTGAACACTCATATATTGAATTCCCAAGTACTATTAATCTACATAATAGAATAATGTACTTACAGGACAGTCAAATATTTCAGTTCTCCAATTCTTGGTGACAAAACTCCAGCAAATCCACGAGCAGCCAATGTTCTGTGGGAAAGCATTATCACAAAAAACGAAAACAAACAGGACAAAGAGCAGAGGTGCGCGTCAGTAATTCAGTATAAAATTTAAGTGTACAAGATGAGAATTGAGCTCCAACTTACACTTGAATAACATTGTTGTTATTGTCACAAATTACAGAATTCCATGTACAAGGGTTGACTTGATTTTGGTTCCAATCCGAAAGCTGATTGCCAGTAACATTCAGTTTTTGTTTCATATCATATAAGGCATCTCCTGGTAAAACATACAAAAGGTTTTTGAGAACCAGAGGATAAAATAACAAGTTACTCTATGTTCATCAACTAATTTAATAGCATCAGGATTACACCAAAGTTAGTGCCAACCAAAGATTCAACACTCATGAAAATGAGGAATAAATTTTCAAGTAATAATAAGCTTGCATGATAGGGGCATCTAATATGAATATTGTTGCCCGTGTTTTCACTCTGTAGAGAAAATTCTTTTCATTTCCCCTTACAGAAACTATAATCCCTCATTTGCCAACTCAACTTTCACTCCTCTTTTCCCCTTCCAGTTACATTCTGTTAGTATGCTATACAGTTAATCGAATATTCTTCTCACTATTTTGCTCATATAGCAGTTGTACCCCTGATCCTGGCCACTGTCAGTTTCTTCTTTTCCTTCCTCACCTTTTCCTTTTCACTCTCACTTTTTTCTCTCTCCTGTCCGGTTTCTTCCATCCGGCAATAATCAGGGCACTTGCATTTTACTTGATTTCCACTATTAGGGGAAAAATGGTTAGGAATTTAGAATAGATAGATCCCATGGTTTCCGTATAGGCCTGATTTCCATGTTGATCTAATCTTCTCTATAACTCTCTCTGTAATCTGTAAATTGCAGCATATCACATTTTTGTTTATGGCAAGAGGGCTGTGGCAGTCAAGAGATTGGTGAAAGACAGAGCAGTATGTCTGTGGCAAGATCTGATGACACCAGCCATGGATGCTGTGAGCTTGGGAAAAACTAGGTAGGGCCACAAAACTGTCGTAATCTCCACAAAGGCGGTAGGCCATGGAAGGACAGTCATGGTGTCATGAGCTCCAGTGGCCCAGTGAAAAAATGGTGTCGTGAGCTCGACGAATGGTGGGGATGGCAGATTTGCGTGAGACGGACAGCTTTGATGATCTCTGTTTGTCCGCTGCCTCCCTCCTCTTTGGCCAATTAGCCTCCCGTCCACGGTACCAGCAGAAGACAAGATGGGGAAATGCCGTCCAATGAAGATATATAAGATGACAATGAAGGGATTGAGGGGGAAGAAGGGCAAAATTGACATGTTCCATCGTAGTTCACAGAACAGTTACAGGAGGGTGGTGGGAGGGTCAATAATAAGGGGCATAAACTGAGTTTAAGTGGTCAACAGGGGAACATTCATAGGAGCAAATAAGGTAAGTTACTAACTTGTAGGGCAAATAAAGAATATTCTCACTATATAACATGTGGGGATTCAAAGAGTGTAATATGTATTCTTGCATCCACCACATGTATTTCCCAGACACAATTCCAAAAATTCAATTATCACATAACATTAATGCTGCAGTGAAGCCATCGATATAAACAAAAACAGTCATTTCAGGATAAAAACCTTGACAGTTCTAAAGTTTTGAGAAAACATATGCCTACTTTCCACAATTGCTTAATATCTCAAAATATGCAGCATTTTCAAATCCATGCTATTTTTGGATAAATCTTTAGATTTAGACTGGTGCGCAGGTGCCCACGTCAGCCAACGAAGCATTAGTTAGCACGTCGGCGCCTTTTTTTTCCCTTTGTTTGGACTAAGCAACTAGCAGTACGTTCACATTTAAGGCAAGTTTCGACCAAAGCGGTAGTTCCAGGCTAACAAAACGAAAGCAAGCAGTAGTACCTACTGCAAGGTGTGCTATGTATTATCAATTGAAGGTAACCTAAGGTCTGTAGCGTTGGAAATCAATACAGCAATTCCACATGGCATCTGGTTACCTACTTCGCTACCATCGCGACAGTGTGCCACGGCATGTAAGACAAGATGGGGAAATGCCGTCCAATGAAGAGACATAAGACGATGATGAAGGGATTAAGGGGGAAGAAGGGCAAAATTGACATGTTCCATCGTAGTTCACAGAACAGTTACAGGAGGGTGGTGAGAGGGTCAATAATAAGGGGCATAAACTGAGTTTAAGTGGCCAACAGGGGAACATTCATAGGGGCAAATAAGGTAAGTTACTAACTTGTAGGGCAAATAAAGAATATTCTCACTATATAATATATGGGGATTCAAAGAGTGTAATATGTATTCTTGCATCCACCACATGTATTTCCCAGACACAATTCCAAAAATTCAATTATCACATAACATTAATGCTGCAGTGAAGCCATCGATATAAACAAAAACAGTCATTTCAGGATAAAAACCTTGACAGTTCTAAAGTTTTGAGAAAACATATGCCTACTTTCCACAATTGCTTAATATCTCAAAATATGCAGCATTTTCAAATCCATGCTATTTTTGGATAAATCTTTAGATTTAGACTGGTGCGCAGGTGCCCACGTCAGCCAACGAAGCATTAGTTAGCACGTCGGCGCCTTTTTTTTCCCTTTGTTTGGACTAAGCAACTAGCACTACATTCACATTTAAGGCAAGTTTCGACCAAAGCAGTAGTTCCAAGCTATCAAAACGAAAGCAAGCAGTAGTACCTACTGCAAGGTGTGCTATGTATTATCAATTGAAGGTAACCTAAGGTCTGTAGCGTTGGAAATCAATACAGCAATTCCACATGGCATCTGGTTACCTACTTCGCTACCATCGCGACAGTGTGCCACTGCCACGGCATGTAATCCACAAGGCGTTCGGTAATCTACCATGCGAAAATTGAAGCTACAGTACTACACTACACTACACTATACAGAAGCTCGGAGGCGGTCAAGAGGCGGTGCGGCCTCGCAGTCGCAGGCGAGGCGACTGGGGTCGGAGAGCAGCATAAAGCTAAGGTACCTTGGCGGTCGGACGCGGAGAAGGACGGCAGCGAGACCGCGATGATGAGGACGGCGACGCGCAGCTCCCTCATCTCGCCTCACAACCCGACGGGAAAACGGGGCAAGGGGATGGTCGGTCGCCGGTGCCGGCGGGCAGGAGGAGGAGGGCGCCCCGGTGGCCGCGGCGGCTGCTGGTGGTGGCCGGAATCCCGCGGCGGCGGAGGCCGCGGCGAGGGTTTTGGTGGGCGGGTGATTTGGGGCGGCGAGAGGAAGGGGAAAGAGGAGGAGGAGAAGAACTTCTCGAGTGTTTTTTTTTTTCCTTTATTTTTTTTTGTTTTTGTGATGGGGATTTGATTGATTATTATTGTTTGTTGTTGAGATAATCAGATTCCCGTGCTGTGCTTAGCTTAGCTTAGCAGGGTCGATTAGCTAGCTAGCTAGCTAGCTTAGCTGCTGTCTTCTCCAGATAGGGAGAACCACTTGCGTCAAAAGAAAAATTGCTTAAAAAAAACAAGAGGGAAAACCACTTGCTGTGTGTGTTTGGGGGGAAAATAAAAAGAGGAAGAGAAAAACCACTTGCTGGTCACAGACTGATTCACAGGTTGGCAAGACCCAATAATGACCATGAGTCCATGATGATGTTTGCTAGCACCCTGTGATGGATGGATAAGCCTCTTTCTTGTTTTCCATGCACAATCCACTGGTGGAATAAGACATGTAGGAACTTTGTTTAGTGCCACTGATGGTGACTGTAATCTCGTTGTAATATGGGGTCTATAATCTCATTATAGTATAAGATTTATTTAGTAGAGTTCCAACTCATAAATTTAGCTCTAGGAATTGGGTCTGGAGTGGAGTTGTGGAGCAGCCTAAACCGAGCTCCACCTCTCTAGTTTATTTGGTGAGAGCGCTCCACCCAACTCCGCTCTCATTTTAGGTGGAACTGAAACTGTTTGGCTGTGCTCCAGCTCTAGGAGAGGTGGAGCTGAAGCTGGACTTTTGTATATTTATTTTTATCACTACTTATTTTAGTTTTGTTGTTATATATTAGACTTGTATCAATGTTGTTTGGTCACATGGTTTCTCTTCTTCCTTTTTGCTACTCAAGTGAAATAATATTTTTTGAGCTATTGAAGCATTGGAACATCCTGGTGTCGCATGTGTCGTGCTTCTTATGTTTTCCTATGCTCTACGTAACGTAGCTTAGTTTATTCATAAGCTTTGTTCAATGCCTTTGATGAAGACTATAATCTCATTCTAAAACGTGCCTTTCTCTTTGTCACTACTTATTTAATATCTTTTGCTTTATTAGACTTACATCAATGTTGTTGTTTGACCATGGAAGTTTTTTTCCCTCTTTTTTGCTACTCAAGTGAAATGATAATTTTAGCAACTATAAGCATGAGAATACCCAGGTAGTTTGATCATCGGCTATGTCGCACATTTTTTTATGGTGTTTCATCCTTCATTCTTAGCATCAACGATATATATGAGAACTATTGGATCGTATACAAAATATGGTAGATTAAGATGGAGATGGAAAGTGGGAGAGATATCATTCAATACATTGTCTGATAGTACATATGAGAACATTCAAATTTGTCATGACAACTTTGAATGCTATATTGGCCAAAACCATAGTGCATTGTTTTGTTCTATTAGGAAATTAGGAAGAGATCCATTCAAAAAATACAAACAAATTGTTGGATTATGGCTAGTATTTTGTTTCATTTTTTAGTTGGCTATCTGGTAATTCAATAAGGAGAATAATATAAAACACATTGTACTAAATAAGAAAGCTCATGCAGTCTTTTCTGAACACATGGCCATATAGAGCGCTTAGTGTTATATTGTTGTTACTTATATTTTTGCATATATCTACCTTCAATAAAATGGAATAAAGAGCTCATAGCTATATACCCTCAAGGTGAGAGGAACAAAGAGCATCTTAGCTAGCTAGCTATATATCCTTGAGGTGTGATGAACAAAGGGAGAAGATATATCCTTTCATGATTGTAGCATATCAGAGGCGAGCGATATCATCATGTAATACTCATCCTAGCAAGTGAATTGAATGTTTCAACAGCCACATGTTGAATTCACTGGAAATGTACATGTAAATTTGGTATGCTTGTATTGTGTTCGAGATGATTTTAAAGGTTACAAATCTGGCTCAACGTACATATGAAACTAAATAATTTTTTTCTTAAAAAAACTACCTTTATGGTTTAATAGGCTCATGAATTATGCGCTCCTAGCTAAATTTAATTGTGGACCCACTAATTAATTTAAAGAATACAATGCTGGTCTCTATACTTATGCGGTTATGTCATCTGGGTTGCCAAACTCTCAAAATGCATATTTAGTTTCGAGAACTTGTCAAAGCATGTCATTTGGTCATTCCTGTCCCAAATTGCCACGGTCCTTGAGATCTTATATGGCGCTAATGTGGCATGCCACATGGGTGTCGACATTTCATCACTAACTCTACACTGACAAATGGAGCCTCGGAGTACGATGGAAGAAGAAGAGAAAATGAAATAAAAAAGAAAAAGGAGAAAAAAAAAGAAAACAAATTGAGTAGGCCTTACTTCAGTCGGTGTATGATTGAATATGCCACGTCAGTGTCCGTGTGGTATGTCACTCAACACCACTAGGATCTCAAAGGGGCTATGGTAATTTGGGATTGGAATGACACACTTTAACAAGTCCTTGAACCTGAATATGTATTTTGAGAGTTTGGAGACCTAGATAATACAACAACATAAGTTTAGGGATCGACTGTGCACTTTACTCTAATTTAAATGATTAAAGTAAGGGGCTCTAACACCACGTGAAGGAAATTCTATTTTACTCGGTTACAGATGGGCATTTTGATATAATGTCATCTTTCTATTTTGCTATAGTCACACTATAATGAAGAGAAAAAAACTGAAACAATGAGAACCATTCCGCAATAACATAATAGGAATTCCTCGCGGTCTTGTTCGGTTAATCCTTTTTCCAAGGGGACTGAACAAAAATTGGTGGGGATTAATCCCCTTCAACCCCTTCCTCATAAGGATTAACCGAACAAGCCTGAAAAGTAATTATTCTACGACAAATGTATTCAATTTTCCAAGCAAGGACAACATATCTCGGCCCAAACTTAATGTCCCTTTTAGTTTATAACAACATTACAATAAAACCTATTATTTATTTAGATTATTACTCCACTGCCACCGATTACAATAGTTTCAATTCCTATCTTGATCTTGCCCTTCTCTTCATTAACGGTTCGCGTTGCCGTACCTTTAGTACCTTGCAAACACATTAAAAGTCCTCATCTGCTTTTATTCAACGGAGGACTTTAAAACTCAGAACTTCAGTAGTATGCACAAGTAATACAAAATTAATAAATTAGAAAATAGCAGAGTTTTTTTAGACTGCAAATGACACATGGAGAACTTCATTGCGACTGAGTACACTGGTGAACAGTCCTTCACCTATCCACAATTACTAGTCACACTTCTGCATCCGTACGCAGTGCATGTGAAATGGCCTATATATTTACCTACATGGCCAAAGTCTCTTGATAATTTTAGTAGGGAATGGTAGGTATTGGGATTCATAGTAGCACTATTTTGTTGGAAGTTCCAAGAATACACTTTGCTAGGATGTGTTCATGCTTATTTCTTCTAACAGTGAGTACAGTACTGACCAAGAGAAAGTCAGCTGTAGACAAGCAATCCGATGTGTGAGGCAGTATTGAGAGAGCTTATGCTGCAGTGGTTACACGTTGGATAGCGGGTAACCTGTTGTTCCCCTACCTTCCAAAGAAAAATGAATGTTGAGAAAGCAAGGTTGGCAGACAGATATTAGTGCTAAGATTTTCAGAACTCTGGATGGTGGATATATGGAGACTCATCTCTGAGCATGCGAGGTATCAGGACTACAATTGTGAGTTGAAGGGATTACATGAGTAGTATGGGGTTAAATAATATACACTCATTACTCACTTATTAACCTATATGGCTCGATGAAGTAATCTTTGTTGCCAGGATAAAAATCCTCTGCTTATTCTGTTCGCTAGTTCTTTGGTTTGTTCAGTTTTCCAGACCACCGTAGCTCGTCTAGGAAAAGTTTAAGTCAGAGTACAGCTGAGAATCTGAGTGTAGGTCTTTTTAGCCAATTCACAAAATCTCTATCGCAAATCATAATGATTATAAGAATGAGTGGCTTGGGCATGTGCGATTTGATGGTGCCGAATATTCTTCTAATTTTTTTTACCTAAGTAGTAATCAGATGATACAAAATTAACAATTATACTTTTACCACATCAAAAGATGAACGAAATAGTACTACCACATCAAAAGATGAATGAAATAGTACTACAGTGCAGAGCAAAGCAGGCTGATAATAGTGCGTAGAGCTTCGTTATAACCCTTGTTACATATAGTGCGTAGAGCTTCGTTATAACCCTTGTTACATCCAACTACTACAATAAAATGGCAGAGGGATGCATCTGCTATAGCAAAGGAATGGCAGTACAGATAGTTCGTACATGCTTATTAAGTCTTCAATATCTTATCGTCATATGAATGGTAGGTATCAGGATCTTGCACCATTTTCTTCGGTTTATCGTTAGCCCTGCCAACTCCTCCTTGCGCATGCTTGATACATAGTATCTGGCCACAAAGCTTTGTTCTAGCTATGGCATGGTAAGTTTTTTTTCTTACTTTTATTTAGTGGTGATGCCAAGCTTTGCAGTATATTAATTGATAAGCAACATCACTAGGGGTTTAACTCTTTGATTGTCCTAGTGACTTGGTAGAGTTGGAGACATAAAAAAAGGTTGCGTCTTTAAAGGGACCTCTCATATTACCAATGTTCTTATGCAAGATACTTCCTCCGTCCCGAAATTCTTGACGTTCTGAGATTTGTCAACCAAATTAGCTTCATATTGTAATGACTAAATTACCCCTATTTATTTAATTGAGTTGTCATTTCAATAAGTCATCATACACTCAACAGGTTACCAAGAATCCCTACATATAATTAATTAATGAATTCTTTGAACACTCATTGGCAGATGACTTGATAGAATTGACAGATAGCCTATACTTTTCTAATCAAGTTCTCCACTGTAACGACACTTTTTGTGGGATATTGTTGGAGATGTAGAACGACTCATTTTCTGGGACGGAGGTAGTATTAGGGATGAGGCCAAATTATGGTGTATGCAAGGGCCAAGGATATAATTAGTTTTTTCCATAAAATTTTGTTTGGTTTCTGTGTTTAACCCTAGCCCTTAAGGGCTTTACGATTCTTTCTAGACTCCTCTCTCTTCTTCTTAATATAGTGATGCATAACTCTCCTGTGCATTCTAGATTTTTTTCTTACACACCAGGGTTTCAATCCGACCTAGATCGAGGGGATGCAAGAGTTCTTGCACATAGTAGGGTGCTCACACCTGTTTTATGAATTCATACTTCTATTCTGTAACTTGATAGATATTCGTCAACGCTGGTAATGCCTAACGCTTCAACTAAGTGCTAAAAATAATAGAAAAGAGTGGCGTGAGAAAACTCATCTTTTAATCCATTGCTCAAAATGGATAATTGGAGATCGTGGATACGTGCAGCCCATTAAACCTAAGAAATGGACTACACATTTGCGGCCGAAGTCACAACAATCGAGTAAATTAATTTGGGTCTTTAGATCTACATTACCAGTACTAACCAATAGAGAAAATATAGGAAATGGAGATCGAGAGTCAGTCAGTCTACCGCTGCCATTGCAGTCTGCTGCTGGCTGCTGCTGGCGCATGGTTGCTCTTCGCTAGTTTTTGATATGTAATTTTGCTAATGTTTTTCTCGTGTGTGTGGTTCTGCTTTTGTTGTGTGCTGCCTGTTACTGCTGCTGACAGGGACAGCCAGAGATCAGCGTAGCATGGAGAAAGAGAACGGAACAGGGAGTTAGAGGAGAAGGAAAAGGAGAAAAAGCAAAGATATATTCACAATTTTTTTGTGGAACTGTAGCATTCTTCTCGAAACTTGGATGTCCTTATTACTGCCAGGGCAATTGTTTTTTTACTCCCTAGAAGTTCAAATTTTCTGTGAGATTGGAACACAAATTTGAAATCTGGTATTATTGATCCATAATAATAAGGATTCAGGTTACTTACTAGTCTAGATAAAGTTTGTAGGTATCGTCATTATATACGTAACGGAGCTGTTTTGGCTCAATTTTGATTTGTTATTTTCACATGCATTTCGTGACTGAGAACCCCCCATGCATTTTTACTGGTATGTTTTGTTATTGACCGTTTGCACAAATAGCTAGAGGGGTGTCGCCGAAAATAGTTTTTTAATTAGTAGTGTCTCAACCACATTTGATTGTGGATGGACTAGCTAATTTGAATAAATACATAAATGGGACTCTAAAACCATCGAAATAGAAACTTTGTTATCCACCATATTTTGGCCCTTCCAATACAGATAGTTCTTAATTACATGCCAAGTCTTCAATTATATAATCGGCATATGAATGGTAGGCATCAGGATTTTGAACCATTCCTTCCAAAAGTTACCCTCTACTTCAGAATGTTTGATCTAGCACAATGATGTGCCTACACTCAATATTAAAGTGCTTAGTGGGTCACTCAAACTGCGCTGGGCTGGCTCATAGTACGTACTTTAATGCATAATAGTGCTAATGAAAATGAAAGGAATTTGTCGTGGGCATGTGGATCATGGAGGTTCAATTCTACATTTTTATTGCTGAGCTAGCATCACCGTTGTTCTCTCTAGTGATTCAATGCGATGACAGTACAGAAATGTGCATATTGCTGAGCATAGGAGAGTCAATACAGCATATCCTTATATATGTGCACTATAGTTGTATAGATGAAAGAAATAGCATGGTACACGTACCAGTACAAACTCATATACTATCGGTAGAGAACTCTTAAATATGTGTCGACACATGTTACTCCTACCACTAATCAACACTTCATTATTTGTCACCTAGACATGTGAAAAACTAGACTGAAAGAAGGGTACAAATATATAACTGACCAAGAGAAAAAAAAATTAGAGTGTCAAACCTATAATCCTAGGTGAATCTAGGTTTGAAATCAAAGAGACACATAACTTTGATATCCCTTTTCTCACTCGCTCTTGTGGCTACAGGTATCACACGTCCAAATATTTGGCTATAGGTATCACACCAAGATGTAGTATGTGCATGCATGTAAGATAGAGAAGTGCGGTTGACATATGAGTAGCTTTGACTGATTCTATAAACTTCCTTTGTAAATTAACAGCTAGTTAATTAGATTGTGTGAAAAAAAGAGAGTACAGATAAAAGAAATGGTATGAGAATGGTAGGTATCAGGAAGACAAAATGCCACATACAAACTTGTGCTCGCACTAGAACTCACCTATAGCGAGATTCAGGAGATGGGCATGACTCATGAGGGAAAAGCCTAGCTCATGTCAGTACTCAGTACACAATAGAGGGTAGTGGTGCAAGCTAGCTGATCTAAGATCCCTGTGTGACCAGTGTCATCCTTTCATGATTAATTAGTATGACATATTGGATAACAAAATAGATGAGATGTTGTCTTGAGTTGAAGTCACGCACATAAGGGTTTCATATGATGATTATCAAGAGCTGGATGTTAAAACATAACATCTCCATGCGGTGAATTCCACGAAAGCTATGGTACTTGCAAATTTGGTGGGCTTTTATTCAATATGCTTTTAAAGGTTACTAGAAATATCTAGCTCGCTCGGCCTAGATTAGCTGTATTAGGGTTGTAATTTAGGCTTGTATTCTTTCTTATAAACAAATAAAGTTTAAACCGGGGACCTGTTGTGCCCTTTTCAGCATGTGAGAAACTCGCACTGGACAACTAGGAGATAGTTCTAATGGGGGAATGACATCAGTCTGGCCCACGTGCACGGTGCATTAACCTACCAAAAGTTTTGTACATTGAAACCTTACATATAGAAATTTTGTACACAACAAACATTGATTCTGTTATAAAAGTTAGCCGATATAGCGGAACGACGACTAACCTTCCCGATCGCTTCAATCATTGATCACCCAAGACATGCCAGATGACGACACAGGAACACACGATATTTGTTAACGAGGTTCAGCCGAAGCCTACATCCCCGGGGCTCTGATTATGGGCGCTCCTCCCCAACCAATATAGCTCCTAGCCGCTACGAGTCCATCGTCTCGCTGCCATCGTCTCCCTGTGTGTCTACACTACATTGTAGTCGCCATGGTTACATTGTGGTGCCCCCTCTCTATTTAAGAGAGATGACAGGTTACAGAGTCCGACTCTAACTCCACCCCCTAACACCTATTACAACTCCAAGTCCAACTGTAACCAAATAGGACTATATATTCGACACCTATTCTAACAAACTCCACCTTGGCGAATATACGCCACCCAGAAGTAGTAGAATCACCATGCCGATCCATCTGTCCTCCAGACTTGGGTTGTCTCCTTTGCAGCTTCACCGTAAGCCGCCCGACGAGACTGCGCCAGACCCGTCGCCTTGAAGAGACTCTGCTATCTCTGTAACTTCTTCCTCTGGACTCCACCTGCAACAGTGCTCCACCTTCTCTCCTATCATCTCAGTCGTCTTGCCAAGCGAAATTGGATTTCTTCCTAGCAGTCACATCATAGACTCCCCGAAGACCATGTTCACCTCCATCTTCCATCTTAAATTTGACTTGATCTAATCCATGGCCAGATAACCTGCGTCATCACCAAATAGATAAATCAAACTCACCAGACTTGAAGTGAACCATTTCTTCCTTGTTGTCTTATGAACCGAGCTAATAAATCCAACATCCTCGCTTTCCCGCATCCGTAGACTGAACCTATGATACTTTGAGAAAATTCACCGTTGCCTTGAATCACTTGAAGAAATTACCACCATAGCGCTTGCTCTTCCTCTTCAGTGACGCAGATTTCCATATATCCCCATCATGCTGACCCGCATATCCTGGATATATCCTGTACTGCCAAACAGTATCGTTGATCCCATCAATGATATTTGACCCGTTGTTGCCCGGGACCTTTTCTTCAGTCCTGGCTTAACTCCATATATCTCAACTCCTCGTCGAATCCCAGATATATCATGTTGCCGCCAGATAATTCCATATGCGACCTGACTAGCCTGTTGCCGCCAGTCTACTCGCCCTTCTATTTTCACAAGCGGCTACTTTAGGACGGCCGCTTGTAAAAATCGACTTTTACAAGCAGTTACTAACCAGGAACCCTGGTTATATTTTCACTAGCATTTTTTATTTTATCCACCTGAGAGAAATATATGTAACACCAAAACAAAAACCGTTTTTAGTAGTGAAGGGTGCAATATATTACTGACCAAGGGAAAAAAGTGTCAAATCTATTGTCCTTCGAGAGAAGTCACTAGTACAGTAACGATTTTTCCGTGCGGTCGGAATTGGTTTTCGCGTGTGGATATTCCACCCGTCTGGAACGAGGTGTCTGCAAAAATCACGATTTTCGCGTGGGGGCGCTTAAGCCGCCCGCACGGGAAAATAAAAAATCGAAACAAAAAAAAACGAACCCTAATCCAGCGGCCACCGCCGCTGTCACGCAGTCACCACCGCCATCACCACCGTCGTCGTCGCCGCCTTGTCCGAGGCCCACCATCGTCGTCCCCGCGGTGGCCGGCGATGGATCCAACCTCCCCGTGGTGGCAGGCGACGGATCCGACCTCCCCACGGTGGCCGGTGACGGGTCCGCTCCGCCGTCGCCGCACTCGCCGATGCCGCCGCCTCCACCGCCCTACCCAAGGCCGCCGTTGTCGCCGGGATTGGGAGATGGGAGGAGGGGGAAGAGGAGGGGAGGAGGGAGATGGGAGTCGAGGGAGAAGTCGAGGTGGGAGGACGAGGGAGCTGGAGTCGAGGGAGATGGGACGACATGGGAGTGGGATGGGCGGTGACACGACATTAAAAATGTGGGTGGGTATTTTCGTGTACAGGTCTCTTAGCAGGTCCGTACGCGAAAATTGGTTTTCCCGTGTGGTTATTTTAAAGAGCCGCACGCGAAAATGGAGCTCGATTTTTGCAGACGCGACCACTTGCGGTTTGTCTGCAATCTAAAATGAGTCCCGTCCAGGAAAATCATTCCTGTACTAGTGTATATAAGAGTCGAATATAGGTATGAAACCAAAGAGACACAGAACTTTGATAGCCCGTTTTACTCTTATGGCTACAGGTATCACACGCCCAGATGTTTGGGCTATAGGTATCACACACCAAGATAGGTGCATGCATGTAAGATAGAGAAATGCGGTTGACATATTGGTAGCTTTGACTGATTCTGAAACTTTGTAAATTAATAGCACGCTAATTAGATTGTGTGAGAAAAGGAGTACAGACAAAAAAAATGGTATGAGAATGGAAGGTACTAGGAAGACAAAACGCCACATGCAAACTTGTGCTCATACTAGAACTCACCTGTAGCGAGATTCGGGAGGTGGGCATGACTCAGGAAGGCATAGCACACCTCATGTCAGTACACAATAGAGGGCAGACTTGATTCATCCTTCCATGATTAATTAATATAGAAGCTATTGTCTTTAGTTAAAGTCATGCACAGTACAAGGGTAGTGAGTGACATGAGGTGTGCTAAATATTGGAGGAGAAAATAGAGAAGCTGTTGTCTTTAGTTAAAGTTACGCACAGTACAAGGGTAGTGAGTGACATCATCCAATTCATATGATGATTATCCAGAGCTGAATGTTAAAACATAACCTCTTCATGAGGCGAATTTCCAGAAATGCTAAGGTACATGAAAATTTGGTGGGCTTGTGTTCAAGATGCTTTTAAAGGTTACTAGAAATATCTAGCTCGCTCAACCTACATGAACTGTATTAGCGTTGTAATTTAGGCACGTAGCCCACCATATATAGACACTAGAATTGTAGGACCCCTCGTCCTGGAATTTATTTGCAGACAAATAAACTGAGCGATGCATTCGCCTATGAGGCCAGGCTGTGAGGTACATCAAGCTATATGGTTGAAGTAAGCACTGTGAAGATGGGCATGAATGATGAATTTGAGAGCAAAGATCAACCTAGGATGATTAAGTGATTCACTATTAATTTGTTCATTAGGGACTTGCAATGGATCGAGAAAGAGACGCTCCTGCTTGACTTTCTCTCGAGTTCCTCGTGACACAGTACAAAATTGGACTGGGGTTTCAATTTTGTACTGTGTTGGAATGTTGTATTGGATTGAACTCCTTTTTGTTTGATCAAGCAATGTTGCGTTACACTCAAAAGTTAAAATGCTTAGTGGGTCACTCGAATTATGCCGGAGTCTGCTCATACTACATACTTTTTGAAATGCATGATAATGCTAAAGAAAATGAAAGGATTTTTTTTTTCAGGGGCATGTAGATCATGCTGGTTCAGCACTACATTTTTATTGTTGAGCTAGCGTCAGAGATGTGATCTCTCCAGTGATTCAGTACGGAAATTAATATGCATCTTAATTGCTGATCATATGAGTCAATAAAACATATCGTCCTTATATATGTGCAGTATAGATGAGTAAATAGCATTGTACACCATTACACAACCCATATATACCGTCAGGAGAGTAACATGCATGTTACTCCTACCTCCTAAGGTCCTTTGAGAGAAGTTGGATATATCATACTCGTAACTAGCTTCGAAACCAAAGGAGACACAGCTTTTGATATTAGCCCTTTTCTCATTCACCAATTGTGGCTATAGGCCTTAGGTATCATATGCATGCCAAGATATGTCACATGCCAAGATAAGTCTAACAGAGAAGAGCGGTTGCACATATATGTGGGTATGTAGCTTGCATTGCTTGACTGATTCCGGAAATCTCCTCTGCAAATTAACAGGTAAGCTTAGATTATGTGAGAGAGGAGTACAGAGAAAACATGGTAAGAGAATGGTAGGTACCAGGAAGACAAATTGCCACTTATAAACTTGTGCTCGTACAATATCTCTTCCATGGATGTGTCCAGGCGATGGGCATTGCACGACTGTGCCAGTTGTTAGGAAACGATCGGCAAATAAACGATAAATAACGATAGATCAATCACAGAAGAAACGAGATTTAACGAGGAAAACCATCCTAAAGCAGGAGAGGAAAAACCATGTACGCTAGCCAGCAAATATCTTTACTATATCGGGGTGAGGTTAAAACGCCGAACGACGGCCTACAGGAAGTATATATAAAGGTGAAACCCTAAAAGCATAACGATCCATACCGCTGGGCTCAAGCCTCCGGCGATGGGCCTCCGCTTTGCTCCGTCCGAAGTTGGCCTTTATACGCGTATAAATGAATTTGGATCACAACTCAACAAACTCCACCTTGAGACAAATTCCTTCTCGTAGCATAAATCAAACATTCACTCTGAACACAACAAAGAAAACACTTTTGACGCCAAATAGCCTCTTGGGCTAAACCATTATACCAACTAAGCTTGAGCAAAACTCAAACTTAACAATAGGAACTGACTTTGTTATCATATCAGCATGATTATCATGAGTGCTTATCTTGCATACATTTAGCTTACCTTGTGCGACTATATCGCGAACATAATGGTACTTGATATCAATATGCTTTGTCCTCTCATGGAACATTTGGTCTTTAGTGAGGTATATGGCACTTTGACTGTCACAAAACAGGTTAATGCAAGAATCAACTCCTTTTTGTTTGATCAAGCAATGATGCGTTACGCTCAAAAGTTAAAATGCTTAGTGGGTCACTCGAACTATGCTGGAGGCCTCATACTAGATACTTTTTGAAATGCATGATAATGCTAAAGAAAATGAAAGGAATTTTTTTCAGGGGCATGCATGTATATAGATCATGCAGGTTCAACACTACATTTTTGTTGTTGACCTAGCGTCAGAGATGTGATCTCTCCAGTGATTCAGTACGGAAATACACATATATTGCTGAGTCAATAAAACATATCGTCCTTATATATATGTGCAGTATAGATGAGTGAATAGCATGGTACACATGCATGTTACTCCTACCTCCTAAGGCCCTTTGAGAGAAGTTGGATATATCGTACTCGTAACTAGTTTCGAAACCAAAGGAGACACACGGCTTTTGATATAGCCCTTTTCTCACTCACCAATTGTGGCTATAGGCCTTGGGAAAGCCTTAGGTATCATATGCCAAGATATATCACACGCCAACATGTCTGACAGAGAAGAGCGGTTGCACATATATGGGTACCGTACGGACTTGTATTGCTAGCTTGACTGATTCTGGAAATCTCCTTTGCAAATCAACAGCTTAGCTTAGATTATGTGTGAGAGGAGTACAGAGAAAACATGGTAAGGGAATGGTAGGTACCAGGAAGACAAAATGCCACTTATAAACTTGTGCTTGTACAAGATCCCTTCCGTAAATGTGTCCAGGCGATTGGCATTGCACCACTGTGCCAGTAGAGGGTAGAGTCAGTTGCAAACTATGTGATCTGCGTGAACACTGCATCCTTTCATGATCATTATTATGACATGATGGAGGAGAAAATAGATGAATATTAACTGTTTTGAGTCCAAGTCATGCACAGGGAGACATCATCCAATTCATGTGAGTGGTTATCCAGCGATGAATATCAAAACAACTCCATGTGACGAATTTCTAGAAAGCTAAGGTACAAGTAAATTTTGCAGAAAACTAGCTATAAGATGTATTTTTTCTAGAAATTTAGCTCGCTCAACCTGCATGAACTGAATTACAAAAAGGGAAATTGTTTATGGCTTAATAAGTGCCTCTACCTACATCTGGCTATGGACGGAGTAGCTAGCTTAAATAATTAAATAAATAAGAACATATTTGCCCATCAGTTCATAGTGATACTATTTTATTCTTTAATTATCATATTCTGTCTCTTCCTTCTTCCTTTACTTTTTATTGACCAATGGCTGCGATTATCAGCTTCTGGAGTACACAGCAGCGGACCCACTTCTCTTGCAGTGCGCGTGCAGCCTGGCAACTATTTAGTCATTGGCTTGTCCTCTCTTTCATCTTCTCTCTACGCCAGCTCACCGTCCAAGCCAACGTGACATTTTTATCGCCCGCGCGCTTTCAAACCTTATTGCACCTACTCTTATTTTAACTCAATTGAAACAATCTCCATTGGTCGAAAAGATTCCTAGGAAATTGTAAACAATTCTTCTTATTTTTAATGCACCCCATGTCTTCAACTCACCACACCTTCGTCGATTAAACACACATTAATCGCCAACCCGTGCATTACAGATTAATTATTGCTATAGCTATAGCTATACCTTAATTATAAATATTTATATTTTAAGCACATAATAAATATATTGGTTATGAAATATTGTTGAAAGTTATTTATCAAATTTGTTTTGAAGTTCTAAAGAGAAAATAATTTTCTTTTATGTTTTGTTCTAAAATAATAAGTAAAATTTACTCACATCCACTACTACAAAAAGCATTTCTGCATGCAGTCAAAACATATTTTTTTCCATTCGGTTAACCGCCCGTCTGCCCGAAGGTCCGGCAAAATAGCGATTTTTCTATGTGGGTGCTGCAACTGCATGTGCTTATGTTGCCCGCATGCGCTGTAGCCCAGCCTCCTCGAAGACCTCCGAGCCAGCTATAGTTGGCCAAAAGGTCACAGCCCGATGGCCCGACCCATAACACGGAGATTCGGCCTGCCCCAAGGCACAACACAACCCAATTGTTGTCAAGCCCGTGCCGGCCCGGCCCGACCATTGGGTCATGCCTAAGCCTCTTCCTCCACACAACGTGCTGCTCTGGCACGGCCTTTTGCACTGATCCTCTTCTCCATGCCGCCACCAGCACCTCCGCCGCTCGTCTAGGCCTCCTCTCCTCCTTCCCATCCACCCCACTTCCTGCCCTCCTCCCTGTCCACCTTGCCTCCTCCCCAACAAGATCCTTCCCCTCTCCGCCGTGAGCTCGCTGGATTTGAAGCTAGCTCCCTCCCCTCTTCGCCAACGAGAGGGGCCACGATGGGAGCGAGGACAGCGAGCTCCCCTCTCCACCGACGAGAGGGGCCACGGCGGTAGTGAGGACGGTGTCACATCCGGAGTTTTCTCCTTTCCCAGAGTTTCTAATTCATTAATAAATTGTCTATAGAAATTACTTTGGTTAACCATGTGTAAACCCTGATTAATAATATGATTAATAATAAGAAATGTCAATGAGAATTTTTTTTCGAATTCTCTTTGCTCTAAAATCATTAACATGATTTATAGCGGAATATTCAGAGCATTGAAAGCAATGTTGTTAATTTAAAATGTCAGGATTTGAATTAATAATAATTTTCTTTCCCGCCTTTAGTCGTGAATCATGCTCGGTTCACTCCTCACTCCGTCTACAGTTTCATTTTGTGTAACGAGCCGAGTCCGAATCCGTTTCCGGTTCCGTTTAGGTTCTTTTCCTAAAACGGCACCTCATCTATTTTTCTCCTCTTTTCCCTTTTTGGTCCTAATCCTATTCGGTTTTCCCCTCCGCCCCTCGCCCTCACGACCGAACCCGAGTCCCTCCCTGTCCTATTCGGACTCCTCTCCCTCTCCTCCTCCCAATCCGAGTCCTTGTAGGACCCACCTATCTATTTATTTTTTCCCCTATATAAATCCTCCCACCCTCCTATTTTTCATATTACACAAACCCTAGCCACCACTGCCGCCACCCTAGCCACCACCGTGCGCCGCCGCCTACTGTCGCGCCGCCGCTAGCTGGTGCCGCTGCCTCCTGCCGTCGCCGTTGCGTCGCCAGTAATCCGTAATCCCTCTCCGTGTTATGGTTATTGCCATTACCATTCATCCACCTATCTAATCTACAGTTTAGAACTCAGCAAGGTGGACAACAGAAGCCCAGTTTCAGTTCTGGACAGCATAGTGGTCCTACTACTATGATTGTTCGTCAGCACAGGCCCTACCAACCAGGAAATTTCGGCTAGAACAGCAGTGGGAGCAACAATGGTGGAAATTAGAACAACCGTAATCCAGCTCCGCGCCCGCCGATGGCACAGTCTCAAGCTTCATAGCCCCAACAACAGAAGAAGGAAGCAGGAGGAAAGCCTCTCATTTGTTTCAATTGCAATGAACCCGGGCATTTCGCTGATAAGTGTCCAAAGCCAAAGCGCAATAGGCCCAAGATCGTTCAAGTTCGTGTCAATCACATATCTATGGAGGAAGCTCAAGCAGCACCAGAAGTGGTTTTGGGTACGTTCCCTGTGAACTCATTTCCTGCTACAGTATTATTTGATTCTAGCGCTACACATTCATTTATATCCAAGAAATTTGTTGGTGGTACATGGGTTAAGAAAAGTGGAACTTAGTGCTCCAATGAAAGTTAATACACCGGGTAACAGCACAAGATCGGTTAGTTTTTGTCCCTCTATGATGATAGAAATCCAAGGATCACCTTTTCTAGCCAATCTTATCCTTCTGGAGTGCAAAGACCTAGATGTCATATTAGGAATGGAATCGTTGTCAAGGCATAAAGGAGAATCAAATGATAGAAAAAGAATTAATAATTACTTAATTTTTTTAATAAGGTGAACGGTCAAATATATTTAAAAAAGTCAACGGTGTCAAATAAAATCAGCGTCGTCAAATATTTTGAAACGGAGCGAGTATGATATACGACGAAATATATGTTGACCAGCGCCTAGAGAGCTGTGTCCTCATCACCGGTCTTGTCTTGTACAACAAATGCATGGTGGTATTGTATTTAATTTCCCCGGAAGGACAACATGTCCCAAGCTATATATGTCCTACTAATATTGACGCATATGTTTTTTTTCTTGTGATTTTCATCAGAGGATCCAAAACAATATCCAAAAGGTAGTGTATGCTTATATGAGAAATTAACGGATTAGAGTGGCAAAGTGCAAAAAGGGCATAACACTGTGTGGCCCCTGTTCAAGGTCTTTCACCTGTCTGCGTTCAACACTTCTACATCTCTATATATAGCACCAATGAAATATGCTATACACATGGCTAAAGTCTCTAGATAGTTCAACTACTAAGGGAATGGTAGGCATTGGGATTCATGGTAGCACCAGTCTATTGGTTGTCACAGCCTCACAGGAGACAGTAGGTGCTCATGCCAATTTCTGATGATAACAATCTAGCTACCAGATCAGTAACGGAGAGAACTCAGGTTTTTATTCTCAATAAGAAATCACTTCTATCTTGGTTTGAGCATTGCCTGAGCATAAAAATCCCTATGTGCATTGGTATCCATCTCTTATCCGAAGAACATGAAGTGCACAAACAAATGAAATTGAGGTGATGATATGTACATACAGTAACTTGGCACATTGTGTTTTGTGCTTTTTAATCTTTATTTATAAAATTTATATATGTTACAAGCAATAGATGATTAAAAAACAGGCACCCGATAAAAAGGGAAGGCATCGGGAACCAGACACAAAGCAATTTCATCCAAACAGTGGTATATGCATGCATAATAAAATTAGTGAATTAGAATGACAAAGTGTAAATGGTAGATGGAGAACTTCATTGTTACTGCATGCATGCCCTGGTGATGGTCTTCCAGACTCCTGTCTGCAGTTAACATCTGCAGCTATGGCATCTGTTAATTAAATGGCCTGTATATTCACTTACATGGCTGCAGAAATCGATCTCTAGGGAATGGTAGGCAATGGGATTCATAGTATCACCAGTGACCGGTCTGCTTCTGCTAGTTGTTACAAAAATACATGTCGCCAAGATGTGCTCATGCTAATTTCTTCTGACATCAATATAGGTATTAATCAGGAAAAGTGGTGGAGAAAAAACTCAGCTGCATGCAGTCATGCAGACCAGCAATCCAACATGTGAGTCACGAAAGAGAAACCTGCAGGCATTGGATTGTGGGTGTCTGATGCATCACTCGATCAGAAGTTCAGAACTATATATGTACAGAGGATTTGTGCCAGCCTATAGAACATTTCAGCAGAATAGCTACGATGGTGCTGCATTATCACTTCTTCATCCATAGCATCTTGTAAAATGGCCTATATTTTTATTTAGATAGCTAAAGTTCTATATATTCCATTAGGTAATGGAAGGCATCGGGATTCATAGTAGCATGTTGCTTGAACTTTGAAGAATATATACCAGGATGTGCTTATGCTGATTTCTTCTGATAGCATGCATGTTGCTTAGTACTGAGAACTGACCAGAAGCATATAAAAGAAGTTAATAGAATGTGCGAAACACATTACGCGATGGAAAAAACATGTGCTGTAGTGCATACACATTGGATTGTATATCTGATGCATTACCCCACCCAAGCATATAACTATATGTACTTGGAGACCTAAATGGTTAGCTAAAGATGGAATTAAATTTAAAAATATACTGTTCATTCAATTTTTTCTCATGAATATTCGGGATGCAAATTTTTTTGTGTAAATATACCATTGATCTCACACAACCGTTGCGCGAAACCGAGGTGGGTGTGACGTCATGGGCGGTATCGCGCGTTGAAAGTGCGAGAGCGCACGGTCTCGCGCGGCGAAGGCACGAGAGCGCGCGGTTTCGCGCAATGGAAGAGCGAGACCGTTCGGTCTCGCGGAATCAAACAGTGAAACTGTTCACCGGCTCCATTTAATTAGTGCTTAATTACTGAATTAGCAATTAACTAATAATGATTAGTAACTAATTATCCTAATTAGCGACTAATTAATTATTAATTAATCGTTAATCAAGATAATTAGTCGCTAATCGTTCGTCAGCACAGGCCCTACCAACCAGGAAATTTCGGCTAGAACAGCAGTGGGAGCAACAATGGTGGAAATTAGAACAACCGTAATCCAGCTCCGCGCCCGCCGATGGCACAGTCTCAAGCTTCATAGCCCCAACAACAGAAGAAGGAAGCAGGAGGAAAGCCTCTCATTTGTTTCAATTGCAATGAACCCGGGCATTTCGCTGATAAGTGTCCAAAGCCAAAGCGCAATGGGCCCAAGATCGTTCAAGTTCATGTCAATCACATATCTATGGAGGAAGCTCAAGCAGCACCAGAAGTGGTTTTGGGTACGTTCCCTGTGAACTCATTTCCTGCTACAGTATTATTTGATTCTAGCGCTACACATTCATTTATATCCAAGATATTTGTTGGTGGTACATGGGTTAAGAAAAGTGGAACTTAGTGCTCCAATGAAAGTTAATACACCGGGTAACAACACAAGATCGGTTAGTTTTTGTCCCTCTATGATGATAGAAATCCAAGGATCACCTTTTCTAGCCAATCTTATCCTTCTGGAGTGCAAAGACCTAGATGTCATACTAGGAATGGAATCGTTGTCAAGGCATAAAGGAGTTATTGATTGCGCGACTTCATAAAGGAGTTATTGATTGCGCGAGTCGCACTGTCACCTTGGTTGATGAGAAAGGAGAAGTGGTAATAATTCAGTTCCCAATGACTCAGAAGAAAGGAGTAGTCTTGAATCAAATGGAAGGTGAAAAACAGGATGAAGTCGAGAAAGATGTTCAGAAGTTGGAAAACATTCCCGTAGTCCGTGAGTATCCTGAAGTTTTTCTGGAGGATTTAACGACTATGCCACCCAAGAGAGATATAGAGTTTCGTATCGATTTGGTACCAGGTACAGCTCCCGATCTGTAAGAGACCGTACAGGATGGCAGTCGAGGAAATGGCAGAAGTTAAGAAACAAGTTGATGAGCAATTGTAGAAAGAATACATTCGTCCAAGCACGTCGCCTTGGGGTGCTCCAGTAATTTTTGTTGAGAAGAAAGACAAGACTAAGATGATGTGTGCTGATTACAGAGCACTCAATGAAGTTACAATCAAGAATAAGTATCCCATGTCGAGGATAGATGATCTGTTTGATCAGTTGAAAGGAGCAACTGTGTTTTCAAAGATAGACCTGTGATCAGGTTACCATCAGTTGAGGATTCGAGAGGAAGATATTCCTAAGACAGCTTTTACGACTCGTTATGGGTTGTTCGAGTGCACAGTGATGTCTTTTGGACTTACTAATGCACCCACGTTTTTCATGAATTTGATGAATAATGTGTTCATAGAATACCTAGATAAGTTTGTGATGGTTTTCATAGATAATGGTTTTCATAGATAATATTTTGGTTTATTCAAATTTCTGGGCATGACAGACGGTGAGGTCCCCTTCACCACCAGATGCAGCTTTCGGAGAGCGGCCATGCTCGGGTGGCGCGTTGCTGCCGTCGCCTCCACGGGAGGTGGTTGCTTCGGCTCCTCCGCTTCGGCACCGCAGCTCACCTCTCCTCCGGATGACGCGGCACGGTGGGATGGTCGTGCCTTCGGGCCAGCACAGCACAGCGAGTCGGTTGGGCCATGCCTGGGCCGGGCTGGACCGAACGGCCCATTTGGCCATCTATGGTAGCTGCCCTGGGTGACATCGATCCCTCGCCTCCCTACACCACGGGTGGAGGCAGCCACGTAGCGGCATTGTTTCGCTTTAGATAGGAATGCACATCAAGATGAGTGGGAGAGAGGAAATGGGAAAAAAAAAGTTGGACACAGGTGGAGCACAGGCACCCGATAAAAAGGGAAGGCATCGGGAACCAGACACAAAGCAATTTCATCCAAACAGTGGTATATGCATGCATAATAAAATTAGTGAATTAGAATGACAAAGTGTAAATGGTAGATGGAGAACTTCATTGTTACTGCATGCATGCCCTGGTGATGGTCTTCCAGACTCCTGTCTGCAGTTAACATCTGCAGCTATGGCATCTGTTAATTAAATGGCCTGTATATTCACTTACATGGCTGCAGAAATCGATCTCTAGGGAATGGTAGGCAATGGGATTCATAGTATCACCAGTGACCGGTCTGCTTCTGCTAGTTGTTACAAAAATACATGTCGCCAAGATGTGCTCATGCTAATTTCTTCTGACATCAATATAGGTATTAATCAGGAAAAGTGGTGGAGAAAAAACTCAGCTGCATGCAGTCATGCAGACCAGCAATCCAACATGTGAGTCACGAAAGAGAAATCTGCAGGCATTGGATTGTGGGTCTGATGCGAACTACATATGTACAGAGGATTAGTGCCAGCCTATATATAGAACATTTCAGCAGAATTGCTACGATGGTGCTGCATTATCACCTCTTCATCCATAGCATCTTGTAAAATGGCCTATATTTTTATTTAGATAGCTAAAGTTCTATATATTCCATTAGGTAATGGAAGGCATCGGGATTCATAGTAGCATGTTGCTTGAACTTTGAAGAATACCAGGATGTGCTTATGCTGATTTCTTCTGATAGCATGTTGCTTAGTACTCATGAGAACTGACCAGAAACGGTGGTGCACAACAATCGGCTGCAAAAAAAGTTAATAGAATGTGCGAAACACATTACGCGATGGAAAAAACTTGTGCTGTAGTGCATACACATTGGATTGTATATCTGATGCATTACCCCACCCAAGCATATAACTATATGTACTTGGAGACCTAAATGGTTAGCTAAAGATGGAATTAAATTTAAAAATATACTGTTCATTCAATTTTTTCTCATGAATATTCGGGATGCAAATTTTTTTGTGTAAATATACCATTGATCTCACACAACCGTTGCGCGAAACCGAGGTGGGTGTGACGTCATGGGCGGTATCGCGCGTTGAAAGTGCGAGAGCGCACGGTCTCGCGCGGCGAAGGCACGAGAGCGCGCGGTTTCGCGCAATGGAAGAGCGAGACCGTTCGGTCTCGCGGAATCAAACAGTGAAACTGTTCACCGGCTCCATTTAATTAGTGCTTAATTACTGAATTAGCAATTAACTAATAATGATTAGTAACTAATTATCCTAATTAGCGACTAATTAATTATTAATTAATCGTTAATCAAGATAATTAGTCGCTAATCGAATCATCATGGCACCGGTCTCGCTCAGTGCTTGTGCGAGACCGTTCTGTCTCGCTGTACCATTCCGCGAGACCGCGCGGTCTCGCGCCTTCGCCGTGCGACACCGCCCACAACGTCATTCCCACGTCATTCTCGCGCAACGATTGCGCGAGATCGACGGTATATTTACGCAAAAAATTTTACATCCCGAATATTTGTAAGAAAAAATTGAATAAACAGTATATTTTCAAATTTAATTCAGCAACTGTTGACTATAAATTGTGTGTCATATCATTTTAAAAATGTACACAAAAATAGAGCATATAATAGTTAACTATTAACACAATAAGGGGGTGTTTGGGAACTAGGGACTAAATTTAGTCCCTCACAAAAGCATAAGTCCCTATGGTAGGGACTTATATTTTTGTGAGAGGGACTAAAGTTTAGCCCCACTTTAATCCCTCCAACCAAACACCACCTAAGCAATACACATATTTTACTAATACATTTTAAACAAAATGTCTCTTTCCATACACAATACTCAATCCCATGACTTACTATATGTGTTACTATTGGATCTCACTTTCTTAGAGCTCGTGTGCAGTTGGCTACTAGTTTTAGGCTGTGTTTGTGTTCGGGAGGAGGGGTTGGAA
>CM020180.1:23404182-23430789 GCA_009805545.1 Oryza longistaminata | reverse complement strand
GGGGAGAAGGTCTGTAGAGGGCAAGACCAACCCTATTTAAGCGGACAATGGCCGGTTCATTGTTAAAAACCCCCGAATACCAATCTACTTGAATCGTTCTTTTACTATGTTTTCTATTTTACCCTAGTTTAGTCCATCTTTGTCGGTTTGCGCCGTAAACCGTCCGCTGCCGCTGCGAGAGTGCGACACCTCTTTGTAGGTTTGTCCTAAAAACCTTCCGTTTTGCCCACGAGACGGGTAGTTATCCTCATATCGATCTAATCGGCCTAGAGGCTGATTTTGATCTCTAAATCGGTTCCGCTAGCCGGTTTAGCTTTTCTTTTTGCAAAACCCATCTTGATTTGGCCCTTTGGCTAGATCGAGGTGGTTGGCGACTCCATACACCGCAAGGCGTTTAGGTGTTGCGATCATGCTTGTCGACTTGTCAAAAAAGTTACCAACACATGCTTCAATCTTTAATTTAATCAGCATGTATATACATTGGCAGTCTATATTTATCATCAGATTATCTGGGAACGTGAGGTACCAGGATTAGAAATTTTGCTTTTGTAGATTTTGTTTCAAGAGGTACCCTTTGAGATTGAAGGCACTCTATCTCTCTGTGTTGATTCATCAAGATTCGTAGAACTTTATGATATATACTACCTCCGTTTTTTAACAGATGACGCCGTTGACTTTTTCTCACATGTTTGACCATACGTCTTATTCAAAAATTTTATGCAAATGTATATGATATAAATCACACTTAAAGTACTATGAGTGATAAAACAACTCATAACAAAATAAATTATAATTACGTAATTTTTTTTGAATAAGACGAATGGTCAAACATGTGAGAAAAAGTCAACGGCGTCATCTATTAAAAAACGGAGGGAGTATGTAACTGGTGTTTGGTACTACAAAACTAAAGATGCCGCCAGTCAATAATTTACAATATGAGATGAAAGTCGGAATAATTTACAATATGAGATAAAAGTCGAAGAGAAAAGGAGGATTTGGTTAAAAAAAAAACTTTTAGAAATTTCAATGGTTTCTCATTCTTCTATGAGAAATAGGGATTATCCATTGTCAATCAAAGGTTGAACCCTCGTTTCACAGGCTCCTTTGTGTATGAAGAATTTTTAGCTTACATAAAGCTCTAAAACGTACGATAAAAAAGGCTATAAGATTTTATATTGGCTTACCTATTTCGCGAGTTTTGTCTACTAGCATAGCAGACCCAAGGGTGTGCCGACATCTCGAATTTTGCAGCATCAATGGTTACTTAAAGAAATGTTTTTTTAGTTTGTATATAAATTGAGTTGATCGAATGTAAACCTTTAATTCTCGGCTGGAGAACACAAACCGTTTGATTTTCTTATCAAGTTAAAAAAAATCAAACTAGTTTTAAATTATGGTCAAAATTTGACCAGATTTTTCAAAGGAGTCAATGGCTTTCAAATGATTTTTGTGAAATTCTAGAAAACCGCTGATCGTCAGCTTTTAGCTCGGGATTCGGGAACGGTTTGGTAAGCCCTACTGATGTATAGGACTTTGCAGGCAAGACGCTGGACAAACTGCGGTTGTTTCTTTGAAAGATCATGCTATTTCTTTATATTCTCCACTTGATCTGACTCTACCAAAGTTAAAGTTTTTTTTTTCTTCGAGTGAGTAAGGTTAGGCTGCAATCGGTACCATCGTCCGTCTTTTGGCTTATGAGCCGCATCAATATTTTCAAATTTTGAAAACTTAGTTTTAATATTTTTTTATCTTAATTTATTTTCCAACATTATTTTTTCGATAGCAAAGGCCACATGTATAAAAAAGTTTTACTCGTAAATTAATTTTTTATAACTACTAGCAAAAATGTCCGTTATTTTGCAACAGGTGAAAACAATTTTCACGGTTGATTAAAAACTCTGTCAATTTAAACTATAAATCGAACAAGACAAACAAAATAATAGCAAAACAGTCGGAAACCATATATAGCATTGAACTCAGTTGCACGCGCTTCATGCGTCATCACACGAACAATCCCATATGTGCACTTTTCCATAGCCTCACAAATCGATTCGGTGGCTATTCCATAAGTTGATGTATGTGTATTTTGCTATACCTCATCGACCAAAGATTGAAATTTTGATTATCAATTAGTAAATGTTTTTTACTATAGATGGAAAGCATTTATAATGTAACAAATTTGCCGTATATACACTTTAAACAATCATAAATTCAAAATGAAAATATTTATGAGGAGAGAAATTTGGAAGAGTAAAAAAGGAGGAAATAGAGAAAAGGAGGAGAAAAGAGAGGAGATTGGAAGGAGATGGAGAGGATCAAGATTATCAATAGAAAAAAAAGAGAGAAGGAAAAAAAGGGAGGGGAAAAAAAGACGTCGATCGGGGGAGGGGCACGCGTAGCGTCGGGTGGAGGCGGGTTAGATGGTGTGAACCGGTTGGGTTGAGCTGGGAGGGGGAGGGTTGGACTAGAATTGGGGTGTATAATAGTTATTTTAGACTCAAATCGAATTGGACATATAACAAACTCAAAAAACAAGTCAAACATGGATGACGTACCACAATTCCGACGGGAACATCTTTAATCTCTACTATTATAAAAATTGAAGATGTTTCCACTGGAGTTTTGGTACGTCATCCATATTTGAGCTGGTTGTACACTGTCCGTATCCAATTCGACGCGAGTCAAATAACTATTATACACCCCCTCCTAGCCCAACCCAACCGGCCCGCACCATCTCGTCACCCCTCCCCCAATCGACGTCTTTTTTTCTCTCTTTTTCCTTTTTCATTTTGTTTTATCCTAATAATTGAAGATGTTTCCGCTAGAATTTTAGCACGTCATCCATAAACTCTCCCACAAGCATCAGTGATGAGTTTATTATTCATCAATATCTCTACAACTTAGGTTGGAAATTAGTTTGACAATACTGATTCGCAATGCCTAGAATTGCATATTATATTTTGTGGATTGTTGGTACATTTTTCTTCTCCATTTTTCCTTCGAGGAAACTAGATGAGCCATAATAGTATATAATTATATTATTTTTAAACAACACTGCAGCACATTTGGCTAGGCTATGAAGCTGACACATATTTCTTTAACTATTGTAAGAACGTTCTCAGGTTTTGACAGCAGATCAAGGAGAAAAGAGAACAACTACCAGTACATTCTTTCTATTAAACATGTTTATTGTTAATGATGCATATAGATTGTAATTTAAACCATGAATCCCTAGTTAGAAAAGTTTATGCTCAAGGAATATAGTCTATATAACTATTGGTCATCTCGACAGTGCATCAATAAGTATTGATTTTTACATGGCATTTGATTTGCAGCCTGCTGATATTTACCTCATAGATGAACCAAGTGCCCATCTTGATTCAGAGCAGCGCCTTCTTGCAGCAAAGGTCATAAAATGATTTATCCTCCATGAAAAGAAAACTGCTTTTGTTGTCGAGCACGATTTTATCATGGCAACCTACCTTGCTGATAAGGTGGTTGTTTTTGAGGGAAAACCTTCTGTTGACTGTATTGCAAATGCACCAGAACCCCTGGCCCCTGGGATGAACCGTTTCCTTTCGGTAAGTTCAAATTCCTCTTTCTATGCCTCCTGTGTTATACCGATTGAGGATAGTGGATAGCCCTAAAAATTTTCATGCAAAGGTTTTCTGATATGCAACACTTCTTGGAATTTAAATAACATGGACATAGTCAAGTGATAAGTACTACGTACTGAATATTTCGGACGGTATTATAAGCATTTTAATGGGAAAGTACTTGAATTTAATTTCTCTGCGTTCCACAGCATCTTGATGTCACCTTTAGGAAAGATCCTACAACCTACAGGCCTAGGATCAACAAGCTAGGTTCTATCAAAGATGCTGAGCAGAAAGCTGCAGGATGTTACTACTACCTTGAGTATTAACGTAAGATAAAATTCTCCCTCTCTCTATGCTAGTCATCTAACAACACCGCAATAGAATGTCGTTCATGTACTTTTCCTTGTGTTCACAGAAAGCTTTCGCAAGGGGCAACTCTACTTCTGCAAAAGCTCCTTCGGAGCAGAACAGCTCGGCTCGCGTTATCGTACACATACTTGCACGCATACATGAGTCTGCCAGTGCTCTCGGTATGTCTTTGCACTGTTTTCCAATAAGCAATATAGTAGATGCTCTTTGATGTTTAAATTGACATGCAGATTGGTCATCTATCTTTACAGGAATGTTTTGGCACGGCACCAGGATATGGCCCGGAACTTCGTGGGCAGGATCGATTTGAAATGGCATCTGAAATCTAAGCACAAGCACTATATATAGCATGGGAGGTAAGTTTCTACTCATTTGCATTAGGAACTGCATTAATTGGGATAATTTCATCAAATATCCCCTGCTCTCTGTAGGTTGGGTTGATGAAATTTTATGAAGATCGGGGTGAAGCTATTGCCTGAATTGGACGGGGTTTGAACAAGTGATCAAATCAGGGTTGAATTGTATTTTTGAAGCCGTCAAGAAAATGCAAGTTGTTATCGCAGTCTGCAGTTAAATGCACGTTTCAGTGACTTCTTATCAGTGACTTCTTATTAGTCTACTGTTGGATTAATTAGTATCGTTTATGGCTTTTATGCTAAAAATATATCTTGAATTGTGATTTTGGTATTGTGCTTGCTTGGTATTTTCGTTTCACCAAGTAGTACTCTGTTTGCGTTGTAGAACAGAGACAGACGAATAAATATCGTGCTTTGATTGGTTTTATTTTGTCCATCTGCTATCATGCCAAACTCTCAGACATGCTTATGCAAAAACAGCAGCTGGTTATCTCTTATCATCATGCGGCCGACATATTCCTAAAATTGATCTAATAAAGTGCATTCGTGCAGAGAAATGCTACAACACTAAACTGTAACAACAATTGGATCACACTATATGTTTACTTTCTTATCTGGCTGCCCAAAATTCTGAATTTCTTAACTAATTAAAAGATTAGTAATTCACAACAATTTTATCGTCCGTAAATCCGACTGAGTCTGTAAAACCGACCGAGAGCGACGCCTTCTGTCTCTGCGCGCGCGTAATCACGGCCAAAAGAAAAATCAAAGATCCGTCGTCTGCAGCGCGCAGCTTCTCACCGCTTAAGTCCGATTAAGATTTCCGTTCATTGTCCGCACCTCCTCTCCGCGTCCATCATATCGTTGGGCGAGGGCTATGCCAAACTGGATCGAGCTTCCCTCGCGCTACACCTCATCCGACATCAAAAATCCCAAAAAAAACCGCATGTATACGAACAAATCCTAAAATTATCTCCAAAACATCCAACCTCTGAACAAATCATGACTTCATCACCAAGCAAAAACACAAGCAAAACATCACAGATTGAGGAGAGAAACAAATGCCAAAGAGATTGATCGAGCCCATGACTCCCCCTTCCTCCGCATCACTGGACGACGACCGGATCCATGGGCTGCCGCCGTCTTGCCACCAAGAGCAACATGGCACCTACATCCACCATGACGGTGGTTGGATCTGCAGGCCGCAGCCGCCGCCGTCCCCAAAGTCCTCATCGACGACGACTGCTACCTCTTCATGCCATCTCTCATCTGCTCGGCTACGTCGTCGGCCACGGAATCTCCACGGCCTCTATGTTGACTTGGACCAGAATCCTCCGCGTGGCGCCCTCCGTTGGCACCACCGCCTGCCGTCCGCTGAGGCGCTGACCCCGACGCCCCCTTAGGCCTTACCGGCGTAGCCTCCCCTTCCGTTCATCCTGTCTGTCTCTCCCTCCCTATATGAGGAACGGATATACTCCTACTCCTATATGACTATTGACTGGTAGATAAGAACGATGCAAGAGTTCGTGAATTCATAGACATGGCCTATGGACCATTGACGCATGGGAGGAGTGAGGAGACGTGCACGCGCTGCACTGTTATTGTTTGCTACTACTATTCCAACTGTTTGCCACAGCTTATGTACTGTTTTATTTTTTTTTCTATTAGAGATTGCTACTTTATTTCTTTCCCATCAGAGAATATAGGGTTTCCAATGTCTACTATCTTGCTACCTCCGTCCTAATATAAGTATAGTTGTGGGTTTTCGTGTTCATAAGTTTCCTTTCATCATAGTCCGTTTTGTCCATCCGCATGATTTTTCTTCCGTACAAGTGCATCCTAAGGCAAATCTTAACTAATTAAACGGTTAGTAACTTTCCGATCGTCACCCAAATATTAAGGAAAAAGAAGGGGGTCTCGGAGCCCCGAAGAAAAGCTCCAAAAATTGAAAAAAAAAAGGAACGAAATACCTCACCGCCGATCGTCGCCGACACCGCGCGGGAAGTTCTCCGCCACCGCCCATCATCGCCGACGCGCGCGGGTAGCCAACCGCCGCCGCCGGTCGTCGCCGACGAGCGCGGGTAGTCAACCGCTACCGCCGGTCGTTGTCGACGCGCAGGGGAAGTCCACCTCTGCCAGCCATCGCCGACGCCATGTGGAAGACAAGGGGAGACGACGGGGAGGGGCGTCCCGGGGCAAGGCCGCTCGATGACGGTGCCTCACCCTCGGGCGAGTGCGCGCACCGGCGAAGGGGCATGCGTCGGCGCTGCCGATTTTCTCCGTCCGCTCCAGCTCCAGCGAGTGGGAGAGGAGGAGAAAACTAGGGTTTTCGCCGACGACCGGGAGGGATGGGGTTTTGTCCCTCCGATGTCGGCGCTCTAAGATCGGACGACCGGCACTGGCTGGACCGAAACCGGCCCAAGTGGAGGCGCACGCGGTGTGGTTTCCCTGGCCCAGGTCCAGGTTGCAGCCGGGGGAGGGGGGAGGGCCCGCATGTGCGCATAAGAGGCCGTGGGCCGACCAGCCAGGCCGGGAAAAAGTTTGTTCTAGGTCCCTCGGCCGAAGAAAAGAAATTTAAGGCCCTGATTAGTTCCCACGCAAAAACTTTTCACCCTATAACATCGATTGTTTGGACACATGTATATAGTATTAAATATATAAAAAAAGCTAATTACATATATTGCGGGTAAATTGCGAGACGGATCTTTTAAGCCTAATTGCGCCATGATTTGACAATGTGGTGCTACAGTAAACATTTGCTAATGATGGATTACTTAGGCTTAATAAATTCGTCTCGTAGTTTACAGGCAGAATCTGTAATTTGCTTTGTTATTAGACTACGTTTAATATTTTAAATATGTGTCTGTATATCCGATGTGACACGCCAAAACTTTTCACCCCTGGGCCTAATTCTATATCTTAATCTTAACTAATTAAAAAATTCATGACTTTCCATTCGTCGCTAGACAGACGAAGGCCAGAATTAAAAATAAGAAATATTGAAATAATAATAGTGCAGAGTCATGGTCACTGTTGTCGCGGAAAGGAAGCAGACAGCCAAACGCGGCTACTACCTACCGTGCTATAGTCGTCGATCGGCCGTCGATTCGTTGATCGTGCTGCTAAGCCACCCCGTAGATCTAGCCAACCCATACCTTCAGAGTCCATGTTGACTCGCACCGTGTAAAGGTGGAAATCAAACCGGTTTTGTCTTTTTTTTTATCTCCCTTTCTTCGGATTATTCTTGAATAATAATTTATTATGAACTACTATATTTCTCTATATCATTTGATACTTTTTCTAGCAAGCAAAAGTACCAAATCAAAGTGAAAATAACTTCGGTTAAAAACAAATATTTTAGTTTTAATACCGTAGCGAAGCACGGGCATTTTGCTAGTAAACAATAATAGTCATAAGACACGTACATGTTTTTCTTTTCATGAATATAATACATTTTTTAGGTGAATGTTAAGAGAACTGAGTTAAATCAAAATATCTTAGGACATATTCTGTTCTCTGCATCTCTCTAGCTTGGCTCTTGGCTCATCTCCCTCGTTCATACTGAACTTGGCCAGACTAAGGAAAGACATATGAAGACAGACTAAGGAAAGACATATGAAGCTGTTTGGTTGCCTGTATTGGATGTTTGGTTGCCTTGGCCAGACTAAGGAAAGACATATGAATGGCCAGAGTATTGGATGAGTCTGCGTATGGTTTGGTTGCCTGTATTGGATGAGTCTGCGTATGGTTAGATGTTGTTGGTTGCAGCAAAGGTAGAGGGAAAGACATACCTGCTGACCTGCATGTAGGAGATGTTGGTTGTATTGATACATTTGGAGTGTGGATAACTTCTCTTGTGGTGGAAGGTTACACCGTGAAGTTTGTGGATGAAAATTTATCCCTAAATCAGTTTATGGGTAGTGATGTTACAGATTAGATTTTTGTTTGTGTTTGAAGATTACAGATTAGATTTTTGTTTTGAGTATGTGGCCATCTAATATTTGCACACTCACTTCTTCACTGTTTTATTTAAAGAACACATGCACTTTGCATGTTACTGTATCTCAATGTGTTTTCTTGTCTGGCTAGCTCAAACAAAACATTATGTGATTACTATAGCCAAATACATATACATGATCTCATTCAATATGCTTGTATATTTGACAATTTAAAACAACCATATGGGTAGGCATATCATTGGCAAGTTTTCCACAATAAGCTAGGAACCAATCAGATAAACATGTAGTTAAATACATATACAAGATTAAACCAACTATGTCATCTGCGTCCTGTTTATTAGCTTTGTATAGACATCTTCAAACTCATGAGCCCTGTAAGGAACAATGTATAAGTAGCGTGATCTCAAATTTGTAGCAAGGTTGTGCATTACTTTGTCATCACTTGCATTAGGGTACAAAGAGATACCAAAATGCAAGCTAAAACTAACTGATTTCGTTTCCTGGCCAAATCGAAATATATACCAAGATCATGTGTATATTTGTCGCTACCAATTAAAAAAATGAAGAAGGCAACAAGCCAACAATAGAGAAGGATGTTAAATCAGCATAGTGCAATCATCACTGGCATTTTCTCACTGGAGGAGATGTGATAAATATCTAATCATATCAGTCCACGTATCAGACTTGAACATAACATATCAGAGGAAGTGGTTGTTTAGTTGCCCAACCATAATGGAAAAAGAAAAACAAGTGTAGTATCTAGTCACATCAGTGTAAAAGAGTTGGCACAAAGAACTATACAAAATTCAGGAAAAATGAACAGAGAGCAAGTGAATATCTGTTCATACCATCGCAAACAGAGAGCAAGCTTAATGGGTATTTTGAACCTTGAGTTTTCAATGCATCCTCCGACAATATCAACGTTATTATACCAGACATCACAGTTGCAATGGCTATTAATCTCATGAATCGCGATATAGCAAGAGGTATCTTGTAGAGAAATGTCTTTCCGATGCCCACCTGAACCATCGATAAAAAAAACCTAGCTCTTATTAACTACATGATCTCATCAAATTTTGTACATTTCTCATCATTATGTTCTTGAAAAATTTACTTGATTGACAAGAACAAATAAATGCATCAAGAAACTATTGGTAAATAGGATAATAAAATTTAATAAAAAATAAAACATACCAGTATAAAAATAATCTTTTGACCTCGGAAAGGCCATAATGTATGATATACTTCCCTGTTGAATGAAGCAAATCATGTACTTCATTCGTCCTAAAATGTATCTACCTAGTACCAGATATGACATTACCTAGTACTACGAATCTGGACAAGAGGCTGTCTAGATTCGTAGTAATAGATAATGTCACATCTTGTACTAGGTAGCTATATTTTGGGACGGAGGTACGTAGTATGTCTCCAAGCACCATCTGCTATACTAGGTTGGTGTTATTGTAGTTGTAATCTCCAGATATTAAATCCTTGTGCTTGTCCCATAGTGCACGAATATTTGTGGCCAATTACTGGCTTCCGTACTGTGTAGAGGAGGAAGGTGGTTCCACACAGTGGACTCACCTTTGCATACCTAAAATTTACCGTCTAGCGCAAATGCATCGCCGATAATCCCAAGAATGGAGTCGCTGATACCATCTTCTGCTTCTTCCCTATTATCCAGATCAAGAGTTGGCAGTGATCATCCCGGGAGTCATCATGCAACTGTCGGGAATCCTGGCAGTACATCAGCATCGCCCGGATCCCCAACTGGAGTGGTTCAGCCTCCATGCGTTGACTCATGACGCCTGACAAGCATGTTCTATACACACATGTAAGTTTTCCTGAACGACAAAGTGAATTACTTTGAACTACTTTTCCATGTTTAACTGATTAATGATGTATTGGACAGTAGTTGTCGTTGTATTGCGGAAGATTACAATTTTATACTTTCTAAATTTTCTATATGTCCAATTTCCAATTATGGTCATGTTGATGGAAGAAAAAAAATTGATTAGAGGGTCCCCATGTTAGAGAGGAAATGGTCTCAAAAGTAGGGATGGTTTTTGGGTCGTATTAAAAGGCATACAATTGTTACGAAAGATACTCCTACCATGCTGGTTTCAGAGAGATTTGCTGCACCCACGATGGGAAGAACAAATATGTTGAGATGAATCAAAGAGTGAGCGTAGGCGGGTTTCAGTTAGGATTTTTTTTGAGCGTAGGCATATGTTAAGGTGAGGAATTTTATTTAACGACATCTTCGTTACAATTTTATTTAACGACATCTTCATTACAATTCATCTAAAAAAACTCCTCACCTTAACATATGCCTACGCTCAAAAAAAATCCTAACTGAAACCCGCCTACGCTCACTCTTTGATTCATCTCAACATATTTGTTATTCCCCTCGCGGGTGCAGCAAATCTCTCTGTAACTAGGTTTCTTGCGGCTTTTTTTTCAAATCAAAACCAGCATGGTAGGAGTATCTATCGTAAAAATTGTACATTTCTCCATACGACCCAAAAACCATTCCTACTTTTGGGACCATTTCCTCTCTAACATGGGGACCCTCTAATCAATATTTTTTTCTTCCATTAACATGACCATAATTGGAAATTGGGGACAAAGAAAATTTGGAAAGTATAAAATTGTAATCTTCTGCAATACAACGCCAACTACTGTTTGATACATCATTAATCAGTTAAACATGGAAAAGTAATTCAAAGTAATTCACTTATCATTTAGGAATACATACATGGGTGTACGGAACATCCTTATCAGGCGTATTCATGACACATGAGTCAACGCACAGAGGCCGAACCCCTCTAATTGGGGATCCTGGTGACGCTGATGTACTTCCAGGCTGCCCGACTGTCGCATGATGATTCCCGGGATGATCATCGCCAACTCTTAATATGGATGATGAGAAAGAAGCGGAAGATGGTATCGGTGACTCCATTCTTCGGGTTACCGGCGATGCATTTGCGCTAGAAAAGGTGGATTTCAGATATGCAAAGGTGAGTCCACTGTGTGGAAGGAACCACCCTCCTCCTGTACATAGTACGGAAGCCGGTTATTCCAGATCCAAGAGTACATTTTATCAATTGATCAATACCTAGACCTGAACTACCACCCACGATATCCCTTTATTTCAGGGGAAAAAATCCACAAAAAAGACACAACATCCTATGACTGCTCTCACACACGTTACTTTCATACATTAGTAAAATAATTATTTAGAATACAAACTACGAAGCATATGTTAAAATAATCACGCACCTCAGTCGTAGTTTAGCGCATCCCTATCTTTATCTTTACCTACTTAAAAGATTCGTGGTGTTTCTGCTGTCCCACCTGGCATAGCTGTTTTTGTCGTCCCACCTAACATAACACGTGACGTCCCTTCCATGCAACATCAATCGAGCCCGAGTCTGATTACATGTGATAGTACGAAAATATAAAATCAGAAATATAATCTAACTCGTTGCCTAGCCAAAGACACAAAACTTCCTATTTCTATTTATAGACTCTTCACGCAAGAGCGGGAAGGAAAGATAGCAAGCATGTGTCCTTGCATCGAATCGAGTGATCATGCATGATGTGACCTTGTGTTACATGCATACGAGAGATCAGAGGTGAGCAGTAGCAGTGAAAATTAAGAGATGCTAAATTCCGATATATTGCTTGCTTACTTTTTTCCCCTCTAATTCTAATAGAGTTTTTTTTCTTCATTTCATTTCCCGGATCATCGAGTTTTTTTTCCAAAGAAAAATTGATTTGTATGAATATTAATTTTATGTGATATTTTTCTATTTGATTTAGTAGATTTTACGAGCCTCTCTCCCACTAAGTCCTCTCTCCCGTCCACTCTCCCTCACCACGCCGGCGGTGGCGGGCTCGCATGATGGCGGCGCGCTCAGGTGAAGATTTGGAGTAGAAAAGTAGTGTTTTGTAATTTTCTACCAATCTATTGTAAGATATTCGAATGATTAATTGATTATGTTCTAACTTTCGTAACTTCAAACTTAAATGTTGGTGTTAAGCAAGCTGTGATGTTGTGAGATATATTGCTACGTTTCAATTATATTTTTTTTACTATTTTTGGCACATTTGGCATGAATATGCTACATTGTGACAATTTGGAGCGTCAAGTAGGATCACCCGACGATTCATTCCTGGAGCCACCACTGCTTATTTAGGAATAAAAACTAATTTATAGGAAAAAACTATATATGCGTTTGACTATTTAAAAGCCAATGCTGAAAGAAACTACATAAAAGATATCTTATAATCAAGTTTGAAAATTTAAATTGTGAATTAGCGCAACCGATGGCCTATAAGACAATGGAGGCATGCACCACCTTAATACTGGACGCATGAATGGACACATGCTGCCAGTTTTCTTCCTTCTTCTTTCGTATTCCAGAACTATAGTCATGTAGAAGTGAATTTAGCAGATTTAGAAAAGCACGTACCAAGAATCAAGCCGCGGAGGTTGCCGATCCGGATCCCTCCCCTGAGCACTCCAACGCCGCCGGGACGCCGTCGCCGCGCCTTCCTCCGCCGCGGATCGCGATTTGCCGGTGGGAGTTGGACGGGACTCGCGGCTCGATCGGTCGAGGCGGCGAGGGCATTTTATGGGGAAGAGGGGATGACCTGTGCGTCGTTGGATCCAAAACGTAGATGGTTGTGGACCGTCGGATTATTTCTTCGCGAGTTGGGCCAACCTCGGATTACTAACTTACTTGGGCTGTCATATCCGAGAGCCCAACCCAATCGTCACCTACTTCAACGCGCGTCGAGGAGTCCGTCGTCCGCGCCGAGGGCGCCGCCGCGCAGGGGATCCGCGACCCAGATCCTCGACCGGCGGACGCCTCCTCGACACCGAGCGCTCTTCCGCCGCGGCGGGAGAAGACGAGAAGTGGCCCGTACTCATCCCCGAGGAGGAGCTCACCATGTCGTTCCGCGGCATCAAGGTTCGCTACTTGTCTTCTTTTGCTGATGTGTTCTTTTCGTCGAACACCTTGCCTGCGTGCGCGTTTCCTGCTACTTTGGGTTCATTAACCAAATTTGCGACTCCGGGTCCCGTTGTTTTTCTTGATCAGTCGTGCATCTTGTGCGTGTTAGCATTGTGCCTTTTCGGCGATACTACTTATCGTATTCTCCTTCATTAGCATTTAGTCCCAGTTCAATAAACTTCTCACAACTCACAGCCCCATATAAGGCTCATAGTAGCAGTACACAGCGAATCAGTGCAAAATACTGTATGCTTTAGAGTCACCTGCCTCATGAAACATTCACTTTGAAGACATTTATAAACTTAGTTTTTCATTATCTAAGGCGGTAGATGAGAGGTCTGTCTGTTAAGGTACAGAAGTCCGTCTTAGATAACAAATATTAATGTGTTTATGGGAAATGTCTAGTAAGCCTAGCAGTACTGCAACACTTTGTTTCTAACTGTAGGATACAGATGGAACCTCTGGCTGTGGATACCCGTCGGAACTTTGTATGGAACTTTGTTTTTAGCGAAGAGAGAGGCCCCCGCCGCCCGGTTTTACTCGGGTGGCGGCGACGCGGGGGAGTGGAGGGAGGGGGTGGCGGTGGGGTTTGTGGCGTCGCCGCTCGTGTCGCCCTGGAGCGGAATGACACGGGGAGCCTCAGTTTCTCCTATTTTGTCACTGAAAAACCCAACAAATTACAGATCACAGAAAAAGTTTAGTGCCTAAAATGGTGTACCGCATGTTGACACAAAAAAAAAAAAAGAAATTCGTGCTAACATACGTAGTATGATTAAACAGAACTAACTCATCATTGCATGATGTATATATTCCTTTATGGATTATAGCTACATCGTAGTTGACAAAACAAAATACAGTTAGAAGCTCACTATATGACAGAACATCTTCTCATCAAGTATTCCTATCAGACCAATACTGCTGTGCGGCAGCCTCATCAGGATCGATGGTTTCTTTGCGTTTTATCAGTATCTTGCTACCTCGCTTCCATTTCTAATTTTGGAACTCATTTGCAGATGCTCCGTTTTCAGCAACCACGCAGACTATGTTTAGCACCATAATTTTGGGACCTCTTCAGCAAGGTATCTATGTGCACAATTATTCCCTTCAGCTGATGTCAAATGGCATCTGCTGTCATTTCTAACTTTTGAGCTCGCTGCAGGCGTTCCTGTCAGCACTGTGTTGCAGACTTCGTTTGGCACCATGATAAGCCCTGAAAAAAAATCTAGGATCTCATCAGTGAAAATTGTAGGTAAACTAGTTCACTGTACTGATATGCAAGATCATTAAAAAGGATAACTAGCTCTCCAAGATTTCCCAGTACAGTGCACTCAACAGAAAAAAGAAAGTTTCAAACTTCCCAATATATACCGGCAGCAGTTGGGTAGAGTGTTAGTCAGTCTTATTTGCTGCTTAAAGTTTCAACAATACTATGTTACTACAATAGGTTAATGATACATGTTCTTTTGCTGTTTAATTTTATACTATTTCTAAAGTATTTGTAATTATTATAGATTAAGGATATACTGTATCTGGCTAAGGTTTAGAGGCAAGTAATTAATGGAAAAACAGTATGTACAACAAGTTTTGTTTGTGCAGCGAGCTGATGATGATATATACTCATATAGGATGCAAACTAGCTAAGGACACAATTGTCTCTTCTAGGTCAGGTAGAAAGAGAAAATCTCGGTAAGAGCAGGAAGGGAAGTTTCCAGAGTTATCATATACTCCCTCTGTCCCTAAATATTTGACGCCGTTGACTTTTTTAAACATGTTTGATCGTTCATCTTATTCAAAAAATTTAAGTAATTATTAATTATTTTCCTATCATTTGATTCATTGTTAAATATACTTTTATATATCATATAGTTTTACATATTTCACAAAAGTTTTTAAATAAGACGAACGGTCAAACATATGCTAAAAAATCAACGGTGTAATATTTAGGGACAGAGGGAGTACTACATAACAATAAGGACTCGGAGATTGAATCCACGCTCTCACCATGAAACCTACAGACCACCTCTGCTCATTGGTTGCTCTATTTCCTGCAACTTTGGACAGTATGCTATCTTCACCTTGTTTATTTTCGCAATTGCATCTGCTCCACCAATTGATACAAGGTCACAATTTACAATAAGCAAATTCTGGAGTGACGAGAGACTACTGCTCCACAGTGAAGCTGGAATGTATGCTATACGTGAGCAAGAGGTGATCTCCAGTGACACGAGGGAGGCAAGGTTCTCCAGGCAGCTGGGTACACAGGGAGAGATATCCCCACATCTAGCTAAGGAGAGCCTTTGGAGAGATGATGGTAAAACAAGGCCCCTATGCCACTTGAGCATTGGACAATGACAAATAGTTAGATCCTTCAGAACAGAATATTTTCCAAACCTTTCACCCGGCAGGGACAAAAGCTCGCTACAAAAGCCAACATAAATTTTCTCCATGGCAGGTTGATACTCAGGCAATAGAAGGTCACCAAGGGTTGCCAGTCTTCTACACTTTTCAATTTTTAGGGCAGTAAGGGATGAGAATGTTGCAACCCTAAAGCTGTCTCTCTGAGAATGGTCAATGAAGACTGATGATTCATATTCTCCAACAGATTTAAGGTTCCCACAATCCGAAACATCTAATTTTTGTAAAGCTGGAAAGTTACTGCTCCACACATGCAAGGGAATGGTTTTCTCTTTAAAATTGGTTAATATCAAGGAGGTTAGCGAGGAGCACAGAATATTCACTGGGAGATTCCCAGACTTTCTCAGATTGAGCTTCTTGAGGGTAGGTATGGATACGCTTCGATAATCATTCAGTTTTGGGCAATATGACAGTTCCAATTCTTCAAGGTAATGAAATTCACCAAACCTGTCAATTGGCAGTGAAACTAACTGTTCACAGGATTCTATGCTTATTCTCTTAATGGCTGGTACATAAGCTGGATGTAGAAATTGGTTGAGGCTTGATAAATTACTACAACACTTAATGGTTAGGCCAGTCAATGCGGAGAATATTCCATGGATGCCAGTATTGTTTCCATCCCCTGATATCTCATTCAGGTCTATGCACGGCGATATAGGTATGGTTCCAAGACCATGACAATCAACAAACTCAAGGGATGTCAAGGTTGGTAAGTTGCGAGGATGAAACCATCTTGGAAGAGATTCACCTGGATAACCCATGATGTTCAGATGTTTGAGAGTGGTGGGAGGAATTAGGACCTGAAGCACCTCTATCTCATTCTGTTCTTGTTGTCCCTTAGAAGACCATTTCAAGGTCAGCCTATCAAGATATCTCATATTATTTAGTTCAGCTTTTGCTGCAATATCATTGCTTATTGCACCGAGATTATCTATCGTCAAACCTCCAAAAATCTGGTTCACATTCTTCAACAATATAGTTCCTACTTCCTGTCCATTAGATGCATCAAAATGACTTTCACCCTTGGGATCACCGTGAAATGCCCATGAATCAAATCTCCGTAAATTTCTCAACTTACTGAAGTCACTCGGCAAGCTTTCTAACTTGCATTTTCTAGCTGAAAAAATCTGCAAATTATACAGGTGGCATAACTTTGAAGGGAGGCTTTTGAAAGGACAAGCCCTAGAGATTTCAAGGTACCGTAGATGCTTCAATTTCCCAATACTCTCCGGAAGCTCCTTTGTGTAGGCACAAAAAATCACACGCATATGCTGGAGTTCACTGCACCAACGGTCCATAACACAAGCTAGAGTTTTATTCCGTAGAGACCTGTAGCAAAGTAGAGTGCGCAGCTTTGTGTGCTTACGTAGGCTCAGCAAGCGAGTACAATCTAATTTTGTGCTAGAGAGTATGAATAGATGACGAACACTTGAAGGAACTTTGTCAAAATCATCCTTGTCTTTTAAGATGAAGCAGTCATGCTTTGAAACTAGTTGTGCCATGTCATGCATCAGATCATGGATTACATATTTGCCATCAACTTTCTGAAAGAAAGACCGGTTTACAAGGTCTTCAAAGTACTGACAGCCAGTATCTAGAATTGGAGTGCTACCTTCAGGTTCCACAAAACCTTCTGCAATCCAAATTTCAGCTAAACTGACCTTTTCGAATTTGTGATCTTTTGGGTAAACAGCACAGAATGAGAAGCATCTCTTCAAGTGGAACGGTAAATACAAGTAGCTCAACCGAAGAGCTGGCAAAATGTCAGTATTCTGTTGTCTCAGCTCCCATAATTCACTGTGTAGTATGTTATTCCAATGTGTTGTGTCAAGGCACATTCTCAATAAACGTCCCAGTGTTTTCGCAGCTAAAGGTGATCCCTTCAACTTTGGGACTATTTTTGAACCGATACACTCTAACTCAGGATCAGTATTAGCACTCTCAGATCCAAATGCGCATAGTTTGAAGAAATTCCAAAATGCATCTTCCTTCAATCCTTCTAATAAGATGGGTTCCATTGTTTTCACCTCATGAGCAACTACTGGGGATCTAGTGGTGACTAACACCATACTTCCCAATAGCGCATTTGTCAAAGGTGCACAAAACCTCTTCCAACACTGTCCGCTTTCCCTCAAGGCATCATCCCACACGTCATCAAGTATAATCAACAATCTCTTGTTCCTCACTTCTTCCAACAAAACATGCTGAAGATGATCCAAATTATCAGCCTCTTTTATAGAAGAGGATTGTATGGCTTCTTTGGTTAACCTCTTCACATCAAAGTCATCTGAAACACAAATCCAAATTACTAGGTCAAAATGAGACTTTACTTGTCGATCATGGCAGATATGTTGGGCCAAAGTGGTCTTTCCAACACCCCCAATTCCAGTTATTGGCAAAACAGGAATACTATCTTGGTTGCATGCTGATGTGCTTGTTGACACATTTTTACTTTCTCTCTTGCGTTTGAAATGAGCACCTGTGTCATTTTTAGGTATACCAAGCAACTCCATCACTTGCTGCAGTTCATTATCGCGACCAAATATTCTTCTTTCATTTGGGAAAGAGCTAGTCTCTGGCCTGAGTAATTTGTCGAATCGATGAGTAACTTCATCCAATCCCATCTTCTCCAGTTGGCTAGAAATATTATTCAACCTTTCCATGATATCATTCACTTTATTGAAGCTTCCTTGAAGGACATTATCGTAGAAGTGCAAAAACGGAGGTTGGCTTAGTTCATTACCCTCCAAAACCATCTTTTGTTCATACCATACAAACTCATCAAGAAGATCATCAGCATCATACACCGCATCCTTAAGATTTGGAAGGAGCTTGGCCACACAATCTTTGTGGCTCATCCACTCAGCTCGATCAATGAGATCATACTTTGCAGGAAGAGTGTCTCTAAGACGTTGTAGGCCACTCTGCAACTGTGATACTTCATCTAGAAGCTTTTGCTCGTAAGTGCGGCTCCATCGACCGTGAAGATATGAAATGGTAGACCTAGCCCACTGAAAAAAATTTACACACTCATTGATGCCAGTAATGAACCCAATGCTCTTTGATAAGCTCATGATGATTGGAGTCTAGATAGTACTCCGTAGTTTTCACCCTGTGGACAGAAAATGTACATTCGATGAGAAACAGGGAACTATACTTGAGGTCATAGCCTTAATAAAGCTGACAATTTTATCTTTCCACATTGTTCTCTATAAGATCTGAGTTTACTCATACTTGAAAAAACAAATAACATAAAAGATGCGTCAACCGATGCATAGACAAGAAATACACAATGTGTATACACAATCAAGAGGAAAAGTGCCATTGAATCGCAAGAATTTCTATTCTTTTCGTTTTTGTTCTTTTCAGTGAATTCAATTTTCTTATCCTTCACATCCATCATGCTGAAGGAACTAGATTCTGCTTGTCATAATATATAGAACAAGGTTTATGACCTTAACTTCAACAAGGTCGGCACATACAATTTCAGTCCTCTCATTACTACATTAGACAATGCTTGGGCACCATATGTTAAAAAAAAAAAAAGAAGGCATGCACAAAGAATGTAAGGATCCCCTCTATCATGACTTCGACTTCAAATGTTCGCAACATATCGGTGACTAATGTGATTTCCACGTGTGCCACAACATGTCTACATTAATGAAACAGGTGACTGACTCAGCACCCTGAGGTTTGTACTCACAAGCACATCTTGTTTATAAATACCGATGTTATTTCCCAACACGTACTTACTAATGTCTTCAACAGAAAACGAGCTGGAAATTTGAGCCCATCAACCCGCTCACTATTAGTGGGGAAATTGCTGCATTCGTTCTCGCGGAACCAAGAACAAGAAAGATGGCTTTTATATATATGAAGTAGATAACCGAAATGCTAGCGGTAGTCTGTAGATAAAACATTGCACGTTAATTTGTGGGTTGTAACATACTTGTTTTTCTTCTATGAGTTAGACAATATTATTCATTCCATATATGCAATCTCTTATGTTATACTAATATTGAATACTTGTTTTTGTGATTGTGCTTATAAATGTGGATACATGTCGTGTCTATATATATATACAAGAAAATAAGCGTGCCGGTTGGTGCGCCAACCAGTTTATAGTCCACATTTGTTATTTGGCCTCTCATCATGTTCGTTAACTTATAGTTATAGCAAAAAAAGAACAGAATTATGGAACTTAATCTTAGAGTGATTTTAGTTTTATTTTCATTGTAGATTATTTTCTAGCACTTTCATTTTAATCCGTTAGTAACATAGATATATTATCATAAATTATTTTTGTTCAAACGATCAACAATATATCTTGATTAGTGGGTTTATTGTGCTATATAGACTTGTTAACTTGAGGATGATGTAGCAAAAGAGTTGGGGACATTTCTAAAAAATAGATAGTTCCAAAATAGAACTATATGTCCTAAAATAGTTGTATCTTAGATTACCGATTTCTGTCCATCATTTTGCATTGAAATTGTACGGAAAAAACTCTGGAATGAATTGTTTTAATTTATGCAAATATTTTGAATGATTCTAACAATTTCGTGTTACTACTTACTTCCATACATCTAATTTCAACGTTTATTGTTTTTATTTAATTAGTTAAATTTATTAGTTATTTTTTACTACATTTATAGTGGTGTATTTATCAAAAAAAAATCAATGGTCGTAATGTACTTCTTGGTACCACTTTCTTTTTTTTTTTTGCATTTAAACCTAGAATATTATCATGATGAAGTTAGTTTGTACGATTTTCCATTTAATATGTAGCTGATTATTTTTATTATGAGGAAGCTAAAGCTCTTTTTTTTTCCATCTTCTCGATCTTGCCTTTTTGTTTATTTGATTTTATTCTCCTTATTTTCTCTATTATAATGCTGGCCAAATTCTCTTTGGAGGTTTCTAGAATATAGCTAAAATGTTTAATGTTTGGATGACATTAGATAGAATGTTAAAAGCTCATTTTTTTTCTTGGAAAATTTCTTTTACCTTATGTCCTCAAATTTATCTTGAATTTTACCCATGCCAAGTGGCTCAATCATGTGACCGCTTCCCTGCCAGCTTTAGAAGATAGAGATGTGGTTGTGACTATATGTGTATATGTGAATTGGATGAATTATATGATTGTGCACGTGTGAATATGTATGTACGGACGTGGTCCACGTGGATACGGTGCTACTGGATCTAGAGCATTTCTGTTTTTTTTTTCCTCAGATGGCGTGGCTAGCAATTTCCAGGGGGCTAGTGTTGGCAACTTTTTTGACAAGTTGACAAGCACGATCGCAGCACCTTAAGCCTTGCGGTGATCCTAGAGTCGCCAACTACCTCGATCTAGTAAAGAGCTAAACCTAGATGGGTTTTGATAACTAAACCGGCTAGCAGAGCCGATTTCTAGATAACTACCCGTCTCGTGGGCAAACGGAAGGTTTTCAGGACAAACCTACAAAGACGGCCTACCTCGAAGGAAACCGGTAGACTTCCAAATTTTGGCAATAATTCCTATTTTAAGCCTAGGTGCCAAATTTGGGTGTAAACAGCTAGCCAAAATTTTATTTTACTAGCAAAAGGTCGTGTTTCACTATGGGTAAAAGTAATCGTTAAATACTAAAATACATAGTCAAAAATGTATAAGAGAACGAGAAATAACTTTAGAGCAACAAAAACCAATTCATCAGAGTTTTAAAATGAAAAACCTAAAAATAATCCTCTCCCTCTCTTTGCGTCGAATGCGGCCCAAAGTCCTACCTTCCTTCTCCTCAGCTCGTCGCCCAAGTCCTATTCTCCTCCCCCTCCCCCCTCTTCCTTCTCTTAGGCCCACGTCGCTCCCCGACCAGCCCAAGCTGCCCCACACCCGCGCTGGCCCACCTCACCCAGCAGGCCGAGGCCTTCCTCCTCTTCCTCGATTGACCACAGCCCGGTCGGCCCAGGACACTGGAGCCTCGTCTTCCACGGTTCCACCTCCAGCTGCCCGTCTCTCTCCCTTGCGGACGAACCCTAGCGCCGTCGCCCTTCTTGATCCGCCTCCCCAAGCGTTTCCTCTTCCGATGGAATTCGAAAATCGGTTTCTTATGTTGAGACCACCGTTTCCCCTAATTTTCCCTACTCAATTAAGCCTTTAATCACCAATAACCGATGATTTTACTCCCTCCGACGAACCGACGTTATTGATGGCGACGTCCGAGATCCACAGTGCCTCCCTCCCTTCCCCTATGGTCTATAAAAGGAGCCCGTGACCACCTCTTTCCTTTCCTATGGCGCTTGGTAATCGGATTCACGTGCGCACGCGGACATCATGCAGAGATCGAACGACGTAACAAGAAAACACAAACGGGACACGAACGATAGATGGACGAACGAAAAAAATCATTGGAAGCAGCTTTTATTTTTTAAGTAGATAAAGATAAAGATTTTTGCCAAAAAAAAAAAACACGAAAGTGACGGCTCTAGACAAAAAAACCTATCACATATAAGATCACTTGTGAGGAACGCCAGAAAATGGTGACGCACTGTGAATGGCCTGATGGGTACCATTTGTACCCCATCACAAGTCGCCACATCTGTAACGGGTTGGAATGTGCCACCCGTCATATGTGAGTCAGCTATTGTGTGGGTGACAACATAACAAGGTATATCAACCTGACCTGTAACAGGTGCTATATACGTCGCCCTTCAAGTTTTATCACCACTGACGGAACTTGTGGCAGGTGCTATACGTGGCCCGTCATAGGATTTTATCACCACGATGGGACTTCCCCCGTCAGAGATGAGATGAAATCATCACTAATTACTCATATGTGATGAAGCCGAAACCTGTTAGAGGTAACAGTATATGAGCCTGTTAGAGATGACAGTAAAGTACGCTTATATTTTTTAGAACTGAGGGAGTATTACAGAAGGCATACAAGAGAGGGGAGACCGAGGGTAAAGTGCGACCAGATTTGGCTTGGATCAACTTGGGTGAGGCCCCAGGCGGCGAACAAAAGAATCGGTCCTGCCTCTCACATGTCAATATCAGATTAACCGACGACCAGCAAGTCCTGTTTCCCATCGAACATGTCAGATTAACTCATGAGTAAGAGTCTAATAGTCCTGAACATCGATCTACAGTACAGTACTAGCAAATCGTATAAACAACAAGAAATACTTGATCGCCTAGAGGTGGAAGCTGCTATATATATCTTAATTAGTATCTTACCGTGGCCGGAGACGATCGATCGTTCGGCCAGTGGGCAACCTGGACTAGAGTATCTTCTTGCTCGGAGTGAATTATGTTCTTCTCGTAGCTAGGCAACCGCAACGTGTGCTCGGAGTGGTCGCAATGTGAAGAAGAGAAGAAGAAAGCGAGGTAAAGGGGAGAGGCGCCGCGGCGTGGGCTCGAGGAAGCTTCCGCGAAGAAACGACCTGACCTGGCGCGAGGAAGCTTCCCCGAAGAAACGACCTGACCTAACTTTACTTTTTTTTACTACCCGACTTTACATTGTGCATTGCTTTTAACCCACCATTAGGATTTCTACTCCTTTTTCGTTTTCTATTGACCAATTCGTCGATTACTAAATGCACCAAAGACCTCCTTAATTAGATGGGTACAATCTGGTGGCAGTGGCATAACACTTCAATTCTCCCGTATTCTATACCATGGACGCCACTGTATGGCTAGTGGTCTCATAATAGTATAATCCAGCGATCCAATTGTTCTCATAACCAGGACCCTGTTCAACCGAATGCACTTTTCAAAAGTAAACATGTCTAATTAGCACTCATCTCTTTCCCATGTGGGGAGTATGCAAGCATGCAACAACAAGGAAAGATATTCTTAATTGCTAAACTTCAAATAAACTTTTCTTTTAAATTAAATATCCAATCTACAATCCAATTATACCATTGTATTCATTATAACTAAATATTTATAACAATATCTTACATGATTATATTATGATGAAAAAAATATATATGTTGTAAATTATTTTCATTATATATGTAAGCTACTTTTATCATATATATAAATTACTTTTAGATTTTCCTAAATTACTTTTCAGACATTCAGTGAATAGTTTACTTTATTGGTTTGTTATATAATATGTTGATTAATTTTTTTTCTAGATAGACTTATGTTTTTACCCCCACAATAGATTTACTTTAATTGTTGTGACAAGTTACTTTCCTTTTGTTTTAAGTTACTTCTATAATAGAATAAAATACTTTTATGCTTTATTGAATTTACTTTTATAAATATCTAAGAAGTAATTTAATAAAATTTAAAAGTAATTTAGATATACTATAAAAGTAATTTGTAATTTTTCACAAAAAATATAATCATGTGAGATCTTGTTATAAGTATTTAATTATTACGAATACAACAGTATAATCGGACCGTAGATCAGATGAATAATTTTAGAGAAAATTTTATTTGAAGTATGGGTTGTATGAATATGTTTTGTACTTACTCGAAGGACTACTAGTACTATAGTTAAGTGAATCTTCTTTGGCGAACGCAAGAAGTGATTCTTCCTGTCTGTGATGTCCCGTCGCTTGTTAGCACTAAAACGAGATGCCTCTCGATTTAGATTTTGCACTATACCATATATTTCTCCGTAGTTGGAACCATGGTTGTAGAATCAAGGTGTTGATTTAATCTATGTGATAAACAATTGTTTTTGGAAAATACGGTGAATAGTATTTTTGAATTGTGAACAGTGTGATCGGCATGGGAGGCTAGTCCCGCCGGCCAAACCGGTGGTGTTGGTGGGGTCTGACCGGGCTACCCGACGACCAGACTGGCAGACTTTGGGAGGTAATCGGTTTCGGGTTCTTTTCGTGGTTTTTCTAGATTGCCTCATGTATATAACTTCTAGATGATTTCTATACATATATGATATTGTTTGTATACTGATGTGAGTCAAGTTGGTGTGATCTTGTACTCTGATATAGAGTTTATTTGTTGTTCATGTGTAGGTGTTGCTTGAGGCCATGGGAATATAGCCTGTTACATATCAGGACTAGGCTTGGGAGTAGTTGATGTCCAGACGGTCAAGTATATCATGCGGGATGCTCAGGCTAAAGAACAATGTATGTGGAGGTGAAGGTTTCCATATGGCATACACGTGGTGTTGTATGCATATCGAAAGATGAGTCAAATTTGGATTTGAGTCCAAGTTTGAGAAGATCGGAATGTAGAGTTGTATGGGGATGTTGTTTCCCTGGTTTGGTCGGTTTCTTATGTGATTAGGAGTGCTAGTTCCAGTTGTATTCATGGCTAGGGGCAACCATATTATGGGTATAAACAGAAGAGGGGTTGAGGTTAGAAGATATCAATATTTTGAGAGAGAAAAGCTAAGGTTTGCTTCGAAATTTCAATCCTAATTGGTGAGTCGAGAGAGGAGTGCTTTAGATGCACTTTGTAAACACATATTGTTGCAATAAAGTTGATGCACTTTCAAGAGTTTCATCGCTTTGTGTTTTTTGGATCCCGACAGTCAGACCAGCATATGGCAAGCAATCTAACCGCAAGTTCTACGGCATTCTAACGAGCGGTGAGCAACCGGTTAGACAGGCGGCGGCGAGAAGGCAACAAGCAGAGGTGGATGTTCGACCGATCGGACACCAGCGATTAGACCGGCGTGTAAGGTTCTGTTAGACTGGTGTGCACACGTCGGTCAGACCGGCTATGCTAAAGACTTCACCAGGTTAGACTGTAAACTTTTAATTCCTTTAAAAGTTTTTGGTTTTTTGGTATTCCAACCATTCACCCCCTCTGATTGGCTAGGTTCTTGTATTTCGATGTTTCAAGTGGTATCAGAGTCACGTTTACTCTTTTTGATCTTTACCGATCTTGAGTTTTTGCCATGGCTAGTTTCCATCCAAGCCGCATGTTTTTTATGAAGTTGATTTTACTTATTGGTGCAAAAAGATGAAAGATGAAAGCTTATATAATAGTTGAGGATTATGATATTTGGCTAAAAATTGCAAATCCTTATGAAATTTCTGTTCAGATTAATGCTGTTAGTACAAAGACTGAATTTGAAAACAATTGTAAAGCTCACAATATTTTGCTTAATAGAATTTCTCGTTCGGATTTTGATCGTGTTTCTCATCTTGAAACTCTGCATGAGATTTGAAGCTCTATCTGATTTTCACCAAGAGGCTTCCAACTTCAAGTAACTGCGTAAAGCTGTTTTTTGAAAAGGATTACATGAAATTTGAGATGAAATCTGGAAAGACTTTGGATGATTATATTGCACACTGTAATAAAGTCTTGAGTAATTGTTGACGGTCGTTATCGATCAGTTTCGACCGTCAATATTACCAAAATAGAGAAGAACAAGTGATGCTTGCAATGCATAAAAATGTTAGAATAATTATATTCCACTAGTATTAGGTATACTAACCTTTTGCAGAGAATGACAATAAAGTGGAGGAGAATTGACATCAACACAGACGATAAATCAATCGGACGATGTCGAGAACCAGACTTATGTATGAATGGGCCAAGAACTCAGAATTGACACGACCAACTGGGCCAAAATTCACAAGTCTGCGAAGAAGAACAACAGAGGAGGCCGCCAGCCAAAATGTGGGCTGGTTGGCCCGGCCCTAGGTTCGGCCGAACCAGGAGGTTCGGCCAAACCTGCCGTGACACCGCTGGATGCAGGGTTTTGAGGGAACGGTGGAGATTCACTCCCTATGGCGGTTGAAGGGTATTACCGACCTTTCCAACCACCATAACCATCATTACCTGCCTATTTAAGGAGTTCACCTTCTCACTTCACTCACACACCTCAAACAATAGCTCTCTCATTTCTCTCAAGTTTAGTTTAGTAGTATCTAGCTGGTGGAATAGAAATAGAATAGGAGTCAGGAGCCCGGAAGTCTT
>CM020180.1:23387771-23400643 GCA_009805545.1 Oryza longistaminata | reverse complement strand
GGTGCGGCCACCGCCAGTGAGGACGGTCGCAGAGGGGCACGAGGAGCGGGCACGGCCACCGCCGGTGAGGACGATCACGGAGGGGTGCAGCCGCCGTCGGCGAGGACGGTCGTGGAGGGGGAGGCATTCGGGTTCTGGATCTAGCACCGCGTTGTCCTCTCGCAGCTCGCCAGCGTCACCTCGTCCACACTGGTCGCCAGCGCCGCCTCGCCTTCTCCCCGTCCTCTCGCCGCTCGCCGGCACCGCCTCGTCCTCTCGCTAGCGCCGCCTCTTCCTCTCGCCAGCGCTGCCTCGTCCTCGCCGCTCGTCGGTGCTGCCTCGCCTTATCCCTGTCCTCTTTCCGCTCGCTGGCGCCGCCTTGTCGTCTCGCTGCTCGCCGGCACCGGCTCGACTTCTCCCCGCGCACGTACTTGACAGTGAGGGTGACGACGTGAGAGAGGATGACGGAAACAGTGACGGGAGTGGCATGGATCAAATTTTAAAAATTTTCAGTGGCATCCAACCAAATACGTGAATTGTAATGGTATTTTTCTAATATGCCATATTTGTAATAGCGTGGATCAAATTAACCCTTTTTATTTTGGTCCAGTCCCTCAATTTCTCTCCATGCAAGGATCTCCTGATTTTTATAAAGTTCCAACCTTTCTATTTTAGTTTAGTTATAGTCACTTTTTTTTTGTCGAAGTTATATTATACAGGTCTGGGAATTGCTCCATCAAAGTTCTATGTCCCAACCAGCTGTCCTGCTAAAAGAGGGTGTTTCTTCCATTGCCCACTATTTTGGTGCAGAATATATAAAAATCATCTTTCACCTCCATTAGCCCAACCCAGAAGTGTGAGTTTCCAGGTTTAAAAGTCAGAGCCGACATAGGTTTGTTCTCTAGGTATTTAGTTCTAAGAATGTCTTGCCACCAGCCTTCTTCATTTTCTAGTTTCCAATTACCCAACATAGCTTTATTCATGGTGTTATGGCTCATATGGGAGCTCTCAATATTAACAAAACTATTTGGAAGTTAAAAATGCCTCTTAAAGTAAAGATCTTTTTGTGGTATCTACGTCGAGGAGTGGTGTTAACAAAAGATAGCCTGGCTAAGCGGAAATGGAAAGGGAGTAACATCTGTTGTTTTTGCCACAAAGAAGAAATGATAAAACATTTATTTCTTGAATGTCGGCTAGCCCGGTAGATTTGGTCTTTAATCCAGATTGCTTCAAACATTTGATCGCCTAGGAACGTGTCACATATGTTTGGGCAATGGGTTTTACGACATACCAAAGAGTTTAGACCTCTTGTCTTACTACGGGCGGCAACAACTTGTCTGGGCAATTTGGCTCTCAAGGAATGGTGTGGTTTTTGATAGGAAAACTGTTTCTTCTCCTTTGCAGGTTATTTTCTTGATTACACATTGCCTCCGATCATAGGTTATTCTCCAAAAACCCAATTTGCAGGACTTTGTCACTTCGACTTGTCTACATTTGGAGCAAGTGGTCAAGGAGTTTTTTACCCCGGCATATGGGTGGCGACCTAGTCTTCGCGTTGTAGGTCCTTGATCTTGCACGCTGGTTTTTACTCTTATTTTGAGTGTGTTGGAGTTTGTTGGCTGTGTGCACTATCGTGGTGTAGAGGCTAGGAATATCCTCATAATGACTGAGATCAATAAAGTTTCCATTATCTAAAAAAATTCATGGTGCTTAGATCTAGTACCCATAACCCCCCAGGTCCCTGGGTGAGCAAATCACAGGCACTGTACCAGATGGTACTTCCTGATAATCTGTTTGCCATAAAAACCTTCTTCGGAAATAATCCGTTCTTTCCCTCACTCCTTTTGGCAATTTATAGAATAAAATCATATAGAAAGGGATGTTGCTCATGCTTGAATTGATTAAAATCAATCTCCCCCAATAGATTGGAGTCTGCCTTGCAACAACCTAGTTTATATGTTCCATTTTGTTTTCAATTGTTTTCCTATCTTGTTTTAGGATCATTTTTTGATCAATTGGAACACCTAAATATCTGATAGGTAGCATACCTACATGTGAAAATCTGGCTTTAAGTAGCTTGTTTCTTCTTTGCATCTCCAATGCAGAAAATCCTACTTTGGCCTTGTTTAGTTGGGGAAAAGGAAATTTTTGGATGTCACATCGGATGTTTGACCGGATGTCAAAAGGGGTTTTCGGACAAGGATGAAAAACTAATTTCATAACTCGCCTGGAAACCGCGAGACGAATCTTTTGAGCCTAATTAATCCGTCATTAGCACATGTGGGTTACTGTAGCACTTATGGCTAATCATGGATTAATTAGGCTCAAAAGATTCGTCTCGCGATTTTCCTCCTAATTGTGCAATTAGTTTTTTTATTTATCTATATTTAATGCTCCATGCATGTGTCCAAAAATTTGATGTGATGTTTTTGGGAAAAAAAGTTTTGGGAATTAAACAAGGCCTTTGTTGAAATTTATTTTGAGACCAGATAATTGTTCAAAGAGACAAAGGATGTATTTTAAGTTTTTTTTTTTGCATAATTCACATTGTCTGGCAACACATTGTGTCATCTACGTATTGCAAGATTGCAATTTTGTTTTCTTCATTCACCCCTAAACCTTCGAGCAGGAAGTTGTCTTCAGCTCTTTGCACCATCAATGTAAGTGCTTATGCTGCCAGGTCTAAAAAGCAAAGATGAGAGAGGACCTACTGTCTCAGGCCTTTCTGTGTTTTTAAGTAGGGTCCAATTTGGTCATTCACTTACACAGCAACTTTGCATTCCATGACCACCTTCATAACCCGATCACACTATTGATAAGGGAGGCCTTTCGCTTTTAGCATTGTATAAATGAAAACCCAATCTACTTTATCATACGTTTTCTCAAAATCTACCTTGAACAAGATGCCACTTTGTTTTTTCTGATGTAAGGAGTTAAACACTTCATGTAGGATAACCACCTCTTCCACAATGAAACGGTTTTTCAAGAAAGGAGTTTGATTTTTTGATATGATATAAGCCGTTATGTCATTTATTCTGTTCATAAGCACTTTTGTTATGATTTTGAACTTGACATTCAATAGGCATATGGGCCTAAAATTCTGTATTTGAGCATCATCTTTTATTTTTGGAATCAAAGTTATAACACCTTAGTTTAGTCTATGAATGTTAATCACTCCCTTATGTAAGTCATTTATCAGCCCCAGCAGATCATGTTTTATTACTTCCCCAGGAGTTCACATAAAACTCTCCAAGCAAATCATTTGGGCCAGGTGCTTTATTTTTTTTTTCAGACCAGTGGCCACTGTTTGATTTCATCGAGAGTGAAAGGTTTGATCAATATAGTTTTGTCTTCTTCAGAAACTGTTTTCACACCGTCCAACTCTAGGGTTATTGTGTTTTTTTAGTGGCGAAAGAGGTACTTATAGAATTTTGTTATATAACTTAGAAGATTAGCATGTCCCTCAATCTCTCCTTCATCCGATATAAGTGAGTGAATTAGTCCTTTTCTCTTTCTTCCATTTGCCTTGAAATGATAATATTTAGTGTTGCCATCTACTTCTAAAATTTATTTTTCCTTACTTCTTTAGAACCATTTGAGTTTTTCTTCTCTAATAACAAACTTCAGTTTATTCTCCAGCTCTCTTTTCTCCTTCATGAGTGTATAATTCATGCCTACATTTCCAGCCTTACGTCTATTGCATCATTTTTTTTTCTAGAATTATTGATTTTTCTCTCCTATATGCCCCTTCCAATTTTTGTTCTATCCATTCAATTTCCTTCCGAGTGTCTTTAGCTTTACTAAACCAAAGTAAACCAAAACATGCATTATAGGAGAGCTCTGCTCCTATAATGCACCTACCCTACAACTTTGGTCTTTTGAGCTTGTCGTCTCCCTTCTCGAGCGTATGCGCACGGCCGCCGTCGGTGTCACCCTTAAGCCTACAGTCTACAGACGTGTCCACCCAATTTGGTGACGTCGTAATCCTCATCGAGCAAGCAAGAAAGAACTTGGAGCTCAATGGTGGCTGAATGTTCCTTGCCGCTCTTGCATCCTACTAGCTCCTAGCTAGTGGCATCCTCCTGGAGCAAGCGGGAAGCACAACAAAGGAAGGGATAGGACGGCAGTGGCTCAACACCGCTATAGCCTGTGTGGACTGGGTTAGGCTGATTGGAGATCTGAGGAGGAAGAAGACTCTATGAGACTCTGACATGTGGGCTACTGGGATAAATTGCACGGTTTGTAACAATAGCTAGTCCAAAGTGAAAAGTCACGTTAATGAAAAGTAATGTTAGGAATTTTAACTGTGTCTCTTTTACGTTTGGCAGTTGCTTAAATAGCCTGTTCAGGTCATTGACAATATGCCATTGGAGACATAAGTAAATTTATTTTTATTTTTCACTTTTTTTTCACTGTACTCCGCTACATGTGCACGCAAGTGTGGAATGCGCACGTGAAATGACCAATATACCCCTGCATCAAGAACCCTAAATCAGGCTCTATCCCCTGGACCGAGCGCCGCCATCGACGGGTGACGCCGCGCCGTCGACGCCCGCCCGGCCCATCGCCTCGCGTCGGGCCCCGCCGTCAACGCCCGCCCGCCGGCCAGCCCGCCCCACGCCGGCCCCGCGCTGTCGACACCGGCGCCTCGCGGCATCGACGCCCTGCCGGCCCCTCGCCACCGCTGAAGCCGGGTCGAAGGGAGTCCGCGGCCCGCCGTCGACGCCGCGTGGTCGGCCGGCCGGCATCGCCGCATTCGTAAGCTCGGCCATCGTCCCGGCATTCTTCTTCCCCGGCACACCGCACCGCATCGTCGCCATCATCCTCCGGCGTCCCAAATCGTCGGAGAGATGCTCAAGTTCTTGTCGAAGGTGGTGGTGGAGTACTGCCCGCTGGACCGCGGAAGGCGGCGGTGGTGGAGATCCTGGCGCAGTGCAACGGCCGCAAGGCCAAGGACTCCAACCCGGCCTGCTCCGTCGAGCTCCGCCGCCTCCCCTCGCCGCCCCCTTCCGCCGACGCGGGGGACCAGAACGCCCACCCGCCCCCGCGCGTGCTCGTCACCTACTTCAACGGCGTCGAGGAGTCCTTCGTCGCCGCCGAGGGCGCCACCGCGCAGGGGATCCGCGAGCAGATCCTCGACCGCGGGCGCCTCCTCGACACCGAGCAGCTCTTCCGCGACGGCGGGGAGAAGTGGCCCGTCCTCATCCCCGAGGAGGAGCTCACCATGTCGTTCCCGGGCATCAAGGTTCGCCTCTTCGTCTTCTTTTCGTCCCAACACCTTGCCTGCGTGTGCATTTCTTGCAACTTTGGGTGGCCTTTTCGGTGATTATATAGTTTCATTTGATCGAACACCTTGTGGGCGATACTACTTATCGTATTCTCCTTTATTAGCTTTTAATCCCAGTTCAATAAACTGTCACAACTCCATAAGGCTCATATAGCAGTATAATTCTAATCATACAGAAGAAAGTTATTATAGATAACATCTTAATCCAATAGAAAAAAAAGGCCCACTCTGCAAGGTAGACAAGCATAAGATTTCCACTCCGGCAATTCAACAAACAAGTCGTGTGCGGGCAGCAGGGGTGAACAATGTAGCAAGCATTTATTTAGAATCAATTCAAAAAGGCATTCAAGGCATCATTTTAGAATAGTTTGAACCGGTACTTTGGTTTTTATCTAAGGCTTGTAGATGAGAGTTTGGTTAAGGTATGGAATTTCGTCTTAGATAACAGATTCTGATTCTTCTTTGGAAAAATGCCTAGTAAGCCTAGCAGTGCAACACTATGTTTGTAACTGGACGGATGCAAATTGGATGACCTGCGGGTACCCATCGATCCATGCTGGTTCATTTGGCTTACAATTTTCTAACTAATATGAACTAGGGAGTGGGGACAAAGTTTACTTTTAGATAATGGTGTGGGTCAGTGGGTACCCATAAGTGAAGGTGCCAATTTAAGTGATATACAAGTCTGCTGTTAACAGTCAAGCAATGCAACAGTATACCGCTAAGATGTATTTAGCTGGTCTAGATTTAACTTTTTATGTGTTTTTTGGCTACTAAAGAAATGCCCTATTCTTCATTCAACCAATGAGGGTTGGTTTATGAACTATTTTGTTTGCCACTGGGTAGGCTGCAATAGTCTCGACAGTATAGTACCTGAGAGGACTAATCGAAAACAACAATTTACAGAAATGGTGTAAAGGCAATTAGTGGTTTTTTCATGGCACAACAAAGAACTGAGTCTTTAGTGGCAACTACAATCTACCGGCTTATTAATTAACACCAAAATATTTCCAAAGTCCTTCATTCAGAGCTTGTTCAATTTATAGGGAATTCTTAACTTGCAGAAGCAAAAATTTTCATTTTATCAATCTAGAGCTAAATTTTACTCTAGTCATGCATGGCATCTTGTGTGAAAGGTTAGTATCATTTATGAAAGTTATTTAATTTAATACGTACCATTACTAAATGCAAGCAGTGCAATTGACAAGCAAAGATGTCCTTCTGTGTGTATGTGTACCTTTAGAAAGAAGTTCAATAGTTATTTGATTAAACTATTCACAGGAATGCTTTTTTTCTCAAATTCATATAAACTTGAGTGCTTTATACTGTTTAATATGGGTTCATTTGTAGGTCGTGTCAATTCATTTTGTACTAAAATTTAGTGAACTAAAGCATCCTTTCTTTGCCAGTGTTCATATGCAAAATCTCAATCTCAATACTAACATGATCGATTGCTAGGTATATTCATTTGCTTGTTATTGTACTCACAAACTGCCCCTTTCAGGGAACAGTTTGCATGTCTATTCGTTCAGTTTATGTTGCAAGTAGCCAGCTGTTTGTGCATTGAAATAGAAGTGCATACTGTTGCAATGATGTCCTGATGTGTCTGATGACCATCACCACTACCAACTCAAATATTTTTACTAAAAAAACAGAGTGTTATGTTTTGCGTTTTATTTCTTTTTAGATGCCAAACTTATCTAAGAGATTTTTCTATTCCATAGCCAGGTTCTACTATTATTTCTCATTGGCAGTATTCGACGTGTTGTGTTTCTCATTGACAAGTTTGACATCTTTTTGCCTGGCAGCCAAAGAAAGCCGAGGAGAAGCCCCAGGCCTAGTGATCCAGGCATAGATGGAATAGCTTCCAGCATATCTTGAGGTGTTCATTTTGGCTATGTTGTTCAGGACACCCTTCCTCTTTATTTTTGCTGAACGCGCTTCAGTAGATGTTAAAAAAAAAACCTTCCTGGAATGGGTGTTCCATAGTCATATATCGCTGTACGCTTATAGCCCTTCTCTCAGTGCAGTCTGTTGTGAACGAATTTATTCAGAATAAGCACCCTCACTGTTTTGTAGTGGATTTCACTACTATACCTGTTTGAAGGGTAGAGAGAATGGGCAGGGTGTATCTATTTGAAGAAATAGACTGCTTAGAGTTTTCATAACTATATGATAGATAATTGGAGTTTTCAATTTTCAGTAATCAAGCTGAAGTTCTTGAGGCTAATCAAACCTTTCAGAGGCATTATGCTTTCCAGTAAATTGCTTGATGAAAAGAAATCATCTTATGTAGTTAAGTAAAAACAGGACAACAGAGTGAAGAAAATTATGGATGAGTAGATTTTTGCTATCAAAAGAAGTGCCCCGTAGTTGTCCAATAGTCCACCTATTAGCTCCATTTTACCAGTCGCTCCATCCTCCATTAATAAAGGAGAGAACTTTGGTCGGTACAGTGCCCTCAACAAAAACAAGAATGTTTTAAACTCCTCAATGTATTTCCACAGTAATTGGATTCCTGGATAAGTAAATTCCCTTGCCGTTTAAAGTTTAAATTATATGTTAGTACTACAGGTGAAGGATATAGGTTATTTTGCTGTTTAAACTAATATATTTTAAAGTATACTTAATTACTACAGGTTAAGAATATACTTCCTCCGTCCCAAAATATAAGCATTTTTGGATTCTGACACGGTCTCCGAGATACTACTTTGACAAAAAATATCTATAAAAACAAAATATTTTAAATAAAAAGAATTGCATATTAGATAGTTTGTTTAATGATAATTTTAGTAACATCAATTTTACATGATTGATCTTCTTTATTTTTTTTTTGCTATTAATAGTCAAAGTTAAAAATGCTTGACTTGTCACTATGCTAAAAATGCTTATATTTTGGGACGGTGGGAGTAGCATACAGTAACTAGCTAAGGTTTAGAAGCAACTAATTTGGAAACAGTATGCACATAAGTAGCATTAGAAAAAGAGTTCAGGACACAATGCTTGTAGAAAGGGAAAATCTTGGTAAGAGCTAGAAGGGAAATTTTTGGCATCATCACACAAAGATTGAATCGGCTCTCTCATGAGATCTACAGTCTGGCTCTGCTCATTGGCTGCTCTATTTCCTTCAGCTTTAGACAGCCTTCTATCTTCACCTTGTTTATTTCCGCAATCGCGCCTGCTCCACCAATTGATACAAGATCTTCGCAACCCCGAATATGTAAATCCCGGAGCAATGAGAGATTACCGCGCCACAGTGAAGCTGGAATGTATGCCACAATTGAGCAAAAGGTGATCTCCAATGACACAAGGGAGGCAAGGCTCTCCAGGCAGCTGGGTACACAGGGAGAGAGATCCCCACATCTAGTTAAGGAGAGCCTTTGGAGAGTAGATGGCAAAACCAGGCGCCTGTGCCACTTGAGACTTGGACAGAAACAAATCTTCAGATCCTTCAGAACAGAAAATTCCTTGAACAGTTCACACGGCAGGGTACGCAGACTGCTACATAGGGCAACGTAAATTTTCTCTACAGCAGGTTGATGCTCAGGCGACAAGAGGTGATCGAGGGTCGTCATATTATTGCAGCTGCTTATTTTTAGGTCAGTGAGGCATGAGAATGTTCTAATGCTGCTGTCTTCTCCTGGAACAGAACGGCTGGTGAGGACTGATGATTGAGACTCTCCAGTAATCCCACTGTCTGAAATCTGTAACTTCTGTAGTGCTGGAAAGCTACTGCTCCAGACAAGCAAGGGAATGGAGGTTACATGCCAAAGGGAGAAAACCAAGGAGGTCAGGGAACAACACTCAATGTCTCCCAGGAGATTCCAAGAATTAATCAGCTTGAGCTTCTTGAGGGTAGGTATTGACAAGCTTTGTGGATCATTCAGATTTGGGCAATGAGACACCTCCAGTTCTTCAAGGCAATGGAATTCACCCAACCTGTCAGTTGACAGTTTAACTAACTGTCTACATTTTGTGATCTTTATTGTCTTGATGGCCGGTAAGTAAGCAGGTTATATAAATTGGTCGAGGTTTGATAACTTATTGCAACTCTCAATGATTATGTGGTTCAGGGATGAAAATATTCCAGGTCTGCCTTTATTGTTCTCAGTTAGAACCTTGGGTATCTCATTTGGGTCTATGGACTGTGACATGCTGGAAATTCGTATGGTCACAAAACCATGGCAAGCAATAAGCTCAAGGGATGTTAACATTGGCAAATTACTTGGATGAAACCAGGTTGGAAGAAATTCACCTGGACAACCCGTGAGGTTCAGATAGCTGAGACTAGTGGGAGGAATTAGAACTTGAAGCACCTCTGTCAACTTCTGCACTTGTTGTCCCATAGAAGACCATCTCAGGGTCAGCATGTTGAGATATTTCTTGTTCTTTAGTGCGGCTTCTGCAGCAATATCCTTTCTTATTAGACCAATATTATCTATCGTCAGACCTCCGCAAATATGGTTCACATTCTGCAGTATAGCTCCTACTTCCTGTCCATTAATTGCATCAAAATGAGTTTGGAACTTGGGATCACAACGAAATGCACATGAATCAAATCTCCGTAAATTCCTTAACCTATTGAAGTCACTGGGCAAGTTTTCTAGCCTACATTTTGTAGCCGAAAAAATCTGCAAATTATATAGATGACAAAACTCTTGAGGAAGGCTTTTGAAAGGACAATCTCCAGAGATTTTAAGGTACCGTAGATGCTTCAATTTCCCAATACTCGCCGGTAGCTCCTTTGTGTAGGGACAAACAATCACACGCATATGCTGAAGTTCAGTGCACCAACGGTCCATAACACAGGCTAGAGTTTTATCCTGTAGAGACCTGTGGCAGAGTAGAGTGCGCAACTTTTTGTGCTTACAAATGCTCAGCAAGAGAGTGCAGTCAAAATTTGTGCTAGGGAGTATGAATAGATGACGAACACTTGAAGGAACTTTCTCAAAATCATCCTTGTCTTTTAAGATGAAGCACTCATGCTTTGAAACTAATTGTGCCATGTCATGCAGCAGATCATGGATTACATAATTGCCATCAACTTTCTGAAAGAATGACCGATTTACAAGTTCTTCAAAGTACTGACAACCAATATCTAGAATTGGAATGCTACCTTCAGGTTCCACGAAGCCTCCTGCAATCCAAATTTCAGCTAAACCGGCCTTTTCAAATAGGTGATCTTTTGGGTAAAGAGCACAGAACGAGAAGCATCTCTTCAAGTGGAATGGTAGATACAAGTAACTCAACCGAAGAGCGGGCAAAATCTCAGTGTTATGTTGTCTCAGCTCCCATAGTTCACTCTGTAGTATGTTATTCCAATGTGCAATGTCAAGGCTGGTTCTCAACAGGCGTCCTAATGTTTTGGCGGCTAATGGTGAACCCTTCAACTTTGGGACTATGCTCCTACCGATGCGCTCTAGCTCCGGATAATCACTAGAATCGGAAGATCCAAATGTGCATATTTTGAAGAAATTCCAGAAGATATCATCCTTCAATCCCTCTAATAGGACGGGTTCCATTGTTTTCACCTCATGAGCAACCTCTAAAGATCTAGTGGTGACTAACATTATACTTCCCTGTGCCAAAACATTTGAAAAAGGTGCACAAAACCTCTTCCAACATCGTACGCTTTCCCTCAAGGCATCATCCCACATGTCATCAAGTATAATCAATAATGTTTTATCCCGCACTTTTTCAGAAAGAGCGTGCTGAAGTGAATCCAAATGATCAGTTGTTGACTCTTTCATAGAATAGGATTGTATGGCTTCTTTAGTTAATCTCTTCCCATCAAAAGTTGTTGACTCTTTTTTAGAAGAGGATTGTATGGCTTCTTTAGTTAATCTCTTCACATCAAAGTCATCTGAAACACAAATCCAAATTATCATATCAAAGTGAGAAATCACTCGTGGATCATGCAGTATATGTTGGGCCATAGTGGTCTTTCCAACACCCCCAATTCCAACTATTGGCAGAACAGGAACACTATCTTGGTTGCATCTTGATATGCTTGTTGATGCGTCGTTATTTTTTCTCCTGCGCTTGGAACGAGCATCGGTGCCGTTTTTAGGTACACCAAGCAATTCCATCACTCGCTGCAGCTCATTATCACGACCAAATATTTCTCTTTCATTTAGGAAAGAGCTGGTCTCTGGCCTGAGTGACTTGTCAAACCGTCGGGGAACTTCATGCAGCCCCATCTTCTCCAGTTGGCTAGAAATATTATACAACCTTTTGATGACATCATTCACTTTATTAAAGCTTCCTTGAATGACACTATCAAAGAAGTCCATAGAAGGAGATTTTTTTTTTTTTTTTTTTTTTTTTTTGAAAACACATCAACTTTTTTAAGCAAGAACAGAGTTAGGGGATAAACCCCATTACATGTCCAAGCAAAAGAGCCATCTCTAAGAAATGACACTATCAAAGAAGTCCATAGAAGGAGATTGGCTTGCAGCATTACCTTCCAGTGCCACCTTTTGTTCGTACCATCTGAACTCATCAAGAAGGTCATCAGCGTTGTACACTGCATCCTTGAGATTTGGGAGGAGCTCGGCCACACGGCGTTCGTGGCTCCTCCACTCTGCGCGATCGATTAGATCGTACTTTGCAGGAAGAGTATCCCTCAGACATTGCAAGCCACTCTGCAACTGCAACAATTCACCCTGAAGCTTTTGCTCCTGTGTGTTGCTCCATCGAGAGTGGAGAGATGACATGGCAGATTTTGCCCACTGAAATAAATTAAAACACTCATTGATGCCACTAATGAACCCAATGGTCTTGGATAAGCTCATGGTGATTGGAGTCTGGGGATTCCTTCAAGCCCTGTGAACAGAGTAGATTAATTTAGTGAAAAACATAAAAGTATATCTTGTGATTAAGTCATATATGATAAAGCTGAAGTTTTTATCTTTTCATAGTGCTCTATAGAATTTCCTGTTGGGAGAATTACAAATATACCACTACTTTCACCCTCTAATTCAAAATAGCCATTATAAAACCATCAATTACAAATTTGCCATTGAAATCGGTGCATGTACACGGCGTATGCCATTGCCGTTTGGTTTGGTGCAATTAAGAGGGAAAAAAATATAAAACTAATGTAAAAAAAAGGGTCAATTGCATATTTGCCACTGGATTGAACCGGTATTGTGAATTTGTCATTGAAAAAACTGTGTTTGCAAATTTGCCACCGAAACCAGTTTGAACCTAATATACTTGCCATTGGATTGACAGTTTAGACTAACAGTGTTAGAAGGTTTGTTTTTCTAAAAATTAGGACAAGGATGCCCGTGCCACAAAATTGCAAAATTTACATCATTTTGGCATAGACATTAGAGCATCTAAGGCAGCAAGAAAATAGTCGAACTTACTGGCATCTTGACATGAGGGTTGTAACATACAACATACAACCTAGTTCAATCTCCTAGTTCCATAGTCTTCCTTGCTGTTTGTTGCTGCTGCTGTTGATGTAGTGTTGCTGCTACATGCTACCGCCGCCGCATGCTGCTGATGGTGTTGCCGGTGCCGGCTCCTGATAATGGTGGTGGTGGTGCTGCCGCTACCTCGTGGTGGTGCTGCTGCCGCCATTGCCTGGTGCAGCTGT
>CM020180.1:23368444-23387419 GCA_009805545.1 Oryza longistaminata | reverse complement strand
TACAGTTTCATGACGGCCGCCACGAGCAACAGAGCAGCAAGTGATGAAGAAAATAAAGAAGATTGGCAGAGGGGGCATGCATACAATCGAGGGGAGAGCCAATGAAGCCAAGTTAGGCCCGGCGGCTGCAGCGGCCACCCCAAAACAAATCAAAACATGCCAGCCCTTTACAGCCGAACATTTCAGAATTCAGATCCAGTTCGCGGAGATTACGAGTCATAAGCGTAGTACTAGCAATTAAGTAAGGCGTAAACAAACAATGGTGGAGGAGGGGGTGGTACTCGTGGTGGCGGAGATCCGGCTTGGATGGCGATCGGTGTCAGACCGTCCTCCGATGCTACTTCTATGATTCTAGGGCCGGCCTTCTCGCACCCTATTCACGGGTTCTAGGAGCGTATCGGAGCAAGATGATGTATTAACTTTGCATTCGTCTGTCCGCGGCGCCTACGCGTAGTGGAATCTGCTCTCTGGTTTTGACTCCTAATTGGAATAGATATTTCCGCGCTCGTTAGCTCGTAGCAGACACTGGCTTCTGCCTCTCAACTCTCAGCTAGTACTCCCCTTTCGTAACATAAAAAAATAAATTTTAAGAATGTATTATCCGGTACATTATAAATAGAGATATTAGTCAAATTCGATATAGTCTACTATGATGTGTACATTACTCGAGTACATAGATTGCGTTTTATAGGGATCGGAGGAGCCCAATAAGTACTACCTCCGGTCATAGGAAAGAGGTGCAATTTTACATTGTTCATATTAACGTTTGACCCGTCTGTTTTATTTGAAAATTTTTATGAATTAGTATTTTTGTTGTTATTTTATATATGACTTTTTTTTTAATTTTGTAATATTTTTTTAAATAGGCATGGATGATTTTATTAAATGTTGGCAATGAAATTTTTACAACTGCACTTAATTTGAACGAATCGGTAAGTAGTACAAGGGAAATGAGGAGGAAAAGGCGCCCTGCGCGTGCGAGGAAGCCTTCACTCCAAGAAACGAAGACGACTTGACCTAGGCTTGCATAAAGTTCCCAACGCCCCAACTCATGCCCCAAAATAGAGTTCATCGAGTCGATTAAGCTGACAGTGGTCGAAAAGGTACCAAGCCCAATTCTAACCAATTAGTATCACCGTTAATCTTTTTAAAGGGAATATATCCCAATACACACCAGCTTTTCGTAGCACGCTCCGCTATATAAACCAACTAGCAAATACTCACGAAAAATTATAGAAAAAAATTAAACATTTACTTCATAATTGTACTTACAATATAACTGTGAAGTCTAAATTCAAATTCATTATATTGTAGTAGTAGCAATAAAAAAATGAAAAATCTGACGTTTAAAGGGTTAAAATCTGGCATTTAATTTCGTTCTTTTTTAGGCTAAAATATAATGATTGAAGATAAGATGTTCATACATAGGTGTAATACTATTGGAAGTTATGTGTCCAATTTTTTTAAGATACTTTCTGTGACATTTTCTAGTGGGTTCAGTGCGCTCGCGACGCGTGAAACTTGATGTGCACATATATATGTTCCTCTTTTTAGGAATAGTAATTAGAAACAGAAAATGGCATTACTGGAGTAGGCTAGTGAGAGATTTTCTCCTGTCCTGCAGATCGTCCCGGAGGTGTACAAAATCAAATCTAGCCGTTCATCGTGGGAGGGTAGATTGGAAAACAAGAGAGAGAGCGGAACCATCTCCCCGGAGTCGGCCGCCGCTTCTCGCTTTTCCTCCCTCCGCGCGCCACCTTTTCTCATTGTCGCCCCGCATCCATGCCCTGCCGGGCGAATTTTTTCCCATCCCACGGTGCGCTTGCCCGCATCCACGCCCCGTGCGGTGCCCATTTTTTCCCCATCTATCTGCCGTCCGCGGCAGCGGAACCACCGGCGAGCTCCGTCACCAGCAGCGCCGCGTGCATTAGGAGCGACGTTGCCGTGGCATTCTACGTCCCCATCCCCCCCCCCCCCTCGACGGCTCAAGCAAGTACCTCTCCTGCTGCCATCCCATCGGCGCAGCCCAGGCCCCCTACCAGTTTAGGGTTTCCCCCCTGGTATGGGATTTTCTTGTGATCTAAATTTTTTTTGTGTTATAAGTAAGAGCTAGGTAGCAGTTTGTTTATTCATTTTGGATGATTTCTTTTTGCAGATTTTGTATGGGTCATGAAATGGGAGACAATTATGAAGTGTATGAGAATTATGTAGCGTTTCTTTGCACCGGTGGAAGTTGAATCTGGAGTTTGATCATAATTTTAATGTTTGATTTCCATGTGTGGGAAGCTGTATTGTTGGATAGAGGATTATATATTGTTTGCCACCATTATGCTATGAAACTTATGAACGTGTGTCCTGTACATACTTTGTTGATGCACTACTGCACTGTATGGTGTAGTTATTTTGTAATGTAATTCAATCTGCCATGTTTCTTGTAATGAATTTGTGAGAAAAGCACAAGATTTTGCTGGAGAGTTTTAAGCTGATCTGCTGTCTCTTTTTTTTTTGTATGCTATGAACAGAGCATGATCTAAATGGAGCTTTGTTCTTATTTTTTGTCTGCTGTGAACAGAGCATGATATATCTGAATGGAGATTGAATATTGCACTCTTGTCTTGGAGTTGAAACTGAGGCTTCAACCTCATATTCTTTTCTGAAAACTATCTAACGGGACCTTCACTGATATAACACTAAGCTTGCATATTGCTAAGCTTTCAAGTTCGTCTGATGTATAGACTCAGCTGCATATTGTGAAATGTAGAGAATTGTGACATATGGGCTGGTTAAGGACATTGGTGTCTGCAATTTCTCAGTTACCAAGCTCAACAGACTGCATGTGCAAACATGAAAGTTTTGCAATGTGTGGCAAGATGACTAGATGTCTAGATGGGACTTACATAGCAACCCTTCCTGGCAACTTTGTCATTCAACTTAAGTTATGAAGTACTAAATCAAGGGAATTGTTGTCAGGGTTCACTTTCTCGCCGGTAACCGCGCGGTAACCGCGGTTACCGGGCTTACCGTGGGGGGTCGGTAACGAAAACCGGCGGTAGGGTTTGGGCAAATTTTGCTCAAATTCAAAAATTTGAAAATCACCACAGCCCCGTTCAATTCACTAGTGTGATATAATTCAGTTGCAATTTCAACCTTCATCTTCCAATTCAGTACTGGATAATTTTCTTGCAATTATTTGATTTGCAGGTGAGGGCGAGTTCACTCATGCTACTCAGGACCAGGATCATGGTGCTCCAAGCTCTCAACGAACTACCATTGCACCGGGAGTCCGACAACAGCAACAATTCAGTGACATACAACAGGATAGCTCTAGCTCATTCAGTGCCTCTAGCTTTGAAAGTGGCTATCCAACGTATGTGTACAACCGTCCCCAAGCTTCTGATTATCCTGCTACTACATGGGTGTATGAATGGCAAGAGCCTCAGTGGTATGCTCAATTGTACGCTCAGTGGCAAACAACATCATCATGGACAGGTCAAAGTTGGGAGGAATACAAGGCGGGGTTGCTACATTCACATGGCTTGATGCTCATGTCCACAGAGGAGTACAATATGGCATATAATCGGTGGAATGCGTAGCTATGCATGTCCTTGTTTATTTCCTTTCATTCGAATTAGAATTGTAATCGTGGACATTATACTGTGGACTCTATTGTTATTGTGGACTATATTGTTATTCTGGACTGTATTGTTATTCTGGACCTACATGTGGACATCGTTATGCTTTGAAATGTGAGATTGATGATTGTTATTGTTGTTATAATGTTATGAATTATTGTATTGATTTGAACTCCACAATATAGAGTAGGTCACGCCGAATTTTTCTGTTGTATAACCACATCTTAATTAACTAAAATACTCACATTTTAGTTTTTTTCTATTATTTTTTTCATTTTTCTTATTTCAATTCCAACATATCGCGGTTACCGTCCTCTTACCGCGGTTACCGTACCAAACCGTGCGGTTACCGTGTCCCTACCGTGGATTTTGAATTCAAAAATTTGAAAACGAAATTTGTGCGGTTTTTCATGGTAACCGCACGGTTACCGCGGTAACCACCATACCGCGGGGGTTCGGACAGACATTCCTCATGGGCATTTCATAGAACACCTTATGTGCAAAATTACAAAAAAAAATATTACAAACTTCAGCATAACCTCCCCTGTATTCACGGCCAAATCAATTTACAAAAATGTTGCTCACAACACAATTCACACATATACAACAAATAGTTTCACATCACATCACAGTTTACAAACACCCATAGACCGCAGCCTGCCAGCATACTCGGCTTAAATCATCCCAAAGGCAGCTTGAGTGATCCACTATGATAACAAAATGTAAAGTGATCTAGCCCACATTTTGGCAAGATTTGGTTCAGATGAGGCTTTAATCGTTTTCAATAAAATGAGACTGATTTCTTGATATCTCCAAAACCTGCAAATAATCAACACTCAGAAAGGTTGGAATCCAAGGTAGTGTAAAACAGGCATATAGCACCATGCCAGGGCAAAAGAACCACATGTACTCAAATAGCTTTAAAACCTGTGAGTAAATTATTCATTGGATATTTTTGACAATGCAAAGAAACCACTGTCGATCAACTTCTTTAGACAGAACAAAGCACCAAATTTCTGAACAACATAATAACCCCACAAACTAGTAGTACCAATCAAAAGTATATGCAGGCATCAAAACCCCTGTTTATTTAATTGCGTATCAAATGTCCTGTTTCTTCAATTGTATATTATGAAGACGACTTCTCGTATATTCAGCTATCCAGGATATGTAGTACATCCTAGACATATCTAACATCAAATTACGAATATAGAGTTGTTTATACATCCATGTAATCTAGTGCTTCAAGTCCAGGAAATACATAAGACTCTAGTATGTAGAATCTAAGGCAAGTTTCATAATACAAGGAATTACTCATATTCTAACCTGGGCATTCTGCTGAACATCCAGGAAGGATTGAGGAAGCTGCAGCGCGTAGGCTGACCCATCACGGCAAGGAGGAGGTCCTCCCCTAAGGGCGACAAACTTCAATTGCAAATTTTCCACTGAAGTTGGTCTATGTACCTTTTGTTTGCCATTACCGTCTGAAACAGTGCAATTAAGACGACAAAATAATTCACAAAACTAAAGTAAAAAAGACAAAGCAACATGATAAGACCATTTTACCCTTTGGCCATAGTTGATCCCCTCCCCATCCCTCACGACTCAAGTCATATACATGTACATGGGCCAAGTGGGCCAAAAGGCCAAAACAGGAAGATATATGTATATACATTAACACCCCCTATCAAACTATAGGCGGATCAACAACGTTATGTTTGGAAAGAAGAAAATTGTGCGGATTCTGAGTTTGTGGTTTGGTGAAGAAGTCTGCAACTTGAAGTTATGTTGGCAATGAAACCATGAAAAGGAAGCATCAGCCCCTATATGTATACTGAGTTCATGTTTCACAAAATTTGATGCTATTTGGATAGCACTTGTGTTGTCACAAAATAGTTAAGTAGGTTGTGAAAGGAGAATGCCAAGATCAGCAAGTAGCCATCGGAGCCATATAACTTCAGCAGTTGCAGTTGCAAGAGCTCGTAATTCAGCTTCAGCACTCGTATGACAGGACTGTGATAAGATTTTGTTTGCATGGTAATTGGAATCACCGGAGCCGATTAGAAATGTCACATGCAAATGCAATGGTACTAACAAGAAGTAATGCCATTAACCCATTCTAATAGGATATGTGCGAGTTTTCTTTAAAAAATTAGCTCATGTTGGAGGTGAGAACAAAAATATTTTCAACAAACAAGTTATCTAGCAGCTCTACGTGAAGAATATTTTTTTTATAGAATAGTTAAGATCATATGAAAATAAATCCTTGATCATTTGTATGTGTATGCAACTTTAGTTTTTCCCGTTGCAACGCAGGGGCAAAAGAGCAAGTGCACAGTTCTTTTAGTGAAGGAGATCAGGCAAGCGTGCAGTTAACCAAAAGAAAAGAATCCTCAGGTGTAGTTTGTACATTAGAAGCAAACAGTTTCATTGGTACGGCCGCACGAAGCAACAGAGCAGCAAGTGATGAAGAAATATAAGAAGATTGGAGAGAGGGCATGCATACAATCGAGGGGAGAGCAATGAAGCCAAGTTGGGCCCGGCTGCTGCAGCTGCCACCAAAACAAATCAAAACATGCAGCTGCAGGCAGGCCAGGCCCCTGTTTCCCGTCGAACATTTCAGATCAGTTTAGGGAGATTACGAGTCATGAGACGTACTACTAGCAATTATGTATGGCGTAAACAAACAAACGGGAGGAGGAGGGGAGGGTTACCGTGGTGGGAGATGATGATTAACTTGATCGTCTGCCCGGCGCCCCACGCGTAGTGAATCTGCTCTCTGGTTTTGCCTAATTGGAATAGATTTTCCGCCGCTTCGTAGGCTCGTAGCCAACACTGGCCTCTGCCTCTCAACTCTCAAGCAAGTACTCCCTTCGTAACATAAAAAAATAAATTTAAGAATGTATATGTTACATTATAAATAGAGATATATCCAAATTCGTAGTACTATGATGTGTCATACTCAGTACTAGATTGGTTTTATAGGAATGGAGGGAGCAATAAGTACTACCTCCGTCATAGAAAGAGTGCAATTTTACATTGTCCATATTTAACGTTTGACCGTCTGTTTTATTTGAAAAAATTTTATGATTAATATTTTTTGTTGTTATTTTTATATATGACTATTTTTTTTAATTTGTAATATTTTTTTAAATAGGATGGATGATTAAATGTTGGATACGAAAATTTACAACTGCACTTAATTTGAATGAAACGGAGGTAGTAGTATCAAGAAATGAGGGAGGAAAAGGCGCCGTGCGCGTGCGAGGAAGCTTCACTCCAAGAAACGAGACGACTTGACCTGGCTTGCATAAAGTTCCAACGCCCAACTCATGCCAAAATAGAGTTCATCGATCGATTAACTGACAGTGGTCGAAAGGTACCCAAGCAATTTCTAACCAATTAGTATCCACCGTTAATCTTTTAAAGGGAATATATCCAATACACACCAGCTTTTCGTGCACGCTCCGTATAAACCAACTAGCAAATATCACGAAAAATTATAGAAAAAATTAAACATTTACTCATAATTGTACTACACATATCTGTGAAGTCTAATATTCAAATTCATTATATTGTAGTAGTAGCAATAAAAAATGAAAAATCTGACGGTTTAAAGGGTTAAAATCTGGCATAATTTTGTCTTTTTTATGGCTAAAATATAATGGATTTGAAGATAAGATTTCATACATAGGTGTAATACTATTGGAAGTATGTGTCCAATTTTTTTTAAGAATTTTCTGTGACATTTTCTAGTTAGTATGGACGGAAAGCTTGTGTGCACATAATATGTTCCCTCTTTTAAATAGTAAATTAGAGACAGAAAATGGCATCTACTAGGGTAGTATAGTAGAGATTTTCTCCTGTCCTGCAGATCGTACCGGGAGGTACTGGTACCGGAGGTACAAAATCAAATCTAGCCGTTCATCTAGCCGTTCATCGTGGGAGGGTATGATTGGAAAACAGAGAAGAGAAGCGGAACCATCTCCCCGGAGTCGCGCCGCCGCTTTCTCGCTTTCTTTCCTCCCTCCCTGATGCAGTACCATCCCAAGTACCTGGCGGTACCGATGGATGACAGCCGTTGGATCTGATCCAATCAATGGCTACGATTTGGTACCGCCCCAACCTGCTGGACAGTAAAAAAACTCAGTGTAGCAAGTCTCTGGACAAGAGGACGTTGGAAATCTACTTACAATTCGGCATATTTTAATCTAAAAATATAGTATAATAAACATGACATACGCAATAAAAGGTGATCCTAGCATAGTGATAAACATAAATATGCTAACAGGAATAAAAGCATCTAACAACATGCTAAACACCAAGATGAGAGTAGTAATATACCCAGTGAACTCTCCAGAGGATGATGAGGTATTGGCATTGCCTTCGTTGATGTTGACGTCCTCGGTTTCACCTCCTCCAGTACCGTAGTTCTCTCCTCCTCCAGTAACACCGGCGCCGGTGGTAGACATTGCGATGTAGAGGAAGAAGACCTTGACGAAGAGGATGCAGTGCCGAGAGCAGTCGCGCGAAGAACGCGCTCCCCCAAAGCTTGATTGCCCGCCTACCCGTGCAGGTACTCAAGCGAACGGAGTTCTAGAAGCCTACTTGTCTCGAGTACCCGTGCGCACAGATGCTTAGAACTAGGGAAATAGATGCGTAGCTCAGGAACAAAAGAACATAGAGCTTTCCCGAAGAGAATCAGAGTGAGGGGGGTGAACAAAGAGAATTGGATTCACCTCTGTCTATGCCGGAAGTGGGATTTATACTGTGCGAGGGAGAGAGGTTAGCAGGGAATAAATCCGATTCAATGTCGATTCGCTGCTCTATACTGTGTGAGAGAGATGTTAGCAGGGAATAAATCTGATTCAATGCCGATTCACTGCTCTGCTCGTTACCGAAGTATCATCGCCCGTCGGTTACGCTTTTGATCATCAAAACAAATCGTAACGTTGGGAGAGGAATCCGTCCTACACACACACCATGGCACGGCCACGACGCGCGCGCGCGTGGCAATCCCACCACCACCTCAACCACTCAACAGGTGTTCTCTGATAGCAACATATTTAAATCGAGGTCTTTCCACGTTGATTTCCATGGTGGTAGTAATCCCCTAACATTAATTGTGGGCCCATGGAATTATTAGGATTAAATTGGGTCTAGCCCATTTAATCTAACAATCCTCACCAAATTTGAGGGCTCACGGAAAATGTTCTCAGTTCTGCACCTGTTTGTTATACTAGTGTTTCGGTGGAGACTCTTAAGTTTAACTTTTCACCTTGAAAAGGAGCTACACCTGATTATAAGTAAACAATGGACAATGCCTTGATTTGTTAGTGTTGTACAGTTAGGTTTTACTCAATTCCTTAACGGATACTAGGCTGCCGTTAGCATCTCCTCTATTTGGAGCATATAAGTCATACTTCGGACCTTTTCATGAGCATATAGAGATCACCCAAATATCATAGTATGTGACTAGCAGTCGGACTCATACATTGGTGTTCCTTCTAAGATGTTCTATAGGCCAACATCTCTATTTTAAGAAAAGCCACTCGGATCATATTAAGGTATGAGCCAACCTGTCATACAGATAGGGAGAGAAGTACATCAAAGAAATAAGCACATTTAAGGGTCTCTCATCCTAGTCACACAATAGCTTGTTTCGCCAATCAAATTCATGGGATCTCTGATCACATAGGATATGTTACCACTATTGTGTAACTTCAAGTGGGTCTCAAGCCCATCTCACTTGATGCACTGTCTATCACATTACATGATAGTCCCTTAGTAAACTGATATGTCATATTTTTAGCAGTTTGGACATATTCCAATGTTATCACTTCGGAGTTTTTCAGCTTTTTGATAGACTTCAGTCTTCTCTTTACATGTCAAAATGACTTCATATTATCCTTCGAACTGTTCACCTTAATAATCATCGTTTGATTATCACTATTTAGTAGGATAGCTGGTACTGGTTTTTCAACCACCGGCAAATCCATCAGGAGCTCACGAAGCCACTCGGCCTCAACACTGGTAGTGTCTAATGATGTGAGTTATGATTCCATTGTTGATCTCGTTAAGATGGTCTTCTTACAAGACTTCCAGGAAACAACACCACCTTCAAACGTGAACATATATTCACTTATGGTTTTTATCTTATAAGCATCAGATATCCGGTTTGCATCACTGTAGTCCTCCAGTACTTTTGGGTACCCATCATACTGAATTCCACATGCCAATTTGAGTTGAAACTTGGTGATTTTTAATTGTTGAAGGCTATTTTTCGGCTTTTACAATTTCTAGAAATAATTTAGGGTGTGACATGTTTAACCATTCATCTTATTTAAAAAATTATATAAATATCATTTATCTTGTTGTGACTTGTTTATCATAAAAACTATAATCTTTTGTTATAGTTGTACATATCTATACTAAATTTTTGAATAAGTTGAATGGTGAAATGTTATACGAAAAGTCAACGGTGTCATTAAAAAGCAGAAGTAGTAATTGTAGGATCGAATACCAAGAACTAAGTCCACCAGAGGGTGATGAATCGTAGGAACACCAAAAACGGGAAACTTTTAGTGGAATTAAAAGTTACCTTCAAACGTCTGTGGTGATCGGTCTAACCGGAGTAGATGCACAGGTCTGACCGCACGAATGCCTTCGGTCTGATGGGTATGGAAGCTCCCGCCCAACCGTCTTGTCTCTACCGCCATCACCTGATGCCGCCAGTCACACCACCTGGAAGCCACCGGTCTGACCGTCGTAGTGCCATCGGTCTAACTGCCACACTCTCGTCAGTTTGACCGCCAATCCCGAAAAAACACAACTCAAAGAACATTTGTGTTTGCAAAGTGTAACTATAGCACTCCTTTCTCAAAATTCAACTAAAAACCCTAACTTTTTCTCTCAATTCAACTACTAAAAAAATCGGTACCGAGGGGCTTCAACCCCCTCTTCTAGTTATATATGAAGTAGGTAGCCTAAAAGCCATGAATCCAACTAGTCGCCCTAATCCAGTAGGCAACCTTCCAGTACAACTATACAACTTATCTCTTACAATTCAAACTCCAATCTTACTAAATTTGGACTCCTTCCAAATTTGACTCCACTTTCTATACGCACACAATCTCCCATCATATGTCGCATGGAATTTCCATCAACCACGTGCATTATTCTTTTGCCTAAGTGTCCCGCATGATATCCTGATCGTCCGAACGTCATCTTCTCCCAAGTTGCCTCCTGATCCATCACCGGCAACGCTCTCCCAAAGTATCAAGACACCTATACATGAATCAAACAAGAAATCATATCCAGGCACAAGTTATTTCCTGACTCAACATTAGCATTGCACACATATAGAAATCATCTAGCCTCTAAAATCACGAGTATCCAAATAAACCACTTGAAACTGACACCGACACAGAGTCGGCCGGTCTGATCGCACATACCACGTCGGTCTGACTGGCCTATTCGACCCGGTCTAACCGGCTCCATACAGAGAGCAACACCACTTCGCTACGAATCACCAAATATCAAAACCAATTATCTTACAAACCAATTGTTCATCACAAAATAATAATGAAAACATATTTCAATTTCAGATTAACATACAAATCTCTAAAGCTCTCAGCACAATCAAATAAAACCATACAGTTTAACAGAAATTTAGGGCTTATTCGGAACACATGATTGAAAAAGCATAGGAATAGGAAAAATACAGGAATATGATAGGAATCCAAGTGTAAAACAGAGGATCAGAAAACACGGGAATTTTACATGGATAGTTGTTTGGATGGATCAAAGGAAAAACATAGGAATCTTATAATAAAAAAAGGTGCACTGTAACAAAGCATCACAAACAGTACTATTGGTGGATGCATGAAGTTTTTCTGCTAGCTACGCCAGGAAGATAGAAAGGAAAATCTCAGCAAGAACCGCAACGAGAAAATTTTGGTGTAGGAACACACGTACCAATTAATACCTGGGTCAATAGGGTCTCCATCCAGTGCGGCTTTGAACAAAGGCTACTTTACTCTCGACTTCTGATGAAAGGCTGCTTTACTTTTGTCAATTTCTGACAACTATATATGTACACCGTCTTTATTTTTAAGATTGGATTCACCGCACCGATTGAAACTAGATCTGGGCAATCAGCAATGTGCAATTTCTTGAGTGAGGCGAGATTGCTTCTCCACATTTGGTTTGGAAAGGATTCTATACCGTGACACTCAATCATTGTCAGCTCAACGAGGCAGGTGAGGCTGCCCAGGCAGTTGGGAAACCAGGCAGAAAAATTCCCACAATTATTCAGGAATAGCCTTTTGAGATATGATGGCAAAACCAATCCACTTTGCCAATTGATATTTGGACAATGAGAAATTCTCAAATCACTGAGACAAGTAAAACTCTCAAACCTTTCACCGGGCAGGGACAGTAACCCAGTACAAGAATAAATATTAATAATCTCAATGGCGGGTAGATGTTCTTTCTTCAGGAGGCCATCGAGGGTTGGCAATCTATGGCAGTGTTCAATGATTAGGACAGTAAGGAATGAGAATGCTCCATTAAGGGGATACGATTCTCCAATAAATGTGAGAGATTCACACTCGATTATGTTTAACTTTTGTAGAGATGGAAGGTTACCACTCAAGAGTTGTATGGGAATGGCTGTCACGTGCACACATTTAAAGGACAAGGAGGTGAGGGAACAGCACTCAATATTGCTGACAATAATACCACAATTATACAGCTCTAGCTCCTTGAGGGTTGGCACTGACAGGCTTCCTGAATTATTGAATAGTATCGGGCAATCAGACACAGTCAAATCTTCAAGGCGACAAAATTTACCAAACCTTTCAGCTGGTAGAGGTGCTACCTTTTCGCAGTATGTTATACTTATTCTCTGAAGAGCTGGCATGTAATCTGCGTGTAGGAAGTTGTCAAGGCTTGATAAGTTTTTACAGCAAGAAATTTCTAGATCGGTCAGGGATGGGAAAACAGAAATGGTGCCGTTATTGTACCAGCATGGAAAAGATTCACCTCCATAACCAAAGACATTTAGATATTTCAGATTGGTGGGAAGTTGCAGGAGTTGGAGCACTATCTTATTGTCCAAACATGAACTGAACAACAAATTCAGGGTTGCAAGATCCTTACTAGATCCCTTAGGATATATGTCCAAATCCCCACAGAATTGGTTCAAATTCTTCATCAATCTAACATTTCGATCGTTACCTGCATCAAGCTCTAGTTTCTTCATTCGATAGTATTCAAATCCTATTGATTCATATGTCTGTAGGTTGATTAACTTACTGAAGTCACTTGGCAAGCTTTCTAGCACGCATTTTGTAGCATAAAGAAACTGCAATTTATATAGCCAACATATCTCTGGTGGAAGGCAGTGAAAAGGACATTTTTTGGAGATTCGAAGGTACCGAAGATGTTTCAAATTGCCAATGCTCATTGGAATCTCCTTTAGGGAAACACAAGAAAACACACGTATATGTCGAAGTTCACTACACCAACGGTCCATTACTGAAGCTAAAGTTATATTGCTTATTAGAGACTTTTTGCAGAGTAGAGTACGCAACTTCGTGTGCTCACATAGGCTCAGTAAGTTGGAACAATCAAAGTTTCTAGAATCCAGTATCATCAAATGGCGAACATTCCGAGGAACTTTCTGAAAGTCACTCAATTCTTTTATGGTGAAGCATTCATGCTTTGAAACTAGTTGTGCCATGTCATGCATCAGGTCATGGATTACATATGTACCACGAACTTTTTGAAAGAAGGACCGACTTACAAGGTCTTCAAAGTACCGATGGCCAATGTCTAGAATTGGAAAGCCACCATCAGATTCCACAAAGCCTTCTGCTACCCAAATTTCAGCTAAAATGTTCTTTTCAAATTTATGATCTTTCGGGTACACAGCACAGAATGAGAAGCATCTCTTCAAATGGAATGGTAAGTACATGTAACTCAATCTAAGGGCGGGCAAAATGTCAGTTTCCTCTTGTTTCAAATCCCACAGTTCACTCAATAGTATATTATTCCAGTATGGAATTTGAAGGTTCATCCTTAACAGGCGTCCAAGTGTTTTGGCTGCTAAAGGAGAACCCTTCAACTTAGGAAGTATTCTTCTACCAATGTCCTCTAGATCAGGATCATTGTTAGAACTCTGAGACCCAAAAGCACACAGTTTGAAGAAATCCCAGAATATGTCATCCTTTAAACCATCCAATGTAAATGGGTCCATTGTGCTCACTCCATCAGCAACGTTTGAAGATCTGGTGGTGACCAAAACCATACTTCCCTGTAGCCCATTTTCTAAAGGTAAACAAAGCCTCTCCCAACACTGCCCATTCTCCTTCAAGGCATCATCCCAGACGTCATCAAGTATAATTAAGAACCTTTTGTTGTTCACAATGTTAGAAAGACCAAGTTGCAGAGAATTCAAATTATCAGTAGTTGCCTCTTTTCCTGAAGAGGATTGTATAGCCTCTTTAATTAACCTTGTTGCATCAAAATCGTCTGAGACACATGTCCAAATTATTAGGTCGAAATGGGACTTCACTTGTGGATGATTGCATATATGTTGAGCCAAAGTGGTCTTTCCAACACCCCCAATTCCAACAATTGGCAACACAGAAAAACATGATATTCTTGACTTTTCTGATGTGCTCATTGATGCATCAGCCGTGCTACTATTTCTCTTACGCTTGTAACAGGCCCTGGTGAGATTTATCGGTACACCGAGCAATTTCATAACTCTCTTCAGTTCCTTGTCACGACCAATTATTTTTCTCTCATTTGGGAAAGAGCTGGTCTCTGGCCTAAGTGATTTGTCAAATCGTTGGGGAGTTTCATGCAATCCCATCCTCTCCAACTGACTTGAAATATTATCCAGCCTTTCCATGATATCATTAACTTTATTGAAGCTTCCTTGAATCATATTATTGAAGAAGTCCATAAAAGGAGATTGGTTTGCATTACTTTCCAGTGCTACCTTTTGTTCATACCATCTAAACTCATCAAGAAGGTCATCAGCATTGTACACTGCATCCTTTAGATTTGGAAGGAGATTGGCCACACAGTGTTCATGGATCCTCCACTCTGCTCGATCAATGAGATCATATTTTGCAGGAAGAGTATCCCTAAGACGTTGAAGGCTACTCTGCAAATGCAATAATTCACCCTGAAGCTTCTGCTGCTGTGTTCCACTCCATCGAGAGTGGAGAGAGGAAAGCGCAGATGTAGCCCATTGAAATAAATTTACACACTCATTGATGCCACTAATGAACCCAATGGTCTTGGATAAGCTCATGGTGATTGGAGTCTGGGGATTCCTTTAAGCCCTGTGAATAGAGTGGATTAATTTAGTGAAAAACATAGATGTATATATTGTGATTGGAGTCATATATAATAAAGCTAAAGTTTTTTTTTAGTGCTCTGTAGAATAACTGGTTTTAGTTGTACCAAAAGGAAAAAAAAAAAAACAGGCTGAAATTTTATGGTCCTCAAGGAGGCACCTAATGGTACCACAAAATTCTAGTATTAATTTGTGGTACACCCTTAAGGTGCAGAAAAAAATCTAAAAAAAAAACTATCCTGCAAATTAGCCAAGAGTAAACTATAAGAAGTGAGGAGTAATAGTGTTAAGGTAATCCAGCAGGGATAGCAACTCTGTAACGCCCCGACATTCGTTAGCCATAAACACAGCTAACTCACACCGGGGTGTTATGCATTACCTGTGATATAGTACCAGTCCCAGGATACACTAGCTGGTACACACAGAATAAATGTGGAATCAAAGTAAACTATTTTATTACATCACTGGGTAGTAGTCCTTACATAAGTTGCTATCATGGACAGGCCCATAGATGAGCAACACAACATTACAGAAAACCATAAAAGCGACGGCGCAGAAGCGAACAGCGCGGAGCACTAAGCGACTAAGCAACCATGCACTAGGGAAGAACCTAGGCATCTAACTTATTCCACAGGCGAGGCTTGGGGCTAGGCACGAAACATCTAGAAGTCTTCATACTCGGCTTGCTCTTGGAGATACTCCTCGGCGGTCGGGTCGACGTCTTCATCTTCGTACTCTATATATTATTATAAGGGGCAAGGGTGAGTACTTAACGTACTCAGCAAGCCAAGAGAAAGAATGACATGTTTGGTTTAAACAAGGAGGCTAAGGTTTTATTTGCGAAAGCTGCCTTTTTGGCAAAGTGATTTATTTCACAAAACTCCTAGTGAGTGAGTCAAGTTTTTAGTTGTCGGGAGGAGGCTCACGCCTCGACCCATTCCACAAGTTGCTTTGCAACAACTTGTCACGATTAACGAACAACAATTAATTTGTTCCTCTATTAGTTTCTTCTCACAACAACACATAGTCCACACAGTTATCTCAGCACAGCAACGTCATCATCATGGCCCTAACAACACCTCGGTGTCAGACGACACCCCAGGTCACACAGACCCGTTCCTAACCACCACACAGGCGGACTCTGGAAACGTTACCCTTCCCAATAATCACTTCTTCACAAACATTTGTCAAACAAATCTACGCTATGAGAAACACCTTACACTCGCCCTTGACCGTGGGCACGGCTATTCGAACAGTTCATTAATCTCTACAGAGGGTGCACGCTTTACCCACACGACACGAAACTGACATCGTTTACCCGTCGGCAACGAAAGTTCGTGATAAGGCCTTTCCAAAGCTAACCCATGAAAATCGCATGCCACCTAGTTGGGCTAAGATGCATAGCCGAGTATCAGGCAAAGACAGCCGTCAACCACATAGGAAATACCGAGGATGTCTCCTACTCCTAATGGTACCACGCCACAATATAGGCAAAAAGACACCCATGATGGGCAAAAATGTGTAACACTTCGTATCCTCATCCTCGGCATTCCACAACCATTGGCACACCAACTCCCATGTGAAAACAATTTACTTAGCCAGAGGCATCCCATAAATACCCGTGTGGTCGCACTGTAACGTGTTTGGATGGATTTCCCAAAGGAATCGGTCCTTAACGACAATACGTAGCCAAACCACAAAAGCATGAATCCGCATCATCACAACTTTCACAACACATTTTATTTCACAATTCCTCGGTACAACGTACCGGATTTTTAAACAAGTAATTTGGAATAACCCAAGTTTCCCACACGGCAACAACGTAAGCATGGCTAAGCGAAACTACCTCGGTAATCGAATAATGATACCGGCGCAAATATTTGTGGAGCTATCAATGGTATGGAAACATCAACCTATGTAATATAAGTGCGACTACTGGGTTGGTCCGTCGGTTGTATAAACAATCCGAGGCCTAAACATGTTAATCGTGTAAACTAAACAATGCATTTCTCAATCAACATATCTTTGCAAATATAGGGGCAATGTGATCAAAGGGGCTTGCCTTGCACAGGGTTGGGGTCTTCTCCTTCGAAAGCGGCGTCCGGAGCTTCCTCGAACTCGGGCTCTAAACGCGAAAAACAAAACTAAATTATCTTTCTCGGTTTAATAAAATTTTGAGTGATCTTAGATCTGTTGATTCTTCTTATGATGCAAATTATCCACAATCTGAGATTTCTCGTCACTTTTTGAATGGTCTCGATATGTCTATTTGGGAGATGAAAGTTACACCTATTCAGGAGTCTGTGAACATGTCTACTTTGACTTTGGATTCGCTTTACACAAAACTGAAAACTCATGAGATGAATATTCTTTCTCGTAAAGGTGATTCTAAGTCTAGTGCTTTGGTTTCGTCTTCAACTTTTTTGGATGTTGGTGCTTCTTCATCGAAGTCTTCTGTTCTTGCTTTGTTTAATGCCATATCCAATGATCAACTCGAACAGTTCGAGGAGGAGGATTTGGTTTTGCTATCTAACAGATTTTCTCGAGCTATAAAAAATGTTAGGAACAGGAAAAGAGGAGAACCGAATCGTTGTTTTGAGTGTGGAGCACTTGATCATCTTCGTTCGCATTGTCTTAAGCTTGGGAGAGGAAAGAAGGAAGATGATGGAAGAGTCAAAGAGGATGACGTGAACAAGAAGAAGAACATGAAGGAGAAGAAGAAGAAGAAGCATTGTATGCAGTGGTTAGTTCAAGAACTCATAAAAGTTCTTGATGGATCTGAAGATGAAGATGAGGGAAAAGGTAAGCAAGTTGTTGATCTAGCTTTTATTGCTCGTAATGCTAGTTCTGATGTTGATGAATCTGATGATGATAATGAAGAAAAGCTTAGTTATGATCAATTAGAACTTGCTGCTTACAAATTTGCTAAGAAACTTCAAACATGTTCTATTGTGCTTGATGAGAAGGATCACACTATTGAGATTCTAAATGCTGAAATTGATAGATTAAAATCTTCGATTCCTGATGATGATAATTGTCAATCTTGTGAAGTTTTATTTTCTGAAATTAATGCTTTGCGAGATGTCAATTCTGTTAATTGCGAAAAATTGGAATTTGAGATTGAAAAATCTAAAAAGTTGGAATCTTCTTTTGCTCTTGGATTTGCTTTACATGCTCGTGTTGTTAATGAGTTGATTTTGACAAAGAACGTTTTGAAAAAAATACAAAGTTGCTTTTTGTGCAAGTTTTTTGGTCAATGCTTCATGTGCAAATAAGGCAAAACAAAACAATGATGTTTTGATTTCTCAAGATTGTTCAAAGTGTGCTTTGAATGAGTTGAAGTTGAAGGATGCTTTAGGGCTTGTTAAACACATAGAAGAAATTGTTAAACAAGATGAGGTGTTTTCTTGCTCAACTTGTAGAAAACAAAAAGGTCTTTTGGATGCTTGCAAAAATTGTGCTACTCTTACTCAGGAGGTTTCTTATTTGAAAAGTTCTTTGCAAAGATTTTCTGATGGTAAAAAGAACCTCAACATGATTCTTGATCAATCTAAAGTTTGCACACACAATCATGGTTTAGGTTTTGATTCTTATGCTCATCATACTAGACATCCTCCTACTGTTTTGGGTGCTTCTAGGAGAGGTGAAATTTTGATTGAAACTGAGCCTAAGAACACTGTGTTTAAATCTGCTGGCATCATGTCTTCTTTGAATGCATCTTCTTCAAAATCTAATGTTGTGCATGCAAAACCTTCTGTTGATGCAAAACCATTGATTTCAAAACCATCTACTTCACAAACTTGTCGTGAGAAATACACTTGTTCTTTTTGTGGAAAAGATGGACATTTGGTTGGCTTTTGTTTTCGACTTGCCCGCAAACAGAAAAAGGAAAGAGAAATTGCTTTTGCGAAACGACGGTGGCAAAAATCGGGTTTTTGTTCGAGGAGCACGGTTAGACCGCAGTTGAAC
>CM020180.1:23302495-23352756 GCA_009805545.1 Oryza longistaminata | reverse complement strand
CGCCCGCAGGCCGCGCGGCCGAGCGCGCCCCGACCTGGTGTCCCTTCGGCGCGCCCGCGTCCTGCTGGCCGCGCCGCTCGCTCGCGAGGAGGCAGCGCGGAGCGCCCTGATGAGGGCGCGGCATTCGTGCATTGGTGAGATCCGCCCTCTCTCTCTCTCTCTCCCAACGTCGCCGGCCCGATCGTGAGGAGCGTGTGTGCCGGCGCGGAGCCGGCCGCCAGACATTCGCGGCCGCCGCGCGAACTGCCGAGCCGCCACTGCGCGAGGCCCGACCGCTCACTCAGCAGAGAGCGGGGCGTCCCGATCGTCCGCCGGCCCTGGCTGGCACATAAGAGTTCTCGCCCTTTTTTGTCCGCGGCGTGCGTCGCGCGACCCTGCGCCCTCACCTCCCGCGCGCGCCTCCCGAGCGGGCTCGTCGGGCGCCGACTCGTCGTAAGCGCGCTCGAAGGCCGCGCCGCTCCTGCCGCGGCCCCTTGGTGCGTCACGCGCCGTCTCGAGAAGAGCGCCAGCCGTGCGCCTTGGAGACTCCCGCGGCCGCCGCCGCCGAAAAGCCGCCCCGGCGCGCCAACGCGTTAGCGGCAGCTCCGGCCGCGCGCTAGCGACTCGGGCGCCGGCGGCCAGGCCGAGCATGGCGCCGCGCACCGGTTTCAGTGCATCGAGAGAGCTGGCCGACGCGATGAGCACCCCACACTATTCACCGATTCGGGCCTCTTCACACACTTGGAACTAAAATGGGCGGGCTCATAGAGTCCGACACCGGAATTCACCAGGCACGCTTAATACGCGGCCTCTCCTTTATCGTCTCATCAGCGCAATGCGTACTTTCGCGGCGTCACGCCGCTCTTATACACTACACTCACACAACTGCGCTACGCCGCCCAACATATTACCATAACGCCACCGGTGTCGAAGTGTATCCCGCGTTCCTTCTTCCTTGCGTTTGTTCTCTTGCGCTACGTCCTCTTTTGTGTCTCGGCGCCTCGATCCTCTGCTCACGTGCCTCGCTGCTTACGTGTCCTAGACTCTCTATTTTAGTCGTGCTATCGCCCGGCTGCGCCCTTTTTACCGCGTGGCGCCCCTTTACGTGGCGAGTTCCTGCCGAAACACCAAGTACCAACCCATTATATCACAGGTCCCCATTTCATATTATTGGAGTCTCGAGTAGAAGGGGGGAAAGGGATTTTTTTAGTATTTTCCCCACATTTGTCAGTCTATATACTTACTAAAAAATAACCTTTAGAGTAATCCTACAATGAAATAGATGAGCTCTCTGTGGGTCCGGTGTTTTCCCCAATAGTCTTTTATTCAGCACACTCTCTCATCCTCGCCTTCTCCTTCTCTTCTTTTTCCTGCTCCATTGTCGCGCGCACATACATCGATATCTCTCTCTCCGTCGCTCACATCGATGGCGACAGAGGCCGGAGTTCCTCGCGACGCGGATAATGCTGTGGTCTCATCTAATCTTTGAGGGGGGCTGCCCGTTGCCTGCTGGGGACGGGGGTGAACCCTGAGGTGTGGTGCGATTGGTTAGAGGGGGTTATGCGAAGGGTCCTGTCTCGGCCTCTTTCCGGTATGTCGTGGTAGCATGTCGGCGCACGGGAACGTGTCGTGGGGCTGTGTCTTGTGGGTACAGTTGTACACCTCTGATCAGAGTAAAACTATTTGAATAGTCGTGCCCGCGGTTATGGGCGGTCGACCAGATTCACCGTGATTAGTCTCACCCCTAGTTAGCTATTGAACTGGTGTAGTTCATGTGGTTGGTTGGGCCTGTTGCAACGTGGTGTAGCGTTGGACAGTGATTGGTTAATATTGATTAATTACTATAACTGTTTTACTGTTTTCAACTACTGCTTTTAAATGCTAGCTTTATGCAGAAGGACCTTTAGCCTCCCTTGGATATATCTTACATCATACCTCCTCTTCCGGTATGACTTGCTGAGTACAGTGGGTAGTACTCAGTCTTGCTCTCTTTTCCCCCACACCAGAGTTGAAGTTCTTCTCAGTTGGAGATGTCTCGAAGAAGTTGGTTTCGTCGCTGTCGTCAAGGATGCTTGTGGAATGAAGTCGCCCGCTGCAGGAGTCAAGTCTTCAGGCTTAGCTCATTTTTATCTTTTCCTCTGCATTTGTAATCTTTTATATTTTTGTAAGACGTGGATCTGTATGTCAACAATTGTCGTTTGTGTACTCTGGCTGGTCCTGGACAGGGGTTAAATGCACATTCAGCTTAGAAATTCTGGTTCGTGAATTTCTGGGCGTGACAACTGTCTTCAAACGGCCGCCAAAATTGCATACGAGCTCCGTTTTGGGTCCGTGAGTACTTGATGGAAACTCTCGGAGTCCTCTTTCCAACGGATCTAGCACCATCTCCGAATTCCATCTCGTTTGGCCGTAATCACAGAAACAAGGTGATGCATCACCTATACTGGGCCTATGGGCTTGTAACTTCGTCTGGGACCCCGACCCAAGTGGGGCCCATGTTGGGTGCGCCCCAACCAAGTGGAGGACGATCTAGGGTCCTCCCATCTTCATAAATAGCTTGGTACCCCTTCAAGGTCTCCATCGCTCTCGAAGGAAAAAGAGAAGACTAATGCACTTACAGCATCCGAAGAGAGAACCACAGGTAATCTTAATGGTGCTACAATTAATCAAGATGAGTGTGCCGTTTATGAATTGAACATGTCCACTTTTCATGCTAGAGAAGAGCAGCCATTAGTGGAACCAACTGTTGAGATGCCTTTGTCACACGTTGATTTACTTGATGTTCCTTGTAATAAAGAAGAGTTGTGTGATAATGCTTCACTTATATCCATGCCACAACTAGTGAATGAACATATTGTTTCTAGTGTTTCATTGTGTGCAGATTTTAAGCATGTTGTTTACATTGCTAATGAAGTAGAGAAACGAGAATTGACATCTTTTTTAAATACTTTGGGCAATGTTCAGTTTGATGATTTTTGTGTGCTCGATAATTTGAAGGAGAAATTATTTTCTAAGTCTGATTTGCCATGTCCAACTGGTGCTATTTTTCATATATTTGGTGAATCTAATTATAGAGGAATATATTTGGAGCATAGAGTTTACATATATTCAGATTTAGAACCTCCTGTACATGTGGATAAAACATGCAAGCTAGAGAGAAATGTTATTGCTAACAAAATTATTTCGAGTTTGTCTTGTTTTGATTGGAAGAAACATGTTGTTTTAAATGGACTACACGAAGAGCACCATATGGAAAAACCAAGGACGGTTTTCCGTGAAGAAGCGGAGGATGGTGTGACCATGGCTACTATAGATACAACCGTCGTTCACATCAAGATCAAGTTGACCAAGTTCTGGAATCCAATTCGGCCACCCGCTACATTGCTGCCTTCAAACGGCCGCCAAAATTGCATACGAGCTCCGTTTTGGGTCCGTGAGTACTTGATGGAAAGCTCTCGGAGTCCTCTTTCCAACGGATCTAGCACCATCTCCGAATTCCTATCTGCAATTCAGATTGCTTTTATCTTGTTCTTGCTTGTTTCTTCGATTTGCTTACAGGAATAAGGTTGATCTGCACCGGCAAGATCAACAACCCACGGAGAGGTGTATCGATCGCTAAGGCGCAACACAACAATGTCTAGTACGGTTGTAGTCGGGTCGTCAACGTTTCTCCCAAATCGTAGTTATCTACAACTCACCGAAAGATCGGGCCAAACAATAACCGTGAGTGTCTCGAGTGGAGCTCAGGGTTCATCAAGGTGGGGAGGATGCGGGAGAGGGAGGTGGTGATGGGACGGCGGAGAATTGGAGCCAGGGGTCGAGCGGCTGGTAGGTGACCGGCGACGACGAGGACCTGTGATGACGTTGCTTGCCGCCTTGATGAGTCACTGCGCGATGGGGACCTCGCCAATGGGGATTGACCATTGGAGGAAGGCGGCGGTTCGAAGGTGGAGTGCGACGGTGGCGCGCGAGGTTGCTTAGGGCGCCGCCTCGCCGAGGTCGATGCCCACTATTGTCGAATGGACAACTGCATCACGTCGAAAGGCGTGGTTGTCTCAAAAGTAGTTGGAAGTAAAGAACAATTGTATTGCTTAGTGAAAATTTTTTTGGATCCCCGTATTACATGGCCTATAGGGGCTATTTATAGCCCTATTACAGGTTCCCTCCTCTAGGGTTTAGGCTTTACAGGGGAATTTATATGGTTACCCTTATGATAGGGACATTATTGGGGGTATACATTGTCCTTTACATGTATGGGCCCCTATTGGGCTAAATGGCTTGGCCCATTTATTTGGCGAATCCCCTCCGAGAACGTAACAGCCCTCTTGGCCTCCTCATGGCGGGGTTTTGGTGCTTTGGCGAAGCCCATGCCTTCGTGCCGAAGCTTTCGCCTCACCATCTTCGCCCGTGCGGCCCTCCGGCGAGGTCCATTCCTAGCGAAACCCATGTAGTTCCGAGCCACAGCTTTTGCCCTGTGGCTTTTGCCCATACGGTTTTCTTCTCGACCTTTGCCGCTTGCCTCCGGTCTAAGCCTGTTGCCCACGTTTCTGATTTCGGCCGGTCCGGCCGAAGGCCCTTCGTGGTACACCTCCAACACCCGCCTCGCTTGCCTGCGGGAAGCCGGGAAGGGAAGTTGAAGAGAAGGGAGAGGGAAGAAGAGAAGAGGATGAGGAAGGAGAGAGAGAGAGGGGATAGGGAAGAAGGGAGATGAGGCTGACATGTGGGGCCCACGTGGGCCCCACCATTTTTAATTATTTTGTGTGTGTCGCTGACACGTGGGGCCATGGTTTTTATTATTTTCCGGGTTCGAATTGCCACGTAAGCGCCACGTCAAATGCCACGTGGGACGAAGACTAAGTCAAACCAGCCACGTTGGCGCCATGTCAGCCAAAACCACCTTCCAAACCGCCAAGGGACCTCGTTTGCACTGGTTTTAATAGTTGAGGGACCTGCTATATCTGGTTTGTCGGTTGAAGGACGAAAATCTGATTCGTTGACAAGTTGAGGTACCTCGGATGAACTTATTCCTATTTGGTGGATGCTTTCTTCATCAGCACTCAGCGTTTGAAAGCCCCACTCCTCTCCGAGCCGTCTAGAGCATTACTGTTGGAGGGCGCAACCGAAGCCATAAGCGCGATGTTCGGACAGTGCTGTTGCGGTGGACGGCAAGCATGATGGTCGTCCCTCAACCTAATGCAATAGAAAATCCCCTTTTTTCTTAAGTAAGGCATCAAGGCACCAAAGGATTATAATTCTGGATCATCTTTGCCATGTCGTGGTGTCCAATCTTCACTGTCTCGACCATTGACTCTTGCACCGCGGTGGTGAAGATGGCAGAAGGTGTTCGCCATGGTTTGTGGCAACAGACCAACAAGAAGTGTAATGGGTTCTTTTTTTTTCGAATTTGTCTAAATTTTATGATTTTTCATGAATTCTGACCAAAATTTAGCCAAAATATCGTTATTTTAGAGCTGGGTGAATTTTATTTTACATAACCGTGGTATAGTCCCTACTAACTCCACCGAAAGTGCATTTTTATGATCGGGCAATTTTAATTATTTTGTTTTTTGTTGGTCTAAATCTTGAAAATATCATGCGAATAATAATAATAATAGTAATAATAATAGTAATAATAATAATACAGTATAAGTTTTTGATGTGTAGCAATAATTACACACCATTTTTTTTTGAGGTGAACGACGGCAGGAGCTCTGCCGGAATTTCATTAGAGGAGAGAAAAACAGTTCAGAGAATACAGGGGAAGACATCAAAGGAGAAGAAGGGAGAAACCTGAAAAAAACAAAGGGAATCCGAATTTACTTGTGGATCTGTTTGGCCAGGTTTGCATGAACCAGCCAAGTTATTAATGAACCAGCCAAGTTATTGTACCAGAATAATCAATTTGCAAGTTATCGTACCTATTTACACCCATATAAGTTCGTATACTAAGTTCGTATACTGTGAACGTAATTTATTGTATATGAGTAAATCAATCTTCCACAACTTCTGCACATGGAGCGGAAGTCCCAGGTAGCAACATGGGAAGGATCCCAATTTTGTTGGGAAAACTTGTAAGGTCAGTGTCATTGCAGGTGATTGGAAATAACTCTGTCCTGTGGATGTTTGTGTGCAGTCCCGAAGCCCCTGCGAAGATCTGAAGAATATCACCAAGGATTTTCAGCTCATAGACAGAAGGCTTGACAAAGATACTCACATGACATGAGCATCTGAACCTTTGTAATCTGGCATTGAAGGGAGAGAGGGCTGATGTTTCTTCTGCTGCCTTGATCATTTTCTGTTGGGGCTCCATGGCCAGGATGAAGAGGAAGAGTGAGAGAGGATCGCCTTATGGCAGACCCCTTGCATGTTGGATGTGATCCCTAGGTGCACCATTTAAGATGATCGAGGAAGAGGAGGAAGCCAAGAGGTTTGCAATCCAGTTTTTCCATTTAGTCCCAAAACTGAATTTTTGTAAGACCTCCAGGAGATAAGGCCAGCTTACTGAATCAAAGGCTTTTGAGATGTCTATCTTGATGAAGAGGGAAGGTTCTTTTGAGTGGTGAAGGTTTTGGATCATTCCCTGGACAAACATGCAAAATTGTCACGAATTGCTCTTTTGCAAATGAAAGCACTTTGGTTTCTCGAGATCAAATCACTTATTCTTGAGGCCAGTCGGTTTGCCGGTAACTTGTGATTATCTTCATGAAGCTATGTATTAGACTTATTGGCCGGTAATGTTTCACTCCTGTGGCTTCAACCTTCTTTGTGATGAGGCGGATGTGGGCATGTTGTGTTGGATGAGCATGTCGTGATTGATCTTCATTTTGTTCATCATCATGCTACTCCCGGAGAGGTTCAGGCTCTACATGTGCTAATGACGTTGCAATATGCTGATATTTTCACTAAGGGCTAACCTAGCACAGTTTTATAGGAGTTCCGTTCCAATCCCAATGTTTGCCTTGGCGATGATAAGACTATAGGGATGTTAGCGTATCTCTAAATTTGGCATGTACCACTTGTTTCGTTCTTTGCTCTCCTTCTAATATCTCTATCAATTTTGTTTCTATATAAGTCAGTTGAGAAGACAAGGGAAGGGTTCGCCTATATATACTTCATATTTGTATCAATCTAATTATTGTGTTGAGTCAATCTCTATTCTGTACTTTCACTAATGAAACAACGGTTCCATAGCAAAAACCACGCAACCATATATGCATATTGTTACAACAAAAATATTGGAAAGATTTCAAGAGAAAACTAGTATGGTATACATCAGAAAATATCCGTAGTAGACCACTGCGATTAAAACTTTGGTAACGTATAGTTATCCGAGGCTCCGAGCATGATTAAAGATTAATCAAACAAAAACACACAACTTAACAGAAGTTTTAAATGACATGAATGTTTTCTCCCCAACTTATTTAAAACAGAAAGGGGAAATGCTAACGGATATGCCGCACTGTCAGGACAAGAGAGCAACCTTTCAGAGACCATTATCAGCCTTGCAACAATTTGTTTTGCCATAATAAATCGCAGGACAACAAAGGAAGGAAAATAGGACTCATGGCCTTCTTTGCAAGTACTCCTGCAGGCTGCAGCCATTACCCAATCTTGCCAGCCATTCCACCCTTCATTAATAAACAACAAAACATTATCAGTATATAAATCGAAGCTAACACAAGTTACAACAAGAAATAATTTATCATAATTCCATAGAGGTAAAGAAACAGTTTCAGTATTTTTTTTTAGGGGGATAGAGTTCATTTTCACATATTAATCTGCACATGTGTACCCTTGGATATACATCAATTAAGATTCCCTGCAATACTGCATGTGCAGTACTGCTCACTGACATATGGGCCGATATACATGTAGTCAAACAATTGAGGACTCACATATCAATACCTTTAAAACATATTTAGCTTAGGTTGGATTCGGATGCATTACTTTTTAGTATCAGAATGAGCTGCGTGCTCGAGACATCTGGCCATGCTTTATGGTCGTAATTATCCAACTAAAATACGACTGAGTGGTGGGCTGTGGGTGCATGGTTTTGTTAGTCGTGCCCATGGCGATTAAGGACCGGTTCGCGGGAAACCCTGGAAGAATTTATCGTGCTTACCACAAGCCAGCGTGGGCAACGGCTGGGCTTGTAGTGTAGCGTGGGCCACAAGCCACGTACCCAGGCGAGGGTGGGCGTGATGGAGTTGGGTCGGCCGGGGTGTCCGGTTGATCGGCTTCCGGATTCACCGCGGCACGAAAGGGGGGCTGCCCGTTGCCTGCTGGGGACGGGGGCGAACCCTGAGGTGTGGTGCGATCGGTTAGAGGGGGTTATGCGAAGGGTCCTGTCACGGCCTCTTTCCGGTATGTCGTGGTGGCATGTCGGCGCACGGGAACGTGTCGTGGGGCTGTGTCTTGTGGGTACAGTTGTACACCTCTGATCAGAGTAAAACTATTCAAATAGCCGTGCCCGCGGTTTTGGGCGGTCGACCAGATTCACCGTGATTAGTCTCACCCCTAGTTAGCTATTGAACTGGTGTAGTTCAGGTGGTTGGTTGGGCCTGTTGCAACATGGTGTAGCGTTGGACAGTGATTGGTTAATATTGATTAATTACTATAACTGTTTTACTGCTTTGAACTACTGCTTTTAAATGCTAGCTTTATGCAAAAGGACCTTTAGCCTCCCTTGGATATATCTTGCATCATACCTCCTCTTTCGGTATGACTTGCTGAGTACAGTGGGTAGTACTCAGTCTTGCTCTCATTTCCCCCACACCAGAGTTGAAGTTCTTCTCAGTTGGAGATGTCTCGAAGAAGTTGGTTTCGTCGCTGCCGTCAAGGATGCCTGTGGAATGGAGTCGCCCGCTGCACGAGTCAAGTCTTCAGGCTTAGCTCGTTTTTATCTTTTCCGCTGCATTTGTAATCTTTTATATTTTTGTAAGATGTGGATCTGTATGTAAACAATTGTCATTTGTGTACCCTGGCTGGTCCTGGACAGGGGTTTAATGCACATTCAGCTTAGAAATTCTGGTTCGTGAATTTCTGGGCGTGACAGCTGCCTTCAAATGGCTGCCAAAATTGCATACGAGCTCCGTTTTGGGTCCGTGAGTACTTGATGGAATGTTCTCGGAGTCCTCTTTCCAACGGATCTAGCACCACCTCCGAATTCCATCTTGTTTGGCCGCAATCACAGAAACAAGGTGCTACGTCACCTATACTGGACCTATGGGCTTGTAACTTAGTCTGGGACCCCGACCCAAGTGGGGCCCATGTGGGGTGCGCCCCAACCAAGTGGAGGACAACCTAGGGTCCTCCCATCTCCATAAATAGCTTGGTACCCCTTCAAGGTCTCCATCGCTCTCGAAGGAAAAAGAGAAGACTAATGCACTTACAGCATCGGAAGAGAGAACCACAGGTAATCTTAATGGTGCTGCAATTAATCAAGGTGAGTGTGCCATTAATGAATTGAACATGTCCACTTTTCATGCTAGAGAAGAGCAACCATTAGTGGAACCAACTGTTAAGATGCCTTTGTCACACGTTGATTTACTTGATGTTCCTTGTAATAAAGAAGAGTTGTGTGATAATGCTTCACTTATATCCATGCCACAACTAGTGAATGAACATGTTGTTTTTAGTGTTTCATTGTGTGCAGATTTTAAGCATGTTGTTCACATTGCTAATGAAATAGAGAAACGAGAATTGACATCTTCTTTAAATACTTTGGGCAATGTTCAGTTTGATGATTTTTGTGAGCTCGATAATTTGAAGGAGAAATTATTTGCTAAGTCTGATTTGCCATGTCCAACTAGTGCTATTTTTCATATATTTGGTAAATCTGATGATAGAGGAATATATTTGGTGCATAGAGTTTACATCTGTTCAGATTTAGAACATCCTGTATATGTGGAGAAAACATGCAAGCTAGAGAGAAATGTTATTGCTAACAAAATTATCTCGAGTTTGTCTTGTTTTGATTGGAAGAAACATGTTGTTTTAAATGGACTACACGAAGAGCACCATATGGAAAAACCGAGGACGGTTTTCCGTGAAGAAGGGGAGGATGATGTGACCATGGCTACTATAGATACAACCGTCGTTCACATCAAGATCAAGTTGACCAAGTTCTGGAATCCAATTCGGCCACCCGCTACATTGCTGCATTCAAACGGCCGCCAAAATTGCATACGAGCTCCGTTTTGGGTCCTCTTTCCAACGGATCTAGCACCATCTCCGATTTCCATCTCGTTTGGCCGCAATCGCAGAAACAAGGTGTTGCGTCACCTATACTGGGCCTATGGGCTTGTAACTTCGTCTGGGACCCCGGCCCAAGTGGGGCCCATGTGGGGTGCGCCCCAACCAGGTGGAGGACGACCTACAGTCCTCCCATCTCCATAAATAGCTTGGTAACCCTTCAAGGTTTCTAGGGTTTTGTTTAGATAAAAGTTTAGCTTCGCTACTTTTCTGTGTAATCCCGTGATCGGTTAGATCGCCGGTTTGCTCGTTACGGAACCCCAACTTATCATTTGTGTTCAATTCCTATCTGCAATTCAGATTGCTTTTATCTTGTTCTTGCTTGTTTCTTTGTTTTGCTTGCAGGAATAAGGCTGATCTGCACCGGCAAGATCAACAACCCACGGAGAGGTGTATCGATCGCTAAGGCACAACACAACAACGTCTAGTACGGTTGTAGTCGGGTCATCAACGTTTCTCCCAAATCGTAGTTATCTACAACTCACCGAAAGATCGGGCCAAACAACAACCGTGAGTGTCTCGAGTGGAGCTCAGGGTTCATCAAGGTGGGGAGGATGCGGGAGAGGGAGGTGGTGATGGGACGGCGGAGAATTGGAGCCAGGGGTCGAGCGGCTGGTAGGTGACCGGCGATGACGAGGACCTGTGACGACGTTGCTTGCCGCCTTGATGAGTCATTGCGCGATGGGGACCTCGCTAACGGGGATTGACCATCGGAGGAAGGCGACGGTTCGAAGGTGGAGTGCGACGGTGGCGCGCGAGGTTGCTTAGGGCGCCGCCTCGCCGAGGTCGATGCCCACTATTGTCGAATGGACAACTGCATCACGTCGAAAGGCGTGGTTGTCTCAAAAGTAGTTGGAAGTAAAGAACAATTGTATTGCTTAGTGAAAATTTGTTTGATCCCCCTATTACATGGCCTACAGGGGCTATTTATAGCCCTATTACAGGTTCACTCCTCTAGGGTTTAGGCTTTACAGGGGAATTTACATGGTTACCCTTATGATAGGGACATTATTGGGGGTATACATTGTCCTTTACATGTATGGGCCCCTATTGGGCTAAATGGCTTGGCCCATTTATTTGGCGAATCCCCTCCGAGAACGTAACAGCCCTCTTGGCCTCCTCATGGCGGGGTTTTGGTGCTTTGGCGAAGCCCATGCCTTCGTGCCGAAGCTTTCGCCTCACCATCTTCGCCCGTGCGGCCCTCCGGCGAGGTCCATTCCTAGCGAAACCCATGTAGTTCCGAGCCACAGCTTTTGCCCTGTGGCTTTTGCCCATACGGTTTTCTTCTCGACCTTTGCCGCTTGCCTCCGGTCTAAGCCTGTTGCCCACGTTTCTGATTTCGGCCGGTCCGGCCGAAGGCCCTTCGTGGTACACCTCCAACACCCGCCTCGCTTGCCTGCGGGAAGCCGGGAAGGGAAGTTGAAGAGAAGGGAGAGGGAAGAAGAGAAGAGGATGAGGAAGGAGAGAGAGAGAGGGGATAGGGAAGAAGGGAGATGAGGCTGACATGTGGGGCCCACGTGGGCCCCACCATTTTTAATTATTTTGTGTGTGTCGCTGACACGTGGGGCCATGGTTTTTATTATTTTCCGGGTTCGAATTGCCACGTAAGCGCCACGTCAAATGCCACGTGGGACGAAGACTAAGTCAAACCAGCCACGTTGGCGCCATGTCAGCCAAAACCACCTTCCAAACCGCCAAGGGACCTCGTTTGCACTGGTTTTAATAGTTGAGGGACCTGCTATATCTGGTTTGTCGGTTGAAGGACGAAAATCTGATTCGTTGACAAGTTGAGGTACCTCGGATGAACTTATTCCTATTTGGTGGATGCTTTCTTCATCAGCACTCAGCGTTTGAAAGCCCCACTCCTCTCCGAGCCGTCTAGAGCATTACTGTTGGAGGGCGCAACCGAAGCCATAAGCGCGATGTTCGGACAGTGCTGTTGCGGTGGACGGCAAGCATGATGGTCGTCCCTCAACCTAATGCAATAGAAAATCCCCTTTTTTCTTAAGTAAGGCATCAAGGCACCAAAGGATTATAATTCTGGATCATCTTTGCCATGTCGTGGTGTCCAATCTTCACTGTCTCGACCATTGACTCTTGCACCGCGGTGGTGAAGATGGCAGAAGGTGTTCGCCATGGTTTGTGGCAACAGACCAACAAGAAGTGTAATGGGTTCTTTTTTTTTCGAATTTGTCTAAATTTTATGATTTTTCATGAATTCTGACCAAAATTTAGCCAAAATATCGTTATTTTAGAGCTGGGTGAATTTTATTTTACATAACCGTGGTATAGTCCCTACTAACTCCACCGAAAGTGCATTTTTATGATCGGGCAATTTTAATTATTTTGTTTTTTGTTGGTCTAAATCTTGAAAATATCATGCGAATAATAATAATAATAGTAATAATAATAGTAATAATAATAATACAGTATAAGTTTTTGATGTGTAGCAATAATTACACACCATTTTTTTTTGAGGTGAACGACGGCAGGAGCTCTGCCGGAATTTCATTAGAGGAGAGAAAAACAGTTCAGAGAATACAGGGGAAGACATCAAAGGAGAAGAAGGGAGAAACCTGAAAAAAACAAAGGGAATCCGAATTTACTTGTGGATCTGTTTGGCCAGGTTTGCATGAACCAGCCAAGTTATTAATGAACCAGCCAAGTTATTGTACCAGAATAATCAATTTGCAAGTTATCGTACCTATTTACACCCATATAAGTTCGTATACTAAGTTCGTATACTGTGAACGTAATTTATTGTATATGAGTAAATCAATCTTCCACAACTTCTGCACATGGAGCGGAAGTCCCAGGTAGCAACATGGGAAGGATCCCAATTTTGTTGGGAAAACTTGTAAGGTCAGTGTCATTGCAGGTGATTGGAAATAACTCTGTCCTGTGGATGTTTGTGTGCAGTCCCGAAGCCCCTGCGAAGATCTGAAGAATATCACCAAGGATTTTCAGCTCATAGACAGAAGGCTTGACAAAGATACTCACATGACATGAGCATCTGAACCTTTGTAATCTGGCATTGAAGGGAGAGAGGGCTGATGTTTCTTCTGCTGCCTTGATCATTTTCTGTTGGGGCTCCATGGCCAGGATGAAGAGGAAGAGTGAGAGAGGATCGCCTTATGGCAGACCCCTTGCATGTTGGATGTGATCCCTAGGTGCACCATTTAAGATGATCGAGGAAGAGGAGGAAGCCAAGAGGTTTGCAATCCAGTTTTTCCATTTAGTCCCAAAACTGAATTTTTGTAAGACCTCCAGGAGATAAGGCCAGCTTACTGAATCAAAGGCTTTTGAGATGTCTATCTTGATGAAGAGGGAAGGTTCTTTTGAGTGGTGAAGGTTTTGGATCATTCCCTGGACAAACATGCAAAATTGTCACGAATTGCTCTTTTGCAAATGAAAGCACTTTGGTTTCTCGAGATCAAATCACTTATTCTTGAGGCCAGTCGGTTTGCCGGTAACTTGTGATTATCTTCATGAAGCTATGTATTAGACTTATTGGCCGGTAATGTTTCACTCCTGTGGCTTCAACCTTCTTTGTGATGAGGCGGATGTGGGCATGTTGTGTTGGATGAGCATGTCGTGATTGATCTTCATTTTGTTCATCATCATGCTACTCCCGGAGAGGTTCAGGCTCTACATGTGCTAATGACGTTGCAATATGCTGATATTTTCACTAAGGGCTAACCTAGCACAGTTTTATAGGAGTTCCGTTCCAATCCCAATGTTTGCCTTGGCGATGATAAGACTATAGGGATGTTAGCGTATCTCTAAATTTGGCATGTACCACTTGTTTCGTTCTTTGCTCTCCTTCTAATATCTCTATCAATTTTGTTTCTATATAAGTCAGTTGAGAAGACAAGGGAAGGGTTCGCCTATATATACTTCATATTTGTATCAATCTAATTATTGTGTTGAGTCAATCTCTATTCTGTACTTTCACTAATGAAACAACGGTTCCATAGCAAAAACCACGCAACCATATATGCATATTGTTACAACAAAAATATTGGAAAGATTTCAAGAGAAAACTAGTATGGTATACATCAGAAAATATCCGTAGTAGACCACTGCGATTAAAACTTTGGTAACGTATAGTTATCCGAGGCTCCGAGCATGATTAAAGATTAATCAAACAAAAACACACAACTTAACAGAAGTTTTAAATGACATGAATGTTTTCTCCCCAACTTATTTAAAACAGAAAGGGGAAATGCTAACGGATATGCCGCACTGTCAGGACAAGAGAGCAACCTTTCAGAGACCATTATCAGCCTTGCAACAATTTGTTTTGCCATAATAAATCACAGGACAACAAAGGGAGGAAAATAGGGCTCATGGCCTTCTTTGCAAGTACTCCTGCAGCCATTACCCAATCTTGCCAGCCATTCCACCCTTCATTAATAAACAACAAAACATTATCAGTATATAAATCGAAGCTAACACAAGTTACAACAAGAAATAATTTATCATAATTCCATAGAGGTAAAGAAACAGTTTCAGTATTTTTTTTTAGGGGGATAGAGTTCATTTTCACATATTAATCTGCACATGTGTACCCTTGGATATACATCAATTAAAATTCCCTGCAATACTGCAAGTGCAGTACTGCTCACTGACATGTGGGCCGATATACATGTAGTCAAACAATTGAGGACTCACATATCAATACCTTTAAAACATATTTAGCTTAGGTTGGATTCGGATGCATTAAAGGTGCATATATAGATTCATCTACAAATTACTTTTAACTATATTGTATTTTTATTGGGTTCTACAAATACATTAAAATGGAAATTAATGGTGAAGGTTACACCCTGAATATGCTTTTGTAATTACATGGATAATGTTCTAGTTCTATTGTTATCCAACGTATTAGAAATTGCTGCAGGTCAAATTATACTTTGAAACTCCGTAGGAGAAAATATATTGATCGCCATCAACAAGTTGTCCAGCATGTTCCTCATGATATAGATGGAAAAGTAGTTCAAAATTTGAGGCACGAGATCACATAATGCCTTGTGCTATGCTAGAGTAAAAGAAATATTTCTTCGGAATAGCAGAATCGTACTGAATAATTTGAATGGTTCTGTGATTACTATTCATGGGTACAATCGAATAAAATAGCTATTATAAATTTGAAAACTATATTTAAAACAGTTTTCTTATAAATTCATATACAGAAATTGGTGGAACAAGAAAATTTTTAGGGAGCACACGTACATACCACGCATGGGGAAACAGCGAAGCCACGCTGATGAAATCTACCTTCTTTCAAATATACGCACCTTCTTTAATTTTGCGATCAACTTTCCCCTACCGATTGAAACAAGGTCTGGGCAATCCTCAATGCATAATTCCTGGAGTGAGGCAAGATTACTGCTCAATGTTTGATCTGTAATGGATGTTATACCCCGACATTTAATCATTCTCAGTATAACCAGGGAAGTGACGTTCTCCAAACAGCTAGGAAGCCATGTAGAGAAATAACCACAATCAATTAAGTTGAGCTCTAGGAGAGATGATGGTAAAAACAATCCCCTCTGCCAATTGAGACTTGGACAATTCCAAATGCCCAAATCATTCAGGAAAGGAAAAGACCCAAACATTTCACCGGGCAAGGACAGTAGCCCTTGACAATAGGAAATCTTAATACTCTTGATGAAAGGTAGATATTCTTGTTTCAGGAGATCATCAAGGGTCAACAATTTCTCACAGCCGTGAATGGTTAGCACAGTAAGGGATGAGAATGTTCTAATTCTGCTGCTGCTGCTGCTCACTTGGTGAGAAAGGTTAGTGAAGTCCGCTGGTTCAGATTCTCCAATAAATGTAAGAGATGGACACCACTTTATGTCTAAATTCTGCAGAGCAGGAAGATTACTACTCCACACTTGTAGGGGAATAGACGTCACACTCGGACACATAAAGGACAGAAATGTGAGAGAGCTGCACTCGATTTGGCTAATTGGATTCCCAGAACAATGTAGTACGAGCTTCTTGAGGGAAGGTATTGACAAGCTTTCTGAATGGTCAAATATCTTGCAATGATCTAGAATTAGTTCTTCCAGGCAATGAAAGTCACCAAACCTTGGAGTTGATGCTACCCTTCCACAGTTTGATATCCGTATTCTCTCGAGGGATGGTACATGAGCTACCTGCAGGAACTGGTTGAGGTTTGATAACTTTTCACAATCAGAAATGTCGAGGTAGGTCAGCGATGAGAAAACAGAAATGCAGCCATTATTGTTGTTAGCAATTACTCCTGCTATCTCATTACAACCATTTTGTTCCTGAAACCAGCATGGAAGAGATTCCCCTGGATAATACATGAGTTTCAGAGATCTAAGACTGGTGGGAGGATGTAGGACTTGGAACACTTCCATCTCATTGTGCTCTTGTGATATCCATAGACATCATTGCAGGGTCAGACTTCCAATATATCTCTTTCTGTTTAGTTTGATTTCAGCTGCAAGGTCCTTACTTAGTGCACCAAGATTGGATAGCTTCAAATCCCCATAGAATTGGTTGAAATTCTTCATCAATCTAACTTCATGTTCCCAATGTGTACCGAGATGCAGTTGTCCCATTCGATCATATACAAATCCCTGTGATTTATATCTCCGCAGATTGATCAACCTATCAAAGTCACAAGGCAAGCTTTCAACTACACACTCCAAAGCATTAAAACACTGCAAATTGTAGAGGCAACAGAACTGTAGAGGAATACTGTTCAAATGACAAGATCCAGAGATTTGAAGGTAACGAAGATGTTTCAAATTTCCAATACTCTTTGGTATCTCCTTTAGGAAGGCACAAGAAAACACACGTATCTGCCAAAGTTCAGTACACCAATGGTCCATTACAGAAGCTAAAGTTTTATGCCATAGAGACTTGTTACAGAGTATAGTACGCAACTTTGTGTGCTTGCATAGGCTCAATAAGTTGGAACAATCAAACTTTTCGCTATCAAGTATCATCAAATGGCGAACATTGTGAGGAACTTTTTGAAAGTCGCCTGTGTCTTTTATGATGAAACAATCATGCTTTGAAACTAGTTGTGCCATATCATGCATCAAATCATGGATTACATATGTACCATAAACTTTTTGAAAGAAGGACCGGCTTACAAGGTCTTCAAAATACTTTTTGCTCGTATCTAGAATTGGAATGTCCCCTTCAGGTTCCACAAAGCCTTCAGCTACCCAAATTTCACATAAACTATCTTTTTCAAAATTATAATCCTTTGGGTACACAGCACAAAATGAGAAGCATCTCTTCAAATGTAAGGGTAAGTACATGTAGCTCAACTGAAGAGCTGGCAAAATGTCAGTCTCCTCTTGTTTCAACTCCCACAGTTCACTCTTTTGTACATTTTTCCAATGCGTCGTGTGATGGTTCATTCTTAACAAGCGTCCAAGAGTTTTTGCAGCTAGAGGTGAACCCTTTAACTTAGGAAGTATGCTTCTGCCAATGCACTCTAACTCAGGATCATTGTTTGAACTGTCAGACCCAAATGCACATAATTTGAAGAAATCCCAAAAGATATCATTCTCCAAACAATTCACTGTGAAGGGTTCCAATGTCCCGAGTGCATTAGAAACCTTGGAAGATCTAGTGGTAATTAACATCATGCTTCCCTGACATACATTTGCTAAAGGTGAACAAAACTTCTTCCAGCACTGCCCATTTTCCTTTAAGGCATCATCCCATACATCATCAAGTATTATCAAGATCCTCTTATTTTTCACATTTTCATGAAGAGCATGCTGAATAGAATCCAAATGATCGGTTGTTGCCTCTTTTCCAGAAGCGGATTCTATGGCCTCCTTAGTTAATCTCTTGACATCAAAGTCATCTGAGACACATATCCAAATTACTCGGAAGTGAGACTTAACTCGTAGGTGGTTGCAGATATGTTGGGCCAAAGTGGTCTTTCCAACACCACCAATTCCAACTATCGGCAAAATAGGAACACTACCTTGGTTGGATGTTGATGTGCTTGTTGATGCATCATTACTTCCTCTCTTGCGTTTGGAATGAACACCGGTATACTTTTTAGGTACACCGAGCAATTCCATCACTTTCTCCAGTTCATTAGCACGACCATATATTGCTCTATCACTTGGGAAAGAGCTAGTCTCTGGCCTCAATGATTTGTCAAACCGCTGGGGAACTTCACGTAACCCTAGCTTCTCCAATTCGCTAGAAACATTATTCAGCCTTTCAATGATATCATTCACTTTATTAAATCTTCCTTGAACAACACAATCAAAGAATTCCAAAAAAGGAGATTGGCTTGCAGCATTACCTTCCAGTGCCACCTTTTGTTCGTACCATCTGAACTCATCGAGAATATCATCAGCATTGTACACTGCGTCCTTGAGATTTGGAAGGAGTTTGGCCACACAGTCTTCGTGGCTTCTCCACTCTGCTCTATAAATGAGATCATACATTACTGGAAGAGTATCCTTGAGACGTTGCAGACCACTCTGCAATTGCAATACTTCATCCTGAAGCTTTTGGTCCTGCGTGCCACTCCATCTAGTGTGGAGAGATGAAATGGCAGATCTAGCCCACTGAAGTAAATTTGCACACTCATTGACACCACTAATGAACCCAATGGTTTTGGATAAGCTCATGGTCATTGGAGTCTGGAGATTCCTTCAAACCCTGTGGACAAAGTGGATTCAGTAAAAAACGTACAAGTAATATCTTGTGGTTGAAGTCATAATATATATATCCCCTCCGTTTCAGGTTATAAGATGTTTTGACTTTAGTCAAAGTCAAACTGATTCAAGTTTGACTAAGTTCAAATATAGCAATATTTGCATTACCAAATTAGTTTTATTAAATTAATAATTAAATATATTTTTATAATAAATTTATCTTGGGTCAAAATTATTACTTTTTTTTTCTATGAACTTGGTCAAACTTAAAGCAGTTTGACTTTGACCAAAGTCAAAACATCTTATAATATAAAACGGAGGGAGTAATTTTTATCTTTCCACAATGTTCTGTAAAATAACCAGTTATAGTTATATTGGAGAAATGTAAAAATGTGTGATCTGGAGATGCTCGAGGAGGTACCTTGTCACGCAGGGAATTACGTATAAGCGTTGGAGCGCAAAGTCCAGTAACAACTCCGGTGCCACAGCCACGTCTTCAAATCCTATGCGGGTTGCCAATTACACCATACAGAGTTTGGTTAGTCACAACTCACAAGTTTGTTGGATTAAGTTTAGTTGGTTGCATAAGGGATAAGGATGTCAGTAAGTACTTGGAGGAGTTTGTACTACCGTGGTTGGATTAAGCAAGGAATTATCAATCTCTAATCAAAATTTGCACGGATAAATATGGCACCTTCCGGTACACTCTCGAGGATAGAAAAAACCTTAAAAATTTGTTTTCTCGGAATGTATAAAGTATACTCGCCGATTCTTCAGGTTAACTGCACGCTTGTCTGATGTCCTATTTTCAGTCATATAGGACATCGGCGATTCTTCAGGTTAACTGCACGCTTGCCTGATGTCCTATATGACTGAAAATAGGACATCAGGCAAGCGTGCAGTAAACCAGAAAAAAATAGGACATCAGGCAAGCGTGCAGTAAACCAGAATTCGGTGAGTATACTTTATACATTCCGAGAAAACAAATCATTGGTGCGGGTATCGTATTTTTGTTTCCTGCCTGCTTGGTCAGTTGGATCGAACTCAAACAGTGCTCATATCTGCGTACAGTGTGCAGGAGGCAACAGAGTAGCGAGATAACCCGTTATTTTCAGTTACTTCACCATATTTTTGTCACGAATAATTTGCTCCACGGCTCTAAAAACAGGTTTTTGTCAAAAAGTAAAAACAAAATTACTCAATTACTTAGACTATTTATTCCAAGGTAGTATGTGCTAATTTTATTTACCAAAAATCAATTTATCTCTATATAATCAAGATTAGAGAGGGCATACAGTAGATGGATGATGATGATGATGCGCAGCTAACCAGACTTGCTCTCGATCTGCCAAGTTGGGTCACCGAAACAAAATCAATCCGCCTCTTCGCAGCTCTGTTTTTGGGTGGAAACAATTGCAGGTGAGGGAGATATATAGCTAGGTTTATTTGGAGGACGCATTCGCATTAGCAATTAATCGTAAACGGGAGGAGGAGGTAGATGCGCTGCTGCTAGCTCACCCTGGATCTGCTTGCCTTCGCTGGATTCTCCGCTTCTTTGCTCGTAGCGAACGATGGCTTAGCCTCCTCTGCGCCGCAGCTCAAAGCAAATACTCCCGGAAGAAGAAGAAGAAGAAGAAGAGGAGAAAGCGAGGGAAAGGGGAACGGCGCGAGGATGCTTCTGCGAAGAAACGGAACGACTTTGCATAGTGCGCGTCTTTTCTCTAACTTCTAAGGGCGTTCATAATGCTAATGATAGATTAGTTAGACCTAATAAATTTGTCATGCAGTTCACAAGTGAAATTTATAATTTATTTTGTTATTTATCTACGTTTAATACTTTGAATGTGTATCTGTACACCCGATGTGACACGCTAAAATTTTACATATTTGGATTTAAACACCCCTAATGCTCCTATGTGGCGTTCAGCCCGAACACCAGGAACCGAATATTCTCCGTTACATCCTCCACCTGTGGAGCCTCGTGAAGACCGCGTAGCCAAGTTGGGTCAGTTCCTCATTAGGTTTCACAGGCGTGGCCCACGCTTTGTTTTATGCGCCGTGAGGGAAGGGAGAGGGAGGACTATGGCTTGAGTTGGAGAAAGTTGAAAAGGTGGGGAAAAATTCTTTTGGTGAGCCCACCTTAAATACTCATGCATTGTGAGTCGAATACTTTTGATGATGGTATATTTATATAGATGGTGAAATCCCTGGTTAAAACCGTGACACACTACACATGCCCTAATAAGTTAAAACTATTTTCCTCGTCAAAAGACAAGTCAAACTACCTCCGTTCCTTTCACTAATTTCTAAAATTTCTAAATATTTGTCACTACACAGTTACCAAGGTGATAATTTCCATTTTATTTTTTAATCTAATTAAGGTAATGTCCGGTTAAATGATAGTGGTGAATTTGCCATCACCATCACCCAATTGCTATGTGGGACCCATGAACATACACAGAGAGACGAGAGTTTGCTTTTCAGCTCCCATAGCCACACGCGCTCAGTTAGAAGAAAAAAATAGCTAGCTTTGTTCGGGGGCAAGATATTGAGAAGCAGCTTGTTGGCAGGGTTTACCTTATCGTTTGGGCCGAGGTTATCATCACCCCGCGGTAGCGCGATAACCACGATAATCGCCTAAAATCGCACAAAAATCGCATCCAAAAATTTGAATTCAAAACTCGGCGGTTTCGCGGTTTCGCCGCGATAATCGCACGGTTTACCGCGATAACCACGATATTCGCACGGTTATCGCAGACTGTGTGGCTGAAATCATGTAAATGAAAAATATATAGGGAAAAAAATTCAAAAATACGGTTGAATATGTGTAGAAAACTAGAAATTGAGAATAATTGGAAGAATATGAAGGCTACTTAAGGCCCAATATTGTCTTCTTTTTCCAATTTGTAAACTATTTTCGGTTTTGCTCTCAAATTTGAATTTAGCTTACTCTATTTCAAAAAATTTCTTCACTATTAGCAATTACAAATCAAGAACTACATCCATGTTTTTTTTTCAATTTTTTTCGATTTTTTTCCAGAATTTTGAATTTGGTCAAAATTCATCTAAACCATATCGCCGGTTTTCCCTACCGTACCCCCACGGTAAGCGCGATAACCGCGATAATCGCGCGATTATCGTGCGATAAGTGAAACCATGCTTGTTGGTAGCCAGTTTTTAAGAAGATAGAAAACCCTTCAAGATTCTGTAACTATAGTTTCTCAGCAGCTGGATAAAAAACTGTACTATTTGGAGAAGTTTTTTATCCTGGAAGAAGCTGCAGTCTACATAAGCTCCCCAAACAGGTCCTAACAGGAGCTCCTCAAGCACACCCTAAAAGACCTTTGGTTCACACATAATATATGCGTTCACATACAGGATATACACACTCCAAAGCATCAGGACAAGAAACAAACAGATCAACTTCCCACCACTGTAAGAAAATCAAATACAAGTTCTACAAAATCTTTGTGATCTCCACCAAATTCAAAATAAACATATAGCCACTAGGTCGACAAAACTGTCTTGCTATTGTTTTTCTTCATGGAGTAAGACTCGATTGTGTTTTAAATGCTAACAGGGGGAACTGACCTCTGGTAGAATAAACAACTTAACAGAAATTCAGGTCAACTAGCTGTGTACTTTGAAGCAACGTAACAACGGGAACAGCTGAATCAGGTCATCCCGACTCCTCTTCTGTAAACAACCAAAGTAATATATGAATGAGAACCAAAATTAGAACAACAAAAGCTGAATATAGCTTATTGACATTGGCATAGAAAGTCACCTATGGGCGTGAAGAAAAATTGAGTAAAATAAACATTTTCCAATAAAATGCATAAACGTTGGTAAAAAAATAACCCCTTATGGAAGGTCTTTGATTTAAGTTATGAGGTTATGAACCTATAAGTGAGGACTAATTAATGAAACTGGAAGAAAACATGAAAATTACAAAATAAATAAAAGAAACTAATTGTCCAAGAGATAGTTCTCGAATCCTCACCTTAATACCAATACAGCCATTTACATCAAGAGTTGTGAGACTACGTGAGCAATGTTTTGACAAAGCCTCCAGGCAGACATCAGTTACACCAACTATTCCAAATAAACTGCCGAAAAAAAATCCAAGTACAATAAGCAACAAATAGATGGAGTATTTTGGATAAAATTACCGCATTACCTAAGCAATTGAAGGGACCGGCATCCTTGTGCGATAGCTACCACCCCAACATCAGTAACACGTACACACCTGTCAAGTGATTGCAGAGATCAATCAACACAATTTCATTGCACAGAGAAAAAAGGACAGGTAGTTCATACCAGGACAAATTGAGATATGTCAGACATACACATCTTGATATACATGAAAGGCCATGATACCGGTTAGATATCAGGACTTGATAACCACCAGGTATCGTTTATCAAGACCGATCCCACCATGTATCAAATATGATACTTGGCCATCCGGTTATCTGGTACTTGATACCAACCGATATCACACACGATGCCTGTTATGAGGCATGACACCCACTCGGTATCAGACGTGATACCTGATAATAGACTTGATGCTCACCCGGTATCAGATGTGATACCTACTAGTATCAGATTTGACACCTGGGTAGCTAGGTAGGCTACTACTTGCTATACTGAACTAGTTTAGCTATCACATGAAGATTTTTTGCGTATGAACGTGGACAAAATGACAAACGATGGGGTGACATGACACACCTTTTGAGACACGATGACAGACATACTAATTGAATGGAAGGAATCGTCCGGCTAAATTGCTTGCATGCCTATACCGTCCGAACGGTATACCGGTATATAGCAGCCCCCTTTTTTTTTATAAAACTGTTGAATTTCTACTTTTCAATTGAGATGTAACAATTTAGAGAAAAAATAGAGCACATCTTACTCCCTCCGTCTAAAAATATAAAAGCATGGGCAACATATTGGCAACCCCAAAATTTTTAGGTTTTAAGTAAAATTCAGCCTCATACTAAACAAACTCTCAAAAATCCTCCCCTGTCTCTAGAAATTTCCTTATTCACAACTCGGAAGATGTTCTCACTCCCAATCACCATGGTCGCATTGAGAGGAATCGTGAAAGTATGGGAGGAGAGGCCGAGAGGGTCAATTCTGTTTGGATGTTTTTTACTAGCCCACTCTTTTTTTTGTTGAAGTTATGATATCCTTGGAGAGAGGATATTTTTAGTCCCTTAAATCCCATTATAGATATCAAAAAACAGATTTAGGAGATTGAATTTTGGTACTCCGTTGGCTGTAGAGCTTAACACCAATATGCCTAGTAATGGGAACAAAAGGACACCTAAGCAATGCAGGACACATTAGGATAACGTGAAGAGAGATGTTACAAAGTTTTGTGGATTTTATGCTAAAGCTAGAACTACCCTCACTAGTGGATACTCTGATGAGATGATAATGGAGAAAGCCCGTGAGTGGTACAAAAGTCGAAACAACCAGATTCCACGGTGTGAGTGGTACAAAAGTCGAAACAACCAGATTCCACGGTGTGAGTGGTACAAAAGCCTGTGAGTGGTACAAAAATCGAAACAACCAGATTAGGGATCAGGCGGAGGAACTGAGGAGTGAGGATGCTGATTTTTTTCTCACGCGAATGACTCCACAGCTGTTGATAGGTGTTGATAATTTTTTTTTACTTGGTGGGACCCAACGGGACCTACTTTAGCATCTCCCACTCACACTAACCATTGTGAAAAGAGACTTAACTAGTTCTACCTACACTGGGCCCCACCTTTATTGTCCAGTGCTCACACATACATTGAGGATGCCTTATAAAAATATTTAATTTTGGTTAAGAACACACTGAGAGCTCACAATTTATGAAAAACATGTGATTCGGTTAAGCACATGTGCACTGAGTTGGTTTTTTTTTGGGGAATGCTACATACCGGAATCCCGTCCGGGACACTTGCTTATTCAAAGAGGAGCAATACATGACCATGCATGTCCCGAGCAGCAGCAGCAGCCTGTACAGGACACGGTGCCACTCCAGCATGCACGCATGGCTGACATGGGCGGCGGCGCTACGGCGCCCATGCCCGCACCGTCAACGCACTACCCCGCGCGCGACCGCGAGCTCCCATAAATTATTTTGTTACAAATGTCCACCCTATACTTAATTTCATTGCAAAACCACCTTGGCGCGCACATGTTTACCCGAACCAGCCCGTTATTATTGATATATAGCTATTATAGGTTAAGCTAGCGGAGTTATTTTTATCCAAGTACTTGTATTGGACTTATTTTTTCATGTTTCATTGAATTTTTGTGTGTATATAGCGAAACTTAGTTCAACAACGTTTAAACTCTCGTTAGCAATCTTATCTATGGAATCTTCAAGATAAGTGTTAAGGGCATCCTCAATGTGTAAAAAAGGTAACCTTAAGCAATTAATGCTGCAACAGTACATGCCTTTAAGCATTGTGGAGCTGCACCACAAGCTCCATGCTTGTAAAAACAAGCTTAAGATTAAGGTGTGACACAAGAGAATAGAATATAATTGTTACACTGTTCACAATAATAAAATATACATATCAGTTCAACTGCTAAGCTTCTAGCCATTAGACCTGGAGTCTTGGTTGTGGCCGTTGCTGCAACACTTCTAGCCGTTGGCTTCATTTGCTTGCCGCTGATACCTATAAAACAGAGGTAGAAAACCCACAAGTGAACGAGCAACACAACCTGATTCATCCATTTCACCACACCCTAAATGGATCCTTTCAACAAAACTTTTACAAATCTGCTCAATCAAAATTTCCCACAAGCCAAGCAGCAGAGAGTGATGGCCCAAACCCCCCTCATCCCCAATTTCCCACAAAATTTCCCCAATATTTGGGACCTAATTTTCTACATAATTTTCATCCTTTTGGTACTCCAACCAACTACCAGCCATATAGCCACCCTCCTCCAATCTTTCAAGGTGCTCACCGACAAGATTATTATGGGCAAACAGCTCCATCTAGCTTTCCAGGGGTTCAACTTCAAGAAAGTATGGTATGCTCACGTATAGTGAGATATGACTTAATTCTATTTAACATTATTTCTATAAATAATAAATAAGGTGCCCGCGCATCTGCGCGGGCTTCCTTTCCAGTTTACATTAAAAGCAATGTACACTTGGACAGACAAGATATAGCCATAAATCCATATTGGATAAAATTCAGAACACATGGCATGTGGGCTTCACATAGGGAAGTGATAAACAGCCACTTACCAGTCAGCAGAAAATCCATGGCCCCTACCAAGAACTATCTCTGGAGCTAGAGAGTCGGCAATCCCACATATTGTGTAAGTCCTTTCACCTTGCAACTTCTTTGCAAACCTAAAGTCCACTAGTTGAAGATGCCCTAATCGGTCGACCATAAGAATGTCTGCCGAAACACCTCTGTAAAGAATGGACCTCTGAAGTTGCATATACTACGCATTAGCACTTGAGAGAAGCATCTATGGATTAGCCTGTTAGAATAAAACCTAGAGACAAATTTTCATGTCTTAAAGTTTTCAACAAACAAAAGAAAAGTCTTACCTGATGGAGATTTTCTAGCGCTACGACAACAGAGGCTGCATAGAATCGTGCAGACGACTCATTTAGTGGTGTGTGAAGTATTGAAGCCAGTGAGCAACAAAGGCAACAATTCAGCAGTATTCCTAGGTATGATTGATCAGCACAAGTACATAGAACTTCTGGCACGCAGGTTGATTGGCTCAAAGATTTTATGAGATCCTTCTCATCAAATACGTGTGTTTCCTTATGAAGGTCTTTTACTCTCTTGATGTAAAACCTTTTTAAGCTTTTGATCTTGTCTGGTCCATGATCAGCACAGCCAAACAAAATAGGATTAGATAAAAACATAAATAATGTTTATTAGGGAATTAATTGATCCAATAATGACTTAAGGCCAAACTGATTATCATACCAGAACCTCTTAGTTGGACAAGACCAATCTCACTGCAATCAGCGGCATATATGCACATTTTCCATTCCTGTGGACATACATATAGCCGTATAAAATTTATATGCATGGTCGTATAAAATTTCAACAAAATCTCCTCTGATAAATAAACAGATGATGGAGGAAAGGAAGGGTAGTACTAACCCCCTACCAAATCAGATAGCTGCGCCTTCCCGAAGGAACTATCATCATCAGCACCATGCCCTTTAGGAACCAAGGAATCTTTGAGCCTACATAGATGCCATCCATGTGACAAAGTAAGCAATTGAGAAACATCTGCTCAGTTAACTATGTGAAAAATATTTAAGATGCAGTACTTGGAATCAGACTGGGAAACTTTTGGCAAGGGCCCAATAATTGAGTCAAACTTCTCCTTTGCAATAGTAGAACAAGTCACATCACCAACTGACATAGCAGTAAAAGCAATTGTCTCCCCAAAGAGAGCCCACTCTCCAAAGTGTCCCCCTTCATCTATCTCAAACACGTAATTACCATCTTCTCGACTTGATTGGGCCACCTTTGTTTGAGAACTAAGAAGATCCCAGGCATCTGAATTTACCTGATCTGCAGCCAATTTAAGTTTCACACGACCTCTTTGAATAATATACAAGGAAGATGCATCATCATTCTGAAAAAAAGACCACAAAATAAGTAAGCCAACATAAAGAAGAAACTCATAAGTTTGCAGAAGAACATTCTAACAATATTACTAAAGGAAACATTTTCCAGTCCAAGTACCTTGTCTACTATCATTTGACCATCCCCAAAAGTTACTTCAACAAGAGAATCAGCAAGTTGACTTAGTTGAAGCATTGTCAATCTCGTAAACAGCTCCACTGATCGGAGCAACTTTAATGATGGTATATTTGAAAACTCTGACATCAGAATTCCCCGAAAATCCTCTCGCTTTAGAGCCCATAAAGTTCCAGTAGTCACAGCACGGACTGAAGCTTGAAGTGGTTTATTATACCTGTTTTTCAACAATAGTAACTTGAGTCTATGTCCATCTGAATTGATTCAACTTTCCATCATATACATAATACATGCATAAAGAGACATAGACATACATTTTAGATTTAGTTTTAGTTTATTGTGATTAGCCATGGAAGGATCCATAATGTTATTTTCTAATGCCTTCTCATGTCATGGTATGGTAGGTTTCAGATTCATAAGTGATGATATGTTCAAAAGCTAGTGGCCATTACTAAAAGTTCTGTTGCTAAGTGTACATTTGAGTACAGTTGGATGGTCTATCACCCAAAAAATCTAAACTAAGAAAGCTGGAGAGATTACACATCAACCCACGCCAGTAGTTTGCTCTCATAAAAAATCAAATGGATTGTATATATAATTCTGGATGTTAACTAGTGGGACTAAGCTCCAAGCTTTAGAACTGTAGAAGAGACAGTAAACTGTTCAGATTAATAGTGGGCTTTATTGGCACTATGGTTTCCTATCGTTTTTGTATGCACCTGTTCATAACTATTGTACGATACTTATCTTCATTGATCTCATGAACAATTTTCGTGACTTCTTAAAACATGGTGCAAAAAATCAGAGCAATATAATATACTAAAGGGCAAGTGAATACAAATCTCACATTAGTGCTAGCTCCCCAAAGGAAGATAGTTTGTCAGCAGTATACCGATGTAGAACCTTCGTAACTTCCTTTCCATCTTCTTCCTGCTTTTTTTTTATCATTTCACCAATTTATACTTCAAAATCACTGAATAAAGGTTAAAGAACAAATTTTGTTTTATCTAAGTGATTAAACCCGTCTGAATAGAAGCACATTTTTCTTTCTTCTTATTTAAAAAAACACTCCAGAGGTTTCCAATTAAATGTGCCAATCACAAGGTTAAATTCATAGTGTGGACAAAATAGGAAATTCAATCTTGAAAAAAATGACTACTATTTTTAACTCAAAAAATGATCAAAATGACAAGTACAGAACAATGGAGGGTGTAGTTTTAGCGCCCTATGCAAAAAGCATCTTAAGAAAATATCACATTAAATAAATGTGAATAAAAATGGATACCTGAATAGCTAGCACTTCGAACTCGCCACTCCCAACTACATAGAAGCACTCGCCTTCACCGCCCTGCATCACATAATCCCACTATTAAATAATTTCTTAAAAGCCAGAAAAAAAGATCATCGGAGTACCAGTAAAATAAATAAACATAGAAGATAAGAACCTGCTGCACCACTATATCCCCAGCTTTCACCTCAACTCTTTGCATGCAATCAAGTAAAACATGGCACTGCGAGTCAGTGAGCTTCCTGAAGAGGAAATGGTCGTGTAGTATCCGCTCAATATGTGCCTTCATATCATTTTTGTTAACTCGTCAGTAATAGGATATCAAGAACTCCTGAACTAATACAAAGTTCAACAATGATGGAAATTGGTGACCTTACTTGCTCTTCCCATGTCTTCCGATGCGATGGGGATGGAGGGACCCATAATCGACCATTTTCCAGGGAACTTTCAAGTGCTCTCAGCCGAGCACGTGATAGATCTTGCCTGGAACGCTGGTTCTTGGGATTCAGACTTATTGTCGATGGTGATTCTGAGCCTACCAATTCTACGACTTGTTGGGAAGGTTGTAAAGATACTTTCATTACAGTTTGAGTACATTCCATCTAGTAAAAGAATGAGGATTATTCATGGAACCAAATGAAACCAGTGCAGTGGAAATAATATAAGTAAAAGATGAAAATTCCATACATCAGTTAACCCGTTAATATGAACAACTATTATTGTAATGTCATCTGTACGAGTTTCATACTGTAGCCAGAGGCGATAGGATTCAGCAACAATTGCAGCGCACGCATCACGAGGATCCTTGTATTTAGCAATCTGCAAATTCAATACTGTAAGAAGTAAATAAAACAATTCATTTCACAAATCTAAAATTATCTGAAAAATAGTTAACAGAATTGTTTGGGCTCTTTAATAAATAAGTTGATTAATTTTGATAAACATTGTGGGGAAATCTTATCCAACAAATTGGTACAGAGGAAAAGGGAAATCGATGAATTAAAATGCACGCAGAATATTAGGGGGGCCTTCCCTACTGTTTCAAAGTAAATGATTATTGAGAACTGAATTCTTATACTGTGGGGGAATCTCTGTATCTCTACTACTGAAGGGAATCACTTTAGGATCTCAGAACATAATTGCAACTTATGCAGAAGGTAGATAGAACATACCATGTCGACAACAGTTTGACTAGAAAGAAACTCAAAAACTCCATCACTAGCAAGAACAAAGAATGGATGGTTGGCATTGAGCTCCAGGATAAAAATCTCAGGATTAGCGACAACGCCAATAGATTCAGCGACAGAATCTCCAATGCTGCGAGTAAAAGCAGTTCCTGGATACATGCCATTTTGCACCCACAACCTTGGAGGATCACCGTCATCACTTTCCTCGGTGCCCCAACACTGTACATCTGGGTTCTTTAGCCCCTCTATCTGATCCAAAGTCATAACCCTAGCACCACACTCCTTGACCCTTTCAAGCTCATCAGTCCTGTAGGGTGTTTGATCTATGGACAGGTCAACAGCAACAACATCTTCCCCTCTTTTTTCGGCAATAACAGCACGTGAATCACCCGTATTCGCAATGTAAATAGTTTTGCCCCTCACCAGCACAGTGACTGCAGTAGTACCACTCATAGAATCATCTAAGCTATCTGCATGAAGCTGTGAATTTGTTGCCAAGAAAGCAGAATGAAGAGCCTGAACAGCATCAGTACGGAACCGGTCATCTCTGAGCAGGTTTTCGCATAGTCTTCGCTTTACAAATTGTGAGCACTGAGCTCCATATTCTCCATGGCCATCAAATACACCAAAGAAATGGTCATCAGGGCTTGTTCCAAATGGAGTATGTATACAAAAACTGTCTTGGTTTGGCTTGTCCAATGATTCTGGGTAGTAGCCTCTTTGAGACAAGTAGGAATATCTCAGGTCATAATTCCCCAATGGGATTCGAACTTTACGTGAACCTTCCGGTGGAAGAAATTGTGATGAGACCCTTGAGAGTCGATTGATACCAACATTAGAGTCCCTTGTAATGTTCATTTGGTGCAATCCATCATCATCTTCCTCTAGGTCATCAGAAGAAGCATCTGAAGCACTAGAATCTGTCTTTCCCCTAACCCGGTTTGATTTTCCCCTTGACTCTCTTGGGGAGTCAGGTGTTTGTCCAAAGCATCCACAGTCACAGAAGCACAAACTGCCCTTATAATGTGGACATGAACACACCTTAGAAGGTGAGCAGCCCATCAGATGTTAAACCAGCTGGGTAAGAGCCAAGAAGCACAAAGAACATGAAACTAAGATATCTCCACCCCAGTTATGAACTATGCAAGCACGTGTGCTGACACTGCCAAACAGAGGAAACTCTGAACTTGTACAGAATCTGAGGATCTTTAAGAGCAGCCACAACTTATATTGATGATGATGCTTACTTCTTTATAAAGCATAAAGCCTCTTTCTTAATCCAACAACTGAAATGGAGGAACCTGTAAACCGTCTAATGTTCACCTGAATTTTTTTTTTAAAAAAAGAGAAGTCAGTTATAGCTAGAGAATAACTTATAACCGACCTACTGTCAGATGGATTATTTTATAAAAATCTAGTTCACAAAAGTATTACAAGCAACACTTTGAAGAGAAAAGTGCAACCACGACATTACGGATATACGAAAATAAAGGAGATAAATAGACATTCTTTGATCCAATCATCCTTTGACAACAGTAACAGCAACTCTCCTCTTTTTTGTGTGTATGACATAAGGCAGAGAGGTGACCAGTAAAGCATGCAACTGCTATACTAGAGAATTTTCAGAGGATAAAAACTGACATGGAAAAATTAAATTTAATTGTACTGTCAACTGAATGGATGAAAAATCAGTCTCGATCAAAATTTAACATAATAGATATCTATGGAAGTTCTGAAAAAAGTATTTGGGTACAAACATTCCTCGCCATCAGATTTGATAAACAAAACACTGACCTAAAAATTATTTTGACAGAAACTGATATATATGTCCAAGTTCTAGAAATATGGTAGAACTCTAGGCTACATCCAAGACAAGATAACGCACAAAAGGAAAAGTACTAATGCCAGAAACAGGTCTAAGTCATTGGCCTCTAGAACTGACATGCATGTGCACTACAAAACTACTGGACAAGTTCAAAACGACATGCAGAAGAATTCTGATAGTGACAGCGCCAAGCCAGGAGCATCATTTACAACCTTATCACAAAACCCCTTAGAAGTAGAAATAATTAAATATTTCAATGAACATAAAGAAGGGAATAATCGCAGTTGTATGTGAAAGACAGAAATTTTCTTTTTTCTTTTTTTTTCTTTGTGAATGGTATCTTTATCTTCTGGACATTTAAAAAAAAACTGTGAGCTTATTCTTTATCAATAACTCCAGACTGTTAAATAGTACATATAATCTTTTGCCGGGTCAAATAGTACATATAATCAGAGATGAAGAGAATTACCACACTACAAAATAGCACGAAAATTGTAACAGATTCTCATCTTATAACGCTATATAAGACAACTGAACTCACTGTATAATGCTATAAGACAAATTTCCCAAAAACGAAAAAGTTTGTGAGCATTTCTCCTTTTAAAAGCGATTTTCTTACTCCAATTAAGCCTACAGACTAAACAATGCTCTAGCCTCCAAATGGATAAAGGTGCATGCATTTGCTCAGCATGAGTGTTTAGTTGGACCAGTCAGTTACAGTGTGGAAAAAAAAAAGTTGAGAGCAACTTTATCGTGAGAGGTAGAGCAGTCCCATGGACAGAAAAAATGCAGGTGACGTGACAAAGCCTCGATCAACCATTTCCTTGAAATCCTAAATCGATGTCATTATAAACCAATGCTGCTACTGACAAGATGCTACGGAAAAGAAAACAAAAGGGAGTATTCAGGACACAAGAAGCAGATGATATTTCTTTCATCTCTGCAAAGTGGATGCTACCACTACTGCAAGAGAATGGAAGAACAGGCTCTATCCTCTGCATCTTGAGATGCAACTAGCACCCTACAGGCTACCACAGTTGATTGAAAGACAGAAGCTTTACAGTCACGGGTGTGTGGAAAAAAAGGGAAAAAGAAAAAAAGTTAAGGGGAGTTCAGAGAAGAGAGTCCCCACTCTGGAGTATCACGGCAATTGCATGCAAACCGAATTGCCAAGCAACCCCTCTGCTAAAGACCACTACCAGTTAGTATCTTGGTAGGGAGAAAAAGAAAAGGAAAATAAAGAAGAGGGAAAAATCGAACAAAGTAAAAAAGTATTCCACTGCAAGAAGCCAAGAGAACCTGACAAGACATGAACAGATAAAAAAGAAAGAACATTCCACGATTCATGAGTACAAACAGAGCTTAATCAATCCCCGCAAAAAAAAAAAACAGAGCTTAATCAAGAAGTAACTAACTTACAGCGGCAAAGATCGCCGAAGACGGATGAGGAGAACTGGAGAAGGTGAAGAAGAAGTCGGGGAGGAAAGGAAGAGGAAGAGCAAAAGGGGGGAATTTTTGTGAGGTTGAGCAGAGAGAGGAAGAAAGAAAGAAAGAGAGACAGAGAGAGAGAGAGAGAGGAAGGTGGCAGCAAGCAAGGCACACAGGAACAGCGAAAGGGAGAGAGAGACTGCGGTTTGGTGCGTGCGGTGGAGGTGGAGGTGGAGGAGAGGAGAGGAGGAATCGGTGAAGGGGATTAATGCAGTGGCAGTGCAGTGCAGGGGAAGACGAAGGAGAAGAGAGGAGGTGGTGGGAATCCAACGACGAGTCGCTGTGCGGAAGAATTGGATTGCTTGCGTTTGCGTTGCGTTCAGCCTCAGCCGGTGACAACCCCACTGTCTTCGATGATGCTTGGTTGAGGGAGCTCATTACCATATTATTATTAACAATGTATTCATTAAAGAAAATAAAAATAATTAATATGATTTTTTAACAACTTTTTGTCATAACCCTAGCACCACACTCCTTGACCCTTTCAAGCTCATCAGTCCTGTAGGGTGTTTGATCTATGGACAGGTCAACAGCAACAACATCTTCCCCTCTTTTTTCGGCAATAACAGCACGTGAATCACCCGTATTCGCAATGTAAATAGTTTTGCCCCTCACCAGTACAGTGACTGCAGTAGTACCACTCATAGAATCATCTAAGCTGTCTGCATGAAGCTGTGAATTTGTTGCCAAGAAAGCAGAATGAAGAGCCTGAACAGCATCAGTACGGAACCGGTCATCTCTGAGCAGGTTTTCGCATAATCTTCGCTTTACAAATTGTGAGCACTGAGCTCCATATTCTCCATGGCCATCAAATACACCAAAGAAATGGTCATCAGGACTTGTTCCAAATGGAGTATGTATACAAAAACTGTCTTGGTTTGGCTTGTCCAATGATTCTGGGTAGTAGCCTCTTTGAGACAAGTAGGAATATCTCAGGTCATAATTCCCCAATGGGATCAGAACTTTACGTGAACCTTCCGGTGGAAGAAATTGTGATGAGACCCTTGAGAGTCGATTGATACCAACATTAGAGTCCCTTGTAATGTTCATTTGGTGCAATCCATCATCATCTTCCTCTAGGTCATCAGAAGAAGCATCTGAAGCACTAGAATCTGTCTTTCCCCTAACCCGGCTTGATTTTCCCCTTGACTCTCTTGGGGAGTCAGGTGTTTGTCCAAAGCATCCACAGTCACAGAAGCACAAACTGCCCTTATAATGTGGACATGAACACACCTTAGAAGGTGAGCAGCCCATCAGATGTTAAACCAGCTGGGTAAGAGCCAAGAAGCACAAAGAACATGAAACTAAGATATCTCCACCCCAGTTATGAACTATGCAAGCACGTGTGCTGACACTGCCAAACAGAGGAAGTTCTGAACTTGTACAGAATCTGAGGATCTTTAAGAGCAGCCACAACTTATATTGATGATGATGCTTACTTCTTTATAAAGCATAAAGCCTCTTTCTTAATCCAACAACTGAAATGGAGGAACCTGTAAACCGTCTAATGTTCACCTGAATTTTTTTTTTAAAAAAAGAGAAGTCAGTTATAGCTAGAGAATAACTTATAACCGACCTACTGTCAGATGGATTATTTTAAAAATCTAGTTCACAAAAGTATTACAAGCAACACTTTGAAGAGAAAAGTGCAACCACGACATTACGGATATACGAAAATAAAGGAGATAAATAGACATTCTTTGATCCAATCATCCTTTGACAACAGTAACAGCAACTCTCCTCTTTTTTTTGTGTGTATGACATAAGGCAGAGAGGTGACCAGTAAAGCATGCAACTGCTATACTAGAGAATTTTCAGAGGATAAAAACTGACATGGAAAAATTAAATTTAATTGTACTGTCAACTGAATGGATGCAAAATCAGTCTCGATCAAAATTTAACATAATAGATATCTATGGAAGTTCTGAAAAAAGTATTTGGGTACAAACATTCCTCGCCATCAGATTTGATAAACAAAACACTGACCTAAAAATTATTTTGACAGAAACTGATATATATGTCCAAGTTCTAGAAATATGGTAGAACTCTAGGCTACATCCAAGACAAGATAACGCACAAAAGGAAAAGTACTAATGCCAGAAACAGGTCTAAGTCATTGGCCTCTAGAACTGACATGCATGTGCACTACAAAACTACTGGACAAGTTCAAAACGACATGCAGAAGAATTCTGATAGTGACAGCGCCAAGCCAGGAGCATCATTTACAACCTTATCACAAAACCCCTTAGAAGTAGAAAGAATTAAATATTTCAATGAACATAAAGAAGGGAATAATCACAGTGTATGTAAAAGATTTTTTTTTTTTTTGTGAATTGTGAATCTTCTATCTTCTGGACATTTAAAAAAGAACTGAGAGCTTTATTCCTGGTTATCCAATAACTCCAGACTGTTAAATGTACATATAATCTTTTGCCGGGTCAAATAGATACATATAATCAGAGATGAGAGAATACCACACTACAAAATAGCCACCGAAAATTGTAACAGAACTCATCTTATAACGCGTATATTAAGACAACTGAACTCACTGCTATAATGATGCTATAAGAACAAATTTCCCAAAAACGAAAAGTTTTGGTGAGCAGGTTCTCCTTTTTATAAAGCGATTTTTTACTCCAATTAAGCCTACAGACTAAACAATGCTCTAGCCTCCAATGGATAACAGGTGCATGCATATTGGTCAGCATAAATGTTTAGTCTTGGACCAGTCAGTTACAGTGTGAAAAAAAAAGTTGGAGCAACTTATAGTCGTGAGAGGTAGAGCAGTCCCATCGACAGAAAAAGATGCTTAGTTGAGCCAGGGTGGAACGACAAAGCCTTCCGCATCAACCATTTCCTTGAAATCCTAATCGATGTCATTTAAAAACCAATGCGCTACTGACAAGATGCTACCGGAAAAGAAAACAAAAAAGGAGTATTCAGGACACAAGAAGCAGATGACTATGTTCTTATCATCTCTGCAAAGTGGATGCCTACCACTACTGCCAAGAGAATGAAGAACAGGCGTCTATCCTCTGCATTCTTGAGATGGCAACTAGCACCCTACAGCAACTTTACAAGTTATTTGAATAGACAGAAGCTTTTACAGTCACGGGCTATACGTGTGGAAAAAAAGGAAAAGAAAAAAAGTTAAGGGGAATTCTAGAGAAGAGAGGTCCCCACTCTGGAGTTATCACGGCAATTGCATGCAAAACCGAATTGCAAGCACCCCTCTGCTAAAGACCACTACCAGTAGTATTTGGTAGGGACGAAAAAGAAAAGGAAAATAAAGAAGAGGAAAAATCGAACAAAGTAAAAAGCATTCCACTGCAAGAAGCAAGAGAACCTGACAAGCATGAACAGATAAAAAAGAAAGAACATTTCTCCACGATTCATGCGTTACAAACAGAGCTTAATCAATCCCCGCAAAAAAAACAGAGCTTAATCAAGAAGAGTAACTAACTTACAGCGGCAAAGATCGCCCGAAGACGGATGAAGAAACTGGAGAAGGTGAAGAAGAAGTCGGGGAGGAAAGGAAAGAGGAAGAGCAAAAGGGGGAATTTTTTTGTGAGGGTGAGCAGAGAGAGGAAGAAAGAAAGAAAGAGAGACAGAGAGAGAGAGAGAGAGGAAGGTGGGCAGCAAGCAAGGCACACAGGGAACAGCGAAAGGGAGAGAGAGACTGCGGTTTGGTGCGGTGCGGTGGAGGTGGGAGGTGTGAGAGAAGAGGAGAGGAGGAATCGGTGAAGGGATTAATGCAGTGGCAGTGCAGTGCAGGGGAAGACGAAGGAGAAGAGAGGAGGTGGTGGGAATCCAACGACGAGTCGCTGTGCGGAAGAATTGGATTGCTTTGCGTTTGCGTTGCGTTCAGCTCAGCCGGTGACAACCCCACTGTCTTCGATTGATGCTGGTTTGAGCGAGACTCATTACCATATTATTATTAACAATGTATTCATTAAAGAAAATAAAAATAATTAATATGATTTTTTAACAACTTTTCTATTATTTTTTATAAAAATTATATCGTCCAGTAGTTTAAGAAGTGTACGCACAAAAGATGAATAAGTATAGGTTAGGAAAGGGCAGTACCTAGCACATCCTCTCTGGTAACTCAAAAAGTTTGAACAAATATATAATTAATTTTTTTAAAAAAAACACAGGAGAACAACGTTTCATTTCGTTAAGGGAAAGAAACACTCAGTAAAGAGCATTTACAAAGAATGAGAGTACCGAAACCCTCCCACCGAAACACACGCCCAAACCACACCAGGGAGCGCTAGCTACCCAGGTTTACCATACTACTAAAAAGATTTTGGAGGGAAGAAGCTCCTGCAAAACACCAAAGGTTGCCCTTGTTCTCTACCACTTGCAAGATTATCGTAACTCTAGAATTGGCTCCATTGAAAATACAATTGTTTCATGAAATTGAAACTTGAAAATAGTAGGAAACGGAATGATGTTTCCAAATTTTCCATGCCACCAAGGTAACCAACGAATCAATCCCTTTGCGCAACCCTTTGCGCACCTCCTTCAGCCAATCTTTAGTAGCTTTGCTCCACCATCTCAAGAAAAGATTATTCAAAGGTTGAGGCGCTACATCGGATAACCTCAATCTCAAGAAGAGTGTCATCCACACTTGGTGAGAAAAAACGCAGGAGATTAGAACGCGTTGGATGGATTCTTCACTTTGATCACAAGGGGGACATACCACAGGGTGCTACAGACCTCGCTTAGCAAGTCGATCAGCTGTCCAACATCTATTATTAATAACCAACCAAATAAAGAACTTGCACAGGAGAGGAGCCCAACTCTTGCAAATGCGTTTCCAAGGAGTAAACTTCATTGATCCAGGAAATAAGCTTCATAGGTAGATTTACACGTGTATATACCATCAACGATGAGCTTCCAAACATGTTGATCTTGGACATCTTGTATCAGAACCACATCTTCTACCAAATCCCAAATGGCCAAGTACTAAAAAAGAACCTGGACCGATAGCCCTCCATGAATATCAGGAACCCATCTTCTGTTTATCAATGCTTGTGCCACGGTACGTTACTTCCTTGCACTCTTAGGCTGTGTTCGGCACCCCTTCTTCCCAACCCATCTCCCTCGTTTTACACACGCACGCTTTTCAACTGCTAAACGATGTGTTTTTATGCAAAAAGTTTTTATACAAAAGTTGCTTAAAAAATCAAATTAATCCATTTTTCAAAAAATAGCTAATACTTAATTAATCACGCGCTAATGGACCGCTCTGTTTTCCGTGCATACTGTTTCGGTTTGGAACCAGGCACGCCGAACCCAGCCTTAGGGATCAAGGCAAATAAATTAGGGGCCAGCTCTGCTACTATTTTCCCTTTAGCCACCTATCACTTTTTGATTTCCAATTTAAATTCTCTATTCTCGTGAGAGTTTGTGTACATTTTAGATTCCAACGAATTTCTACTTCAATAGGTAATATGATGAATGATGATAGAAAATTTTATAACTGAGCTGTAAAATATATAATATCTATGTACTGACTTTTTTTAAAAGATGAATATGTCTTGTCCATATGTATCGTTGACACCACGTTTTATGCTATGAAGGTCTTAAAATACCTCGTCTATGTTGAAATCGCATCTTTGTTTTCATCATCTTTGACACAATGTTATTCAAAACAGCCAATTGCATTACCCGTGATTATAACGTACCATTCAACATTTCACAGAGATTTTGTGACATAAAAACATGTGGCGCTTATGTGGCCAACATGTCATTAGTAAAGGTGTAGTTTTGTGCAAAATTACAACCTTTCGTTAATTGACATGTGAAACACTGCTTTTCACACACAACATCAACTTATCAATACAAGCTTAGGTTCTTTTTTGGCAGCATATGCTCCCATTGCCTGTTTGTTCACTTATCAATCCCAATCAAAATTTCAATTTTGAAACTTAGTTTTAATTTTGAAGTTGATTTTGTTGTTTTTCATTATAGTCTATTTTCTCAATATTATATTTCAATCACTACGAATTCACATCTATAAATTATTTTTTTATAATTTGTTCATTTTTATGCTGCTTATCAGCCGTAGCTCAAAGTTCTATCATCGCAGTCGCTAACGATTTTATGATCCCACGCTAAGGCCTTGTTCGGTTAGGCTTGGATTAAATTCGGACCGGGAATGACAAGTGTAGTAAGAAATTTATGATAGATACAATGAGAAACCGGTATTTATTCTGGGCCGGGAACCATTTTACTTATGATAGAGACAATAATTAATAGACCGGGAATCAATCCACTAGTCAAGAGGTATGGAACTAATCCCGATCTCTTATTGTCCTTATCATGAGTAAATTGGTTCCCGGCCTGAATTTAATACCGGTCTCTCATTGTTTCTATCATAAATTTCTTACTATACTTATTATTCCCGGCCCGGATTGAATCCAAGCGTAACCGAACAAGGCCTAACAGAAAATTAAACTCCGTCATTTTAGAAAACTTGACCTTATAATTGCAACCTAAATTGTGAAATCTACGTCAATCAATTAGCTGGATACTTTTACTATGCTGATCATTTAGTTGAGGCTTGGGAAGTTTGAGCTACCAAACATTGCAATATCCCTTGTTACTCTTGCTAATCCAATCATCCAAATTTAGTTAAATGGCCACAGATCTGCAAGGAACTTACTACAAACATAAAAATCCAAAAAGTGTAAAGCAGAAAGGCAGCTACCATTGCCATGGCCCATAGGTGAAATCTGACAAGAAATACCTTGTCGGCACCTCCTATGCTATGCTCCTTCTAAACACTGATATCTTCTCTCTCCCAGTTGGTGACCCGTTCACTCAATCTACAGTGCCACAACACAGTACTCGATCCATTGCACAGCTAGGACTAGGGTATATATGTGTGTGTTAGTACTAATTTGATTAGTGTCAAACTGTTTAGGTATAATAATATTAGTTGTGCCACAATGATAATTGTAGCTCGATCTCGCTGCAGTTTTTTTAGGCCTATTTAGGGGAGCTTCTACCTATTGTAATTTCTCCCAGAATTAGAAACTCCCCCAAACAATCTAGTCTTTAGTTCAAACTCTAATAAGCTGTAGTTGTAGAATCTAGAAAATGAACTAAAAGCCAGAAGCTGGAAAACCCAGCTTTTCCAGATTCTCAGAAGCTGGCTATCAACCAGCTACTTCTCACAAAGCTCTCCAAACATGCTCTTAATATACATATCATATAATCATTTGTTAAGTCACAATTTTCCTATGAGTGACTAGCAACTTGCCAAATTTAAAGTTAGGCGAAGCAGAGGAAAGTGTCTACGCTAGTTAACGAATGCATAAGTCAGGAAAAAAAAAACATTTTTCTTTTTGTTGAATCTAAATATATATCTATAGTGTGAAATAGGACTGACCCATTAGATGCATGGTACAACTAGTATGGTAGATGATTATTGCTAGTTCACTATAAGATCTAGTAAGTTACACCGATACTATGGTACGGATGCACGATACGCCATTGCAGGTTAAAAATAATATAAACATGAAGAAACAAAAGGTTAAGATTTTAAATATAGAGGAGGCGGCAATTCAATTTAATTTAATCAATAGGACGATCAAACAATCCCTCCGCCTAAAAATATAAAAATATAAAGTGCATTAATTTTTGCACGATAATACTTTGATCATTGGTTTGTTTCATTATATAGCATTAACAACTACAGAATTAATATTACATGGAGGTATTTTCAAATATGCAAATATGAATTTAACGGTATTACTTGGATCATGTAACACTAAACAAATATATTGATGCCTTAGTTATTAATCAAAAGTTGCATATATTTTTTTCGGGAAAAAGTTGTACATATTAATATATCTAAATACACGCATGTCGTTTTATATTTTGAACATGGGATAACTTTGATTTAGGCTTGATATCCATACTAGAAGTGTCGGCGAAGTATTAATTAAGATAAGTATATCCAGAATTAATTTATTATTTTGAAAAACTGAAAATCACCTATATGTGTCCGGTTCGTACCCAAGAGTATCCGATACGGGAAATGTCAGGTTTTAGAAGTATCCAGATACCAGAGACCGAGGGCCCTGTTCACTTTGATGCCATTTTCAACCTTACCAAATTTTGGTAAAGTTGCCAAAAAAGTTGCTACATTTAGTTTGCTGCCAAATTTTGATAACTATAGGCCTATTTGGTTCTCTACCCTACCAATTAACTGGTAATGCCAAAATCTAGGTAAATTTTGGCACTACTAATTTTTTTGGTAGGGCAAAGTTAGCTAGTCTATGTTTGGTTTAATACCAATAGAAAGCCAAAAAATAGTATGAGAGTAAAGAAGATTCTAGAATGTAGCCAAATTGAGCGTGGGCACTACCAATTGTTTGGCTTCAATCCAAACTAGCATGTTTACTATTAAAGTTACCAAAATTTTGGTAGGGTCACGTTTTGGCTTCAATCCAAAACGGCCCTATATAAGAAATCCTGCTAAAATTTTGACAACTATACTAAAATTTTAGCATTGCTAAAATTTGGTAAGGTTTTTTTTGGCATCAAAGTGAACAGACCCAATCATAGGAACTGAGCCACTGAGGACAATGGAATGTTGGTATCACCAAATCAATTAAATGCTTTAGGTACACCGTCCAAACAGTTTGAAATTTTGGAATATTTGATTAATTTTGAATTAACAAACCTCCGAATTATCTGCTATCCACCATCCTCTTCAGGGGGACACCAAATGTGAGAAAGTCCTCGAGCAACTACCCTGATACCCCAGTATGCTGTGATGTGATTAAACAATGATTGATCATTAAATACCTTGATAACAGTCTAATTAATTAGTCAGATAATCAGTTATTGCGAACTGGATACATAGATATTAAATTGAGCTATTTATACTAAATAAAATCAATCTGAACTCAATTACACATAGCGTTAATATATATTTAAAAAACTTGATCACTTTAGCTCCAGATTTTTCTTGCAGGGGGTGATCATTAGTACAGGAGAACTAAATAGAGTATGGTGTATTGTATTTATGCCAACAGATCAAGGGTAAGGTATTCAAATCTTCATATAAAAAATATATGCCTCCTTATACATGGTTATTTTTTTTAACAAACCAGCACAATACTATGCCAATTTCATTAAATAAAGAAACAGTAATAGCCATTTGCATGCAAAAAGTCAAAGCAGGTTCTACAGAGAGATTACAGGTTCACTACTACACAAAAGATTTTTCTAGACAACGACCCTTTTAGATTGCGTGCGGCGGTAACTCGTTCCGCATAGGAAAATCGGCTCATTTTCGCGTGCGGTCCATTTAATGAAAATGAGCCGATTTTCCAGTGCGGACCTATTATGAGAGCCGCATGGGAGAATAGTTTCCTCCTATCCACTTTAAAAATTTCCCTTTCTCTCTCCTCTCCCCTGTCAGCGCGGCTAAGTCCCCTCACTCACGCGCGCTCCTCTCTCTCTCTCACGCTTCCTCTCCTCACTCCTCACTCCTCACTTCTCTCTCCTCTCTCCTTGGTGACGACTGACGGCGATGGCGGCGAGCAGTGCGGAGGCCGGCGGGAGGCGGGCGGCGCGGAGGCCGGCAGCTGCTCATCTTCCACCTCCACTCCGCGGACCACATGGGCGTGGAGGGGCAGTTCCACTGGCTGCTGCAGACGGTGATCGCCGTCACGCTCGCCACCACGGTGCTCGGGATCCCCTGCCCCAGGAGCTTCGCCGTCAGCCTCGTCCGGTCGGCGAGCCTCGTGTTCCAGGGCGTCTGGTTCGTCGTCATGGGCGTCATGCTCTGGACGCCGGCGCTCATCCCCAAGGGCTGCTTCCTCAACCTCGAGGAAGGCCACCACGTCGTCCGGTGCCGCACCGACGAGGCGCTCCACCGCGCCAAGTCGCTCGTCAACCCCCAGTTCAGCTGGTACCTCACCGCCACCGTGGTGTTCGTCGTCGTGTTCTACCTCCACCTGACGAAGCTGTACCCGGAGGAGCCGAGGTACTTGCCGCTGGTCAAGGGCGGCGGCGGCGGCGGCGACGGCTGGATTAGGGTTAGGGTTTTGGTTTTGATTTTCTTTTTTTATTATTATTTTAATTTTTTATTTTCCCGTGCGAGTGGCTTAAGCGTCCGCACGCAAAAATCTCGATTTTCGCAGACTCTTCGTTCCATACGGGCGAAACGCACATGAAAATGAGTTTCGACCGCACGGGAAAATTGTTAGTGTAGTAGTGGTTAGAAATTACGGTGGTGACCCCGCCAACTGATGTTTTGCGTCCACCATCACCCGCGTCTTTCCTTCCTCTCCTTAATCTTGCCCAAGAGGGAAGTCACTGGGAGCGATCTATATGTCAAAAGACTCCTATTTGAACTCCTGATTCTGAAGGGGTATAGTGGAATCTTCTTCAAAAGAAATATTTAGGAGAAAAACATTTACGTACCTAGGTAGAAGCTAGACCAGGTGACCCATTATTTGAACTGGTCTACGTAAAGTGAGAGAAATTCTTTCAATTAAGTTGATTCCAATTGAAAGATGGTTCACAGATCTAGTTACGAGAGGACACATGATTAGGACAAACGCCACTCAATTTCCAATAACCCATGACCCGTGTTGTACAATATTGTGAGAACAAACGTTGCACATAATGAGCATCATATCACTTAATATTTCTCGTTAGTGCATAAAGTCTCATAGCATGGAACCACACATAGTACAGTCGATGTGCAACTTTCTCAAGACAACAGCTCCTTTAAATGGAATTTACATCAATTTTTTTTCATCCAATCGATGTATACAACCCTTTCTATGGTAACCAACCCATGAATAAGACCTTATGGTCTCTTAAAATATTGTTAAATGTTAAGGCCTTTTTCTACTTACATCATGGGTAATTCTAAACGAAAGATAATTTAGCCAAGAGACAATTCATCGGTATCCAGTTTTATGGTTTTTGCAACATCAAGGAAATTATCCAATATCTTTTCTTTGATTGTCCACGAGCTCGTTTTGTGTGGCGAGTAATTCATATAGCCTTTGGGTTAAATCACCCAAATAATGTTCCACATATATTTTGAAGATTGGCTACCAAGGATTAGTGAGGTAGAGAACAAGAAAAAAAATCACGGGGCAACTGCTCTTTGGTTAAATAGAACTGATATTGCTTTCGAAAAAAAAACTATCTCTAAAACTACAATGGTGATTTTTTTATATGCTCTTTGTGGCTACACCTTTGGGTCTTTAATCCAGAAGGAGGCATGGTGACCAGTGGTCGTTACTTGTCAGAGGGGGAGACAATAGAGGTGTGTTCAACACCCATAGATGGAAATCTATCAACAGGACATGTGCAAGTTGAAATGTTGGGTTCTTCTAATTACTTGTTAAGCTTGTTGCATATTTATGTTTTCGTAGTGGTGTGAAACAATTGTAATAGCTGATTATAGCTTTCTACATCTTAGATAGAATGGCCGGTTTATCTGTTATATATCTTTCAAAAGAAAAGATAAGCCTTATGAATCCAACCGAAAAACTAACACACTTTTGGTATGAGGTTGAAATTATTTTTTAAAGATAATGATGTGGGGTACACCATACACGGTACCTAGGTACAATAAGGTGGGCCTTTGTTAATTGGCCCGGAGTAGGGTAGGCCAAAGGCCTATCCGGATGGACTTATAATCTAAGAAATGCTTTAAGTTAAGAATATAATTAATCTTATCCAATGTAAATAGATGGTAGGTACTCGGATATCTGGGGATCCCGAGGTCTATCCATAGCCGGTCCCTTACCTGTATATAAGGGGGACCGGAAACCCTAATTTGGGTGATCGCTATGTGCTATTCTCAACATTATATAGTGAAATCCTAAAACATATCTAATCCACATAATTGGACTATGGTATTACCTCCTGTTGAGGATCTGAACCAGTATGATCTTTGTGTTACCATCTCTCCATGATCTTGTGCACCTCGTAAGTATTATTGCCGAGCTCTAGAATTGAAAAATGGATAGAAATTCGATCTTTATGTCCACAAGTATATAGACGCAGTCAAAAGTTACATGAGTACTTAGACTCTAAGTCTCATAATTGAGATACACCGAAGAAAAGACTAGAAAACTAAACTTCAATTCTTTCATGCCTCATTTCAACCTTGCTCCTTTGTTATGAAGCAACAACCATCATATCACTTGTTTAGTTTGAAACTTTGATGTCATAATTGTTCAGCTAGATACTAATCTTCTGCTACCTGATAAACTCTTTCATGCAAAACTGCACTAAGATGATCTCGAGAAGCATTCTAGACTCCTACAAACCTTCATCGACATTCCGTGTACATAGAAACTCCATCAACCGGCAGTTGACGGCCCTAGTGGAACTCCCTGCCTCAAGTGCAGCCAAGCCTGGGAAGAAGGGCGGGGAGATGCTAAACTAGCCCGTCGCCATTCCGCTTCCATGCCATTTCGTTGTTGCTGCAACCACCGCGACCTCTCCTCCTTGCACACTCCAACCAATTGACACTTCATCTTTTTCTGATGCCGCTAGCAACACCACATTAGATATGTCGTGTTAGAGTTTGTGTCGAATATATATACAAAGTCGGTTACAGTTTAAGACTTGGAGTTGTACTAGGTATAGAACTAGAGTAAGAGTTGGACTCTATCATAGGATCTCTCTTAAATAAAGGGGCGGACCTATTGTAACTGCATGGCGACTTAGCATAGGCGAGAGGGAGCAGCTGCCGGCGTCGACCAACCATGAGTCATTGTAACTCTAATACGCTGTAATATGCTAGATCGGGGAGGAGCGCCCGTGATCAGGGCCCCGAAGATGTAGTCCTCGGTTGAACTCCGTTATCAAATATCGTGCCTTGATGTCGTCATCGTGTTTGGATCTCCTATGGCATTTCTTTTGCGTTTGGTTATCGATGTGATTTCGGGGCCGGTTTTATAATATGTCATGCTGCCATGATTGTTGTATATTGTTGTTCAATCCAGCTGTGGGCATAAGAAGAGGGACGAGACTAGTACGCTCAACCACCTTGTTGCCGTCAACCAAGTCGATACCAACCATACGCCAACCAAGTCACCACCTCTGTGTATATTGGATCCCTATGCCACTGAGCTCCCAGCTGCCAATGACATAAAAGAGACGTTACCACCCGTAACACGGCCACAACCATCGAGATGCCACCACGTCCGCATCTTGAGAGTTGAGATGTTGCCCTTGACAACCTCCAACCCTACTTGGATCTCAATGTCCCCATCAAGAAGCACCAGGTTCTCTCTCCTACTGTTGCCACCACCACCACCAACTTCAGCCATGACCACCTAATTTATCTGCATCCGTCGCCGCCAGCTTCAGCCGCTAGAGGCATGGCCAGAGGTGCCCCGCACGTGGCCAAATCCACCCCTCCTCGCGACTAGGACACCGCCATCATTACCTTGAAAATGAGTTTCGACCGCACGGGAAAATTGTTAGTGTAGTAGTGGTTAGAAATTACGGTGGTGACCCCGCCAACTGATGTTTTGCGTCCACCATCACCCGCGTCTTTCCTTCCTCTCCTTAATCTTGCCCAAGAGGGAAGTCACTGGGAGCGATCTATATGTCAAAAGACTCCTATTTGAACTCCTGATTCTGAAGGGGTATAGTGGAATCTTCTTCAAAAGAAATATTTAGGAGAAAAACATTTACGTACCTAGGTAGAAGCTAGACCAGGTGACCCATTATTTGAACTGGTCTACGTAAAGTGAGAGAAATTCTTTCAATTAAGTTGATTCCAATTGAAAGATGGTTCACAGATCTAGTTACGAGAGGACACATGATTAGGACAAACGCCACTCAATTTCCAATAACCCATGACCCGTGTTGTACAATATTGTGAGAACAAACGTTGCACATAATGAGCATCATATCACTTAATATTTCTCGTTAGTGCATAAAGTCTCATAGCATGGAACCACACATAGTACAGTCGATGTGCAACTTTCTCAAGACAACAGCTCCTTTAAATGGAATTTACATCAATTTTTTTCATCCAATCGATGGATACAACCCTTTCTATGGTAACCAACCCATGAATAAGCAATTCGGATAAGACCTTATGGTCTCTTAAAATATTGTTAAATGTTAAAGCCTTTTTCTACTTACATCATGGGTAATTTTAAATGAAAGATAATTTAGCCCAGAGACAATTTATCGGTATCAAGTTTTATGGTTTTTGCAACATCAACGAAATTATCCAACATCTTTTCTTTGATTGTCCACGAGCTCGTTTTGTGTGGTGAGTAATTCATATAGCCTTTGGGTTAAATCACCCAAACAATGTTCCACGTATATTTTGGAGATTGGCTACCAAGGATTAGTGAGGTAGAGAGGAAAAAAAATCATGGGGCAACTGATCTTTGGTTAAATAGAATTGATATTGCTTTCGAAAAAAAATGTATATCTAAAACTACAATGGTATTTTTTTTATATGCTCTTTGTGGCTACACTTTGGGTCTTTAATCCAGAAGGAGGCATGGTGACCAGTGGTCGTTACTTGTCAGAGGGCGAGACAATAGAGGTGTGTTCAACACCCATAGATGGAAATCTATCAACATGACATGTGCAAGTTGAAATGTTGGGTTCTCCTAGTTACTTGTTAAGCTTGTGGCATATTTATGATTTCGTAGTGGTGTGAAACAATTGTAATAGCTGATTATAGCTTTCTACATCTTAGATAGAATATAATGGCCGGTTTATCTGTTATATATCTTTCAAAAGAAAAGATAAGCCTTATGAATCCACCCGAAAAAACTAACACACTTTTGGTTTGAGGTTGAAATTATTTTTTTAAGATAATGATGTGGGGTACACCGTACACGGTACCTAGGTACAATAAGGTGGACATTTTTTAATGGGCCCGGAGTAGGTAGGTCAAAGGCCAATCCGGCTGCACTTATAATCTAAGAAATGCTTTAAGTTAAGGATATAATTAATCTTATCCAATGTAAATAGATGGTAGGTACTCGGATATCTGGGGATCCCGAGGCCTATCCATAGCCGGTCCCTTACCTCTATATAAGGGGGACCGGAAACCCTAATTTGGGTGATCGCTACGTGCTATTCTCAACATTATATAGTGAAACCCTAAAACATATCTAATCCACATAACTGGACTATGGTATTACCTCCTATTGAGGATCTGAACCAGTATAATCTTTGTGTCACCATCTCTCCATGATCTTACGCACCCCGTAAGTATTATTGCCGAGCTCTAGAATTGAAAAATGGATAGAAATCTGATCTTTATATCCACAAGTAGATAGACGCAGTCAAAAGTTACACGAGTACTTATACTCTAAGTCTCATAATTGAGATACACCGAAGAAAAGACTAGAAGACTAAACTTCAATTCTTTCATGCCTCATTTCAACCTTGCTCCTTTGTTATGCCGCAACAACCATCATATCACTTGTTTAGTTTGAAACTTTGATGTCATAATTTTTCAGCTAGATACTAATCTTCTGCTACCTGATAAACTCTTTCATGCAAAACTGCACTAAGACGATCTCGAGAAGCATTCTAGACTCCTATAAACCTTCATCGACATTCCGTGCACATAGAAACTCCATCAACCGGCACTTGATGGCCCTAGTGGAACTCCCCGCCTCAAGTGCAGCCAAGCCTGGGAAGAAGGGCGGGGAGATGCTAAACTAGCCCGTCGCCATTCCGCTTCCATTCCATTTCGTTGTTGCTGCAACCACCGCGACCTCTCCTCCTTGCACACTCCAACCAATTGACACTTCATCTATTTTTGATGCCGCTAGCAACATCACGTTAGATATGTCGTGTTAGAGTTTGTGTCGAATATGTATACAAAGTCAGTTACAGTTTAAGACTTGGAGTTGTACTGGGTATAGTACTATAATAAGAGTCGGACTCTATCATAGGATCTCTCTTAAATAAAGGGGCGGACCTATTGTAACAGCATGGCGACTTAGCATAGGCGAGAGGGAGCAGCTGCCGGCGTCGACCAACCATGAGTCATTGTAACTCTAATACGCTGTAATATGCTAGATCGGGGAGGAGCGCCCGTGATCAGGGCCCCGAAGATGTAGTCCTCGGTTGAACTCCGTTATCAAATATCGTGCCTTGATGTCGTCATCGTGTTTGGATCTCCTATGGCATTTCTTTTGCGTTTGGTTATCGATGTGATTTCGGGGCCGGTTTTATAATATGTCATGCTGCCATGATTGTTGTATATTGTTGTTCAATCCAGCTGTGGGCATAAGAAGAGGGACGAGACTAGTACGCTCAACCACCTTGTTGCCGTCAACCAAGTCGATACCAACCATACGCCAACCAAGTCACCACCTCTGTGTATATTGGATCCCTATGCCACTGAGCTCCCAGCTGCCAATGACATAAAAGAGACGTTACCACCCGTAACACGGCCACAACCATCGAGATGCCACCACGTCCGCATCTTGAGAGTTGAGATGTTGCCCTTGACAACCTCCAACCCTACTTGGATCTCAATGTCCCCATCAAGAAGCACCAGGTTCTCTCTCCTACTGTTGCCACCACCACCACCAACTTCAGCCATGACCACCTAATTTATCTGCATCCGTCGCCGCCAGCTTCAGCCGCTAGAGGCATGGCCAGAGGTGCCCCGCACGTGGCCAAATCCACCCCTCCTCGCGACTAGGACACCGCCATCATTACCTGCCTCGCCACCTTAACCATTGCTATCGCTCGCACACCACCTGTTTCTCCCTCATCAGATCCATTCCTTGTCGAGCCAGCTTGCCCCGCCGCCCC
>CM020180.1:23218174-23301955 GCA_009805545.1 Oryza longistaminata | reverse complement strand
ACCTAGGTGGGGATGGGATATTACTAGTCCAATATATCTAGACAAACCCCATGTCCAATATCCCCAACTAGGTTGGGTTTTTTTTTGTGACGGTGGGAGTATAGCATAGACGGTTATTGGAAGCTTACGCATTCATTTTTATAAATACACATCCAACCTGTGTAAATATTTGGCAGATTACGGAAACTGGTATTACTGAGGAACCGATAAGTGCTCGATAGGCCAAAATCACAAATCTCTCTGTTCTCTTATGAACCGGTACTAAAGATCCAACGGCTTAGTCATTTTTAGTCTCGGTTCACCTTTTGTCAGGTGTTGTCAGGCCGCCCACGATCTTTATTCCACACTTCAGTATCGCCTCCAGCCCGAACCATTGCTGCAAAAATTTGCAAGGAGGAGGAAGGGAGGTGCTGCCAGTTTTTTTTTTTTTTTGAAAATATTTTGGTGATATTATACAAATTGAAGGGATCTAAAAGGCTAGCAACTTTATACTCTATTGATGTATGGTTAACATATTACATTTCTAGCTATATTTCTATTCGTCATTATCTCTCAAATAGATATATGGAAAAACATGAGAGAGAAAAATTGTGTAGAGAACTAAAATAAGGACAATTCATAATATTAGAAACATTTGGATAGAAATGTTTAAAAAAGACAACAAAAGAGAAATATAGAAAATGAGAAACCCATGGGTAACGTTTGATACCGATTATTCAGTTGATTGTTGCAATGGATAACAAATTATTTACTTAATTGTACGAACAAGTTAAATATTTTGAAAAAATTAAAATTAACACACAGTTTTGATAAAGTGGTCTAAGTAATATCGTAGAATTTTGTTTTGAGAGATTATAAATTTAAGAAACGTGGAGCAAATAATTCATAGCAAATGATAAGTAAACTAAAAAGAATAGATATGCGGTAGAGTCACCAGATTAATGATCCATATAAAGGAGTTTTGCCTAATTTTTAGTTTGTTGGAACGCTTGAATTAATGCTCGCTTTCCATACGAAGGTATGTGTCTTGCGTGTAATGGGAAAGAAAAAATGAGAATGTGCGTGGTATTCTCGGTTGGATATACTCCCTCCGTTTCGAAATATTTGGCACCGTTGACTTTTTAGCACATGTTTGATCGTTCGTCTTATTCAAAAACTTTTGTGAGATATGTAAAATTATATGCCTACACAAAAATATATTTAACAATGAATCAAATGATAGGAAAAAAATTAATAATTACTTAAATTTTTTAAATAAGACGAATGGTCAAACATGTGATAAAAAGTCAACGGTGTTAAACATTTCGAAACAGAGGGAGTATGATGTTCATCTGTAATCGGAATGTGTTTTAGTTGTGTTATTTTGTGAAAAAAACTAGTCCGTGGTCAATTGATCATTGATGCTGGTGTAAATGGGTTGCAATCAATTAATCTGTAGCTTGACACTTCACTATCTTCTTGATGTGTGTACAATAATGCATTTTGTCCCGGCGTTCGCCATAAGGGTGCATGAATGATTGCTTAATTATTTTTTAGATTATGTTGACGGCCAGAACTAGCTCGAAGATGGAGCTCAGATTTGCACACACACATGGTTGGCTGCGTTGAACGAAGAAAAATGCAGAAAAAATAAAAATGAAAGAGAAGTACAGAATAAATTAAGATTCGAGAACATGGGAGAAAGATTTCATGACAGCCATATATTGGAAGTTTTCAGCACATATAATTAATGCTTTCAGATTCGGCAAATGTACTTCTGAGAATATAACAAATTAAATGACCAAACCTTTGGATCAGGAGCTGAATATATTATTCGCCAGAAAACCTCAGTCACAGGGGCGCACATGCGAGAAGATCCAAATGTGCATGCGACCATGAGTTGGACTGAATTAATTAGCCGAATAAGGCAGCATTGAACCTCCTTTTTGTGTTCAATTTTATAAAATATTGTGTACTCACTCTAGGCATGAGCAAGGTTTTCCTCGCCGTGTGCGGTTACCGTACGTGTTAACCAAGCTTAATATCAGGGTACAAGAATAAGAACATGACAACCCTACCATATTTTTTTAAAAAAACAAATATTTAAAATTTCAATAAGGTTTGTTAAGTTAAATGCATTTACCACTGGGATATGGTAACCCCAGTCCAAATGGTAAGGGAAAACCTAGGCATGAGTAACACAAATCTCATGCATGTTTAATTTGAAGGGTTTGTTACAATAACTCTCACGTTTGAAGACATTTCGTTTCCATCGTGGTATGTACAGCGAACTCATCATAATTTTTTGTTCAATTACACCATCTAGCCGGCTTCGATGATTGCGATGTCCTTGGCACCCTTTTTCTCCTTGGATGCATCATTCCATCCCTTTACACTAGCATCCAAGTGAAACATTTTTCTGACGAGTTGCGATTGTATCTCACGTTGTGTCCTTCGTGGAGGTGTAGCTTTGGAGAACCTTCTTCGTGCAGGAGTGGCCATTGTTGAGTACATACATCAGCTTGGTGGTTTTAATGGTTGTGGTGAAGGCAAGATCTAGATCACAAACGACTAATTTATAGCTTAAATACTCTCCATGTTATATTTCGCTTCAGTTCGACATGTCTAGGGTTATATGATTTGTTTTCCTTTTTTTTATAGGGTTATGTGATATTTTTTTATAGAGTTATATGTTTTTTTTTCAGCGAGGTGGATTATGTAAAATTTATTCTCTTAGCATATAATAATTAAATAATGACAAAACTGTTTTGGTAGATTGTGTATTTGTGTACATTAATTAAGTTTCATTATACTTGAACAATTCAATATATGTTGGATGTCATGATATAAAGTTACTACTTACTATCACCATGTATTAGAGCAAGTTTAATAGCATAGCCAACTACTAGCTCCAAATCTCCTATATCACCTATAGTCAACTTAATAGTAAATTCATATAATAGTTACTTATAAACATATACTACACGTTTAATACATGGCCCCACCTGTCATATACACACTGTGTCTTAGAATCTGTGCTACAGCTAGCTACACATTTGTAGCTCGTTGCTATTCTCTCTCCTCTTTTATCTTCTCGATATGTATTTATAGCTGGCTTATAGTACGCTACTGTACCTACTCTTGCTAGTATGGCTATGTTGATCAAGGGTAGGAAAGCGCCTTGAAACGTGAGAACGAATACTATTTTGATATAAATTTTGAATGCTAGGATGGCAAGTAATTCATAATTTGAAAAGAGAGTAGAAGTTGTTACAGTGTAATTACACCACAATTATACAATAGTTACAATATAGTATTAAATGTGCAATTATACTACAATTATAACATGAGCAATTCTACGGTCCTTGAGGAGGTATCATGAGATACCAAAAATTTAGTATAAAAGGTACCAAGAGGTACTAAATTTATAATAGAAAAATATGGTACCTCATGATACCTCCTTAAGGACCATAAAATTGCTCTTATAACATAGTTAAATTTAAAAGTTTTTCTTGCGACATGTTTTCAGCAATTCCCTTAAGGGGGAAAAAAACTTTATTTTCCCAAGGAAATACTTGCTCCTGAAAGCTGCTGAGCTTGCAACAATCATGCTCTCTTCGAGATCAGATCTTCAGGGAGTCGATGTACCTCTCTCCTCGAGAGAAATTTCCAAAGATCCCGGCCCTGAACTCTGCGACGCTCACTTTCCTGTATCTCGCAGGCCGATTCTCATCCAGCAAACCAGCCGCCGGCTCAATGTCTTTCTCATCGTTCACGCTGTATAACATGGCCAGGGATAGAGATGGCAACGGGTGTGTACCCATCGGGTTCTCTTCCCCCGTACCCACACCCATGGAGAGTGAACTTGCCCATTTCATTACCCACACCCGCTGTCGGGTGATACTACTTGTCTACTTGTACGGTGACCTTTTCTGTGGATGAGATGTGTACCACCTGACCGGCTGCAGCTACCTGCCATACCGTACCATCCTATTCCTTCCGTTCCTATAGTTTTTTTTTTCCGTTTTTCGGCTCATCCGTTCGGTCCTGAAAAAGGTAGTGGTCCTTAACAAACATGTATAGCATAGACGGTCATTGGAAGCTTAAGCATTCATTTTTATGAATAGACATCTTACCTGTGTAAATATCTCGCAGATTACGGAAACTGGTATTACTGAAGAACCGATAAGTGCTCATGCCATTTCTCTCAGAGTAAATATCTCGCAGATAGGCCAAAATCACAAATCTCTCAGTTCTCTTATGAACCGGTACTAAAGATCCAACGGCTCAATCATTTTTAGTCTCGGTTCACCTTTTGTCAGGTGTTGTCAGGCTGCCCACGATCTTTATTCCACATTTCAGTATCGCCTCCAGCCCGAGCCATTGCTGTAAATATTTGAAAGGAGGAGGAAGGGAGGTGCTGCTATTTTTTTTTCCCGAGCCATTGCTGTAAATATTTGAAAGGAGGAGGAAGGGAGGTGCTGCTATTTATTTTTTTTTGAAAATATTTTGTTGATATTATACAAATCGAAGGGATCTAAAAGGTTAGCAACTTTATACTCTATTGATGTATGGTTGACATATTACATTTCTAGCTATATTTCTATACGTCATTATCTCTCAAATAGGTATATGGAAAAACATGAGAGAGAAAAATTATGTAGAGAACTAAAATAAGGACAATTCATAATATTAGAAACATTTGGATAGAAATGTTTAAAAAAAGAAAACAAAAGAGAAATATAGAAAATAAGAAACCCATGGGTAACGTTTTATACCGATTATTCAGTTGATTGTTGCAATGGATAACAAATTATTTACTTAATTGTACGAACAAATTAAATATTTTGAAAAAATAAAGTTAACAAACAGTTTTGATAAAGTGGTCTAAGTAATATCGTAGAATTTTGTTTTGAGAAATTATAAATTTAAGAAACGTGGAGCAAATAATTCATAGCAATGATAAGTAAACTAAAAAGAATAGATATGCGGTAGAGTCACCAGATTAGTGATCCATATAAAGGAGTTTTGCCTAATTTTTAGTTTGTTGGAACGGTTGAATTAATGCTCGCTTTCCATACGAAGGTATGTGTCTTGCGTGTAATGGGAAAGAAAAAATGAGAATGTGCGTGGTATTCTCGGTTGGATATATGATGTTAGGTGGAAAAGCGACATGTAATCATCTGTAATCGGAATGTGTTTTAATTGTGTTATTTTGTGAAAAAAACTAGTCCATGGTCAATTGATCAATCAATTTGTAGCTTGACACTTCACTATCTTCTTGATGTGTGTACAATAATGCATTTTGTCCCGGCGTTCGCCATAAGGGTGCATGAATGATTGCTTAATTATTTTTTAGATTATGTTGACGGCCAGAACTAGCTCGAAGATGGAGCTCAGATTTGCGCACACACATGGTTGGCTGCGTTGAACGAAGAAAAATGCAGAAAAAATAAAAATGAAAGAGAAGTACAGAATAAATTAAGATTCGAGAACATGGGAGAAAGATTTCATGACAGCCATATATTGGAAGTTTTCAGCACATATAATTAATGCTTTCAGATTCGGCAAATGTACTTCTGAGAATATAACAAATTAAATGACCAAACCTTTGGATCAGGAGCTGAATATATTATTCGCCAGAAAACCTCAGTCACAGGGGCGCACATGCGAGAAGATCCAAATGTGCATGCGACCATGAGTTGGACTGAATTAATTAGCCGAATAAGGCAGCATTGAACCTCCTTTTTGTGTTCAATTTTATAAAATATTGTGTACTCACTCTAGGCATGAGCAAGGTTTTCCTCGCCGTGTGCGGTTACCGTACGTGTTAACCAAGCTTAATATCAGGGTACAAGAATAAGAACATGACAACCCTACCATATTTTTTTAAAAAAACAAATATTTAAAATTTCAATAAGGTTTGTTAAGTTAAATGCATTTACCACTGGGATATGGTAACCCCAGTCCAAATGGTAAGGGAAAACCTAGGCATGAGTAACACAAATCTCATGCATGTTTAATTTGAAGGGTTTGTTACAATAACTCTCACGTTTGAAGACATTTCGTTTCCATCGTGGTATGTACAGCGAACTCATCATAATTTTTTGTTCAATTACACCATCTAGCCGGCTTCGATGATTGCGATGTCCTTGGCACCCTTTTTCTCCTTGGATGCATCATTCCATCCCTTTACACTAGCATCCAAGTGAAACATTTTTCTGACGAGTTGCGATTGTATCTCACGTTGTGTCCTTCGTGGAGGTGTAGCTTTGGAGAACCTTCTTCGTGCAGGAGTGGCCATTGTTGAGTACATACATCAGCTTGGTGGTTTTAATGGTTGTGGTGAAGGCAAGATCTAGATCACAAACGACTAATTTATAGCTTAAATACTCTCCATGTTATATTTCGCTTCAGTTCGACATGTCTAGGGTTATATGATTTGTTTTCCTTTTTTTTATAGGGTTATGTGATATTTTTTTATAGAGTTATATGTTTTTTTTTCAGCGAGGTGGATTATGTAAAATTTATTCTCTTAGCATATAATAATTAAATAATGACAAAACTGTTTTGGTAGATTGTGTATTTGTGTACATTAATTAAGTTTCATTATACTTGAACAATTCAATATATGTTGGATGTCATGATATAAAGTTACTACTTACTATCACCATGTATTAGAGCAAGTTTAATAGCATAGCCAACTACTAGCTCCAAATCTCCTATATCACCTATAGTCAACTTAATAGTAAATTCATATAATAGTTACTTATAAACATATACTACACGTTTAATACATGGCCCCACCTGTCATATACACACTGTGTCTTAGAATCTGTGCTACAGCTAGCTACACATTTGTAGCTCGTTGCTATTCTCTCTCCTCTTTTATCTTCTCGATATGTATTTATAGCTGGCTTATAGTACGCTACTGTACCTACTCTTGCTAGTATGGCTATGTTGATCAAGGGTAGGAAAGCGCCTTGAAACGTGAGAACGAATACTATTTTGATATAAATTTTGAATGCTAGGATGGCAAGTAATTCATAATTTGAAAAGAGAGTAGAAGTTGTTACAGTGTAATTACACCACAATTATACAATAGTTACAATATAGTATTAAATGTGCAATTATACTACAATTATAACATGAGCAATTCTACGGTCCTTGAGGAGGTATCATGAGATACCAAAAATTTAGTATAAAAGGTACCAAGAGGTACTAAATTTATAATAGAAAAATATGGTACCTCATGATACCTCCTTAAGGACCATAAAATTGCTCTTATAACATAGTTAAATTTAAAAGTTTTTCTTGCGACATGTTTTCAGCAATTCCCTTAAGGGGGAAAAAAACTTTATTTTCCCAAGGAAATACTTGCTCCTGAAAGCTGCTGAGCTTGCAACAATCATGCTCTCTTCGAGATCAGATCTTCAGGGAGTCGATGTACCTCTCTCCTCGAGAGAAATTTCCAAAGATCCCGGCCCTGAACTCTGCGACGCTCACTTTCCTGTATCTCGCAGGCCGATTCTCATCCAGCAAACCAGCCGCCGGCTCAATGTCTTTCTCATCGTTCACGCTGTATAACATGGCCAGGGATAGAGATGGCAACGGGTGTGTACCCATCGGGTTCTCTTCCCCCGTACCCACACCCATGGAGAGTGAACTTGCCCATTTCATTACCCACACCCGCTGTCGGGTGATATACGTGTATATATTTGTTATATAAAAATATATACATATAAAAATAATTATAGTAGTAGTAGTAGTAGTATTACCAGTAGTAGTAATGTAGTTGTAGTATTTGTACTAATGAACTAAGGTGGGCAGGACTGACCGCGTGGGTGCAGCCCCGCGCAGTGCGCAGCTGGTCGCCGATCAGTCACACCCGTCCTTGGGTGCCGTTGTTCTCCTTGGATGCATCTCACATCACTCCATCCCTTTGCACTGGCATCCAAGTGAAACATTCCTTTGATTTCTTGGACGAGTTGTAATGGTATCTCACGTTGTGTCCTTCATGGAGGTGTGGCTTTGGAGGACCTTCTTCGTACAGGAGTGGCCATTGTTGGCTACATACATCAAGTTGTGGTGATGGCAAGATCTAGATCACAAACGACTGATTTATAGCTCAAATCCTCTCATTTTATGTTTCGCTTCGGTTCAACATTGGTCACTAGCGGTGATGTGAGCGAAATTTGATCGGCACAATGAATACAAGGACTACATATAACTTGTAAATCGACGAAAAAACAACGATTATACAGTTCATCACCAACCATAGATAGAAGGCCATCTCTGTCTCTAGGGTGGTGTTCTAAGTAGTTTTCTCCTTTTTAATAAAATTATGAATTTGTAACTCGCGGTCTTTTGATTTGTTTCCCTATAATAATTCACTATAGCTTGTTTAAAGCAAAGGCCTGTAAATTCCATTATTAAAAAAAAGGTATGGTCGAGTTTAGAGCTAAACACGGACAACTATGTGGTGGAAAGGGCTCCAAGTTATGTTGATTATCAGTGTTGGCACACTAAATTTCTGTTTTATTTTCTAAGTCCTTTATGTCAATTTTTGTTATCAGCAATGAGCCAATGGCATTGCAAGTATTGTTATCTTGTAATTTTTGACTGGTTACCTCAATACTGCAAGAGAGCTGAGAGCTCAAATCATCGATGTGCAAGTTTGATGATAAGGGCTAATAGGGAGAGGAAGGTGGGGTTGAAAAGAAGGGGCACTAACTAGCTTCATATGATGGAGTTAATGGAACAGTTATATTGTACCACGGATTGTGTCTGAAAAAACCTTAGGAATTTATTATTGGGACAAACCAAGAGGTGAGGGTTTTGTGTTATTCATGCCACATGTCTAGGGTTATATGATTTTTTCCCTTTTTTATAGGGTTATATGGTTTTTTTATAGAGTTATATGATTTTTTTTCAGCGAGGTGGATTATGTGAAATTTATTTTCTTAGCATAATAATTAAATAATGACAAAACTGTTTTGGGAGATTGTGTTATTTGCGTACATTAATTAAGTTTCATCATACTTGAACAATTTAATATATGTTGGATGTCATGATATAAAGTTACTACTTGCTAGCTATCACCATGTATTACTAGTATGGCTTACGTTGATAAAGGGTAGGAAAGTGCCTTGAAACGTGAGAACGATAAATATTTTGATATAAATTTTGAATGCAATGTCAAGTAATATGTAATTTGAGAAGAGAGTAAAAGTTATTATAGTGTAATTACACTACAATTATAATTATACAGTAGTTACAATATAGTATTAAATGTGTAATTATATATTACAATCATACCATAGTAATTTAAAAGCGTTTCTCGACGAAAACTTGCAACATGTTTTCAACTATTCCCTTAAGGAAAAAAAATGTTTATTTTCCCAAGGAAATACTTGCTACTGAAAGCTGCTGAGCTTGCAACAATCATGCTCTCTTGGATATCAGATCTTCAGGGAGTCGATGTACCTCTCTCCTCGAGAGAATTTTCCAAAGATCCCGGCCCTGAACTCCGCGACGCTCACTTTCCTGTATCTCGCAGGCCGATTCTCATCCAGCAAACCAGCCGCCGGCTCAATGTCTTTCTCATCATTCACGCTGTATAACATGGCCACTGAGATCCTCTCCTTCTCGGCGTTTGTCACCACCCTGTGCACAGGGCTCCTGAAGATGCCATTGCACATTACCTGCACAGAAATGTTGCATCCAAATATGCATCAGCATTCAGAAACCCTGGATTTATCATCAGATATACTACCTTCGTTTCAGGTTATAAGACTTTCTAGCATTGTCCACATCCATATAGATGTTAATGAATGTAGACACACATATATGTCTAGATTCATTAACATATATATGAATGTGGGCAATACTATAGAGTCTTATAATATGAAACGGAGGAAGTACTAGATGTCTCTGCAGATTCAGAGAGGAAGTATTTTGGACGCTGGATGCCAATAAGGCAATCACCTCCATGGTGTCACCCAAATTGATCAGCAATGTGTGAGGAGTGGCCTCAACATTGTACCACTTGCCATCCCTCTGAACTTGCAGGCCACTGACATCTTTGTCGACGAGAAGAATCGTCAGGAGGGTGCCGTCGGAGTGAGGCCTGATGCCGAACACAAGGTCAGGCCTTGGACAGGGAGGGTAGTAGTTGAATCTTGCATATGCAGGAGCTTCGTCGAGTCGGTCCAAGAAGTACTCCTCATCAAGCTCAAGAAGCTTGGCCATAGCCTGAATGATATCGTCTCTAATTCTTTTGGTTCCTGATGCGTACTTTTTCAGAACATCCCTGCAGAAGAAAAGGCTCGCAAATAGCTCAGCAAAACCATTTCTTGATACATCGTCAAGTTGTGCTTTCTGAATTCAGACAACAATCCTTGTTACTTTGTAAGTAATATATGAACAGTAAGAAACACTATCTTTTGCAGAAAAGAAAAAAACAAAAGAGGAAGAAATTCAGACGTGTGGAAACTGGAAAGTAAAACATCGATCAATGTAAGGTGAGTAGGTGACCTGAAAGATTCAGGATGGTCAGGCCAGAAGGCAAGATCTTGCTCCTCCTTGGGTTCAACTCTGAGATGCAACCGATCAGACCAGTCCAGGATCTGATCTTGGGTAACCACCCGGTCAGTTCCATACCCTTGAATCTGGAAGTTCTTGCCATCGATCAAGTTGCTGAATCTTCGCTTCCGTTCGATTGGTTGGTTGAAAAACTCTCTCGACAAGTTCATCACGCTGTCCATCAGAGAGGCTTCTACTCCATGGTTGGTAAGCTGGATCACACACAGACACACAAATTGGAGAAATGAACACAAATGAGCAAGTTCATTTATGAAGCAAAGTAGAATCACTTGTTAGAAGCAGGGTTTGAAATTTCGGTTCGAAATTTCCGACCCCACACCGAAATGCTCACATCTCACCCGAAATTTTCGGTTTTTTGCAAATTTTTGTGAATTTGGTCAAATTTTATTCAAATTCAGTCCAAATTTCAAATAATTTCGTACGAAAAAATTCCCAAAAATCCGAAATTTTGGTTCTTTCGCTCACCTCCGGCAGAAAACCAAGTTTCGAAATTTAAAACCCTGGTTAGAAGCTGACCAGGAAGAAGCCCCAATTCTGCAGAGCCGTCCTGAGCTTGGTGGCCTCCTCGGCGCCATCTAGCCGGCTGAGATCAACGACGGGGAGGGGCTGCGGCAGCTCGGCGGCGACCAGCTCGTCAGAACGGTCTTTCTCCCGTAGCAGGTATCGGCTCGGCGGCTCCTCGACGCCGGCTGCCGCCAGCTCTTGCACTATCGCCGGCACCCTCCATAACTCGTCAGCCATTGGTGTTCTTGTTCTAGGATCTTTCCTTGCTTAACTTTGTTCTTGCTTGAAAAGAAAGGAGATCTTACAGTTCATCTATAGCCTGCAAATACATCTTGAATTGGATACTTGGATGAAAATGGATTGAAAATTCAGGCATATGAATGGACACTGCTTCTCAGATATTATTCAACAGTAGAAGAAATGATGTACGATGTACATGGTGAAAAAAAATGACACGTTATAGATAAGATAAAAAGATTCAGATTGAGCTGAAGAAAGGGATAGGTATTCAAACTGTTTGACATCGTGGAATTGAGCACAAGAAAGAGAATCTTCAAATTCCTTTTTTGAAATTAAACTAAAGGTATTCAAACTGTTTAACATTGTGGAATTGGGCAGAAGAAAGGGACTGGTATTTCAAGTAGTTTGACATTGTGGAAGTGAGCAAGTAACATTGTGGAATTGAGTTCCAAACGGGGCTGAATGGGGAAAACAAACTCCATTGCTTGCCTTCTCTTATCTCCTAGATGCATGAAGTTTTCAGGTTACAGATTTCACCAAGGCTAAACCGAATAAGTCTTCTATTTGGTTTTGTCCTTTGAAAAATCAGAAGGTAGTCCCGCCCAGCTATTGGCTTATTGAAAAGATCATCTTCACCTGTCCGGTCTTCAAATATTTTACATCATAATAGTGGATGTTTATGGAAATTAAACTGAAACAACTGAGTAACAAACCATTATGGTTCCATAATACTTCTTCGTTGCAGTAGCCCCCTTTTAAAGGAGATACGCAGAGAATAATGTTATTTAAATAGTGATGGCATGTACTCTCTTTTAGTCTAAAATAAAACTTGCAGTATTTCTCACCCTAAACCTTTTCACTGAATATTAGAATGAATTGTTTCAAAGTTTATATAACTCCCTGCACACATGTTCTTAAGCAACTAAAATTTAATGTCGATTTTGGACCTAAATTTACCATGTCAGTGGTGGTGACCCTCATTGCTACCCCGGCCCTAAACCAAGAAATCATATTTGAGCAGCACCGAGTTCAACATATTTGGGGGAGAACGGACAGGTGAAGCGACAAACAAACTCATCAATCTCATAGCAGGAGCAGAGCTATCAGACAGACATCCAAGACCAAACACTGGATTAGCAAGTAGTGGAAGGAAAGATGGAGGTGAACTCACATGGAGTTGGGGCGTGCTCGATCGATGTCGGCGTCGATATATCGAGCACCGCGATGAAAGCTTTTACCACGGCCGGCTCCGACGATGGCTGTGGGATGTGCGCGTCACAGCGCTTTGCAGCTTTGGCTTTCTGGAGTGAGACGAGGAGAGGAGGGAGCGCGCGGCGGCAGCGTGCGGTTGGGGGTGCGACAACGAGGAGGAGATGATGAGGGGGGCGACGACGGCGGCGTGAGCCGGACGAGGGGGGAAATCGCGATTTCATTTACCGTAGGGACGTCCAGGGACTTATTCGTAAAATGAAGTTTTCTCCAAGTATCTCGAGGAGGTTACACCAAGCGAAGGATCGAACGGCTATCCTAGTTGATGTTCTAAATGTGGTGTAGCGTGAAGGACGTTGGTGTTCCAATTTGTTGTCGCATTGGGAGCGAGGTCTGGCGCGAGGGTCTAGTACTCTTGTTAGACGGTCAAACACTTCCGTACGCCAGGGCTGATGAACAAAGGGGGTTTGTAGATTTTGTAAGCTACTAATTCGTAATGAGCTAAGCCTATAGATCACCCTAATACAGAATTTGGGGTTAACTAACTGTTGTTTAAAGCTATTGCACTTGTTTTTGCTTGAACCGGAGTAGAAGTAATCACACTAGAGGTGCGAGCAGCATCGTAGGTGAGGACACCAGTTTGATCCCGAAGGAGTCATCAACGATCAGCTGTAGGTTGGCATCGTCCTTCGGGGCGCCATCTGCACTGGCCTAGAATCACCCATTCGAACAACCTCTAGTGCTTAGATTAGGATCGGCATTGATTAGGTTTTTCAAGGACAAAGTGATTGTGTAATGGTCACCGCAACAAGAAGAATTGGCGTTGTGGATATGGGGGGCAATCCAAACAGAAAAAAAATGGCGCTACCGATCAATGTGTGTAAATTAGGAAATAAAGACCACGCTTACTCGCGGTGATCGTGTGGGCAATGGGTGGAACTGGAAACGGTCCTGGCGAGATTTTCTCCCGGTTTCCATGCCTAAAGATAAATTTCCCAACAGGGTTGAGTAGAGAAGCACCTTCAAAATATTTTAAATTATTTATAGGTAAAAAAGATAAGTTTATTTTTTATCACTCAAGGAGACATCATGTTATTGATTTGTCCATCTCAAATGCAATACAAATTATAATAAAGTTTTCTTAATAAATTTAATGATATGGACACCCCTTAATAAAAGGGAAAAATGCGGAAAAGGGAAGGTGCGGGAGAAGTGGGTAGCTTTCAGGTTTGGAGGGAAGGGCAAGGACTTAGAGATGGCAACGGGTGTGTACCCATCGGGTTCTCTTCCCCCGTACCCACACCCATGGAGAGTGAACTTGCCCATTTCATTACCCACACCCGCTGTCGGGTGAGAAATTTCCCCATACCCATACCCACGCGGGTGATGGGTACCCGTTGGGTACCCATACCCATTCCAGTAGTTAAACATTGTGCAACAATCAGATCCAGGAAAACCATATGGCCACATTGCAAAATCAACATGTCAGATGATAATACATAAAAAGTGACACTGTTAAGAGAGCACATCACACCTCAATTGACATAAATACAACCACAGTATTAGCAAACCATTCCAGATCACAGTATAAGCCATTGTTAGCTACTTGGCTTTGACAATTGAACCCAACCGCCATATCAAACTTGGCTGAAACAAATCAATTAACATCACAAACAGGAGAAGCACAACAGAAATAGGTAGGCCAGTGGGCGAGATGGTGATGGCGAGTGAGTGGAGATGCACGTGTTGCTGCCTGCATGCTACAGCAATGGTCTCGGTGAGCAGCAGGGAGATGCAGGTCGCAAGAGCTGCGGCGGCGGCGGCGTCGGTCACGGATACGCATGGATCCAGCAACAGCGGCGCTCACGGGAGGAGGCCGCAGCGACACAAGAGGCCCAGAGCTCGCGAACAGCGTCTCGCGCGGCAGCGATGGCAGCGGGGCTCGTGAGGAGGAGGCAGCGTTCGCGAGGCTGGCGCACCTCACGGCCTCTGTGACGCGAGCCGCCGGCCCGCCCCCGCCGCCGCTATCCCCATTCCCACTGTGTGCGGCTTTAGAGGAGGGAGAGAAATGGAGCTTAGTGTTGCTTGGGTGGACAGCTTATATAGCTAGGGGTTTTTTTCCTTGTTGGGCCTTGGGCCAATTACACTCATGGGCTAGGCCATGCGGTTGTTTTTAACCCACGGGTTAATGGGTTCGGGTGACTATAGAACGCTATTGGACCCGGTCCACCCGATGGGTGAGAATTATGCCCGATAGCACACCCATGGGTGAGGTTTTGTGCCCGTTAAGAACTCCTAATGGAGTAAAAACCCATCGGGTCTCGGGTCGTGGGGCCCCATTGCCATCTCTAGCCAGGGAGATCCTCTCCTTCTCGGCGTTTGTCACCACCCTGTGCACCGGGCTCCTGAAGATGCCATTGCACATTACCTGCACAGAAATGTTGCATCCAAATGTGCATCAGCATTCGGAAACCCTGGATATATATATATATATATTCCGTAGATGTGTCTGCAGATTCAGAGAGGAAATATCTTGGATGCTACTCCCTCCGTTTCACAATGTAAGACTTTCTAGCATTGCCCACATACACATAGATGTTAATGAATCTAAACACATATATATGTCTAGATTCATTAACATCTAATTGAATATGGGTAATGCTAGAAAGTCTTACAATGTGAAACGGAGGAAGTAGATGCCAATTAGGCAATTACCTCCATGGTGTCACCTAAGTTGATCAGCAATGTGTCAGGAGTGGCCTCAACACTGTACCACTTGCCATCCCTCTGAACTTGCAGGCCACTGACATCTTTGTCGACGAGAAGAATCGTCAGGAGGGTGCCGTCGGAGTGAGGCCTGATGCCGAACACAAGGTCAGGCCTTGGACAGGGAGGGTAGTAGTTGAATCTTGCATATGCAGGAGCTTCGTCGAGTCGGTCCAAGAAGTACTCCTCATCAAGCTCAAGAAGCTTGGCCATAGCCTGAATGATATCGTCTCTAATTCTTTTGGTTCCTGATGCGTACTTTTTCAGAACATCCCTGCAGAAGAAAAGGCTCGCAAATAGCTCAGCAAAACCATTTCTTGATACATCGTCAAGTTGTGCTTTCTGAATTCAGACAACAATCCTTGTTACTTTGTAAGTAATATATGAACAGTAAGAAACACTATCTTTTGCAGAAAAGAAAAAAACAAAAGAGGAAGAAATTCAGACGTGTGGAAACTGGAAAGTAAAACATCGATCAATGTAAGGTGAGTAGGTGACCTGAAAGATTCAGGATGGTCAGGCCAGAAGGCAAGATCTTGCTCCTCCTTGGGTTCAACTCTGAGATGCAACCGATCAGACCAGTCCAGGATCTGATCTTGGGTAACCACCCGGTCAGTTCCATACCCTTGAATCTGGAAGTTCTTGCCATCGATCAAGTTGCTGAATCTTCGCTTCCGTTCGATTGGTTGGTTGAAAAACTCTCTCGACAAGTTCATCACGCTGTCCATCAGAGAGGCTTCTACTCCATGGTTGGTAAGCTGGATCACACACAGACACACAAATTGGAGAAATGAACACAAATGAGCAAGTTCATTTATGAAGCAAAGTAGAATCACTTGTTAGAAGCAGGGTTTGAAATTTCGGTTCGAAATTTCCGACCCCACACCGAAATGCTCACATCTCACCCGAAATTTTCGGTTTTTTGCAAATTTTTGTGAATTTGGTCAAATTTTATTCAAATTCAGTCCAAATTTCAAATAATTTCGTACGAAAAAATTCCCAAAAATCCGAAATTTTGGTTCTTTCGCTCACCTCCGGCAGAAAACCAAGTTTCGAAATTTAAAACCCTGGTTAGAAGCTGACCAGAAAGAAGCCCCAACTCTGCAGAGCCGTCCTGAGCTTGGTGGCCTCCTCGGCGCCAGCTAGCCGGCTGAGATCAACGACGGGGAGGGGCTCCGGCAGCTCGGCGGCGACCAGCTTGACGTCAGAACGGTCTTTCTCCCGTAGCAGGTATCGGCTCGGCGGCTCCTCGACGCCGGCTGCCGCCAGCTCTTGCACTATCGCCGGCGCCCTCCATGACTCGTCAGCCATTGGTGTTCTTCTTCTTGGATCTTCCCTTGCTTAACTTTGTTCTTGCTTGAAAAGAAAGGAGATCTTTCAGTTCATCTATAGCCTGCAAATACATCTTGAATTAGATACTTTGGATGAAAATGGATTGAAAATTCAGGCATAATGAGAATGGACACTGCTTCTCAGCTACTATTCAACAGTAGAAGAAATGATGTACGATGTACATGGTGAAAAAAAAAATGGCACGTAATAGATAAGATAAAGATTCAGATTGAGCTGAAGAAAGGGATAGGTATTCAAACTGTTTGACATCGTGGAATTGAGCACAAGAAAGGGAATCTTCAAATTCTTTTTTTTGGAAATTAAACTAAAGGTATTCAAACTATTTAACATTGTGGAATTGGGCAGAAGAAAGGGACTGGTATTTCAAGCAGTTTGACATTGTTGAAGTGAGCTAGTAACATTGTGGAATTGAGTTCCAAACGGTGAAACGGGGCTGAATGCCTGAATGGGGAAAACAAATTCCATTGCTTGCCTTCTCTTATCTCCTAGATATTTCAATTAGTATAACTAGCCACCTAGCTTTGCATTGCGCAACTTTGTGATGCCCGTATAAGAGCCTTGTGTATATATGGGCCATAATATATTATAATTGAATTCCACTTTAAAATTGATTTTTTTTTTCAAAAATATATAAATTGATAGTCAGTTAGCTAGAATTAGATATCGAACCTATGATCCAAACTAAATGTTTAAATATTATGTTATTATTGGTCGGCAGAACTGAGCCATTAAATATGCACATCTGATTTCAACTTGTTAGGTACATAATGTTATAATCACAAATCGGGTTCTAGGAAATTCTATTTTGTAGTCTGCTAGTAGGAAAAGCTATGGTTAGAAGGGAATTATAGAAATAGGAGTAGCTGGTACCCGTTAAAATATGTATATGTCAAGTATCCCAATGTAATTCAATCTAGAGTAAAAAGAATCTGTCTTTGAGCAATTAGGCCCATAAAAGAGCTTGCTGAGTTAGCACAAATAGAAAAAACTACAGAAAATTGAGGAATCAATAATGAAATAAACTATTTCATAAGAACAAAACCTCCTATTCATAAGTGGATAGAGATTAAGTTATGGCATTGCTCTTAGTTTTAGAAAATTAATAACAGTATTCTTTACAGGGCTGATAAGCGATGGAATTCCACCATACTGAGTAATAACTAAGCATTTGCTGGATCTGCGTATATGAAAACAGAACATTAAGTTTTCAGGTTACAGATTTCACCAAGGCCAAACTGAATAAGTCTTCTGTTTGGTTTTGTCCTTTGAAAAACAGAAGGTAGCCCGGCCCAGCTATTGGCTTATTGAAAAGATCATCTTCACCTGTCCGGTCTTCAAATATTTTACATCATAATAGTGGATGTTTATCGAAATTATGTTGAGTTGTGATTCAAATTCATTTGCACTTAATAAAGGCCAGCTTCTGCCTTAGTGGAGCGGAGGCCCGTCGCCAGGAGGCTTGGGCAACATATCGTCATCCCTTTTAGGGTTCCACCATATATATACCTCTTGTAAGCCGCCGTGCGGCGATGTAAGCTCACCCCAGATATAGTGAAGATATTTTGCTGGCTGGCGCCCGTGGTTTTTTCTCTCCTGTTTTGGGAAGGTTTTCCATGTTAAAATCTCGTGTCTTCTGTGATTGATCTATTGTTCTTTATCGTCTGTTTGCTTATTGTTTCCTAACAAATTAAACTCAAACAACTGAGTAACTAACCATTATGGTTCCATAATACTTCTTCGTTGCAGTAGCCCCTTTTCAAGGAGATACGCTGAGAATATTGTTATTTTAGACTCTTTTAGTCTAAAATAAAACTTGCAGTATTTCTCGCCCTAAACCTTTTCACTGAATATTAGAATGAATTATTTCGAACTATATAACTCCCTGTACACATGTTGTTAAGCAACTAAAATTTAATGTCGATTTGGGACCTATAATTTACCATGTTAATGGTGGTGACCCTCATAGCTATCCCTAAACTAAGGAATCAAATCAACACTGCAAGTTTTATTCGAGCGACACCGAGTTCAACATATTTGGGGGAGAACGGACAGGTGAAGCGACAAACAAACTCATCAATCTCATAGCAGGAGCAGAGCTATCAGACAGACATCCAAGACCAAACACTGGATTAGCAAGTAGTGGAAGGAAAGATGGAGGTGAACTCACATGGAGTTGGGGCGTGCTCGATCGATGTCGGCGTCGATATATCGAGCACCGCGATGAAAGCTTTTACCACGGCCGGCTCCGACGATGGCTGTGGGATGTGCGCGTCACAGCGCTTTGCAGCTTTGGCTTTCTGGAGTGAGACGAGGAGAGGAGGGAGCGCGCGGCGGCAGCGTGCGGTTGGGGGTGCGACAACGAAGAGGAGATGAGGGGGGCGACGACGGCGGCGTGAGCCGGACGAGGGGGAAATCGCGATTTCATTTACCGTAGGGACGTCCAGGGACTTATTCGTAAAATGAAGTTTTCTCCAAGTATCTCGAGGAGGTTACACCAAGCGAAGGATCGAACGGCTATCCTACCGTCATCCTAATATTTTGGAAACCCCGTCACTGTACGTATTCATAGCTCTCTTTATTTGAGGGGGAGTGACGACGCATCTCCCGTTGCCAATCTCTCTTTCCCGCGAGTTTTATGGAGTGGGTGGAGGAGCGATCTTTTTCAGCGCGGGCACGGTGGAAAAGGAAATATTTCGGTTGGTAGTTTAATAAAATGTTGCACTTTTAGTTTTAGGAATTAAATTTAGGCTTTTTCTCGAGGAGATGAGTTTTTTTCATTTTATATTTCCAAATTAGAAAACAAACCCAACAACAAAATTTTGGGATGAATTATTTACATTCTATTGGTCATGCTCGTCTCGAAGGGGAAATCGGACATGCCATGTATTTTCGACGATGCGGCGTTGAAACTTTGCGAGAAAGTTTATTTTTTTTCACTACTTTAGATTAGATAAGCATATGAAATGGCATGCATGTATATCCGGATTAGCCTGAATTTAATTTCATTATGCATAACTTTTTTGAAGTCAAATTTATCTTTTAGTAATATTATTTTCCTTGGTGCTTAGTGGATGTGTAGAAAATTGGTATCGGGTACACACAGCCTCCATATTCGACTAGAGATAAGAGGTGGGCTAGACCTATATATTATATAATAGAGTAGGACCTGGTCACAATTTTGCCTTGTGTTCGATGGCATGACCTAGAGTCCCGACCAGATAATAGACTAGAGAGCTAATGCCATGTCCGGTTAGATTCGTCAATATACCCTACCCCCCCCCCCCCCCCCCAACCTATATAAGGTGGGCAAGGAGCAATCTAAGGAATAGCGAAGATGGCGAGATAAGCCACAAAAGATCATCAAATCAATACTACACCCGACGGATATAATCCACAAACAAAGTAGAGTATTACCTCTCATTGAGAGGCTGAACATGTCTAAATCATTTCCTATGCATCCATCTACTTTAGATATCGTGCACTCCCCTTTTACTATTGCTTTTACAGCCACCACTATTGATGTGCGTCATCGTTTTCACCATCGACTACCTTCGTCAGCCCTGACTGGTTTTTTCGCCCAATGCCGCGGACTCTGCCACCGCTATGGCGTCATCGTCTTCACTGTCAGCCGTCTCGTCTGCTGCCAACTGGTGTCCTAGCCTCCACTAGTTGGCGCACTTTGCCCGCCGCGCTGGATATCTTCGTTTTCAATCGGCCGCCTTGCTGCCGCGACTAGTGGCTTGACCTCCAGCTACAGACTCCTGCGCCGCTATTGGGCGACCTCGTCTTCACCACCGGCCCCCTTGTCTGCCGCCAACCGGTGCCCTAGACTCCATGGTTGTGCGATTCCGTCAACATTGCTGGGCGACCTCGTCTTCACCATCGACCGCCTCATCTACCGTCATGGTGCCCTCGTCTCCAAAGCTAGTGATTCCATCACCACGGTGGCTCTTCGTTTTCACTCTTCAACTTCATCCCGTCAATTGGTGCCATCGCCTCACGGTTGGCGTATTCGACCACTGTTGATGAGCATCTTCGTATTCACACTGGGTTTACTCGTCGCCGTCGACTGATATCTTCGCCTCCATGGTTGTGCAATCCCCCGCCGCTGCTAGGTGACTTCGTCTTCAACTCATCGGTCGCCTTCGATCGCTGCCCGACTAGTGTTTTCGCCTCCACGGTGTGCGATTCCACCACCCCTGCTGGGTCTTCGACTTCACTGGCCACCTTCGTCTCCACTGATGGGTGTCTTTGTTTTTACCGTCGACCGCCTTTGTTGCCGTCGATTTGTGCCATCGCCTTCACAATTGGCGTATTCCTCCATTGTTGATGAGCGTCTTCATCTTCACCGACGATTGCCTTTGCCGCCGCGACGAGTGTCTATGCCTCCACGATTGTGCGATTCCGCCATCGCTGACTGGTGTCTTCGCCTTGACAACTGGCCTATTCTGTCGCCGCTAATGGGCATCTTCGTTGTCACCGTCGACCGTCTTCGTCACCGCCAATTGGTGTCGTTTGCCTTCACAGCTGGCCTATTCTACCGACGTTGGTAGGCGTTTTCCGCCTTCACCACCGGCTACAATTCGCCGCCGTCAACTGGTGTCTTTGCCTCCACGTTGGTGGATTCCGTCACATTGATGGGTGTCATGTCTTTACCGCCCGATCGCCCCAATCAGGTACTACCTATATAATAGATTAAGAAACCAATATCGTGTCCAGCTAGATTTTTACCCATACCAACCTATATAGGTGGCAGGGAGCCCTCTAGCCATAGATGATGAGATAAACACAGTCAAATTGGAGATTAATACTACACTCCAACAGATATAGATTCTCATAGATAGGGTATTACTCTCATTGAAAGGGTCTGAACCTGGTTTAAATTCTTGTCCCGATGCATCCATATATTTTAGATCTTATGTGCTACCTCAGAGACAACTTCTCGACAGGTTAGGCAACCCCTTTTTATTTTTTATTAGAGAAGGATCCTTAACAATTGAGCGTTTGATTGTTGTAAAGCATGTTAGTTAAACAGCCACCTCTCCGCCACTATTGGTGTTTATATCACATTTGGGATGATTTTTGCGGGAGGTGACAAATTTTTCATCAAACCTTTCCACAATCCTTCCGAGGGACGCTAATTCTTCGATTTAAGTCACTCACTTTGAGTCATCACTGACATATAAATTCACTTCACTACAAACCTGCATATCGGTGACCTAAAGTCACCTGAATTAAGTTAGAGGATTTGAGACACTGCTCTGTTGGTGGTGCTCCAAAACCATAGCTGCACAGGAGATGCGAATATGTGATGTGCCACCTGTTTCTCAACGGTTACATCTAAAACGCGCGGGGAAAAAGAAAGAAATGTGGCGCGAAAGGAAGGAGCAAAGCAGCCAGGAATTAAGGATAGCATCAGCGGCAACGCCAACCAACCGCCTCCGACCAAAGCTTCACCGCACAATGAGAGCTCTCCCCATGGCCGCCGGCCGCGCCGCCGCCGTTGCCGCCTGCGCCTCGCCGGCCGTCCCCGGAGGTCGCTGCTCCTCTCCACCGCCGCGCAGGTGAGCCCATCGACCGACTTTGATTCCTCCTCTCCAAGCATGTGCACACGTCGGTTCGGTTCAGCTGTACGTTTTCTTGGATGGACTGCAGCGCTGCAGCCGGAGCCGGTGAGGCTGAGCCGGAGCGCGAGCGCCGCGGCCAAGCTCCGGGCCTCGCCGCCGGACGCCGCGCAGGCGGCCACGGCGGCGGCGCGGCGCGCCTTCGGCAGCAAGGAGGAGGCCTTCGCCTGGGCCAAGAGCGACAACCGGCGGCTGCTCCACGTCGTCTACCGCGTCGCGACATCGACAGAACAATCAAGTAGACAAACCTCATCACCTTCCGGATACAATCCAATCTCTTATTGAAAAATCGAACACACACACACCACAATCTGACATTTTGCCTGGATCGATTGATCTTCTGCTGCTTGCTGCATAGGTTCTTACACGGAGTGCCTTGGATGAAGCTGCTGAGGAAGCGCGACATCCCGGAGGAGAAGTACACCAACGCCTTCCTCGGCTATGGCGCGGAGGACAACCACTTCGTCGTCGAGCTCACCTACAGTTTAAAACGCACTTCACTCCCCCCCACATTGCATAATTTTGCATTGCACATGTTCATTCTCTCATATGACTGATATGTTCCTCCTCTCCTCCTTTGGTCTCACCTCTCGCAATGGGCGCAGACTATGGGTCGACAAGTATGACGTCGGAGCGGGTTTCGGTCACTTTGGCATCGCCGTCGACGATGTAATTTCAGATTTTGACAATTGCGATCGATCGCAAGTGTGATTGATCATTGATAATCGCTTGCTTGGTCTGATGGTTGGTTGAAAGTTGGGCTCAATTGTGTTTGGGGTTCTTGGAATTGATCATGGCAGGTGGCGAAGACGGTGGAGCTGATAAGGGCGAAAGGAGGGAAGGTGACCAGGGAGCCCGGCCCTGTCAAGGGCGGCAAGACGGTGATCGCCTTCGTCGAGGACCCAGACGGCTACAAGTTTGAGATTCTTGAGAGGCCAGGGACTCCAGAGCCCCTGTGCCAGGTGATGCTCCGCGTCGGCGATCTTGATCAGGCCATAAGCTTCTATGAGAAGGTTCGAATCCGAAACCGGAAAAAAAAAAAGTTCCCCGCGCAATTTCGGAGCTTATCCTGCCTTGATGATTCTCATGGCATTGGATTGGATGATCCATCTTGCAGGCCTGTGGCATGGAGCTGCTAAGGAAGAGAGATAACCCTGAATACAAGGTGATCAATCAATCTGCAGGAGAAAAAAAAAAAACTTCATTTGGGACCATTCATGTACAATGTGGTGACATTTTCAAGTGCTTGTGCAGTACACAGTGGCAATGATGGGGTATGGTCCTGAAGACAAGAACGCTGTGCTGGAGCTGACATACAACTATGGTGTCATTGAATATGACAAGGGGAATGCATATGCCCAGGTGAACACCATAGATGGATCTCCATCTATCATGGATCTCCTTTCTTCCATTCACCCCATCAATGGTTTCTAAGAGCTGAACTGGCATGATGTCGCGATCGCGCCATGCTCACGCAGATCGCCATCGGAACCGACGACGTCTACAAGACGGCGGAGGTGGTGAAGCTGTTCGGAGGGCAGGTGGTGCGGGAGCCGGGGCCATTGCCGGGGATCAACACCAAGATCACGTCCATCCTGGACCCTGATGGCTGGAAATCGGTATTGGATGATGCTTCAATCAGCCAAATATTTCAAGTGCTTTCTATCTGCTGGTCATCAGTAGAAACATTTGCTCACTCTTCCCTCTTGTCATGGGCTCATGGCAGGTGTTTGTCGACAACATTGACTTTGCAAAGGAACTGGAGTAAAACTTGTTCAGAAACTGGGTGCCAGTTCTGTTTGTTGAATGACTCGTGACCAGAGATAAATCTTGCTTTGTTGCAATCACTGTAAATGAGCTCGAACTCCATTACAAGAATTTTTGGTGTCTGAATAAATAACAGAGCATGAGGTTTCGACCCCGTGACGACCGGGAAGAGTACAAAACATAGCTTAGATGAATAGATAACAGGACCTAGCTACCTGATCTGTTCCAAGTTTGAAGCTTAATCTGAAAATAAACTGTTCAAAGCAATAAACAAGTTGATGCATTCCAAATCCAAGAATGAAACAGACCCTACACTTACCACGAGGTTATGACAACTTAAAATCCCAGAAGGAATGAGCATAACATCAAATTACATTAACACAAAAGCAATTTGGCTTTACACCAAGAAGTAATGCCCGAGCAACTCAAACCATCAAGCGTATGGTGCACAGTACATTCAAATGAACCTTTTGCGATATCAACAAACAGATAAAGCACAAAGTTTCCGACAATAGGGTAGCTGAAGGTCTGATTTCTTCAGAATGGTATAAGCAATCGATTTCATTCCTTTTAACTCAAACAAGTTGAAGCTCCATGCCAAAAACCCCGCTTTCATTTGGATCTGTCTTTATAAATATTAGATTAATGAAATATTGATTCTATACAAATTATGACTCGAGAGCTCTTCCATTACACATCAGAGTAGAAATCATCTAGCAGAACACACACCAGCCAAGCCATGTTGCGCCAAGTGTCAACAGCTCACATGGCACAAATGACAACCAATTTACCTCTGTGAAACAAAACCACCAGGTTTCTTGCTCTCATAGATTCAAAGAGTGGTTCCTTGCTCTCATTGATTCAAAGAGTGATCTGCATCATAAGCCACAGTAGAGTTGCACTTGAAAGTCCAAATGGCCCTGAATTTGCTCTGCCATTTTTCACAGGAAGCAAACCATTTGCTTAGGAATATTGATGTTGACAAGTCAAGATGAAAATAAAGTATGCCATGCTAACCAAATCATAAATACTTCGGAGAAAGCTCCTCATAATCTTTGATAGGATGGATATGATGCCAAACTCATTAGAGACTGCAAGCCCATCCAAGCTGAATAAGATCTCAATTTTGGCTGGCGGATTGACAGCAGCAAACTGACATCTGGTGAGGGAGAAAATATTTCAGTGAGAAATTCTATTGCAGTTACTTAATAGTACAATAGAACAAATAGCATCCATCTCCAGTCAACTTACAACTGAAAGTCAGATGGAGATCCCACAATTAGATGATGAGTGGAAGTTCCATTATCGCACTGGCGCTGATCCCTAATTATGGCTAAAGCTGTTCCAATGAGCCTCCAAGATCTCTTTTAGCAATCAATATAGCATCGTTAAAAATTTAATTGGCAAAGAACCCTGAATAAATGAGCCCAGGTAAAACGTTACAATGCATTCACACATGTAGAACACAAAAGAGGGTACTGACATTCCTAAATTTCCATATATTATCCACATAATATGGAAAAGTGAACTTCTTGACCACTGCACGCTAAAAGATGCTGAACAGTAACAGGCTAACAGCACACCTAACCACTGTTTCTGTTAGGTAGTAATCACCTCAATCAATACAGAGGACACCTTAAAAGCCTGACAGCAATTTTTGGCAACGGCTTCATGCACCAAAACATTTGAGGGCATACAGCTTTGCTCTGGATTCTCTCCCGAAGTCATATACAGTGACCTACAAGTATAGCAGCAAAAAAGGTCACTAGGCAATGCAGGAGAAACATAGGTAAGAGTGGCCATATTGGCATCACCAAAATAGGTTACAGAGACACTGAAAATGCAATGATTGCTAAATACCATATGGACCAAACGGTATCTCTTAAAAGGTGACCACTTACATTTTTAAACGCCTGAACTATTATTATTGTCAAATAAGGCACATGCCTAGAGCCAACATACAACTAGGTATGCATGTATTTCCCATTTTATTTTACCTAATATTTTTCTAGGCTTCCACAAACTTTGCTTCTGATACCACCTGCATTGTTTAAACAATCAAGAAAGTGTGTTCAAGGAGAATTTGTCACAGCAACACATTATCTTCTCACTCACATTTTAAAAACTTGCTCATAACTCATAAGAGGGTCTAGCAATGACAGCGACAACATGGTGGATTCCAACTCTAATCATGCATGCCTACGGTTACCAGGATGAAACCATACCATCTCTACACACTTATTTTGTAGGGAAAGCAAAGATTCCGTAAGGTCAAGCAGAAGAAAATTACCCAAAAGCACCACACAATTGTCCATAACATCTACATAAAGAAGGTGCAAGGACATCATAGAATTGAAAGAAGTCTCACCAATGGTGGTCTGCATGGACCAATATGCTCTCATGAACTGATCCAGACGCTAAAGGTGATTAGAAGGCCCTGGATTGTTAGTTCCATGAGCATTGGAATCAACGAGGCCCTGAGTTTTTGAGAGTGCTATATTCCTCCTTGGAGCATCAGCATGACCAAATGATGTGGATTGCAACAAGACATTTTCAGTGCTAGTACCAACTCTCTGCAGACAAATATAACAAGATTATATAACCAAACAAAGGGCACCTTAACATTCATGTGTAAAGTTCTATTCCTATCAGGTTAAAAAAATGGGAGCATGTAAGATCTTAATAACACTCTGAAATTTCATTAGCATTCAAATTTATTTACAGTAAATTAAGTCAAACATTATTTTAGTTAGGAAAATTTCCTCACCAAATAATAGGAAGAACTTACCAATTTGTCAGTATGCCGATTACTTGAACGACTGTTTTCAGCAGTAGATTTGAATTGCATTCTAATTGCTGGGCGTTGCTCTGCTTCGAGCTGACCAGAAGCTTCCGTTGGGCGTGACACACTAACTGAAAGTAATCAGGTGACAACCATGACTAAGTTACAAAAGCCACAGTATTAAAGGAATACCATGCATCTATTGATACTAAGAATTTCGTGCAATCTGCTACCTTGGTGCTTCTCAATATTCGTTGGAACCGCCCGGCTACTTACACCTGGATCTTGCTGTCAATGAAGAGATTGAGAGGTAGATCAGAAAAGGTGCTAAGATAGAGATCACAAATAGAAACTGATTATAAGTGAAAAATCAGACATTCCATTAAGCACATCAATCTGGGATCCAATTAACCCATTTTAAAATGCATAAATTTCTGACAATTGTTCAAATTTAAAAAAAATAAAAAATAAGAACGATCACGATTATGTGAAAAGAAGCAAGATCGCAATCACTGAAACATACTTGTTGAGCCTTTGCTTTTTGGGATTGTTTGCACTTCAACAGTGTCCAATCAAAAACATGATCATACTGATAACCTGGTGGCCAAATTATTGAACAAGATATTAAGTTCATGTAACATAAGATAATGGGAGATGTACCACTAGTGCTTCTGATGCTATACCTTCACGGTCAGCCAAATCTCTAAAGAGCCTTCTCAAAAATCCATAATCCGGCCGTTGATCGAATGTCAATGAATGGCAATAATGAAAATAAGAAGCAAATTCAACAGGATGGGATTTACATAAAACCTGCACCAACAACTCCATAAGCAATCACATCAACGAAACAAAAAGGTGTGAATAATTTACATAAATTAAAGCATGCAAAATTAAACAACCTCGATGGGTGTTGCGAGCTTTTTCTCACTTATTTTATCGTATTTCTGCTTCTTTGTGGCAGCTTTTAAACCCTGCCAAGGAAGACTGGACAAAATGTATAGTTAGTTTAGAGAGAGAAACAAAAATCTATGGATAATACAAGCACAATAGCACATGGCAAATTCAAGACTAAATCTAGCTGGCTTATTAATGTTAAGAGGATATAACTACCTTTTGTTAACAATGGTCATGCTGCAGTTACAGATATTATCTTACAATCATAAATTATTCTGCCACAACGAGAAGGAAAAATATAGTCTGAATAGCTTATTAACACTGAAGAATACTACCTTCCCCTAAGAAAATACAGAAGAACATAACCAATGGATTCCAAATCATCTCTTCGGCTTTGCTCTGGCAAGGGATAGCAAAACTAAGTTTAGTAATTGATGTAAAAGGAAAGTAATAGAATAATAACTTCGCTTTATTTAAGTGGAATTTCAGGACAAATAATCAAACAGTACAATTATCACGATTCATGATTACAGCATATAAAGTTATGACTTATGACATCACATAAATAGAATTGTTATATTTCTCACCAATGCCAAGATGAGTGTTGCAACTTGCATATCGAGCTGTGCCGGTCAAGTTTTTATTTTCCCTGTAAAAATGGCAAGTGGGTTAACGACTCTCACACAACACATGTTACACCAGAAAGTAGAAGATTAAATTAATATATAGCGAAAAATAACAAAAGAAAAAAGAAATGTGGGGTTAACTACTTGCTCACCTATAAGGTATGTGGCGATTAGTAGTTGCATCACGGTACCTCTTTGCAAGCCCAAAGTCAATAATGTAGACCTGAGAGTTAGATGGCAAAACAATTACAGCGCATAATCACAACATATATGTACAAACAGCCACTTGTTACACACCTGGTTAGCTTTACGACCAAGGCCCATGAGGAAGTTATCAGGCTTGATATCTCTGTGCAAATATCCCTTGGAATGCATGAATTCTACTCTTGTTATCTTCATGATTAAATGAGAAATCAATTAATGGATCAGTAAAGAAAAAGAAAAAACATGGTTCTGCAGGTTGTATAGGTAAGTCCATAGAAATCAGTATACAAAATTATCCAGCAAAAAAGTTTCAGGCAAATTTTTGAAGTTGCTGATAAGAGTGCAAGAAATAGAACAAACCATCAAAGAAAAACTACCAGATAATTAAATTTGTGTTACAAAATTCAAGAAAAAAAGGTATGTTGCAAGCAATATGGAATCCTGGTACAGGTATATCATGTACGTGAAGTTACGTTATTAACAGTAGAATTAAAAAAAAAATGTTCTAAAACCCCTATCACCTTTGGTGCTAGTTTCAAAAAAAATGTTCTAAAATGTTCTAGTGCCTATAGTGTGTTAACTAAAAGTAGTATCAACAAGCAATAGCCATATTTTTCACAAAAGAGACATTAGCTTCCATAGTTACATCTCCATTTGCAAACAGAACAATGAAAGATTGAAGCCAATTCTATCATTACCATCTGATCCGCTAACATCAAGACCGTCTTTAGCGAGAATCTTCGACCACAATAAACAAATAGATCCTCAAGGCTTGGCCCCAGCAAATCAATAACAAGCACATTGTCCTCACCATCGATGCCACACCATTTTATGTTTGCAATTCCAGCTACATGAATTCACAGGTATGAAGGATTTGGGTTAGCTCTGGTACAAAAAAATGAGAAAATAGAACCATTTAAAGACCAAACACATACTCCCTCCCTGAAGAGCATTATACAGCTTGGCCTCATAAAGCAACTGGGGATGATTTGTTTTGCTGCTTTCCTGAATATAACCAGTTGCAGTATACATCAGCACAATAAAATGGATAAACAGTTCGAATGTCCTCTTAAATCATGGTTGTTGCAGTGACATGGCAAGAAACTATATCATATTGAAGATATATCAGAGGCCTTATACTACATAAATATGCAAATTACCATCTAATTCAATACAATGTAAATATATTATACGAAAATAAGAAAAGAGAGAAACTTAAAGCAGAAAAGGTACATCACTAAAGCATAATATACAATAAAACACTGTTTACAAGACTTTCATGACAAGTTCAATCCAAAACCAAAACAAAATGAGATCTTTAAAAGTTTTATTTCACTTATTATTTCTTGGAATAGTCATCAGTAGTGAAATTGAACATCTTAAGAAGAAATTTCCAATGCAAGGATAGAATGCTAAACGTCTAGCATCTTCAACTAGGATAAAATTACATGTGTTGGAAAGACAAAGTAAAGCATTTTTCCCTTTTAAAAATAAATTTTAGATAAAATAAATATTGAAAATTAGCATTTGAATTGAATTCGAATTTCAAAATATAAAGAATGTTTTCAATTCTTTGTGTCAAATACAACCAAGACACCAAATAGGTGTTCACAAGTCTGTTTAAGAACCAAATGAGGCACAATAGTTTCCTCCTATAACGCAAAGTGCTCCTCCTCTGAACTCGCATACTTCACAGCAACACACCAAACATCTAGCTACTCACAATCTAGAAACAGACACACACAAGTGAAAGTGGATAGTAGGTGCAAAAGATAAATTGAGACCTACTATCATGCACCGTTTTGACTTTTCTTCGATGAGCCCATACTAATGGGCACATAGCACAGTTGTGTAGGAAACCATACTCTGTTCCATGATATCCACTTGAAATTTTTGTAGCTACAGGTAGGAGCTGAACTAGAGCAATGGCACACCCCCCTCAAGAAATTTATTTTCTTGGGCACCTAGTGCCTAATTATGTGATTAATGTAAGCATATGGTTTATTGCCACTGCTTGGTTTGAAGCTACAGTAAACCATAAATGACTACAGAAAAAACATAAATACAGCAGTAGCTTACAAACATGGGATCATTAGTTGAATATTTAGCATCTCTCGTCGAAACAAAGCATAATAGCATTCCTCATTGGGAGATACATTCACTATTCGCGGGCAAATTTGAACACATCCACCATTGCAGACTGCATCTACTACTTCGTGGCAATGCGTTCACAGTCATTGAGAGCGGGACATTCTTTAGCTGCTAGTTACCATTTCATGTTCTATTGCCATTGTTGTTTGCGCCGCACCCACCCCCACACACATATTCTCTTTTCCTGTCCTAATCCTGGCTCCGGCACTGACTACAGGCCATGCAGTTTCACTCCCACAAAAAATGTATACCATTTCAGCATAAACCAGTGATTTCCAAACAGAAAGGATTACTACACAATTCCAACTCACCAACATCAACAGCGAATTAAGTTGTAACCTAACATTTTATTCTGGGTTTTATAGAACACACATGCACGGCACACTGCGAGTTAAACTATCAAAACGATGAAATCAGCCCAAAACCTAATTTCCGCAACAAGTAATCTAACATGAGCGGAGGAGGAGGATAGCTTACAATCTTGACGGCGACTATCTCGTACGTGTCGACGTGCGTGGCTGCAGAGAAGAGGAAGAAAGCAAAAACCACATCAGATCCGAGAACCGAACCGAATCGAATCGAAGAAGGGGGGAAAGCAGGAGGAGGAGGGATAGGGGGTAAGAAGAGAGATCGAACCGAGGTAGATCTCCCCGAAGGAGCCGCTCCCGATCTTGCGGCCCAGCTTGTACTTAGCCCCGACGATCCTATCCATGCCCTTCTCACCCTCGACGAGGCGCTACGCTAGGGTTTGGGAAGCGGCGACGTGGGGGGGGTGAAGCTTCTAGAGACGGTGGAGGAGAAGCTCGGCTGTTGGGCAGGGCGGGCTGTGGAACGGCGTGGCCATCAATCACCCGCAGAGGAGGCGGCGGCGGCGGCGGCGGGAGTGGAGGTGGATTAGATTGGATTGCTGCTGGTAGCCTTCCCCACTGGCGATCACTCTGACTGTGTTGTGTTGCGCTGCGCCGACTGGGTACTTGGGGTAGAGAGACAGGGGGACCAAGGGAAGGGATTATTGATTTGCTTATTTATGGTTGTTCTTCCGGGTTCCAGTTTGGAAACAACGTGTTTCTTTCCTCTAATATCAGCGCTGGGACTGGGATCAGGTTTCGAAGATAGGGTTGGGATCAGGTTTTGAAGATAGAGACGGGTTTGCTAAGAGCAAGTTCAATAGTATAGCCAACTACTAGCTCCAATTCATCTATAGCCAATCTAATAGCTCATTCATACAATAGTTACACACTACATTATTAATACCTGGTCCCACCTGTCATATACACACTGTGTCTTGGAGTCCGTGCTACAACTGGCTACAAATCTGTAGCCTGCTGCTCTTCTCTCTCCTCATTTAACTACTTAAAATATATTTGCAGCTGGCTTAGAGCCTGCTATTGTACTTGCTCTAAAGGCCTGTCCGGGGAGGTTAAGATTCTAAGAGGCGGTTTCTGAGAATCGGAAGAGCTGGGTTTCTCAACTTCTGACTTCAAGTTCATTTTCTGGAAAACCTGGGTTTCCCAACTTTTGGTTTCCAGTTCATTTTCTGAATTTTATAACTACAGCTTCTCATAATCTGGACCAAAAGTTGAACTGTTTGGGAGAGCTTCTTATTCTGGGAGAAGCTGCAGCAATTAGAGCAAGCAGATAATAAAACAGATAGTTATAAAATTAGAGCAAGTTTAATAGAGATTTGCTCCGGTCCATCAAAAAGTATCTCGATGTACCGATACCTTACGGTACCAAATTGTTTCCGATTGTTTGATCTAGCTGAGCAGGATGAGCATTGTTAGATCCAATGATCGAAAATAATTTGGTACCGTGAGGTACCGTTACCTCAAGGTATTTTTTGTTGGATCGGAGCAAATCTCAGTTTAATAGTATAACCAACTATTACCTTCAAATCAACTATAGTCGATTCGATAACCAATTCATACAATAGTAACCTACAAATATATAAGAGTTCTAATATCTGATCACACATGTCATACACACATTACGTCTTATAGTCCGTGCTACAGCTAGCTACAAATCTGTAGCCTGCTGCTCATCTCTCTACTTTAATCTCCTCGATACGTGTTTATAGCTGGCTTATAGTCTGCAATTGTACCAGCTCTTAGCGTCAACCTCGTCATCCGTTACTCCTCTCCACGTTTATTACGAGAAAGAAAGATGGGAAGAGTTACAGTAGTAGGAAAAATGTTTTTCAATAAAGAACAATTTAAGGCAATGAAAGAACTCTTTTGTGGTGATATGAAAAATGGCGTGTCATGTTATTATTAGATAATATTATAGCTTGTAAATTTAAGGGTTGCTCACATGTTACATACTTACGGTTGCAAGCAGCGGTATATCTGGTTGCTGCAGCTCTTAGCTGTCATTGTCGTGGTCGTAACAGATACGATAGCCCTCACCTAGGGGTGTGTGTGTGATTATGGGTTTCTTGCTGCCTCACCTAGGGGTTGGGGATAGGGATTGGGGATGGAGATGGAGGGCGTGTTTGATAGGGAAGAGGGGACCTGGGCGGAGAAAGAGTGACAACAACTCAACAAATGTGGAAGGAGGGCGGCACCAGAGCCGGCGCGAGGCGCGATCACTGTTGACGAAAAAATCGAACACACCGGCCTGGGAGATCTGCTTAGCTCCAGTGCAGGTCCAAATCTTGGTGAGATGTGGGCGTGCCAGTCAGTTTGATCCTGCAACTGACAAGATATGCAAATAATAGTTCCAGCCGATAGCCGATAATAGCTGATGCCGATACCAATACCAGCCGATAGCGATAGGATTTAAGCAATCGGCTATATGTCCCATGTAGATAATGATTTAAAGGCAATCGGCTAATGATGATATAATAAAATAGCAATATAATCCAGTATAAACCAATCGACAAATAATATATGATAAATAAGCATCGATCCGAAGGTTAAAGCACACATCGGCTGGAGGTCCGATGTCAATCCACAAGATTAGATTAAACAGTGAAACATTTGTTATCATTGGCTAAATCCAACTTATATGTATATGCAATCCTTATGAGCCGATGCAACGTCCAGATAACTCACCGGCTGAAACCCCGATGAAACTTTTATTGGCAATCAAGAAGCAGGCTAGAGATTATGGTTCTAAGCACGACTTAGTAGATCAAACTTAACTGATGCATCACTAAGTATGAAAAGAAACATAATATCTAGACAATCAAGCCGATGACTGATTTTTAGGGTGCTAGATGCCTAGGCTAATATAATCTAGCAAGGCGATTTAGCCGATACCGGCAGAAACCCTAAAGCGAGAGACAGCCGATAGAGCTAAATTGAGATGCTAGGATTAGATTAACATAGACATATGATAAATAGCTTGGCAAATATATTATCCAAACCAGAGTAATCCAAGAGGTCGAATGTCCTTATGCAACCTTGAACGACGCCGACATAGACGATACAATTGCCTGGACCGGCGGAACATTGGACTTATCCCTTCGCCTGAGATCGAAGACGATGCAGCCCCGCGTCGGGTGCCAAGTTCCGCCGGAACATAAAAACAAAAGTGGAAGTAAAAAGGGTGGTGATGCGCCGAATTGTATTGATCGTAGCGACAGATTACATAGACCCTGGGTGTACATATTTATACCCATGGGTTGATACAAGTCCTTGTCGGACAAGGAAGAAACTTTCCTAAAGATAAAAAGAAACTAACAAACTATTCATAATTAATAGATAACTTGCCATGCCGCATTTCTTTGAACTCGGTCTCTTCTGGATAAGCTTCCTTTAGTAGATCAATTTCCTTAACCGAATATAGCAAGAATCCGACAACTGACGACTTGACAACTCTCATCGGCTAATCTCAGGACTTCGAAGCCGATGTTGACTCTAAGCCGATGACTACTCCGGGCTTACCAAATTTCACTGTTAACAATCACGTACGGTGGGGATGGCGCTCGTGGAAGAGAAGAGGGTGACGGGAAAAGGCAAGAGTTTTTTTTTTAGGGCATGCTGTTTTGCGAAAACACCCCTCTACTTTCCACATTTATAGCGCTACCCATAGAAGTGAAATTATCTTCTTCTTACTATATTTCGTGAAACTACGAGTATTTTTTTAAAAAAAAACAAAAACTAGGCGTCAGGTGGGCGAGGGTCTATTCAAGATTCGATTTTTGCCAAAATAGCCAACCATGTGTCATTTTCTCCGAGTCAAAAACAATTGTGAAAAATGAGAAAACGTTACAAGAAGGAGTGTTATTTCTGAAGGATATCAAAATAAGGAGTTATCTTTCTCTAGTTAATTGGTTTGTCACAAGAGTTAGTGTGACTTACATGTTTCAATTGATGACTTGCAATATTAGAGAAAAAATTGGTATGGAGTCCCTCGAGAGTTAAGCGCTAAGATTCAGATTACAAATTACAGTACTTTTTGAGTTTTTATTCCAAGGCTAGCCTAAACCATGTTAAACAAATTTTACGGGAATTAATTTAATTCAAAAAACACATGAAATGGCATGCGATATTATTTTCAATATTCAAATCAAATTTTTGAACAGCTATGTGCTGATTTTAAAAAAGGTAGGAAAATAAATTTAATAGTGTTAAAATTATTTATGACCAAACACATGGCCAACTACAAATTTAAAGTAAAATTCTCTTTAATATATATAAAACTCTTTACTACATAAAGTGCCTCCTTCTGGTAGAAAGCTAAATCAATTACTTAGGTTGCATTCAACGTTGAGGGTTGGGAACCCTTTCTCTCCTGTACATAAAACGGAACGACGGATTAGCACATGACTACTTAAACTTGAAAATTGGATTCTGTATGATTCTTTAAAGCAACTTTTCTATAGAAAGCTTTTAAGAAAATGTACCATTTAGTAGTTTGGGAAGTGCACGTGTGGAAAACAATAAAATATAAGTTGGGAAGTTGTGTTGTTTAGTTGAATGCCACATATTACCACATCACATGTTAGGCATGTCACGGTTTATTAGCTTAGTGTTTGTTTGTTTGTTTGTTTTAATTGTGGCAAGCCACACTTTCCTCCATGAGCTTGCATGTCATACACTTATTTTTCTAGCCAAATATTGTCATACTTGTGTCTAACAAATTGTTGGTCACACTTATGACAAGTTGAGTTGTGATAATATTAGGCAACAACCATATAGGCCCGAGTATATTTATAAAAGAGCTTTGACTATTTCTAGATATATATTGAACATGTATTTAGAAGAAAGAGTTATGAAACTAAATTGCTTTGAGTAGACTGGCCCATCAATTAGATCACTTTAGGCGGGAAAATGGTATACAAAATGGTATTTTGTATAATGGCCATTGACACTATAGCTGATAATATAGAAATTTCTTTTTTTTAAAAAAGGAGAGTTTCTTTTATATCATTGAGCCATTCCAAGACCTATATTATTTCCATTTGTGGTAACAAGAGGACATTGATAAGTGGGATAACAAAAATATCCCTTTGCCCTTTTTTTCTTGACATGCTAAGATGATCCATATAGCTACCTACAATACACATTAGGCCATATTTGGAGGTGAAGTGTTAGGAACTTCACCTCCCCACGCATAAAACAGAGCGATCCACTACCACAAGATTAGTTAAGTATTAGCTAAAATAAACTTCAAAATAGATTAATATTATTTTTTTAAAGTAACTTCCCTATATAATTTTTTTCAAAGAATGCACCGTTTAGCAATTTCAGAAGTGTGTGTGGGGAAAACGAGAGAAAAGAAGTGGGAAAAGAAGGTAAAGAACACACCCTTAGTCTTGTATGTCTGGCCAATCACTTCCTTCCCTCCTCTCGCTAATATTTGTATCGCTTGCGGTAGTATCGCCATATCAATATATACCTCCTATTTATTTTCTCACCTCCAAATATGAATCACACACCCCTCCTCTCATTCTATTGGTTGTCATAGTTACGGCCATCCTCTTTTGTCCTGTAAGTATTGGCTTCATGATACACATTGCTTACACAAGTAAATTAACTTAGCTAAAATGATGTCAAACACCAACATTGTCATCGAAGTTGCCTTGGCTTGCCCAAGACTCTCGTTCTGCGTACCCATTGCAACTCACAAGCTTTTTACCAATTGTTGCCAGCATTGTATAATAGTGTCCTCGTTTGTGAAAAGATGCCAAATAGAGGTGACGAATTTGATGCTCTAAGAGTTGGGGCACTAAATATCATAGATAAAAGAGAAGTGATTGTGAGAGCAAAGGACGAGTGACCTATATTATCTAGTGATCAAGAGAGAATGGGAAGGACGTGGGAAAAGGAAGAAACAAGAAAATGACATGTACTTTATAGGGGTAGCATTATTTTTTTTTGTCAAAATCATGATAAGATTTAGACTTATCGTAGTGCATAATTGAGCTGATGACAATAGCCTAACATAATTAACTTTCAACTTGATAGCACATAAGGGATTCAATTTCTTTTTTAGTTACATAGGGATCGGGTAACTCTTTTTTTAAAAAATAAAAAATAGGTGCTCCACCAATCAGGATAGCCTTTTCTTCTTGGTGCATATAAAAGAAATTTCTGAAAGACAAAGATGAAAACAACATAAATCTAGAGTAGCACATAAACAAACTGCTTATGTATTTGTAATTGCGTATGCTATAACATATGTAAGTATACAAGTACAAGTTGTTTTAAGAGCAAATAATGTAAGATTTACGAATAGAAAAAAAATCATCAAATAAATCTCAAAACTCATAAAAAATATCCATACTCATAGCAGCCGGTAAACTATTGTGGTAGGCTACACTCGACCGGTACAGATCCGTTGTATCTCTTGGGATCAATGCAATAGTTGTAGATCCTATACTCATCCTGCACTTTCCGCATCCGTGCGAGCTCTGAATCACTCAACTGGCATACTGATGACTTGCTATTATAGGTTGAAGCACATTTTGCAGCACAACTGTTGCCTCCACCAGAGGTAGTAGAGCACTCACATACATTGATGTTGAGGCCACGGTAGTTCGCGACGAAAGGTGCCTTGGACCAGTCAGCCTTCACACGGCCACCCTGTGTTGCCCAATCCTCCGCCGCCCATATGCTCGAGTACCCATACATCGGCCGCTTCATTGGGAACGCCACGCCGTTGCTTTTTTCATAGTTGCGGAACACTCGGATAGGTGTCCCGTCGATGTACCACCTGCATCTCATCCAGATCACGACCATTATTTGAGTTTGATGCAACAACCAGACAAAGATTAAAATCTAGCTTGTGTGCATACACAATCATGCAAGGGGTCCAGGAGACGGTGTAGTTGTGGTAGCCGTCGGTGGGGTTGAACCACGGCTTGAACTGCATCTCCTTGTCGCCGACGCCATTGGCGTAGATGTTGGTGTGGATGGTGTAGGGTTGGCCGGTCTCGTTGCCCAAGAACTCAAAGTCGATCTCGTCGTGGTTGTCTCCGACCGACGACGTCTGAAATGCATGTAATCAAAATCATACCACTACTGGAGAAACGATCTTTAATACCGGTTAAAAACCCCCCTTTAGTACCGGTTGAGATCAGCTGTAAATCGAGAATCTTTACTACCGGTTGAAAGAACTTGGACTAAAAATGTTTTTAGAGATTTGAACTTTTAGAATCGGTGCTAAAGTATCTTTAATACCGGTTCTTAATCTAACTGAGATATTATGTTTTGGGGCCAGGATAAAAGATAGTTTCTCTAACGGAGTAATTAATTGAGTCCTTAGTCCTTACGTACGATGCCCTGATGCACTTATGTATTGACTGATTGAATTCGATTATCGATAGAAAACATATAACTAATGGGGAAAAAACAATTGGTTAATTTTTGCGATGGAGAAAGAACAAGTCGATCAATGAAGGACACGCACGTAGTATGTGGTGACGGTGCCGGCCGAATTGCCGGGGACAAGTTGGATCAGAGTGGAGACGCTCCCGAAGATGAACTGCTTCTTTGTCCGCAGCATGCAGCCTGCACATTTATGTAACAAATTAAGAAATTAATCTCCGATCGCAGCAGGTATAATAGTATCAAAAGAAATTTTCGCGCTTAATTATTTGCTTCAGCTGATCAATCTCGAATTTCAATTGAAGGTAATTCGTCAGAATAAATTAAACTATCTGAAAAAGGTTTTGTGTACGTGACCTGAGTAGTTGCTGACGAGGGAGAGCGAGAGGCCATTGCCGTCGTCGGTGAACCTGGCGTTCTGGGGCTCCCACGGGATGTCACACTCGTCGCGGAAGCTGGCTCCGGCGAGCCCAACCACCGCCGCCGCCGCCGTGAAAACCACGAGAAGCAAGCTCAACCTCCCCATCGTCGTCGTCGTCCTCCTCTCGTTGCAGAAAAGCTCAAGCAAAAAAAGTTCAGATAAACTGTCACAGGTTGGGAGAGAAATGCTGATGAGAAAACAGGATGAAAAATTCAGAGGGAGACAGGGGGCTTATATACACACTGCTATCCAAACCCTGAAACTCTCTGAATTAATCTATGTTTCTCTGCGTGCATGCTGATCATTCCCGGTCAAAATCAACAGAAGATTTTTTGGCTCCCATGATGCTATAGATAATTGTTAATTCTCTTCACGATGTACACTTGTACATAGTGCTGCCAGCTGCATTATGCTTTTGTGTACAATCTTCTCCTGGTTTTGCAAACGCGTCTTGATTTGTTCCTCTTAATTAAACTAGTCAGTCAGTATCTGGTTTTGACATGGTTAGTAGTGCTGTGCATGCTTGAATTGAGCTGCCTGTTTCCAATTGGCACTCTGCCCATTGGTACATGAATCAGATTGGAGTTGTTGGCTGTCTCGTTCAAACGAGACATATATATAAACCTGAGATTACATGCCTGCATGTTATTTTAGCTAATATCCGGAGTAGTAATTAATTGGTTGTCACCATCATGATCTTATGAACGGTTGTTGCCCCTGTTTTGTATAAGTACCATAAAAACTGTATGCAGGATCTTTGTTGGGAGATATGCTTATAGGTCAAACTAGACTTGTTAATTTCAGCGATTTAATACTAATCCTCTACTACTGCTTAGATCACGTAGTATAACCAAATCGCCTTCTTTTATAATTGTACTTAGCTGAGCTATGGCAAATGCCATTTGTAATGTACATGATAGATCTTATGTATTTAGGTACTCCCTCCGTTTGAGATTGTAAGACTCTCTAGCATTGCTTATATTCATCTAGAAGTTAATAAATCTAGACACATATATATGCCTAAATTCATTAACATCCATATGAATGTGGGCAATACTAGAAAGCCTTACATTGTGAAACGGAGGAAGTAGCAAATTGTCAAATGCCATCATATATGTAATGTGGTGGTGTTAATGTTTTCTGTTACTGAAAAAAAAAATGGGGTTCCCTGAAATTCACCCTCAACAATTCTACTAGCCTTCTGAATTTTCACCTCTACTAAACTTCGTACTCCCTACATTCTCAAACTGACGTAGTTGAAATCCTAAATGACTAAAGGATAGCAAAGAAACAGACAAAGTAACAAATATACTCCGCCCATTGAAATTTTTTTTTGGTTTTTTTTTTTCACTTTAAGTTGCATGCGTTTGATCAATAGTATCTTTAATTTAAAAATACCCACATGATTGAATCCACAATTTCCATGTATCAAACACAAATCAAGAAAATATGGGGAGAACAATTCATCATGATATTCCATAATCAATAAGAAACAGAGAAAATCCATTCACAATTTTGTTCCAGATGTACGAGAAAGATTAGAGAGAAGAGGAGGGGCAGCCTAGCAGGGGGTGGAGGTTGATGATGCAGTCACCGATATGTGGGTATCGTCCCGTCACCAAGCTGTGATTGTCAACATCACCGACACTGGCACGAAAGCCGACGGACTATGTGGATTCGAACGAGGAATGGTCGGTGCCACTGGATCTGGAGTTGGAGGCCTCTCCCTCCATCGTTGTTGCTCCCTCTCCTTATCCCGCAGGAGAAGCTCGTCTGTATCTAGGATTGGGAGGTGGAGAGGGAGGGAGGAAGGGCACGAGGAGGCTGTGCACACCCACCGGCGACACCTCCATATGACAAGCTCCGGATTCAACTCCTCCATTGTTCTCGTGCACCATCGCCCCCTCCTCTTTATGACAACCGAGGCACAGGCAGCGAATCTGCCACTCCCGAGATCACCGGCAACGGATCCACCCCTCCCGAGCCCATCGGCGCCGAATTTGCTTCTCTTGATCTTGTTGCAGTTGTCACCGTTGCAATCGTGGCCGTCGTTGGTGCTATCATCACGTGCAGTGGAGGTAGGGAGGCTGGAGGGAGTAGGGAGGGTCTGGGGGAGACGAATTTAGTTGGGTGCTCTTTATTGGTCGCTAGTGGAAATTGATTTACGCTAACGGCGACTTCAGGGGACCTCTAAATTCACCACCGGTGAAAATTGATTTTCGCTAGCGGTTCGTTACTAGAATCCTTTCAATGTATTTTACAAGCCTGACTTTTTTTAATCCTCCCAGTAAAAAAAAAGGTTGGTACGATGAAAAATGGTTTTTAAGCGGTGAATGGCATTACTGGTGCTCTTGAGCAGAGTGATCAAATATGAAAGATTTTCTATACATCCAATCCTAAATTGCGGGGGGCACGCACAGTTCATGGTTGTCCTACGAACAGATAGGTCGTTGGGCCATATGACTTTGTTTAAAATGTAGACGAGAAGTACTACTAATGAATAATGATGATCATATTTTGTCACTGTGGCTCCATCAGACATCATTAGAAGGTAGTAACATACTGTTTGAGTCTTTAGAGCAGGTACAATAGCAGGCTATAAGCCGGCTATAACCATATATCGAGAAGAAAAGAGAAGAGAGAGAAGAAAGCGGGTTATAGATTTGTAACCGGCTGCAACACGGACTCCAAAATGTTATGTGTGTATGAGAGGTGGAACCGGGTATTAGTGGTGTAGTATATTTTTATAGTTAACTATTGTATGAATGGGCTATTAGATTGGCTATAGAAGTTTTGGAGCCTGTAGCTGGCTATCCTATTGACCTTGCTCTTAATATACTATCGAGAAAAATATGACTGATGACTGTGGGCTTTAATTTTGCATAAAGAGCATGGTAAATTTTAGCTCGTTAATTAAAGGGCAAATCTCTAAAATACACTACAAATGCATATGCCCACACTTACACACATAGAGAGAATGTAAAAATTAGATATGATTTTTATTAATTACATGGTAGCTAGAGGTGGACGCACAAACACCACTACATGATTGAGAGGGTAACTCTAGCTCATATTGCATCCAAAATGTAATAAAATGATACATTGATATGTAATTCTTTTAGATAATATGTAACTGTATTGCAGACAAACATATAGTTTATATATATACCATGGCATGCACATATACATGCCAAAAAAATATAATTTAATTACAAGCATCAAAACAATATAAAAGAATACAAAAAATAGCTCGATCAAAAACTTATTGGATTCAGATATATAACCACCGATCAAAGACACAAACCCTTAATATCAGAAAAAAAGGAGAGGAAAACTATAGCAAAAAAACTGGAACATCTCTCAAGATGAATAGATGATTGCACATATAGCCAACTTGCAATTTCAATTTAATTTCCTTCAGTATATATACTCAGTATTGTGGCAGGCTGCACTCCGGCGCCATCTGGCCGTTGAACCGCTCGTAGTCGACGCAGTAGTCGTAGATCCTGAAGTTGTCCTGCACCCACTTCATCTGCCCCATCTCGCCGCCGGTGAGCTGCTGGCCGGCGCAGCCGCCGCCCTGGCTGAACGCGGCGGCGCAGCCGTAGACGCAGTCGCCGCCGTAGCACTCGCAGACGTCGAGGTCGATGCCGTGGTAGTTGGCGACGAACGGCGCCTTGCTCCAGTCCGTCTTGACCCTCCCCTTCTGAGTGGCCCAGTCCTCCGCCGCCCATATGCTCGAGTAGGCGTACATCGGCTGCCACGTCGGGAACGCCACGCCGTTGCTGCTCTGGTAGTTGCGGAACACCCTGATGGGCGTCCCGTCGATGTACCACCTGCATTAATTGTTACCGTTATTAAGTTATATGCACCGACCAGTTTCATGATGTAGGTAGTGATTGAAATTTCGGACCCCCTCTGGCAAGTCAATATCTCGGCTGAAACTTTCGGTTTTTTTCATTTTTTTTGAATTTAGTCGAAATTTAGTTAAATTCAGTTAAATTGTGTTAAAATTTCAGAAAATTTTGGTCAAAAAATATGGAAATTTCGGTTCTACTGAAATGATTGAAATTTTTGCCGAAAGCGAAATTGCAAACCCTGAATGTAGGATGCGAGTGTGTGTGTGCTTACACGATCCTGCAGGGGGTCCAGGAGATGGTGTAGTTGTGGGAGCCGTCGGTGGGGTCGAACCACGGCTTGAACTGCATCTCCTTGTCGCCGACGCCGTTGGCGTAGACGTTGGTGTGGATGGTGTAGGGCTGGCCGGTCTCGTTGCCCAGGAACTCGAAGTCGATCTCGTCGTGCTTGTCACCCAGCGACGACGTCTGCATCCATCGATCACACATGCATATCAATCAATCGATCAATCCATCGATCGATGCGTACGTCGTCAGAAAACGCAGGCTTTGGCGTGCGTACGTAGAAGGTGGTGACGGTGCCGGCGGAGTTGCCGGGGACGAGCTGGACGGAGGTGGAGACGGAGCCGTAGACGAACTGCCGCTTGGAGCGGATCATGGAGCCGGAGGAGTTGCTGACCAGCGCCAGCGACAGGCTCTTGCCGTTGTCCGACGACCAGCAGTTCTGCGGCTCCCACGTCGCGTCGCACTCCTCGTAGAAGTTGCCGCCGGACGCCACGCCGGCGACCATCGCCACCACCGCCACCACCGCCGCCATCGCCGCCGCTCCTCCTCCTCCTCCCTGCAGCTTCGCCGCCATGGCTAACAACTCGATCTAGCTATATGAATGATTGTTCTCCCTGGGATGTGTGTGTTGAAGAGCTAGATAGATTTGGGACATTTATATAGCGGTTTGAAACGAATTAACTAATTTCGCTTCCAGGTTATGATATATTATTATGATCACACAGTTAAATTAAATCGATGGTTAATTGCTCCAAGTGGTCATGCAAGCACGTAGGTAGGCAGGAGGCGTGTGGAATGATGAGAGGAGTTCAGGGATCGAGGGAAGCAAAGCTATAGCTAGCTGTTAACCGGGGGACACGTATATCTTCTATAGCTGCGAGAGAGATTAAACCGACAGAATTAAGTTTGCAGGGGTCGCACGCACTTTGGCAACGTGCCTGACATCCATTCCTGGGAATACTTGGGGTGGACGTCTTGGGCATCATGGCAAGCTGCGTGCCCACCCGGCCGCGGCCGGCATGATTCGTTTTTCGAACGTTTGGGGACATCTGGCGCCCGGCAAGAATCATTTCGAACGAACGAACGAACGTTCGAGGAGAGAGGGTATGGAGTCAAGTGCTCCTTCCTCTAAGACAAATCAAATGTTCCCTGATCAATTGGTTACTAATATTTATATTTCGGTATGTTATTTCTCTTTTGCAGTGGCTTCACCCTCAAACCCTTTCAGTGAGTTCAAATCTTCATAGGAGCGAATTTCAGATTAGATTGTTTGGCGAGGCTAAATTCCCAAATTAAATGGCTGCATATATTCGGTTGGATGTAGAAGCCCTTCTCTAAAAAAAATATTATTTCTCTTTTGACCTAGGAAAGACTTCGTAGTTGTTTGATTATATATAGGGCTGCTAGATCATTTGTCCTACAACTGCTGTAAAACAACGTATTAATTAGCAATAAGAATAATTTGCAAATAAAAATTGTTGTTTTTGTGTTTTTTAATTCAAAAGCCAATGATGAGAAATAAACTAGGATAAAAAAAACCTTATCAGCATCACGAATATGGGGGTCCCATATTACAAGGCATTGAGTCTGCTTCCTTGGCCCACTAGGAGAAGTATATGAGAATCATGTGTCAAATGAGATCAAGACACAAACCTACTGAGGAGTCGCCTGGGTGTCAAAATCAACCATGCGGCTTTTCTCGAGCAGGTACCATCTACAAGGCTCTTGCCCGGGAAAAGACATGTGGAGAACTGCGTGGATCCCGGCCTGCCACAACGCCACTGGTCGAGGGTTGACGTGTGGCTGTGATCGAGGACGTTCCAAGGCTAGCCCCTAGTTGACCTAGGACATATCACGTGGCATGCCCTCCTGAACTAAGGTGGGGTAGAGAGAGCAAGTGAGCCCCACAAGCTCTTTACTAGTGCCAGATGGACTACCAGTGAGCTAGAGAGAGTCAAAGGGCCTATTAGAAGGAACATCGCCATCAACTCCATTAGGACAAGGACGATGATGCCATGCATGGACACAAATCCCATAGCCAAGCTTGCCTATAGATGAAACCACCGAAGCAAGATGCCAGGGAACCAACACTAGAAGATCTCACCATCACCATTACCATTGAAGAAGATGAGGAAAGATAGAAACTTTATTTGGGTTGAAACATAAGCGACTACTAGATCTGCTAGAACGATGGATCCCCTCCCCCTCCTTACCAGCAGCTTGCCAGAGAGGAAGAGGGAGAGTGAACAGAGGGTGGTGGCAACAGTGCTAGGTTTTTGTGGTGGTGCTTGGTCGTTTTTACAAGTGTGAGATATTTTGACCATAGTCTCGCATTGAACTATAGGGCTTAGCCATCTTTTTCACTCAAGAGCGCATAAATTTGCAAAGTCTTGCTGATTGGACTAAGACAAGCAACATTGCACCAAATCCACAAATTAGTAACCCAAATCATATCTATGCAGTGTAGCTAGTTCTTTTTTTTTTAGAACAGTGTGACTAGTTCAATCATCCTACTACTTTAGTTAGCAGAAGTTCCTATTCTCTATTTTTATTTACTCCATAGCACCTCATAAGGCCATAACAGCGTCAATACAACTCCTTCTAAATCACCTTGGTCCGGCATGCAAACTTATATGCTAACTGAAAAGGATTGCTATGCCGTTCAATGTGAAACTATTGTCCAAATACCTATCCCTATGTTCAAATCACTATATTTACAATGACGACTATAATTCTCATTGTTCTAGTTATCCTTCTTTGCTAAAGGAAAATTGTCAGGGTTATGGATAACACATACCCAATAGTAGTCGATTAAGCTCAGTGAGGACCACCATATACCAAGTCTTATATGGAGTCATATCTCGTATATAGAAGGAGTTCCGAATAAGGAAGGACAAGCAGAGTTCTAGATGAAAACTATAAGGACTACTCGGATTGTATCCATACTTATATCCCTAGTTTTACTTGGACAAGGGGACATTTAGGGTATAAATACAAGAACCCCTAGTAAGGGGAGGACAAGCCCAGACAAACCAACAAGCTCAGTCAGAATAGACACCAATACACGCCGCCAGATATCGACATCAGAGATTAGCCTAGACAGACCCAATTTGGTGTCATCAGAGGCCAACAAGAGGGATCTAGTGCTATCTCTGGTCTTACCGAGTACATATTCGAGGAGGAAGACTACCTCGTCGTTGACTACGTGTTGGTTTTCCATGTCACCAAGTCGACAACGACTAGATAGGTTATCCCAAATATTGTACTTATGTGATTCTGATGAATAAGAGTAATACCGACTTTGGCCAACAAGAGTAGGGTTATTACCTTCCTGTGAAGGGGCCCGAAACTGTATAAAAATCCTTGTCTCAATCTCTTTTAGCTCAATCTCGTATATACCCTGGTACCAACGATCCCTATATCATGCAAGTACCATAGTCGTGATCTAAAACGTCGATAAAAACCTCATGCATTGCTGCTGGAAATTTGCATGATAAAATAGTACTATATATGAGTTGTATAATTGCTTCTTGTTATATGATTTCATTAATGTGTTTTCATATCTTGCACCTTTGGTCAATATCCAAACACAATAATTACTTCAAATCTATGGTGTGGCTTTTGGGAAAAGAGGTAATTTGCACCTTGATCAATCATCCAAAGGCTAAAAAGAATTGAAGTGATGTGGTTTCATAAGAGAAGAGACAATTATTGTTAACTACATTTAGGGTGTGTTCGACACCCCTTGTTCCCAAATGAAACATTGCGCACGGAAAACGGAGCGATCATTAGCGTGTGATTAATTAAATATTAGCCATTTTTTTCAAAAATGGATTAATTTGATTTTTAAGCAACTTTCATATATAAACTTTTTGAAAAAAAACGCACCATTTAGCAGTTTGAAAAGCGTGCGCGCGGAAAACGAGGGAAATGGGTTAGGAAGAAGGGGTGCCAAACACAGCCTTAGTGGGGATTAACTTTATAAGTATATTAGTGGATATCCCGCACATTGTAGCATGGAATTTGTAGACACTTTGAAGAAAATTGAAAGAAAATAATTTTGTAAATCTTGTGTACTCATAATACCTAAAATGATAATATCTTAAGCTCTACAAAGTTGATATGGAATTGCAATTGTACATGAAACGTGAATGCTTGTGTAATAAACATGCTAGGAATCCAATGGCTTATTTCTTTTCTAGTTGAAATGGTTCAATACACATTGAGGTCTATAGCAATAACTATACCAAGTGAGTTGTAAATGCAAACGACATGAATGGTTGAGATCAAAGCATAAGTATGATCGAAAGGCTACTATTTTCTAGACGATGTGGCTCAATGCATGTCAAAGTTTTTGGTTCCAAGTAGTACATAGGATGTAAGATATGATGCATTATTTTAGTTTGTTTTAGAAAAGCTATTAGTTATGTATCTTGGGAATCATAGGAAGAATATACAGAGCCCTGAAAAGAAGATCAATGATATATAAACTTTTTCTTTCTATATAGTTGTAACGACAAGATCAACATACGTGAAGCCGCAAGAAGAGCCGTTAGATCTCTCCCATGCTTGAACTCAACGTCCATATTGTGTGCAATTATTATTCCCTATGAATTGCTATAAATCTCCGCTCTAACTTATTTATTACCCACTAAATATAGTAATTGCAGATTATTCTCGCTTATTTGTTTGATTGTTACCTAGAAGTGTACACAACAGTGCACGGAGTTTCATCTAGTTACTTAATGTAAAATGTTCCAAAGAAGCCCAACGATAAATGAAGAATCCTGTTATAGATGAATAACTTGCTTTAATTCCTTTTTCTGACCAATAATGTAATCCACCAAGTTCACAAACAAATAAGGTTATTATCGAATGAATCGTAATCACAATTGAAATTATTGAGAAAGAAATATGAGCTAGTATATGTTCTAAAGTTGCAAATAGCATAAGGAGAAGGGAAAATTGCCAACAACTCATCCAAATTTGATCCTTCATATCCCTCTTCATTCCAATGTATCATTCATATTACATCCTCCAAATCACATCGCACTATATTTTCATAATACTTTCAACTATCTATACATTTGTATTATTTTCATAATGGCTATATTTGCAACGTATGTTGAAAAATCCAAATTTATTGCATTACGGATCTATAAAATACTAATTAGGAGACAACTAATACTGTAATCTCATTTTATCTTCCGCTATCATCTCTGTCCAAGCATATTTATCTTCCTCACTCTTCTATGCCTACTAAGAAGAGAGAGCTACAGAGGAGGGAAGGATGAGAGGAAGGGCCAAGGAGGAGGGCTGAGAAGAGGGTCGACGACAGAGGGAGGACGGCGAGGTTCGGAGGTGCCGCGCGCGGAGCGGACAAAAGCACATGCGCGTAGGGAGAAGTTACAAACGGTGGGGTGGCAGGGCGGAGAAGTCGTGGGTGGCGAGAGCGGGGAAGCTATGTGCAGCACGAGCGATGGGACAGAGAAGCTGCGTGCAGCACGCGCCTATCTTTACCAGCCCCATCTTCTTCAGATCAGGATCTGCACTTACCTTTAGTCTCCACCTTCACTACTACTCCACCCTACAGGCCATATCTGGCCAACAACAATGGAGATGGGTGAGCCATCAATTCGGCTCGAGATGTGAGCTCGGTCTGGACGCAAGAAGTTGTATGGCATAAGGAGAGTTCTCTCTCCCGGACAGCGGCCGCAATAACCTTGGAGTCAACGACGGCTTATCTTCTAGAGCACGATTTTCTTCCCGCGTGAGTGCGCTATTTTCTAGATGGAGGACGTGATAGCGTATCTACTGGGAATGCTCCTATATTACAAAAACTAAGAAATTTCGAATTGAATCCATTTTATTTGGGGTTAATTTTTATTTGATGACGGTGTACAGTAGTGGGCCATAGCCGATTCAGATCGGGCCGCGCTATGGCCTACGGGAAGCCCACCCTACTAGTATAGTCGATCTGCCCCCTTCCCCTCGGCCTTCACTCCCGTCTCCCCGCGACTTCGCCCGCCGCGCCGCGCCGCGTCCCCTCGCCTGCGCCGCCGCCGGCGTCCGCCCGCACCCTCGCCGGCCAGGTGAGCGCCCGTGCGCGCATCCGCTCTCTCTCGCTCTCTCTCAAACCTTCCTACCCCCACACCTTTCTCTCGGATTCGCGTTAACCCTAACCCTACTTTTTATTTTTCTCGAATTCGCTTTAACCCTAGCTTCTCTTCTGGATCCGGGAGCTTCGTATCATTGCCTTAATCATATAACTAATCGCAGTTCTCGACAATAGAAAATGGGGGGTTGATGTTGGATTTTTGCGTGTTTGCAGTGTTCGATTGAGCGAGGGAACGGGCAGGGTGGGAGGAGGATAGGTGAGGGTGAGGAGGGGGGGCAGTAACCAGCCATGTCGGTGGCGGCCGGGGTTAGCGACGCCGCCATCGCGGTGCGCGACAAGCTCCGCGGGAAGATTGGCCAGACCAAGGTGAAGCGGTACTGGCCCGGGAAGGCGCCCGAGTGGGCCGACGACGGCGAGGACGACGCCGATCTCCGGACCGCCAGTAAGGTTTCTCTCGACAAGGCGTTCCCCAAGGATGAGGACGGCGACGCGCCGCCGCTCAAGGATGACCGCCGCCTCCGCCGCCTCGCGCAGACCCGCGCGGAGAACAAGGAGGAGCTGAGGGCGGATCACCGGAGGATTCGGCAGGCCGAGATTGTGTCTACCGTCGATGAGGAGAACGAGAGGCAGGAGGCTGAGCTGGAGGAGGACGATGAGGAGGCGCAGGAGGAGAGGAGGAGGAGGATAAGGGCGCGGCAGCTCTTGAGGGAGCAGGAGGAGTTGCTTCCTCAGGAGGAGGAGGAGCCCATAGAGGAAGAGGAGGAATCAGAGGAATCTGAGTATGAGACCGACTCGGAGGATGAGCAGACCGGCATGGCGATGGTGAAGCCCGTCTTCATACCAAAGTCACAGCGGGACACCATTGCCGAGCGGGAGCGGCTGGAGGAGGAGGAGCGGCAGCTTGAGGAGCTAGTCAAGAAGAGGCTGGAGGCTAGGAAAATCGAGACTAGGCAGATTGTGGTGGAAGAAATCAGGAAGGAGGAGCATATTGAGAAGACACTCAATGAGGAGGCCAACATTGAGGATGTTGATACAGATGATGAGTTGAATGAAGCAGAGGAGTACGAGTCATGGAAGAATCGAGAAATAGCTAGAATCAAGAGGGACAGGGAAGAAAGAGATGCAAGGTTGAAGGAGAAGGAGGAGATTGAGAAGGTGCGGAATATGACCGAGGAGGAGCGGCGAGAATGGGAGCGAAAGAATCCTAAGCCACTTCGTGAGAACAAGCAGAAGTGGAAGTTTATGCAGAAGTATTACCACAAGGGTGCCTTCTTCCAGGAAGGTGCTGATGATGTTATCCAATCAGCTGGTAAAGATGATATTTACGCTCGTGATTTCTCTGCACCAACTGGTGAAGATAAGATGGACAAGAGCATCTTGCCCAAGGTTATGCAAGTTAAGCACTTCGGACGGAGTGGCAGAACGAAGTGGACACATCTTGTTAATGAGGATACTACAGATTGGAATGCACCGTATGTACTCTTATCTTGCTACATTTTTGTTTTAAATCTGGTATATTGCTTTTAAGAAAAAGTTTTGTCTTACCTGCAATTATTTAGTAGTTGTTTTTTCACATTAAACAATTAAATATTGGTTGGCTAAAGAGAAAGATCACCGTTTAGATACTCCCAATGAGAAGACCACTTACCCTGTTCTAGGATTTTGAGCTTCTTTTGATATATAAACGGGATCAAGTTTTGGCCTTTCTTATCTTGTTGGTTGCTACAGCTCAATGCATTTCTTTTTGAGTTATTTCCTATGGTTTCCTTTTTTGTATCAACAAGGAAACATGATCCTGATTTACTTTTTGATGAATTTTCAGGTGGGCTACAAATGGGCCCTTGCGAGCAAAGTACAATGCAAAAATGGCAGGCATGAATGCTCCTATTGCCAAACCAAAGGGAAGTAAGAAGATGAAAGACTGGGACACAAAACAGGATGATTAAATGAATACTAGATGAAGTGTGGTACTGCTCTCTTACTTTCATAGGGACAGACTAATGGTAGCTGCAAAACATGTTTATGCAGATAGTTTGTTTCTCTTCTTTTTGCTGCATAAGACATGATTCTACCGTGCCATCAACTGTCTTACAGTTTACATCTGCTACCAAAATTTCTGCCAAGTATGTAAACGATCGATTGGTAGCCGCTTGTCATGTACTGTCCTGTTATGCTTAATTAGAGAAGAATTGTGTATATGTTTGTTCCTGTACTTTTGACATATTGCTATGCTTAGAACCTGGCACTGCTTCAGCTTCTGGAGATCTGCACTACAAGTGTTTATGACACTCATTTTACCTTATAGTGCCAACCCACCCTTATCGATCATCATTACATTGATGGGCATTTCATTATATTGAGATGCCAACACTCAGTGATGTATGATTGTTGGGTGGTCAGTGCGTAGCCATGTTTCCTTGTAAGCATGTGTTTACATGCATGCGTTTTTTGAGTTAGCAAGGTAGTTTGCAAGTGGGCTTTTAACTCAAGGAAAATGCTCGGGTGATTTTATATCATGGAATGCAGTAATGCACATCTTATTTTATTTAATCTCATCATTTTTCTAGTGATCAGATTGTTTGCACATACAGTTATGCAAGGTAATACAATTTTAATGTATTTTTTCTTATCTAGTTACTGACTTACTGTACAAAACCAAGTATAACACACCATCTTGACATATGCCCTTGTTGTCTACTATTATTAAGGAAACCATTTGGTGTGATTGGTTGCGCTTGACAGTAAGTGGAATCATTCGCCTCTACTGCGGCATCATTTAGTTGCAATAGTTTGTTGGCAGGGGTTAGGATTCAGGAAAGGGTACCCTCGAGTATACAGAGTTGAGGAAGGAGGGGGAGGCACAGGAGAGAAATGAGAGCTTGGTTGAATGGCACTTGGTTGGCAGCTAGTTGCATCATTGTTATATTTTGGGAGGTTTCTGTGGTGACATTGCGTCCATCTTCTGCTGGGTATCTAGTAGGAACACAAGTTCTTAGTGAGGTCTTGACTCTTGCATAGGTGGTGCTATTATGGAAAATACTTAAGTTGGATCCTGAGACCTCTAGAGTAGCTGAACGATCTAGTTGTTATTTGGTTTATGATCCTGCATATGTGATGAGGAACTACAGTTTGAGTTAAGCTTGCCTATACTTGTCCCATTTATGTTTTTTTTTCCCTTTGCAGTTCCTTTGTTTTGCATCATTTTCTTTTCTTTTTTTTAAAGTGGAAATAAGTTGTCCTCAATAGAGGAGATGTGACAAAGAAACCACCCAGTTGGTAAATCTGTGTTAGAAAATGATTTTCTTTGAAGTCTATTCATGTCATCTGAGAAGAAAAGATTCTGCTACAAAAAGATGGAGCTACAATTGTACTACCTCCGGCCCATATAAATTGTATTTCTAGGTTGTTTAGCATATATTAAGATTTGAGAAGAAAGACTATAATGCCACTTATTAAATGATGTATATGTAAGAGTGGAAGGATAGTTGAGGGTAAAATAGGAAGAAATTTGAATGGGAAGTGATTAATGGGACCATTACTCTATTGTGACAATTATTTTGGGACAAATTCAAATCCTAGAAATACAATTATTATGGGACAGAGGTAGTACCATTTTTGTTATGTTTGAAAATCTGGATCCTCAACAAATCAGTAATGTTGCTCAAAGCTAGGTGCAGATAGTCAATGAACTTATATAGCTCAAGTTTCTCAGTATCTGTGTAGCTCTTACATCTTCTGACTTCAATGCAATATATTTTATCGTATGATATATTTAACTGAACTGGTAAGGAAGACCTCTTGCTAGTGGACACTGTTGTAAAAGGAAAACTAGTTTAGGTCACACTTGGATCATGGGAATTTTGTGGTATTCCTGTTGCACTGTTTTTCTTGTAAAATTCAGGTCAAATTCTTACCTTGCCGCTGAACAATCCAGTAATCTGTTATGAAACCTCGTTTCTTTATATTTGTCTTATTGTTTTGTTGAAGGTTATATCATCTTAAGCTTAGGCCGCAATATGTTTTTAGAGCCTCATGGAATCATCTAATTTCACAAAGTAACTGGTGGATGCTGATATGTGAAGTGTTCTATTAAGTGACAAAGGTTTGGTTTCAAGATTTTCTTCAGACAAGTTCGATATTTTTCGAAGCATGGTTTTTTTTTTTTCAGCTGTTGCTTGGTAAGTTTGTTGGAAGAGGTTCGATTTGTGATATGTTATTGCGCCAGATATGGTGATGTTAATGATGCTAGGGCAGGCAACAAGTATTCTCTAGCGTAATTGTCATGATTATATTTGATTGAATTGTTTGTTTTGAACTTCGTTAGATATTTGTTAGCGTAACATTAATATGGTACTTCCATTTGGAATGTCAGAATCTCTTTAGGAACTAAAGATGCGCTGTGGTAACAGGTTATAGGTCAAGTTATCTATAGTAAATAATTGGAATAATTGCATAATCTGCAAAGCAGCAATTCATGAACTGCATGGGCGTGTAGGAAGGAATCTGCTGCCAATTGGTAGAAGAGGCAGCGATAGTTGGATGAATTGCATTTGGCAAGTTTCATGTTTAGCTGCTCGATTGCTTTGCCTTGTAATTGAGTCCTAAACCAATGTTCTCTTTTTTGACTGGTACTCTGGAAGAACACTTGAGAAGCTTACTACCATTAGTCTTGAACCAATGCTCTCTTTCATTTTTCATGAACGCTTGAAAAGCTTACTAGCATTAGTCTTGAAACAATTTTTGGTTCCTGGTTTACTAACATGAACTTGCTTATAATTTTGACCATGTTACCTTGTTCACCTACGTCTTAAACCATATTTCATGTCATTCTTCTAGACAAGCTTGTTTTCTGTCATTCCAGGCTGATCAATTCTTGAGTAGCGGATTACATTAAAAAATAATCTAGATTAGTGGTTCAAGTCTCATGATCTATATGCGCACTTGCTAGTGTAGTGTCAGATACTCAGATGTGTGTGGTTTCAATCTTTAAGGTCTGTTTTTGATTTTTTTTGACACGCTCACACTCATTCGATATTAATTTAGTTCCTGCTTGGTTGTCTAGTGTTTTTTCTAGTCTCATGATCTATACCTTGCAGTAAACTCCGGCTTAGCTTTTTTTTTTCTATTATTATTTTTATTTTATCTTGGTTGGAAATACTTTCAAGGTTTGTACCGCTGAGTGCACATACCGTGCACTGTGCCACCAGCACACCAGCTACCTCGTGCTTACATTTTGGGCACAACTCTAGCTTAGTTAGGCATGGCGTTGTTGTGAACCAAGTTTATCTCGCTTCAATTGCACTGTGAAAGAGGACTTTCTTTTTTTTTTTTTTCACAGACCGACCGGTGTGTGGTTAATGCACACATCTAACTCTCTTTGCATTGGTTAATCAGAGATTCAGGAGAGAGCATGTGATCATCCAACCCCAACCAGCATGGGTTGCCGACACACCTGCTGGTTTCGCAAATCGAACTCGTTTGCCATTTCTTGCCAATTAAACTTCTCTCTCTCTCTCTCTCTGCATGGTTCCAAAGTAAGCACTCTCTCCATTATATGTAATGTGAGTGTCAGCATTGACAAAGTCAGTTCGATTAGCTATGTAGATCCTGTAATAATAATAGTAATGATAATAATAATAATTTCAGCTGCAGAAATGGCTACAAAGCCCAAGTGATTCTTGCCGCCATCCACATGGAGGCGACTTGACCTCTTCAAGGGCTTAGGCCGGCCATTATCGTTTCCCGTGCAATGATTCATGCTATTTTACGATATCACACGCTCTGACTCACAGCTAATTAAGATTATTGCATTTTTCTTTCTGATGGATCTCGCACAGGCTTAGCGTCTGTTTAGATTGGTGTCAAAATGAACCATACTAAAATATGGCAATGACAAAATTTTGATAAATTGATAACATTACCAATATATTGATAGGATTAGCTTAATAATATTGTCAAAATTCTATACACATTACCAATATTTGGTACTTCCTCCGTTTCACAGTGTAAGTCATTCTAACATTTCCCACATTCATATTGATGCTAATGAATCTAGACATATAAAGAATGACTTACATTGTGAAACGGAGGGAGTAACAAACTAAACGTACCCACGTAACTCTGTTAATTTTACCAAATAATGGTATGGGTAAAAATGTCAGCAACCTGAACAGCCTTTAATTCATCTGTCACTTCCTTTTTTTTTTTTCTAAAAATGGCGTTTCCATGTTAATTAATTTCGATTAATAATTAACTAGGTAATCTCGATCGAATCGTGTGATCATACAATTAATGGTGATCATGCAATGATAGTACTTAGCCAGCTGCATATTACAATTAAGCTACTGCCGCGGCAGCAGCAGAACTACTTTCTTCGTTCTTCAATAATTGACACTTTCAACTACAGGTTCACAAATTACTGTTAAATGATTATATTATGATGAACGGAAATTGTATAATCCTACATACCTCGATTATATAACAATTTTTTTTTAGTTTTTACAATTTTTTCACACGCTCAACTCTCATAGCTTAGAGAGTAAATATTGCTAGTTCTCGCATGCTTAATTTTCTGTCACTTCCTTTTTTTAATTTCTGAAAACGGCGATTAGCTAGGTCACCTCTCGATCGAATCATGATCATGCAGTGACGATCGATGGTACTTAGCTGCATCACAATTAAGCTGCTGCTGCAACAGCATTAAGAATTAATTAATCCAGGTATAGATCGATAGATCTTGTTCAAGGTTTACTTCTGCATGGAGTCAACTCCAAATTAAAAGCTCCATGCCTCCTCTGGGCTCTGGCAAGATGCTCTCCATGCGCGTACGTGCGCGGAGAACCGTGCATTTAGCAGAAGCCGAGCAATGTCAACGCAAATTAATACCAGTGAAACTCAAATTATCACTGACATGAGCATGTAATCTAGTACAGTGATAATATAATGCAGTAACTGGTAAGAGCTGACCTTGGATTAATCTAACAGATGCAGGACACAACTCCCATGATCTGGATCGAGCTACTGATCGATCGAGGCGAATCCTAGCTAGGTTTTCTGCTCTAGCTACTTGCTAACTAACTAGTATAAATACATGGCATTGTGCTGCTGATGCTTCATCACAAGGAGCTAACTACTCACCTCCTGTGTTGTGGTAGCTGCCTACGGTAGGCGTTCTCTCGCCATGAGAACGCTCGTAGTGCTTCTCCCCATCTTTCTCTTAGTAGCCCTTAGTGTCCATGTACCCTGGCCGATGGCAAGGTAATGAGGGGAAGGGTGACCAGGGCAACAATGGGTTGGGCCAGTGAAGAACCCGCATTGTCCTAAGCCGGGAAAGGTCCGGACCCCATGGCGATGGTAAAGGCCGGGAAAGAATGAAGACTGCGAAGTGGTGGGAAGCCGTCACCTTCACCGCGAATGATTCCCGGCACCTCCCTTCTTACGAGCCGCCACCATCATCACCTCCGTCGAGCCCTCCACCCACCACATCACCACCTCCAACAAGTCCCCGACACAAGCTCCATCATACAGCCAGCCACCACCGCCACCTTCATCGAGTCCTCCACCGAGCACCTCACCACCTCCATCAAGCCCTCCACCCACCACACCACCACTTCGCTTAGTCCCCCGATGGTAGCTCCATCATACAACCAGCCACCACCTCCGTCGAGCCCCTCCACCCACCACATCACCACCCCCATCGAGCCCTCCACCCACCACACCACCACCCCCGTCGAGCCCTCCACCCACCACATCGCCACTCCATCTAGTCCCCCGACAGTACCTTCAACATACAACCAGCCACCACCGCCACCTTCGTCGAGTCCTCCACGAGCACCTCACCGCCTCCATCAAGCCTCCACCCTCCACACCACCACCTTCATCTAGTCCCCCAACAGTAGCTCCATCATACAACCAGCCACTCCGTCGAGCCCTCCACCCACCACATCACCACCTCCATCAAGTCCCCCAACAGTAGCTCCATCATCAGCCGTTCAGCCACCACCGTCACCTTCATCAAGTCCTCCACCGAGCACCTCACCACCTCCATCGAGCCCTCCATCCACCACACCATCACCTCCGCCGAGCCCTCCACCCATCACATCGCCACCTCCGTCTAGTCCCCGACAGTACCTCCATCATACAAACCAGCCACCACCACCACCTTTCGCCAAGTACTCCACCAGCACCTCACCGCCTGCATCAAGCCCTCCACCCTCCACACCACACCTTCATCTAATCCTCAACGGTAGCTCCATCATACAACCAGCCACACCTCCGTCGAGCCCTCCACCCACCACATCACCACCTCCATCAAGTCCTCACAGTAGCTCCATCGTACAGCCAGCCACCACCGCCACCTTCATCGAGTCTTCCACCGAGCACCTCCCCACCCATCGAGCCTTCCACCACCACACCACCACCTCGTCGAGCCTCCACCCACCACATCACCACCTTCGTCTAGTCCCCCGACAATATCTCCATCATACAACCAGCCACCACCACCACCTTCGTCGAGTCCCCACCGAGCACCTCACCGCCTCAATCGAGCCCTCCACCCTCCACAGCACCACCTCCGTCTAGTCCCCCGACAGTAGCTCCATCATACAGCCAGCCACCACCGCCACCTTCATGAGTCCTCCACGCGAGCACCTCACCACCTCCATCGAGCCCTCCACCCACCACACACCACCTCCGTCAAGCCCTCCACCCACCACAATCACCACCTCCGTCTAGTCCTCGACAGTACCTCCATCATACAACCAGCCACCACCGCCACCTTCGTCGAGTCCTCCACCGAGCACCTCACCGCCTTCATCGAGCCCTCCACCCTCCCACACAACCACCTCCGTCTAGTCCCCCGACGGTAGCTCCATCATTCAATCAGCCACCACCTCCGTCGAGCCTCCACCCACCACATCACACTCCATCAAGTTCCCCGACAGTACCTCCTTCGTACAGCCAGCCACCACCGCCACCTTCATCGAGTCCTCCACCGAGCACCTCACCACCTCCATCGAGCCCTCCACCCACTACATCCACCACCTTCGTCTAGTCCCCCGACAGTACCTCCGTCATATAGCCACCACCACCCCCACTCGTTGAGTCCTCCACAAGCACCTCACGCCTCCATCGAGCTCTCCACCTCACACACCACCACTTCCGTCAAGTCCCCTACGGTGCTCCTCATACAACCAGCCACCACCTCCGCGAGCCCTCCACCCACCACATCACCACCTCCATCAAGTCCCCCGACAGTAGCTCCATCGTACAGCCAGCCACCACTCCACCTTCATCGAGTCCTCCACCGAGCACCTCACACCCCATCAAGCCCTCCACCACCACACCACCACCTTCGTCTAGTCCCCCAACGGTAGCTCCATCATACAACCAGCCACCACCTCCATCAAGCCCTCCACCCCACCACCACCACCACCTGTCTAGTGCCCCGACGGTAGCTCCATCATATAGCCAGCCACCTTCATCAAGTCCTCCACCGAGCACCTCGCCACCTCTATCAAGCCCTCACCCACCACACCACCACCTTCGTCTAGTCCCCCAACGGATAGCTACCATCATACAACCAGCCCCCACCTCCATCGAGCCCTCCACCCACTACACCACCACCTCCGTCTAGTCCCCCACGGTAGCTCCATCATTAAGTCAGCCACCACCTCCACCTTCATCGAGTCCTCCACCGAGCACCTCACCACCTCCATCGAGCCCTCCATCCACCACACCACCAAACTCCGTCGAGCCCTCCACCACCACACCACCCTCTCCGTCTAGTCCCCCCAGTACCTCCATCATACAACCACCACCACCGCCACCTTCGTCGAGTCCTCCACCAAGCACCTCACCGCCTTCATCGAGCCCCCACCCTCCACACCACCACCTCCGTCTAGTCCCCGCCGTATCTCCATCGTACAACCAGCCACCACTCCATCGAGCCCTCCACCCACCACATCACCACCTCCGTCTATCCCCCACAGTAACCTCCATCATACAACCAGCCACCACCGCCACCTTCGTCGAGTCCTCCACCGAGCACCTCACCACCTCCATCGAGCCCTCCACCCACCACGTCACCACCTCCGTCTAGTCCCCCGACAATAGCTCCATCATATGGCCAGCCACCGCCGCCACCTTCATCGAGTTCTCCACCTAGCACATCACCACCTCCATCAACCCCTCCACCTACCATATCACCACCTTCATCTAGTCCCCCAACTGTAACTCCATCTTACAACCCACCTCCGTCAAGCCCTCCACCTATGACACCACCACCACAACAGTTTAGTCCTCCTATGACGCCACCAACTTATCCAGGCAATAGCCATCCACCACCTTCGCTGCCACCACCACCACCCAGTCCCAAAGCAACACCCCCACCCTATCAACCTTGGGGTTGGTCACCACCACCGTTCACTCTCCCATCTTGGACGCCACCAGGATACATGCAAATCCCTAACTACCGTGATGACTTGTATTGGCAAATTGGGCGATTTGCAGTGCTAATGCACAAACTGGTGAAGAACAAGGATATCACACTTGTGGATGTGCTTTCAGTGAGTATGCAGCCTGCAGGGAGCGCCAACAACTATTTTCTAGTGCTGAAAATTGCAGATCAGTATAAGAAGGTCGGCAAGTACCATGTGCTGGTATGGGGTATTCCCAAGTCAACATCACAACCATGGAAAGTACTCTCCTTCGAATATGTAGGAAATTGATGATTTCTTGGTGCCATATAGAGGTGGAGATTATGAATCTTGCTAGTATTCTATCATATGTGGCAGTGATCAAGAAGAAAGTTATAGAACTTCGAACTTTGTAAGGTTTATTAATGTCCATGTACTCAGAGTAGCTAGTTTAGCAATGAGGGGTTTGCTATTCTACTATGTTTTTTTTTATTCCAATGACATTCTAGTTTGCTTATTCAAAAGTGGCTCAAAATTATGCGGCTTACCTATCATGCTCTCTGTGTGTCAATCTTAGTGCACTTTTTTTTTTTTTTGGTTTTGTTATTTATGGGGACACCACTATAGCAATACTCGTCTACAAACTCAAACTGTGCAGTGGCGTCTGTGTATGTGTAAGTCTTCCGTTTAGTTAAAAAAATTATGAGCCAGCTGCTAGCATGTTGTCAAGATAAAATCTGGAAAATAATTCAAGGGTGGAAAGAAAAAAAGTGTTCCCAAAGGCAGGCAAGGAGATACTCCCTCCATATACTTTTGATAGTCATATTTCATCTTGGCACAATGATTAAGGATAAGTAATTCTACTTATCATCCATTTAAACATGCTACTAGTTATTCCTCGTAAACAAGCGATTCATTAATATTTACATTTCTCGATGCTTATGTAGCCAATCTTGTGTGGAAGAATGGAGAGTTATACATTAAATCCGAGAAAGTCATTAAGATGAAATGTGGTTTTGATTGAAATATGTCTATCAAAAGTAAATTTTTCAGATTTGACAATATGCCTATCAAAAGTAGATGGAGGGGGTACTTGTGAAGGCAGTGGCTCGAACGATCCCAACCTATGTCATGTTTTAACCTTACAAAAAGTTTTTGGGATGAAGTGAGTGCAGTGATTGGTTGATATTGGTGGTGCCAGCAAGATAAAAGAAAAAAGAAAATGCATCGGGTTTCATGATCTCCTGTTTTCAATCTGCTATGCTAGCCAAGCATACACTACAAGAACCATATTCTCTTTATGCAAGAATTCTTCATGAAAAGTATTTTCCCTGAAGGTACTGTGTTGAATGCTGAAGCAATGGAAGGCATATGTCCTTATACATGGCGCAGCAGATTGAATGGTGTTATTTGGAGCTACTAAAGAAGGCATCATATATATCGAGTAGGTAAAGGCACAAATATGAAATATAAACGTCTGGACTGATCCTTGGATCCGTATGGGCACAAGAAGGAGAGTTAGCTCTTGGTAAGTCAGTATTCTGTTGAATACTGCTAATGAGTTGATTGATCCAATAACTTTGCAATGGGACTCACAAGCTGGTCTAGCAAACTTTTTTAATCAAGATGATGCATCAATCATACTAGCAATACCACTGCGAGATGATCTTGATGGTTTTTGGGCGTGGCACTATGATGATAAAGGTCTATTTTCAGTTAAATCTGCTTACAAGGTGTAAATATCATTATATCAAGCATGTTGGCACATGTGAAATCACTAGCTAGGCAACGTTGATCACGCATATCCACCTAAGCTTGACAATCACACGAAAAACAGTTTCAGCATGTCATTCCGATTAATCACCCCCCATAATTGCATGCACAAACAACAGTGACCTCTTGAAAAGTTAGTCTCAGCATGACATATACAGATGGACATGATAACAGTGGTAAATTTTCCAGGCCTACACATTTCAACAGCCAAAAAAAGGTCTAGTAAAGTTTCCTAGCACCGACAAACCACAAAAGGAAGTCATTGTCATCGAGTAGACAGCAACTTCTGCTTCTCTGACAACCCCCTAAAAACAGTATAGTAAACAGTGGCCTCTTGAAAATCTCAGCATGACATATACAGATGGAAATGATAATAGTGGTGGGTTTCCCAGTCCTACACATTTCAACAGCTAAAAAAGGTCAAGTGCATTTTTGTAGCACCAACAAAAGATAAAAGGGAGTCATTGTCATCCGACTTCCCCATTCGTGAAGATCATGTTTCTGTATCATGTTAGTTACACGTTGATTTCCAGGGGCAGCAAAATGAAAATCTGTGGAAGTCATCAGTCATCATCTTTCTTTGGCTTCCGATACGTTTCCTCGATGTGCTTTGCCATGAAAACATATGTGTTGAATAGCTTCTTGATGTTTGGAACATTGTAGTTCTGAGCTACATAGACACCACATCCCATTCCCACCATGAATGTGAAGCTGCCTCTGAATAACCCCATTGTGTCAAAACCTGGAAACAAAGAATAAATGGTTATGGATATGCAAATACAATTTTAATGAAGTATGAGAATGCCGAAGATAATTAAAAATGGCGGAGGTCATTGAACATGAAAACCCTTATTTGGTACAGGAGGTTTCATTCATCAGATAGTATTGCTGCCAAAATAGCTATGAAGTCAAGAAAATAATTGAGTAATATGTAACCTGTGTAAACTTACATACACCCTACCAAATGTGAAGCAATGTAACGCACTAAGCCTCAATGAGACTTGAAGCCACTCATAAGTCAGCAAGTGCTACGTTTACATGCAATATTCGGTAACTATAACTATCCAATCCATTATGCACTCATGGGAAAACAACAAAATAATGCCAAGGTCAGTTGTGTTGTGGCAGGTTACATAAATGGAATGACAAAAATCTCTAGGGTTGAGTGATCATGCCCAACCTGCAATGTAAACCAAACTCAAGCTCATGAACAAGTTTCCTTTGGAAATTAGACAACCAAAAACAAATATAAAAAAAATATATAGGCCAGTTTTTTAAGAAATTACAATGACTAAAATTTCAAGAGTTTCAGGATGCAAAACATAAAAATAGTGAATTTTAGTGAATCATGCATACTTCACATTTCTAGAAGCACTGCAGTAAAGGTGTTTTTCTACCAATCACAGAGATTCATGATCCAGAGCACTGCTAAAGCATTTTAATAACTACTTCCTCCGTTTCACAATGTAAGTCATTCTAGCATTTCCCACATTCATATTGATGTTAATGAATTTAGATAGATATATATGTCTAGATTCATTAACATCAATATGAATGTGGGAAATGCTAGAATGACTTACATTGTGGAACAGAGGGAGTACATAACTCCAATCCTTTCCCAGTTTTACCATTACATTGCGGGGAAGTCAAAATTCCTTTGGAGCAATCCATCAATCCAAGGCTCCCATAGGATATTTTTTCCCCAATGGATTGAATTCACAGTATCATTACTAGGACTAAAGTACATAGTAATTTACTTTATTAAATGCTTTCAGGAATCACCCTAAAATATAAGTAACCTAACAAAAAAGGTAGGAACAAGAAATAATCTGAAAGTCATTTTTCCTGAAATAAAAAGAGTATAAGATGAAAGTAGGGGCTTAGAGTATTGCCACCACTGCAGATTTGGACCCATCAAACCAAAACATATGTGACATATATGCATACCATTTAACCATAAACGTAATAAAAAGGATAAAAATAAGGCAGCATCTGGAAAAATAACAGTGAACATTATCTGAAACTATTGCAGTCTGGCATATGAAAAGTATAAACAAAATTAATACATACTACCTCCGTCCCAAATTAGTGGTCGCTTTGACTTTTTGCTTGCAACGTTTGACCATTCGTCTTATTTGAAAAATTAGTGCAAATATAAAAAAATAATAAGTCATACTTAAAATACTTTGATAATAAAGCAAGTCACAAACAAAATAAATAATAGTTTTATAATTTTTTGAATAAAACAAATGATCAAACATTGCAAACAAAAACTCAAAGCGACAAGTATTTTGGGACGGAGGTAGTATATAAATTCATACGGCATGTCATAAAAGAATGACAGGGTAATCCCAGTACATAAAAATTTTGATTCTATGAGTGGAGAAATGAAACAAATGTCAAATAATTACCATCTTTCTCTATTAATGGGCAAGTCAATAGCCAAATGCCAAGATAAGGCATGCTTTTCCAGGTTGGGTAAATCGAACAGCAGGGCCAATTAAATTTTAAATTGTAAAATAATTTCGGAGTCAAAATACTGGGTCGCTGCATTTATATCCAGTAAATTGCACAGGCACTAAAGAAACAGAAGCATACATCAAATTCCTGAATTTTTAAGTAATTATAATAGCTAGAGAAGCCACAAAGGACTGAAAAAAAGACCATATTACATGCTTTAAGAACCGCGAAAGTGAATAAATCATACAGTTTATACTGATCCAGACAAAGTTTATATAATTACAATGTTTCTGCTTATTACAGCCTTACATCATGACATTCTACTAACAAATTAGGCAAAATTTGCTTATATTCTACTTGTTGCAGACAGCGAGCACATGACACTAAAGTATGTTAATTTTTTTTTTTCTTCTCAAAAGCATGCTACCTTAATAATAGTCTGAAGTGCATAAAAAAAATGTACTGCGTGCAGAGAGACTACATGATTTTAATTCAAGCATTGCATCTCTTTGGCTCGTAACTCATTACTCTTGAGGAATACACTTCGGAATAAATGAAATCACTAGCCTATAACTTTGTATCATCAAAACATAGGTTCTAAGATGCAAATATCTAACTGATCCTACTGATGTGCTAAAAGATACATCAAAGCAGAGCATATTTTCATTTTTATGATAAAAGATTTTCTAAAAGTTAGAGTTGTAAGTGCCAATTGGCGTATCTGCGTATGGTGTTCTCTACATACATTGATCCTCTTGATAGCACTGAATCAAGTACTCTCAGTTAAACAACAATGTTTAAGTAAACAGCAATTCATGTCTTCTTGAAGAGAAAAAAAAAGGACACCAAAAATATTGTCACATGAGCTCTCAGAAGCTCCCCTCAGTCCTCTAGTACCAGCGCAATGACTTTGAAAGAAAGAAACACATTTACTGATCCTAACATGCAAGCAAGTGTTGCAGTTGCATTTCTTTCTCTCCCATCCAGTGTGATCTTTCAGCACTGATCAAGCTACTCGATTCTTTGCATGCATCATCACCAAATTGAACACATGATTAGGTTACTGACAACAAACAATCACTTCAGAAATGACAACGAATCCTCTCCATCCGCAATCCAATCCCCAAAAACCCCGCTCCAAACATCCACTCCACACTGAACACCTAACCCACGGGAAATCGCACCTACATCGGAGGAGGAGGAGGAGGGAACAACAGTTCGATCCATACCTTAGATCTGGACGGACGGCGTTGGTGGCGGGGGAGAGCCTTCCTTCCTTGCGCGCTTTGGCGAGGGGATCGAGGGAGACGGCGCCGCGGGGATGAGGTGGCGGGCGACGAGTACGGAGGAACAGCCAAGCACCGTCTCCGTCGACGGGCCGGCTCGTCGGGGCGGCGCGGACACAACCCCCGGCGACCGCCGCGCGCGCGTCGCAACACCAACAGTATAGTAAACAGTGGCCTCTTGAAAATCTCAGTATGACTATACAGATGGACATGATATAGTGGTGGATTTTCCGGTCTACACATTTCAACAGCCAAAAAAGGTCAAGTGCATTTTTGTAGCACCAACAAAAGATAAAAGGGAGTCATTGTCATCCGACTTCCCCATTCGTGAAGATCATGTTTCTGTATCATGTTAGTTACAAGTTGATTTCCAGGAGCAGCAAAATGAAATCTGTGGAAGTCATCAAGTCATCATCTTCTTTGGCTTCCGATACGTTTCCTCGATGTGCTTTGCCATGAAAACATATGTGTTGAATAGCTTCTTGATGTTTGGAACATTGTAGTTCTGAGCTACATAGACACCACATCCATTCCCACCATGAATGTGAAGCTGCCCCTGAATAACCCCATTGTGTCAAACCTGGACACAAGAATAAATGGTTATGGATATGCAAATACAATTTTAATGAAGTATGAGATTGCAGAAGATAATTAAAAATGGCGGAGGTCATAGAACATGAAAACCCTTATTTGGTATAGGAGGTTTCATTCATCAGATGGTATTGCTGCCAAAATAGCTATCAAGTCAAGAAAATAATCGAGATAATATGTAACCTGTGTAAACTACTCCCTATAGCAAAATAACGTACATAAACCTACCAAATGTGAAGCACTGTAAACACTAAGCGTCAATGAGACATGAAGCTGTTCATAAGTCAGCAAGTGCTACGTTTACATGCAATGTTGGTAACTATAACTATCCAATCCATTATGTACTCATGGGAAAACAACATATAGTGCCAAGGTCAGTTGTGTTGTGTAGGTTACACAAATGGAATGAAAAAATCTCTAAGGTTGAGTGATCATGCCAACCTGCAATGTAAACCAAACTCAGGCTCATGAACAAGTTCTTTTGGAAATTAGAAAACCAATAATAAATATAAAAAATATGTAGGCCAGTTTTTTAAGTAATTACAATGACTAAATTTCAAGAGTTTCAGGATGCAAAACATAAAAATAGTGAATTTTAGTGAATCATGCACGCTTCACATTTCTAGAAGCATTAGCAGTAAAGGTGTTTATCTGCCAGTCACAAGAGATTCATGATCCAGAGCACTGCTAAAGCATTATAGTAACAGTACCTCCATCATACAACCAGCCACCACCGCCACCTTCGTCGAGTCCTCCACCGAGCACCTCACCACCTCCATCGAGCCCTCCACCCACCACGTCACCACCTCCGTCTAGTCCCCCGACAATAGCTCCATCATATGGCCAGCCACCGCCGCCACCTTCATCGAGTTCTCCACCTAGCACATCACCACCTCCATCAACCCCTCCACCTACCATATCACCACCTTCATCTAGTCCCCCAACTGTAACTCCATCTTACAACCCACCTCCGTCAAGCCCTCCACCTATGACACCACCACCACAACAGTTTAGTCCTCCTATGACGCCACCAACTTATCCAGGCAATAGCCATCCACCACCTTCGCTGCCACCACCACCACCCAGTCCCAAAGCAACACCCCCACCCTATCAACCTTGGGGTTGGTCACCACCACCGTTCACTCTCCCATCTTGGACGCCACCAGGATACATGCAAATCCCTAACTACCGTGATGACTTGTATTGGCAAATTGGGCGATTTGCAGTGCTAATGCACAAACTGGTGAAGAACAAGGATATCACACTTGTGGATGTGCTTTCAGTGAGTATGCAGCCTGCAGGGAGCGCCAACAACTATTTTCTAGTGCTGAAAATTGCAGATCAGTATAAGAAGGTCGGCAAGTACCATGTGCTGGTATGGGGTATTCCCAAGTCAACATCACAACCATGGAAAGTACTCTCCTTCGAATATGTAGGAAATTGATGATTTCTTGGTGCCATATAGAGGTGGAGATTATGAATCTTGCTAGTATTCTATCATATGTGGCAGTGATCAAGAAGAAAGTTATAGAACTTCGAACTTTGTAAGGTTTATTAATGTCCATGTACTCAGAGTAGCTAGTTTAGCAATGAGGGGTTTGCTATTCTACTATGTTTTTTTTTATTCCAATGACATTCTAGTTTGCTTATTCAAAAGTGGCTCAAAATTATGCGGCTTACCTATCATGCTCTCTGTGTGTCAATCTTAGTGCACTTTTTTTTTTTTTTGGTTTTGTTATTTATGGGGACACCACTATAGCAATACTCGTCTACAAACTCAAACTGTGCAGTGGCGTCTGTGTATGTGTAAGTCTTCCGTTTAGTTAAAAAAATTATGAGCCAGCTGCTAGCATGTTGTCAAGATAAAATCTGGAAAATAATTCAAGGGTGGAAAGAAAAAAAGTGTTCCCAAAGGCAGGCAAGGAGATACTCCCTCCATATACTTTTGATAGTCATATTTCATCTTGGCACAATGATTAAGGATAAGTAATTCTACTTATCATCCATTTAAACATGCTACTAGTTATTCCTCGTAAACAAGCGATTCATTAATATTTACATTTCTCGATGCTTATGTAGCCAATCTTGTGTGGAAGAATGGAGAGTTATACATTAAATCCGAGAAAGTCATTAAGATGAAATGTGGTTTTGATTGAAATATGTCTATCAAAAGTAAATTTTTCAGATTTGACAATATGCCTATCAAAAGTAGATGGAGGGGGTACTTGTGAAGGCAGTGGCTCGAACGATCCCAACCTATGTCATGTTTTAACCTTACAAAAAGTTTTTGGGATGAAGTGAGTGCAGTGATTGGTTGATATTGGTGGTGCCAGCAAGATAAAAGAAAAAAGAAAATGCATCGGGTTTCATGATCTCCTGTTTTCAATCTGCTATGCTAGCCAAGCATACACTACAAGAACCATATTCTCTTTATGCAAGAATTCTTCATGAAAAGTATTTTCCCTGAAGGTACTGTGTTGAATGCTGAAGCAATGGAAGGCATATGTCCTTATACATGGCGCAGCAGATTGAATGGTGTTATTTGGAGCTACTAAAGAAGGCATCATATATATCGAGTAGGTAAAGGCACAAATATGAAATATAAACGTCTGGACTGATCCTTGGATCCGTATGGGCACAAGAAGGAGAGTTAGCTCTTGGTAAGTCAGTATTCTGTTGAATACTGCTAATGAGTTGATTGATCCAATAACTTTGCAATGGGACTCACAAGCTGGTCTAGCAAACTTTTTTAATCAAGATGATGCATCAATCATACTAGCAATACCACTGCGAGATGATCTTGATGGTTTTTGGGCGTGGCACTATGATGATAAAGGTCTATTTTCAGTTAAATCTGCTTACAAGGTGTAAATATCATTATATCAAGCATGTTGGCACATGTGAAATCACTAGCTAGGCAACGTTGATCACGCATATCCACCTAAGCTTGACAATCACACGAAAAACAGTTTCAGCATGTCATTCCGATTAATCACCCCCCATAATTGCATGCACAAACAACAGTGACCTCTTGAAAAGTTAGTCTCAGCATGACATATACAGATGGACATGATAACAGTGGTAAATTTTCCAGGCCTACACATTTCAACAGCCAAAAAAAGGTCTAGTAAAGTTTCCTAGCACCGACAAACCACAAAAGGAAGTCATTGTCATCGAGTAGACAGCAACTTCTGCTTCTCTGACAACCCCCTAAAAACAGTATAGTAAACAGTGGCCTCTTGAAAATCTCAGCATGACATATACAGATGGAAATGATAATAGTGGTGGGTTTCCCAGTCCTACACATTTCAACAGCTAAAAAAGGTCAAGTGCATTTTTGTAGCACCAACAAAAGATAAAAGGGAGTCATTGTCATCCGACTTCCCCATTCGTGAAGATCATGTTTCTGTATCATGTTAGTTACACGTTGATTTCCAGGGGCAGCAAAATGAAAATCTGTGGAAGTCATCAGTCATCATCTTTCTTTGGCTTCCGATACGTTTCCTCGATGTGCTTTGCCATGAAAACATATGTGTTGAATAGCTTCTTGATATTTGGAACATTGTAGTTCTGAGCTACATAGACACCACATCCCATTCCCACCATGAATGTGAAGCTGCCCCTGAATAACCCCATTGTGTCAAAACCTGGAAACAAAGAATAAATGGTTATGGATATGCAAATACAATTTTAATGAAGTATGAGATTGCAGAAGATAATTAAAAATGGCGGAGGTCATAGAACATGAAAACCCTTATTTGGTATAGGAGGTTTCATTCATCAGATGGTATTGCTGCCAAAATAGCTATGAAGTCAAGAAAATAATTGAGTAATATGTAACCTGTGTAAACTTACATACACCCTACCAAATGTGAAGCAATGTAACGCACTAAGCCTCAATGAGACTTGAAGCCACTCATAAGTCAGCAAGTGCTACGTTTACATGCAATATTCGGTAACTATAACTATCCAATCCATTATGCACTCATGGGAAAACAACAAAATAATGCCAAGGTCAGTTGTGTTGTGGCAGGTTACATAAATGGAATGACAAAAATCTCTAGGGTTGAGTGATCATGCCCAACCTGCAATGTAAACCAAACTCAAGCTCATGAACAAGTTTCCTTTGGAAATTAGACAACCAAAAACAAATATAAAAAAAATATATAGGCCAGTTTTTTAAGAAATTACAATGACTAAAATTTCAAGAGTTTCAGGATGCAAAACATAAAAATAGTGAATTTTAGTGAATCATGCATACTTCACATTTCTAGAAGCACTGCAGTAAAGGTGTTTTTCTACCAATCACAGAGATTCATGATCCAGAGCACTGCTAAAGCATTTTAATAACTACTTCCTCCGTTTCACAATGTAAGTCATTCTAGCATTTCCCACATTCATATTGATGTTAATGAATTTAGATAGATATATATGTCTAGATTCATTAACATCAATATGAATGTGGGAAATGCTAGAATGACTTACATTGTGGAACAGAGGGAGTACATAACTCCAATCCTTTCCCAGTTTTACCATTACATTGCGGGGAAGTCAAAATTCCTTTGGAGCAATCCATCAATCGAAGGCTCCCAGAGGATATTTTTCCCCAATGGATTGAATTCACACTATCATTACTAGGACTAAAGTACATAGTAATTTACTTTATTAAATGCTTTCAGGAATCACCCTAAAATATAAGTAACCTAACAAAAAAGGTAGGAACAAGAAATAATCTGAAAGTTATTTTTCCTGGAAAAAAAAAAGAGTATAAGGTGAAAGTAGGGGCTTAGAGTATTGCCACCACTGCAAATTTGGACCCATCAAACCAAAACATACGTGACATATATGCATACCATTTAACCATAAATGTAATAAAAAGGACAAAAATAAGGCAGAATCTGGAAAAACAACAATGAACGTTATCTGAAACTCTGGAAGTCTGGCAAAGGAAAAGTACAAACAAAATTAATACGTATATAAATTCATGTCATAAAAGAATGACAGGGTAATCCCAGTACACAATAACTTTGATTCTATGAATGGAGAAATGAAACAAATGTCAAATAATTACCATCCTTTTCTATTAATGGGCAAGTCAATAACCAAATGCCAAGATAAGGCATTCTTTTCCAGGTTGGGTAAATGGAACAGCAGGGCTAATTAAATTTTAAATTTTAAAATAATTTCAGAGTCAAAATACTGGGTCGCTGCATTTATATCCGGTAAATTGCACAGGCACTAAAGAAACAGAAGCATACATCAAATTCCTGAATTTTTAAGTAATTATAATAGCTAGAGTTCAAAAAAGCCACAAAGGACTGAAAAAAAAGGCCATATTACATGCTTTAAGAACCGCGAAAGTGAATAAATCATACAGTTTATACTGATCCAGACAAAGTTTATATAATTATAATGTTTCTGCTTATTGCAGCCTTACATCATGGCCTTCTACTAACAAATTAGGCAAAATTTGCTTATATTCTACTTGTTGCAGACAACGAGCACATGACACTAAAGTATGTTAATTCTTTTTTTCTTCTGAAAAGCATGCTACCTTAATAATAGTCTGAAGTGCATAAAGAAAATTGTACTGCGTGCAGACAGACTACATGATTTTAATTCAAGCATTACATCTCTTTGGCTCGTAACTCATTATTCTTGAGGAATACACTTCGGAATAAATGAAATCACTAGCCTATAACTTTGAATAAATGGAAACATAGGTTCTAAGATGCAAATATCTAACTGATCCTACTGATGTGCTAAAAGATACATCAAAGCAGAGCATATTTTCATTTTTATGAAAAAAAGATTTTCTAAAAATTAAAGTTGTAAGTGCCAATTGGCGCATCTGTGTATGGTGTTCTCTACAACACATTTGATCCTCTTGATAGCACTCACATCAAGTACTCTCAGTTAAACAACAATGTTTAAGTAAACAGCAATTCATGTCTCCTTGAAGAGAAAAAAAAAAGACACCAAGAATATTGTCACATGAGCTCTCAGAAGGCCCCCTCAGTCCTCTAGTACCAGCGCAATGACTTTGAAAGAAAGAAACACATTTACTGATCCTAACATGCAAGTAAGTTGTAGTTGCATTTCTTTCTCTCCCTTCCAGTGTAATCTTTCAGCACTGATCAAGCTACTCGATTCTTTGCATGTATCATCACCAAATTGAACACATGATTAGGTTGCTGACAACCAACAATCACTTCAGAAATGACAACGAATCCTCTCCATCCACAATCCAAATCCCCAAAACCCCGCTCCAAACATCCACTCCACACTGAATACCTAACCCACGGGAAATTGCACCTACATCGGAGGAGGAGGAGGGGGGAACAACAGTTCGATCCATACCTTAGATCTGGACGGACGGCGTCGGTGGCGGGGGAGAGCCTTCCTTCCTTACGCGCTTTGGCGAGGGGATCGAGGAGGGAGACGGCGCCGCGGGATGAGGTGGCCAGCGACGAGTACGGAGGAACAGCCGCACCGTCTCCGTCGACGGGCCAGCTCGTCGGGGCGGCGCGGACACAACCCCCGGCGACCGCCGCGCGCGCGTCGCCGGCGGTGGGGATCGCGAGCGGCGGAGACGAGGGAGGAGAGGAGAGGAGAAAGGGCGACGACGCGAATACGAGCTCGCTTACATGTGCGGGTTAGGGGGTGGGCCGGGCCGGGCCGGGCCTCGTTCGGGCCCAGAACAAGTGAAAACAAAACTCGCTCAAGGAGACCGGCGTGTGAGGATAAATTTGAGAATTTGACACTTTTTCGTTGTCAGTTTACTTTAATTGGTGGGAAAATTATACAACCCTAATGGGTATCAATATGTTATTACTGAAGTAGAGCTCCACAGGCTAAGCTGGCTGAATTAATCTTATTCAAGTACTTATATTAGACTTATTCTTCGTGTTTCATTTAATTCTTTTTCTGCAAACAATGAATGAAATTTAGTGCAATAATGTTTAAGCTCTCATCAGCAATTCTATTTGTGGAATTTTCATAGAAGTATTTAACTTTGGTATGACCATATTGACGCCTCACGCTTTATGAAAAGAAAAACATACCGATTCAGTTAAGCACGTGCACATTAGAGTGGTTTTTGCAACAAAACCAGATAGGAGTGTGAATATTTGTAACAAAATAACTTATATAGGATAAAATGCCAAACTTTAAGTGACTTCTGGAATTTTCCCTTATTAATACTCATACGACATGTGGTACTATTTATGTGAATAAAAGTGTACTAAGATATCAAATAATCAAAACTTGTTTTGATGAGTGTTAAATTATCAAATCTCTCGCTTGATAAACATCTAAATACCTAATGATGTATGTGATTGTAGGCATAGTTTTCTATTCTTCCAAAGGTTTATAAACCTTTTTGTCCACCGAAAATTGTCAATTGGTTTTTTCAATAACCATGATTAACCTGGTAGTTATATCTCAATAAAAAATACTAAATGAAATTTGGTAAAAGCTGAAATTTTAGTTTAAATTTATTTCTTTTCTTAGGGTTAAATTTAGTTCAACATAGCCTGTTTTATCGATGTACTATGAATAAATACCAACTCGATAAAAGCCAATTAACCATGTTGTTGCTTTCCAAAATCAATTTTTTTTACTTGTATTTGCCTTTTTTATTTTATTAAGAAACAACTAAATAGAAAAATGGGAAATAAAAATGGATAGAATTCCTTTTTTCCGTTCAAATTCAAAACAAAGTCCCTCTTGTTATTTACATCGGTTTTCTGTGTAGAGTGGATGTTTGGGGGAAAAGAAAGGCAGGTATCCTTTCGTATATATTATACAAAGTTCAAATAATTTTATCAAGAGTTTTCTATATTAGTACATAAAATAAATTCCACATTAGCTATTTCCTATTTCCTGTTTTAAAGCATTCCAGTACATTCTTTTGCCAATTTCATATGAAATTGAAACAAAAAGCATGACAACCGAGGTTTGTAACAAGACATAATCCATTCTATACCATTGGCAAAGCATGGATTCTACAATATACCACTGACAAAGCTCAATTCTATAATATACCATCGAACAATCAATTTTCTTCCTTACATGCCATCGCCACTAGTCAACGGTTAGTCAAATTCCATTAGGAGGAAGAAAATGTCCATTTTACCCCTAGGATATCATGCATACTCATGGATTTCATTGGTCACGATCCACTATTTCTTCTCATTGATGAAAAATAGAAATCACTTGTTTTTCTATTATCCAAGATTATTTAACGAGACATGGCATTCGGCAAAATCTCGATTTTATCCTAAGGGTAAAATTGTTATTTATTCTCCCTTAACGGCGTATGACTAACGGTTGACTAACGCCGATGGCATACAAGGAAGAAAATGAGTTGTTCGAAGGTGTATTGTAGAACTGAGCTTGAAACAAAACTCGCTCAAGGAGACCGGCGTGTGAGGAGAAATATGAGAATTTGACACTTTTTCGTTGTCAGTTTACTTTAATTAATGGGAAAATTATAAAAATCACCTTAAAATCACTTGAAGTTTGGCATTCCACCTCATAATAAGTTATCTATTTGCAAATATCTACCTCTACTTGGTTGTGTTGCAAAAACAACCCTAATGATGATCATGTACTTAACCGAATCAATATGTTATCGCTGATGTAGAGCTCCACATGCTAAGCTGGTTGAATTAGGGTGTGTTTGCAAGAGCAAGTTCTCAACACTCCTCTTTTGTTTTTCACACGCACGCTTTTCAAACTGCTAAATAGTGCCTTTTTTTTTGAAAGGTTTCTATACAAAAGTTGTTTAAAAAAATCATATTGATCCATTTTTGAAAAAAAAATAGCTAATACTTAATTAATCACGCGCTAATGGACCGCTCCGTTTTTCGTGTATGGGAGATGGGTTCCCAACACCCACCTCCGAACACAGCTAATTTTATTCAAGTACTTGTATTAGACTTTTTCTTCGTGTTTCATTTAATTCTTTTTCTGCACACAACGAATGAAATTTAGTGCAATAATGTTTAAGCTCTCATCAGCAATTCTATTTGTGGAATTTTCATAGAAGTATTTAACTTTGGTATGACTATATTGAAGCCTCACGCTTTATGAAAAGAAAAACATATTGATTCAGTTAAGCACGTGCACACTGGAGTGGTTTTTGCAACAAAACCAAATAGGAGTGTGAATATTTGCTACAAAATAACTTATTGGATGAAACATCAAACTTCAAGTGACTTCTGGAATGGTTTTTGCAATTTTCCCTTATTAATACTCATACGACATGTGGTACTATTTATGTGAATAAAAGTGTACTAAGATATCAAATAATCAAGGTAAATTGGAATCATGCCATTATAATTTTGTAAAGTTTAAGATATGCTATCGGTATCTCAATGACATGTAGGACCCACATGAGTCAATGACACGTGGGTCAAGATGGCATATCTCAAATTTTGCAAAATTATAATGGCATGGTTCTAATTTTCCCAATAATAAATCAAAACTTGTTTTGATGAGTGTTAAATTATCAAATCTCTCACATGATAAACATCTAAATACTTGATGATGGATGTAATTGTAGGCATAGTTTTCTATTCTTCCAAAGGTTTATAAACCTTTTTGTCCACCGAAATCTGTTAGTTGGTATTTTCAATAACCATGATTGACCTGGTGGTTATATCTCAATACAAAAATACTAATTGAAATTTGGTAAATACTGAAATTTTAGTTTAAATATATTTTTTTCTTAGGGTTAAATTTAGTTCAACATAGCCTGTTTTATCGATGTAATATGAATAAATACCAACTCAATAAAAGCCAATTAACCATGGGATATTGTTGCTTTCCAAAAGCAATTTTTTATTTGTATTTGCCTTTTTTTTATTTTATTAAGAAACAACTAAATAGAAAAATGGGAAATAAAAATGGATATAATTCCTTTTTTTTCCGTTCAAATTCAAAACAAAGTCCCTCTTGTTATTTACATCGGTTTTCTGTGTAGAGTGCAAAAGAAAGACAGGTATCCTTTCGTATGTTATACAAAGTTCAAATCATTTTATCAAGAGTTTTCTATATTAGTACATAAATTCTACCTTACCTAGGTTGTGTTTAGTTTTTTAAATTAGGGAGAAGTTTGAGAAAAGTTGTTAGTTTGGAAAAAAAAGTTAGGAGTTTATGTGAGTAAGAAAGTTTTGGATGTGATGTGATGAAAAGTTGGGAGTTTGAGAGAAGTTTGGCGTGAACTAAACATGCCCTATTTCCTGTTTTAAAGCATTCCAGTACATTCTTTTGCCAATTTCATATGAAGTTGAAACAAAAAGCGTGACAACCGAGGTTTGTAACAATGATCTCGTCATATCTCGGTTCACATAGTTTAATTGCTCGGGGCACCCACCAAAAATAAACAATACTATGGATTTTTATTGATTACCAATTTCGGTTGGATTCAAATACTCGGGTGCTCCCAAAACCCTATTTTGAATTCCATCGCTCAAAAGCTTGCTTCCCAAACCGCTCGTTATTTTTTGGGCCATTATTCGAGCTTATTTCACGGAATTTTACAGAATTGTCATCTTTTTAACTCGAAAATCAAATAGAAAACTGTGGTCGAATCATTCCGGAAAGAAATGCCTCGATACGGCTATTCTTCGTTTGGTTCACCTGAGCAGGACGAGAAGCATCATTCAACACTGGCTTCTGTGACCAGGGTTCATAATTCCGAGAGCTTATTTCACGGAATTTTACAGAATTGTCATCTTTTTAACCCGAAAATCAAATAGAAAACTGTGGTCGAATCATTCAGGAATTTTGCAGAGGAAGTACAAAAGATATGCCTGGTTCACCTGAGGACGACGAGAAGCATCATTCAACAGTGGCTTCTGTGACAAGGGTTCATAATTCCGACGAAAACCGATCGAATCTCACGGAATTTCGACGTCCACACAGCTTGGAATTAATTTTCGATTGGAATTTCGAAGGTTAAACGATAAATTTGATCTAAATTCAGTCAAAATTTATCAAAAATCAGTCAAAATTTATTGAAAACCATGATACGACGGGGCTCGAAATTTGGTTGACAAATTTAGTGGTCAAGCAGTAATATAAACCGTGTCTGTGAGCACTTGAATCTGATATCGTCAGACCAACCTGACCTCTTGATTAGTTCCTTTCATGCCAATCCGCTTCAAATACGTATCGGCGTATGACTAACGGTTGACTAACGCCGATGGCATACAAGGAAGAAAATGAGTTGTTCGAAGGTGTATTGTAGAACTGAGCTTCGTCAATGGCATACTGTAGAACCCGCGCTTTGTCGATGGTATAGAATGGAGCTTTGTCGATGGTATAGAATGGATTGACTCTTGTAACAATGATCTCGTCATATCACGGTTCACATAGTTAAATGAGAGAATTCCTTATATACCATTGGAATTTGGCCTGATCCCTGATATGCCACATAAAATTGGCTCTTCCCTTATATGCCATTGGGTCAAATTTGAGCACCCTCTCATGCCACTCCCGTGAGTTGACCGTGTGTTGACTGTTAACTTGATAGTAAAAAGACGTATTTACCCCTGAGTTGTTAGACATGCAGTACCAATATATGACATTTTTTTAAAATTTGGTTGACATATACATGTATATACAACATTTCAGCATGCATTACATTGAATATATAAATAAATTTCAGCATTATATTGATTATATGAATAATTTTCAGCATTATATTGATTATATGAATAATATTCAGCATTATATTCATTATATGAATACTCTATATACAAGATTTCATGTGTTGCCAAAATCTAAGGTTTCCCGTCACTGATAAGGAGAAATATTGGGCTTGGCCATTTGGGCCATATTCTCAAGTTTGGGCCAGAGGTTATTTTGGTAATTTATGCAAAAAAAAAAAAAAAACTGACAGATCAATAGGTGCTAACATCAGTCAACACACGGTCAACTCACGAGAGTGGCATGAGAGGGTGCTCAAATTTGACTCAATGGCATATAATGGAAGAACCAATTTTATATGGCATATCAGGGATCAGGCCAAATTCCAATAGCATATAAGGGATTCTCTCTATTTTAATTGCTCGGGGCACCCACCAAAAATAAACAATACTGTGGATTTATTGATTACCAATTTCGGTAGGATTTCACCGCTCAAAAACTCGGGTGCTCCCCAAACCGTTTTTTGAATTTCATCGCTCAAAAGCTTGCTTCCCAAACCGCTAGTCATTTTTTGGGCCATTATTCGAGCTTATTTCACGGAATTTCACAGAATTGTCATCTTTTTTACCCCCAAAACCAAATAGAAAACTGTGGTCGAATCATTCATGAATTTTGCAGAGGAAGTACAAAAGAAATGCCTCGATACGGCTATTCTTGGTTTAGTTCACCTGAGCAGGACGAGAAGCATCATTCAACACTGGCTTCTGTGAGCACCTGAAAATCCGCTTCAAATACGTAAAAATTATATTGATTTGGGTTTATGTGTTTTTCATTTACTTGAGCTTCTTAATGTGTCTGGTCTCGGTATCTTATTACATTATATAATTTGTTTGATATGGTGTTTTAAATCTGCTCGAGAAAAATCAAACTTACTTCTGAAAAATTCCAAAATCTAACAAATTAAGACAAAGACGAAAAAGTGCCTAAAATATGAGAATGAAACAAATTTCAGACAACGGCAAGTGAAGAATGGCTGGTGGATTAGGGTTTGCGATCAGAGCCTGTCGGGATGTATGAGGAGTCATCACTTTGTGACATCAGGGGATTGACAGACATTCATACATTCATCATCACCTCGCAACATCCAATCCCAATCCAATCCAATATTAAGCCTCGTCGCAGAGAAAATCAAACAAAAAAAGGCCAAGAAAACATAAAAACCAAATCAATCTGTATCGAGATCTTGCTGAATCTGGCGAAAGAAGGTAGAGAGAGAGAGAGAGAGAGAGAGAGAGAGAGAGAGGAGGAGCTCAGAACTTCTTAGAGGATTTTGTGTTACCGACACCGGCGCATCCGCCTCCGGCACAAGGTTTTCTTTCCTCATAGCTGCCCCCAACCTCACCACCAAACCAAAAACCAATCTCGCAAGCAGCATCAACAGATTGACCGATCCAAAAATCAAGGGGAAGAAGGGAAAAAAAACAGTAACAGGCTGATGAAGAACGATCAAGAACGAGAGGTGAAACCAACAACAGATTGAAGAACAACCAATCTAGAATTCGAGGGAGAAGACGCTGATGGGAAGGAAAGCGGCGGCTGCGGTTGAGAGGGGCCGCGATGTGGTGGCCGTGGGATTTATAGAGGAGGCGGCGGCTTGGGACAAAAACCCTAACGACGCTGGAGCGGAAATGCGTGCGTGTCGGAAATCGAGAGCCCAAGCCCAAGAACGATTGGCCCAGAAATCGGGCCCAATAAGGCCCAACTGTAAGAATTTCATGTTTTTAACTGCTCCATGATACACTCCCATACATGTATAAACGTTTCATCCTTCGACCGCAAAAATGTCCCTCTCTACTTTTGAATTATACTAGAAAATTGGCGCGCCTGCTGGCATTCCTTGCTAGTACAATCCTTGCTAAGATCCTATTTTGAAAAAAACTCTTTGAAGATATTTTGCTAGCCTTAATCCAATTTCTGAAAAATCGTTTAGTTTGTCTTAACAAGTGTCAAACGAATGAAGATTGTATTAAGAAAATATGTTTGAACATGTCCGTTACTTATTCTTACAGAAAAATCAATGATCAATTATAGATTTGATTTTATGTGCACATTGGATTTATGATTGATTTGGGAAGTGTACAAACGTCACTTACTTTGGATTTATGATTGATTTGGGAAGATTAATTTTGAAGTAACTATATTTTATAAACTATGGATACTAAAAGTTGAAACTCCGTTGATCTCGATTTTTGACTTCACACACATCCTTCACTTCAAGAGTATCTGTTTCCTTTTATCTTTCTTCTAGCCCACATCACAATGCATATGTCTAGATACTTTTCTTTATTTATTTTCTTTTACATAGCCTAGCAAATTTTTATCCTCACTAATTCTCAATTATTTTTCTCACGCGTTGTCACGCCACGTGGTCCAATCAACAACCCGGCTTGAGAAGAATTGATTGATATATGCGAAAAGGCGTTTCCAGGATTCCGGATACAAACGAACTCCCCCGATTACACTTGAAAACATCTCCAAGCCCTTGCTCGGTGAAAATCTCAAGTGACTAATTGAGTTCACCTCCTCGATCATTACTTTGCACAGTTTTGTCCTTGTCAAAACCAGAGCTTTGTTGAATCATTTTTTTTTAAAAAGAAGAAAGATGATGGACAGAAATTCAGCCTCTATATCCACAAATTCATAAATGGACACAACCAAAGGTTACACGAGTGTTGAATCTTGTTTTCGGTACCTTTTTATATATAGGCCGTGTTTAGTTCACCCCCAACTACCCCAAACTTCTAACTTTCCATCACATTACATCACATCCAAAACTTTCCTACACACATAAACTCCTAACTTTTTTTCCAAACTACTAACTTTCCCCAAACTTCTCACCAATTTCAGGAACTAAACACAGCCCATCTTTAGATTGTGACAAGTGTTAGCAAAGAGATATTGAATGGATCAGAACCAGACACAATTAAGGTGGCCTAAGCCTGACGTCATGTTGCCTGATTTAGGCGAGCAATTTAGGTGGCCTGAGCCTGATGGCATGTTGCGTGAGCATGGGAGGTCTTCAAGGCAGTTACCAAACAAGCAGCCAGAATAATCAGGTAGGCTATTCAGGCAGCTCCTCTCGAGGGCAGTAACCAAACACACCTATAATGTGTTTTGATTCTCTGCATCAGGTTTGGCCCGCACCCGTAGGTGCAACTTCCTCTTGTTTGGTTGCCTATGCGGTCTTCTTAGCCTGAATCCGCTAATGCAAAAAGGGCTCGCAAGGTACCTATGGAAATGGCAGTCATTGTAAAAAACGAAAAAATAAAGCACATTTTTTTCCGAAATTACTCAAATTCCTTGGGATTGAAAACTAGGACATTGCCTTTTTGACCTCCTTATTACAATTCTAGTTAATTTTTTTTCATCCAAATTTTGTACTAGCAAGTAGGAAGTAAAAAACTATTAAGTGTGCTTTTATGCAGGTAGCAGGATTGCATCCCTAGTTATGACTTATGAGTTCCACAAGAGCCAAGAAAAACGTTGGTCTTTCTTAACTATTAGACTGACACATACTATTTCAAAATAATTCCTGTTTTGCTTGCCATGGTAGACAATAAATAATCTTTGCAAACAGACACATAATCATCACTGCTGCAGTCTGTAGATGATTGTAGTTAGCAATACATGATGCTATAGATGAAAATTCCCAGTGTGTTCCTCTTCAATCAGATTACCTTTTTGAGGAAGCATTTACTAACAAAATTAAGCTACACTGTAGTTTACTACTCCCTCCGTTTCAGTTTACAAGACGTTTTGACTTTGGTCAAAATCAAACTGCTTTAAGTTTGACCAAGTTTGTAGAAAAAAGTAATAACATTTTCAATCCAAGACAAATTTATTATGAAAATATATTCAATTATTGATTTGATGAAACTAATTTAGTATTATAAATATTACTATATTTGTGTATAAACTTAGTCAAATATGAAATAGTTTGACTTTGACCAAAGTCAAAACGTCTTATAACCTGAAACGGATGGAGTATCTGCAAACAAAAAAAGAGGTAGTCGAAAGAAATATACCTTTACTAGGAGAACACAGATTGGTTATTATATCCTATTGGTAAACTTATCATTCAATCCTGAGTTCTCCAGTCTCAGTTTTCTTCTGTGCTTTCTCTAACCGAGAGGCAGGCAGGATAGATCTCAGCTGGTTATTCTCCATGTTTGACAAGAGCTGTGTAACAGTCTTAATTTGAGAAGCACTGCAGAGTTTGAAATGGGAGGTTAGCAAAGATGATATACAGGGAGAAAACTTCAACCACGCTGTCAGTTTAAATCTATGGGCTACATAACAAATAATCAGTAAAATAAATTCTTAGAATTGTCTAATGAACAGAATGTGTATGCAAAGGAAATGAATTGGAGAAGATCACCTTTGCAAACTAGCGTCCATATAAGCATCCAAGGAAGAAATTACACTAGGTAGTTGATGCAGGACCTAGAGAAGACACAAATTTTAATAGCGAATTCACAGCAGGAAGTAATTCATCGTATTCCTTACCTGCCCTGTGTTCTTTGCAAGAGATGCTTTTGCCAAGAGTTTCTTGGGAAGTTTTGCCAGGTGAGCCTGTGAAAAAAAGATCCTCTATTAGCTAATGTGATTAATCGGATTCAGAAACTGATAACTGGAAACACACCAACAAAACGGAGTAACCATGAAAGTACAATGTTTAAGATATATCACAGGCTCGCAGCAGTACATAAGATATTTATGCCAATCACAGAAAGATATACCAACACTCCTTAATTTAGTGAATTAGCAATTAGCATTTAAGTAGTTCAGTGGCAGAGGATGAAGTAAAATGAGGTGTGACAGAGTACCGGAGTGAACTGTACAGCAAAAAAATATATAATAAAAAACACTGTTATCTGAACACTCTGAGGTTACGGCTCCCATCGGATGGCCTAATCAGCCAAAGAAAAAGGCAAAATTTAAATTTTCAAACTTAATTTTGAGATTGATTTTGAGATATTTTCAACGTGGTTTCTTTTTCAGCATTGGCTTTTAAGTCACCAAGAACACATATATACAAATTTTACCTACAAATTCATTTTTATTCCCTAATATGCCGTTTTGGCTGGGAAAAAGCCAAACGATGGGGCCGTATGTGACACTAAATAGACCCACTTGAAATTCTGATTGTTTATCGTGCAAGGTGCATCTGATTGTTTATCTCATTTGTAGCTAATAAATTGATGCATAGTTTAAGCAATTCAGCAAGAAATCCAATCTTTACAAGAGGCCAGGATAAGACCACTGCTCAAGCAAGAACAGAACTCCCAACTAGACATCAACAAGGTTTGTTAAAGGCCAAACTTTGTTTCATTGTAGTAAATAGCAGTGTTATGGCATAACATGGCATTACAACTTTAATGTTCCATTTAAATGCAATTTCACTACAATATAGTATATTGAGCATCAACTGAGAAATGATCTGAGCTAGATTTCCGGAACTTCACTTTTGCTAAATTGCAATCCATAAGTGTGCACTACCAAGCCACTAGGAATATATCCATCCACGATTTCTCAACTTGCCGAACACAAAAGACTTGGTCAGGAAAACAAGAAAGAGGCGAAGAATTATCCTTGTTCCCTGTTAAGAAAATCAGGGTTGGGAACTCGCCCTTTCTTTCCCTATGCTCTGCTCGCTGGTCCCTCGTCGCCACCCCAGGCGTCGCGTCGCGCCTCTCCTCCGCTGGAGAGGGGAGAAAGGAAGGAAGCAGAGAAGGGGAATTGCGAGATGGAGGGAGGGGGGATACCTGGGCAGTCAAGCAGTAATATAAACCGTGTCTGTGAGCACTTGAATCTGATATCGTCAGACCAACCTGACCTCTTGATTAGTTCCTTTCATGCCAATCCGCTTCAAATACGTAAAAATTATATTGATTTGGGTTTATGTGTTTTTCATTTACTTGAGCTTCTTAATGTGTCTGGTCTCGGTATCTTATTACATTATATAATTTGTTTGATATGGTGTTTTAAATCTGCTCGAGAAAAATCAAACTTACTTCTGAAAAATTCCAAAATCTAACAAATTAAGACAAAGACGAAAAAGTGCCTAAAATATGAGAATGAAACAAATTTCAGACAACGGCAAGTGAAGAATGGCTGGTGGATTAGGGTTTGCGATCAGAGCCTGTCGGGATGTATGAGGAGTCATCACTTTGTGACATCAGGGGATTGACAGACATTCATACATTCATCATCACCTCGCAACATCCAATCCCAATCCAATCCAATATTAAGCCTCGTCGCAGAGAAAATCAAACAAAAAAAGGCCAAGAAAACATAAAAACCAAATCAATCTGTATCGAGATCTTGCTGAATCTGGCGAAAGAAGGTAGAGAGAGAGAGAGAGAGAGAGAGAGAGAG
>CM020180.1:23186341-23218149 GCA_009805545.1 Oryza longistaminata | reverse complement strand
AATTGTAAGTCGGTGTCGATCTTATTTAGAATAGATATTGGCTCGCTTGAGCACTGAAGGCACGTTCTTTTCTGACGTATACTGCACATTTTTCTTCTTGTTACATATTTCAGATTATTAATTGACTTGATCTACTCATCTAGTCGCTAAGTGTATTTGGTAGCCCTCAAATATACTCTGTGATCTCATACTTATATATATCTTTACCCATGATGTTTTAGAAAATAAAAAAAGCCATTAGGCTCATGATGATTACACCCTAAGTTTTGGACATCATTACTTCACTTGATGGGTTGTGGATTTAAAGACTTGACTACAATTGCTGTGAAGATGAAGAAAAACCGTGTTCAACTTTCAATCTCTATCGCTCCTTGTTCTCTAAGAAGCAAAAATTGTTACGCTCCTCAACCCTTATTACGCTTGAATACTAAGTGGCTCAAGATGCTTATTATGCATCGCCTATAGTCGTAATGAGCTACATATTTGAATATCCCATAGGAGACAGGTTAGTTAATTCAAGGTCAATTTAATGCGCTTTAGCAGATATTAGTATTAGTATGGAAGAATGTCTCGCCAATCAAATCGCACCTTAGTTTATAGCCGGATGAATCGCCCAGTACTCAAGTACATATCTCATCGCGCAATCATCATACTTTCACATCTGATAGTGCTTCCGCCAATCTTTATATTTTCTTGTGATATCATGCGTAACCATAAAAATGACATCTCGTGACTAGAATTCCAATAACTCGTCCCCTATCCGTCACATCACTCTCGACATACTCCTCGCTCATTGATGTGTCCTTTGCCTGTTTTGACGTTTTCGGCTTATAGCGGTCACGAGAAATTTAGACCAAACTTAGGCAATTCGGTCATCCCCAGCTGTTATATACTGTGTGCTTTGCTGGATGTAGTACGAATCTTCTATAACATGTAGGCATGCTCCGCTAGAAGGTGTGCGCGTCTCTCTCTAGCCAGCATTGTGTATGTGAAACGCTCCAACAACATCTATTGTCACCTGTCAACACTCCAACCATACTATCTGTGTGTCAACACAGGCTCCTGGGCAGTCCCCGCATATCTCACCAACGCCCACCGCACCGCACCGTCTCAACACTATCCGCCCGAGATAGGATTACTCTAGAAGCACACCGATATTCCAAACTGGCAAAATATGCGCCTCTGTCTCGGGACTAGCAGACGCACAGGAAACAACCCGAGTCAACTCATGCGAATTCGGGGTACGCGTGCTCTAGCTTCGCTAACAGCGTGCACCTACAAGAGATTACGAGCCGACATGGGCACACGTCAGAACAGCGGAGACGGACGTCACGCAGTTACCCAATTTAGTTGGTTGGGCCATGAGGACCTCCATCCACCTCTCTCACTGCTTGCAGGAAGTGGACATCTCTCGCATTCTCGTGTGCAAGGATGGGGAGCCATTTGACACGCTTGCACAAAAAACTGCCTCGTGCGCTCCTCTGTCCCTTACTTCTCGCACGCTCTTCCCTGCGTGACCAGTGCATGCGTGTAGTTGCTAGTTGCAGGGTTCCCCACCTGCCGCACGATTTAAGTGATTCTCTTCTCTACTCAATCACTCTGGACTGTCCCTTGCGTCCCGTTTTTGCGTTCGCTGTCTCACTCAGATTCGGGTTGTACTCAACATGGAAAGCGTAGAATGCTTTACCGTGGGACGGCTCAATCCAGATCAGCTTATCGGCTGTTCACTTCGGTTACTGCATGTACGCGGCCGCCTCCCCGTAGACACCGCATACCCTCGTCCAATAGGTTTTGTTCTGTTACCTTCGCATGTCGGGCGACGCAGGGGGAGTTAGCGTTTGAGCATCCTGACTTTGGCGAACTCATTTCGTTCGTGTTTCTTTATTCTCATATTATCTCAGCGTTTTGGCTGCAGTGAGAGACAGGCGAGATATTTCGAGTCTTGGAGGGAGCCAACAGATCGGGGCTGTGAACGTGAGACTACCCCGCCTCGTTGCGCCTTCCGGCTTCTCTTTTGTTTGTTGGGCTTTGGCGCTTTATGCTTTTTATAAGTCGTTAATCGTGTGTGGTGCTTCTAGATCTTGTTGTCTTAGTCCTTATGAATATCTTTGAGATGTGTATAGGGACCGCGGCAGCTCTCTCTGCCTCGAGTAAGCAAGTACTCTGACCATTAAGGATCTGGATAATCAAGAGCTCTTGACGTCACGCGACATCTCTCGGGACTACCAAATGGGCGCATTTAGACTAGCTCTGTGCCGCCCAAGCACAGCTTTAGTACCCAGGTTACTTTGGACGAGATAGATCCTAGCGGGGTACACGCGCGCTGACTAGCTGCGAACTGAAGTAACCAGTGCGTCAGCTAGAAAAAGACAGACAGTGGCTCCTATCGCGCAATGGAGTCCCATGTGCTACAGAGTACTCGAAGGCTGGGCTGGGGTTATACGCTACGCTTCAGAGGTTAGAGACGCAAGTTCGTCACCAAGAACAAGGGCCAGACACCATTCAGCAGGCCAGGCCACTTAGCGCCACGCCGAGAAGGCATGTTAGTTCTGGGATCGTGTTGCATCAGGTGGATTGGGTACAACTTAGGCGCCCGTGGCCGCTCCGCAGGAGGCGGACGTACAAGTGCTAGGATCGTTCGTTGTTGTAGACTACACTCTTCCTCCGCTGCACTCTTATAGTACTCTGGCTCCTTCGTATAGGTTCTGGCCGCTACTATCGTTCAAGCCCTTGTCGGTTTGCCTTGAATGGTTTTCTGCCTCGCAGAACGTTCTTTTGGCTCCGAAAAAGCCGACAAATACGACGGGTGTCTCACATGTAGACCCCGTCCTCGCCACATTGACCAAGGGTTTATCCACATTCGCAGCAATTCGAGTAATTTCTCGAGGAAAAGCAGTGCTGACTCAGAAGTATCAGCCCTATGTATGGAGATTACAGTCTAACGTACTCGACTTTTCTTCTGGCATTAAGTTTTGTTGCAGCCCCGAAGAACGCGAGTTAGCACTCTCAGCTATCGAGCTCGCGCTCGTGACCAGGGTCAAAGTCCCGCATACGAACGTTGCGTTGATCCTGTACCCTCGTTGAGCCTAGCGGCCCGGTGCGATGTGATTTCATTGGGACAGTTCTTAAGTCATGAATCATCGGAATTCCCCCACGAGCGACCGCAGCGCAGATTCCCCCGTGCTGTTCGTGCGCCCCACTCCTCTTAATGTCCTCCGTTCCCGTCCACAGGAGCGCCCGTCGCCGGCCGATGTGCTGCTGTAGGTTCGTCCCAACATGAGACTCTTCTACATCCTTGGAAGTGTCCTGATACAAGCTGGCCCTAGGCGACATTCAAGATTCTGGTTAATCACGATTTCTCAACAACTCATCAGTGCGTAGATACTCAACACACTTTTTATCGCGCCCACCTCGCTCATGCGGCCACCAACTGCTGAGTCTCCAGGTATTATTCACTGCCTGGTTCATGCGCCCAAAGCCCGGCGCCGAAAAAAGCCATTGAATAAAAAAGTCACAAGAAGCAAGAATAAATGAGAAGCATGTGTCGACAGAGACCTGGCAAAATACCATTTTGTAGCCTAAGAAATTAGCATTCCTGTTTTTGGCAAGAGCAGGAATTTTCGCCGCATCCTTCCACGCACTTGGGTCAATGCTAGATAGTGATTTTAGCAAAACAGACCCTCGAACGGTACAATAATCATGTCTAGCGACTCGAGCTCCAAACCAACTCGCAGACCGTACTGTACCTGGGACCAAGACCCATGGAGCTCGTCTAGGTAGCCAATTAGGGTAAGAGGGGTTTGCCGTCCCAACCCTCAGGCAACTTAAGGGATTGTAGATTTGTTGGTCTCATCATCACTTTCACTTATCAGCTTGCACTTCTTCCTATAAGAAGAGAAAATATCAAAGGACAAAAGTTCAGTACTTTGCGCCTAGGCCGCTAAATTATTTATGATTTACTTCCTGTGTAAGTACGCGCAGAAGTAACATAGACGGCAAAGGTAAGAGACCAAGCTTGTAACTCCTGTGACCCAAGATTAGAAGCCTCCATGCCTAATCTACACTCTCAATAGTGCGTAAAATTCTAACCGGTGGAACTATATCTTTAACTCCGCCTCTGCTTTGAGAAAAAATGTATACCCAGCACGACTGGGACCCTTTGGACTGCTTTCATTGCTCTACCTCATCACGCGCGGCTTTTTCTTCGCTGCTTCAGGAACAGACCAGACATGTGTTCAAAGAGGGGCTGCATGCAGATGCTCGACCGTTTCTCGTTTGCCCTAGGTCCACAATGTGTTCATAATCGTTGATGAGCCAGTGCCTCTAGTCCTGTCACTCTCATTCTGTTCTGTCCCTCCTTCCTCCTTCTTGTGATTCTCAATTGGATCTGCATAATATTCGGCATGATGCCGCCTACTAATTTCATAAGATGCGCAGACACTAGTTCAGCTCCAAACTTTCATTGATATGGACATAAATTTTAAATGGTGATATTAAGACAGAGTGGATAGAGCACAACATTATAACTAAGATGGAAGCATTATCCATTGATACGCTACAGGTGCAGGAGACACTACACTGCCGCATATTACCACCAGTGTTAAGACGCCTTGCTACCTAATCGTCTACTCTCTGGTCGCTAAGGAGGACACATTACACACGGTGCGCTACTCCTAGTTTACCTGTACGTGCAGTACTGCGTAATTTAATATCGTTATAGTTCACTCTATCGTGTGGTGCTCACAAAAGATCTAACGGCTTTTCATCCACTGCCCTACGTCAGTGATCACAAGCTTCCTTGTGCAAAGGTATGAATTAGGCTACTGATTGCTCGAATTACATCTAGAGTAGGTTTTTCGCTTATGAATGCTCAATCTCCGTGTATTCCAAATAGCATATTATAACGTGCCATAGAAATTCTAACCAGTATTTGTCTCCGCTTGAGTCTTTTCAGCCACATTTTGGTTAATGCTTTCGACTTTTTTCCTCGTCGCGATATGTAACGAGAATTATTTTCGTCAATATTAACAATATGTTGGCTTAAATTGACGCACCGGATAATTGATCTAATGAAGGAATTTCCCAAATTTATAACAGTGGGACGCTAGGAATTAACTCCTACAATCTTCCACCCAATTTTTCCTATCCGAGTTCCATGTTATAAGTTGAAAATTTCCTATTCTATCCCTATCTCACTCAACATAGGACAATTAAATTAAAGAACCATCCATTGTCGATTCTTATAAATCCGATCCTCCTATCGCTTCCATATGGGTATTAAATGGGAGGTACGTTTCTAGCTTCAGTCTCGACAATTCTCTGCTTTTTTCCTTGCTGTATTTTGAATCAAGAAGAGTACTATGAATAATTTATTTGACTAAAGTTATTGGTGTACTTTCATTCAACTTTCCTATTCTCTTGTTCTCCAAATCAATTTTCTCCGACGCAATAATATCTCACCCATCACAATCGTTCCGTTACCCATATGCAGACCACAAGAAGAGAATCCACGAGGGGGTGTCTCGGGTCATGCGCAGCTGATTGTCCAAATGGCCTTCGTCACCTCGTTGGTGTGCTCGTCGCGAACGCCGCGTTGTGACTGAGACGGCGTGAAACAGCGCTCGATAGGTGCTCTGTTGCTCGGCACCGGAAGGCTGTTCTAGTGGGCAATGGACACTGCGCTCGCATTTACAGAGCCGTGCCGATTGCTTTCGCAGTTTGTGTGCTTTTTTAGAGATAGAGAAACATAGTGCACTAGATGCACTTATTAAATCACACGCTGGAATTGTCGTACGCAGTGCGTGATGTTGCTCTCACGCATGGGACATCCTCTGCTTGCGGAACTGCATCAGATATGTGAACACCACCGTCTAGTGATTTCCAGTTTTACGTACCGAATTCTAAGCTCAATCTCCAGAGATAGATAAGCATCGCCCTGACTCGATCTATAACAACGTTCAAAGGAGCGACTCCTCAATCATCGTAGTATAGTCCTTGGGATCTTATTGTGATCAAAGTACCCAGATTAGAGCTCAGGTTACTATCAAAAAGCTCATAAGTCATGATTACTTATAGATAGATATGAGATTATGAGCCAGCTCCTGGGCACTACGTCTTACGCAGTAGCCTGCATTAAAAGAAAAGCAATATATCGTTAGGTGGCTCTCTGCGAATGTCTGTTTTGATCTACTGGTATATCTATCTTCTCTTTGTTAGTTTATTCTCTAGTCTGGAGAAACTTGAGACAGGAAAGTGACAGTATTGTCACCAGGTATATACTGATTTAGGTATCTATAGAGGATATAATATTCTAAGGTTTTTACTCCATTGTCGGGTACTAGGTTGATTTTTTGATGGGACAGTGAGGGAGTAAAAGAGGAAGCATTTGGATCATTTTATATATGCTCTGCTCTTTGGTATACATATCGTGTGAGCTGTCCAATAACTTGCAACCAGAGATGATGAGTAGTATTAACTAAGCCATTCGACTTTGTGGAGTAGATTCAGCAGGGCAAGCTCGACTGAATTCCTACGTAGTTCTCACGCTGAATAGAAGGTCCGTATCAATTTCTCTGATATCTCATTATCATAATGTGGATTTATTTCCTTCTTCAATTTCTTATACTCGATAAGCATCTGATAATAGATATACTTCAAAATTATCAGACTTACATAGGGCATTGATAGTACACGCAGCTGTTGCTGATAACCATTTTTGTTGTGTTCCGATAGCATTAATCAGTAGCGTTAACTCAAGACTCTATATTACATGTGTCTCGACTGAGAGTGTGTTACTGCCTGAGTGCTCATGATTACTCTCTCCAATGTCCGGACTGTTTAATGTTTTCGAGCAGATAGCGCGAATTATATTCGAGGTAAAAACATAGTTATATTGAGAAGAGAAGAAAATAGGAATGATATGTGTGTTGCTTTATTAGTGAGATCACTAGTTGTGTTTGTGTTTATATAATATGATGGTTTGATGAAGATTTCCTCGCATATCAGGAGATGGATGAACAGCGACTCAGGAACATGCGGGTCTAGCAGTCTGTGATATAAATATTGTTGGATACCATGTGTATCTCACCACCTCGGTTTCGTTCAAATTCTTCTGTAGCAGCCGCTTCGCTGCCTGTGCGTCAAAAACACGCTAAAAACCCGCATCCAAAATTAGGGTACAAAAGCCCAACGAAAGTTGAAAATAGGACAGGAAAAACCCAGAAAGTGTAGAGATATATATAGACCAACGTATTAGCTAAGTTCTATCACTCTGCTTTCGAACATTTTCTAGGACCAAGAAATTGTGCACAACAAAAGACTTCTAATCGAGACACGTCGGCATACTCAGTTTGACGTTTTACAATGTGTGGTTTCTGTTCCACGTTGACTCCTCGTGCCCGCTCCTCTTCTCTCTCGCGCGCTTCCTCCTCGCATATACCATACCAGGACATAAATAACCAATTGGTTCACTAAATTCGTCAATCCAATCACAGCCTTTCCAACTAAAGAAATACACACGATAGTACTCTGCTGTAGTTTTCGCTTTAATACTTGCTACTAGCTCTATAAGATTTCTATTTGCGATAGATAGGGAAAAGTCAGTGCATGTCAATGTTATCATTAAGAATACGGAAGTGATTGATTATAATTCGATGATAAAGCATAAAAGACAGTGTGAATAATAACGCAATGTGTATACACCCTAGCTTAATAACATAACTAATTAGCAATAGATGATATGTAAGAACTCATATAAATTGAATATGCAATATTGCTGAAGATGGGTCAGATACGCGTCGCCTCTTCAGGATGAACTGCTACCGTCGCTAGAAACCATGCTCGTGTGTGCGTCACAGACTGAAGCCGTCTAGATAAGCGCGCTCAGGTAACCTGTTTGCAAATCAGATCTTCTCAATTCTCTGCGAATGGTTACTGGTGGGCGGCATACGCGTGATGTCAATACTCCAAAGATATGCTGCTCGATACGCGCTAGTTCTGCTCGGGTATTTGCTGTCATATTTAGAAATTCCACTATCAAACTGAGACTGTGGCATTAACTCCAGGTTTGATTATGTACAGGTATTAGAAGAAACAGCCAGCAGCGATCCGTACCATCCGAGAAACAATGCAGGAGACCGCGATGAACGCAACATGGACCCTCAGACAGCGCCGCCTGACAAGTAAGTAAACTCACCCGCAGATTAACTTAGCGATCAGCTCGACCGTTTTGGAGGGGACATATAGTCCTATCTATTCCAAATTAGTAAGGTTCTTCTACCCTAACGCTCCAGGACGACGGAAAGAAGAAAAAGAGTGTCAGGTGGACAAACGGGACGCTAAGCGAGCCATTGACCTGGTCACCCCATTCCTATTATAGAATTCAAAATTCAGGTCAGGCGTGAGACTCTCGTTTTGTCGGCTTAAGTCGAAGAGAGAGAAGTGGGCTTCACAGGCGCATAACGTGAGAGGTTTTCGAGTTTGGTGCGTTGGAGTCGCGCATCGTCGCAGCACGCCAACGAGCGTGGCTCGCAGCACAATTATGACGTAGGAGATATGGTGCCGCACTTCTCGCGCTGCAAGTTGGAATTTTATGAACTGGTTGCTCTAACCCACTCCCTCCACATGCGCAAGTCCTCCAGTATCGCCGCAACGCTCTCTGAGTTGGATGTGTGTCGCGAAGGACGCTGAAGGAAACCATTAGCATAGCTTTGGATTCGTAGGCAAATCTCAAAAGGATGAGGTATGGCGAGGGAGGGAAATGGACTTAGGGGTCATTATGTCGACAGTTGAACAGCGGCAGCGAGGGTTTGGAGTATGTAGCACTCTCCGGGGACTCTGGTTGGATAATGCAGACGTAGTAACATGTGTGGCATAGAATCGGCGCACGCGATCAAGCTCAGAAATCTCATAATACATGTAGAAGTAGACAATACGGGAAATTTCTTAACGGGTCGGGTTGGTGTGTCTTGCCGGGCTAGATAATCATGGCCCGCACAAGTTGCGGCTAGACATAATCGGCTTACCGAGAGCTGCACTCTTATTACCACGAAGGACTCCATACAGAGGCCGACTACGAAGACTTGACGTCCTGGCAGGAGAATGTTAAGGGAGAAGTACGAGTGATCACAATCGGGACGGCGTCCCTCGCGCGAGATATATCGAATAGGCGACTACAGCACGGGAGTTGGAATATGGGGTGGCAAGGTGCTGATGGACTTAATGAAGACAAGGACTCTAATCGATCATATTAAATATCTTGGGATATGATGACTATTCAATCAAGGTTAAAAACAACCTATGTAACAGAGTTACCAACTTCTGTTAAGAGAATTATATATAAACATGCTTTGTTCATTGCCCCCAATCATTTCTAAATACTCAGCAGCAATGCTTTATAGTGATACAGAGCACACATAGTCAACATAAGTTCACAAGGTACTCAGTTTTAAACATGCTATACATTATGAAGTTAGCTCCCAACCAGATTCGTCGAACTTGAACTAGGACGAACAAGGCAAGAATGACCATATATCAAGACATTAAAGAATAGTGTTTTTACGGCGAGCCTAAATGTTTTACCTTCTCCAGTAGACTATCAATAGGCTCGGGGTTCCTCCTATTGCGTATAGCTCTTCCATCGCAATCGGTTCCAAAAGTTAAGCATACACTGAAGAACAGGACTCAGAAGGTGGATTTTATGTTCTTTCTTTTCAGTTTACATAAATCACGAAAGATTCATTGACACAATTGAATGAAAATACAGAACAGTAATAAATCAGTGCGAAACATATACCCGTCATCTAGTAATGTTGTTAAGAGACGGGAAACTGCACAGGAGAATAGCCCTCCTCACAAACATAGCGTTGTTCAGAGTTTGGATTCGGGTGTGGGGTTTACCACAGAGGATCAGATGGTCACAGGGCAACAATTATTGCAGGGAGCTCGAGCGCGCTAACCAGGGTGTACGGCAGCTCAACAGGGAAATTGTCGTGGTCGCGAAATGCAGAGTGCAGAGCTTCGGCAGACAGCGGATCAACGTGGAGAGATGTCTGACTCTTCGGTGAGGCCGAAATTCTGGTGCATGGTGCTGAATTGTCTGGGTATGCCTATGTTCGACCATATGTGTTGGGTGGCTTGTAGCGCAAACCAAGGTTTTAGCTGGATAAAATCATTTCGGCGTTATCGCGCGTTAGCCAGATTTGTCGGGGTGTACACAACAGGACTGAGAAGTCGCGAGCGGCAAAAATATGGGAGAGAAGGCGTGCTGATTGGACTCTTTCGCGATGTTGTACAGTGGCTCACATAACCGTACGGGATTTTTTCATTTCCTCCCAGCTGTGTCCTAATTTCGATGGCATACGCTCCAACCTCGATTAATGTATCACTGCATTATTTGTGCACAAGCTTAATAGTTCCAAGTTACCTTTGATATATATTTTAGATACATTTATATCTGGCTCTTATGTAGTCCTGTCATAGAACTTTGGAAGAATTATTCGCTTCACTGTGGGGAACTAAGATGGTTTGTGAAGCTTTCCGATGGACTTTCCTCCAAAGCTTTCTCTCTGTGATACGTGCTCAGTTTTACCACTAGATGGTACAGTGTAAGACTCACATTAGCAAAAAGCAAAATGTAACCCGATAAAAATGGAAGCTATAGTGTATGCCATCTCAATGCATCTCTGTCGAGTCGGTAATCAGTCAGACTAGCACATAAAACTAGATGGCATGATGCAACAACAAGCCAGTTTGGAGAACAATCGGATCCTCAAGATCTCATGGACAGATTCTCTGCCTATGACGCTTCTGGCAGGCAAAAGGCCCAAAAAACATGATGTGGCCCCGGCCTGCGTGAGCGCGCGCCTCCTCGCCCCCCGCTTCGCCACTCAGGGTCTGACCGCATTCCCGTCTCCAATGGAAATCCTTGACAGCTCACGTATAAGCTAGCCAAACCAACAAAGGAGATAATTATCTTAGAACAACTCTGCAGCCCCGAGTCCACCTTAAGTAGCCCCGATCAGGAATCGCAAAACCTAAGCATCACGGTGCACCGACATGCGAAATCATCAAAACCCTAGCTGCAACAGTAAGCCTCAGGCACGAATCGGTCAAAGTCTCGGTGACATTCATGGACTGATCCGCGCGGGCGAGCAAACCCTAGGCCGAGGGGAAGGGGGAGGGAGGAGGGGGGTTGCCTACGAGCTTGCCGGGGTGCTCGCGCGCAGTGCGATGGGATAGAGAGCCATGGTCGGGGGCAGACACGCTGCGGGGACTGGTAGGGCTGGTACCGCGCCGCGTTGGCGCGACCTCTCCGGCTGGCAGCTCCCGGAGCGCAGCCTGACGCTCCAGCGCTCTCCATGTCTCGTGTGCGTTCGTGCGGCACGCGTCGGCCTCTCTCCGTTCAAGCACACGTCGAACGCCATCGCGCCTCCGGATGCTCTTAAATGGCCCAACGATAAACTAAGACACGGACGGACAGTAATGGTGGTGTGTGCAGTGTGTGCTGTCGCTCAGCTCGCGCTCGGCTGCCGACATGTGGTTACAAGATTTTTGCAGGTCTAGCAAAATATTGTTTATACCAGCTCTCAGTAGGCGCGCATGAACGAGTCCTTTGCCTGGTGGTGTGTTCTCACAGAAATCCGGCTCTGGGTGGACGTCGGCAGGGGTTAAGACATAAAAGTAATGCGATATAAGGGGACTCGTGTGCTCCTGCCACCTGATACTCGTTCACCGTCGGCTCTTAATCCTTGCTGTTAGATGACTTCCGAATCTGCATGGCTGTGGAGCGTAACGCTGTGACGCGCGCAGTCTCTCTCGCTCTCGGTTGCTCAAAACTTGAGCTGGTTATAGGAAACTCTCGTATTATGGTGATATACTTTTTAACTAGACTCAGGTATTACCCTCACAAATTATATTATCTGCGCTAGAATCATAATACTAGTTGGAAAAGCTTTGTCATTAAATTAAGTTTATTAGAAAGAAATTCATATAGCTGAGTGCAGGATGTCCCTCGTAGACCTGACTGTGTAGCAGTAATTACTAGTTGTCTTTCCTTCTCCGATGGCTTGTTTATGATATAGATGATATATATGAGACTCGATAGAATCTATAAGGATCAAAAAAATCATACCAGGCTCGCGTCTTAATTGAGATTTTTTTTGAGTCGCCATCTATTTTAACATGAGTTTAAGTTTTGTATTTGAATTGGTAGCATTTTATCTCCTGTTTCGTTAGTTGAACTGAGCTGAACACAAGGCGAATAAAACGCCCTTCTCTAAGCTGGTACTCATCTGATTCTCCGCCTCTCAAGTTTGAGATGCGCTCTTTAGTAGAGTTCTCTCTCTGAAGCGCTCACAGGCAAAAAACTGACGCTAAGCCGACGCTACTGAAGCGATCTAATAGCTTCAACACAGAAATGTGTCTAAAACAATCGAAAAATCCGCAGCTAACGATGTGTGGTCGATACGTTGTGCTCGTTGGTCCCTCGCTGACGTGCAACCGACCTTTATATTCCACACTGAAGTGGATTTAAGCGCTTACCCACGCCGTGATAAATACATGTTGATTGTCTGCCAAGCTTGATTTGTGATATTTACAGATTTGAGTGGTTGTTGTTTACGGTACAGAATAGGGCTTACAGCTGCGGAGGCGCGGCGCCATTAAATTTTTTTAATAATTTTTTTTCTCAAATATGAAGATTGGAAAAGTGCAAGGAGATGAAATATATTTGCACTTCGACCTCCTATTGTTAATGTAATACATATCTTCAATATCCGTAATTGATTAATCCTACCTAGATTCATATTTAGAGATTGATTTGTGTGAATAGTCTAGACAAATTATACACTCTATATTGAATGTGGATAATGCTAGAAATCTATATGTTAACTTCTCACCTTTTCTTTATGTTCTCGCATGTTAATCCCAAAACATGTTGCTTCATCACTTTGTTACTACATCTTAGATTTCAATGCAACGCACTGTCGTCATATTCTTAACCAAGACGCATTGGAACCCAATATACTTATTTTCGTATTGCAAAACAATATGCATTCGATTACAACGAAGAAGAGTCGCGCTGACCATTGATAACCTAAATGGCAGTGCTTGAGAGGATAAATGCCACTATATATACTGAATCCATACTCTACATGCCTCCATTGGCTCGCTAAAATCGTCGACCTTAGTTTCGTGCCTCATCATATTGCCTCGCTTCTTTTTGCTCTGTTGTGTTATAAAGAAAATGTGTCGTATACCTAAGCCTTGTAATCTCAATTTATGCACCATATAGTGACATTTTCGTGTGATCAGAAGGAAGGTCGTGTGTGGCGTGTTCACGAATGATCTTTTTTACACTCGCGGACAAATAAATAACATGGTAATTATGGTGGTTGACCTGTAACTCTAAGTATATCGATTAGCTACGCGAAAGATGGACGCTGATTATGGACTAGTTTTTAGACCAATATTCATCGTGAATTATCGCTATGCTAACTACTCCCCATCCGTCTAGAGATTAAGCGTGTCGTATGTGTGGTGTTGAATATAATAGAACTCTGGTGAGTTGATGTTGATGATGGATAGATAACAGTGAAGATCGCTTTCGAGGGACATTATCCCCATCTGAACAAGTAGTTTTGGAATATGTGTAGCCTATTTTCCTCCAATATCTAATTTGGATTGCTAATTTAGTATTTTTCTATGGAAGTAGTAGTTTGAAGTCAAAGCCAAGACAATCACATATGTAGGTTGGTGATATAATTAACATTACCACTCATATTAGTATCATACAAAGATATAGTGTGACAATTGTCGTTCGTAACCAATCGCTAATTTGGATCGCCACGATAGATCCCTACTTCAGCTCTCAACCTATAATATAGATTAGCATAATAATTCTCTCAAAATATCTCAAATTTTACACAAGAGTCAAGGAGAAACAAAAAATACAGAGAAGCAAAAAGAATTTTAGCACATCTTCAAAATATAAAACAACCACAATCCGAAGTAAAGTACCCGAGCTTCTCGGAAAAGCATTCCTTACTGCCCCCTATGTGCGTGTTAACGCGGCGGCACCTAAGGCCAGAAGGACTTTCTCGGGTGCGCACTTCATCTCTCTCAAAATATCTCCTCAAAATATCCCATGGTTTGCACTTTCACCCCTGTGAGTTCTACCATAGATATAATAATACTAAAAACACCATTAGCTGGTCTCAATTCCAAGTACTACTCTTCCATTTTACGTTGCATCTTTAGCTTATTAGCTGCAGGCAATTCTTCCAATTTTATTTTTAAAATCATAAGTTATTTCGTTCGGTATGTTATAAGAGTGTGAACGCCGGAGCACGTGTGCTCTGGAAACTTTTGTATTTATAAAGCAGACATCTTTGGATGTTCCGTGTTTGAGGACTGACACATTATAGTTTCAAGTCTGTTATTAGATATAAATGTAGATACTAATGTGTTCTCATGAAGATGGATTAGAATCGCTCTAAAAATTATTTATTCATCACGTGTAATTATTGTGATTTTTCGTGAAGCGCGCTATATTAAGAATGGTTTTGTTCGAGCAAGCACCAACATAGGGCGCGGAGAACTTCCTTAGTATATAAAAAAAAAACATGGACAATTTAGATGCTACGAATGCATCCAAATGTCACGGCATTTCTTTCTCACTCCCAACTCATTGGTTAACCACTTAAGGCTCCATGTTCAAACTCCCTCGAGAGATTGTTGTGCTCGGTGGATATACATCACCGCGCGCAATTGTCCAGCAGAGTCTCGTGCAGTAACCTCGCACGACCCTCGGCCAATATGCCCCGCGAGGGGATATCCCACCGCTAAATCCGCGGGGAACTGTCTACGTACCCTCTCGTGGCCCAGTATGCAGCCGATTGGCGACCGCCCATTAACAGATTTAGAGGGGCCGCGTTAGGTGTTTCTGGGGCAGCTTTAGGGCGAGCAACAGGCGAGGAGCCGCGTTGGGGAGATGCGCCTCTCGCCAGAGCCGTTCAGCACCCCACGTTCAGTTTCGTCCTCAGAGCTATACCTTCGCGCGCGCCATCGAAGGAGCGAGCGAATGCCGAGGAGGTAGCGGGTGTAGAGCATGAATAGAGAAAAAGACTGGCCCCAATCCTGCACCGCTGCGGCTAGTATCTGCAAACCGCCACTTGCTCTCGATGCGCCCCCAGGGCCAGGCCACTTACATCTGGCAGCTTTTATTAGGTCTAGACTACCCTCACATACCAACACAGTCTTTTCGTTGCACTACGTTTGATCTCACTCGTTGGTGTGCATGCCTCGCATCCCCCTTACAATTGCTTCTCTCACGACTCGACGCGACGCTTTAACCTTTCCTTAGCGAAGTATCTAGTGTAAGAGACGGCTTCCAGAAAAGAAGTTTGCACTTGTTGATTATGTGTATTCTACTTAAATACCTATATAATAGCCTGTGGACCGTGAGTATTAGATCACAGTCTCTCGATGCGCCCGGCCCTGCCTGCTCGATCCACCGCTGTCGCTGCTTCGGATCTGCCACGCAATACAGCAGACAGCAATCGATTCCGCTCGTCGATTCGCGCCTTTTGAACACCTGCGCCGTCAGGACCGCTTCGTGTCTTTTGGATACTTCGTCATGTGGTAGCAGCAGGCGTCGAGTCTTGCGCCCGCCCACTGCCGCTAGGGCGAGGAGAGTGGCGGCGCTGGGGAGGGAAGAGCTGGGAGAGAGAGAGGAGGTGCTGGGGAGATGGGGAGGAGAGAGGGTTGATGTTTATATATTCTGTGATTTAGAGGTTTATACTGCTAATAATTGGATGTATATGCAAATAAAAATAATCCAAGGGTTTAAATGTAAAAGGTGACCGACTAATTAGGTGCTGCCAGTGCAAAAATAGATGGGCATTGGACTTTGCATTGTGTGAGGACATATCCCTAGCCGGGTCTCTAGTCACTTTGTCCATGTAGGATGGTGGGGGCTCCTTGCGTTGAAGATGGCCTTAAGGTCCTTGAAGTAAGGACTGTTGAGAAGAAACATGGAGGTGGACAATATTAGGAATTATTGTACTTATTGTTCATGGTTTATTATTAGCCGTCTCATAATCATGCAACCACGATATATCAAAGAAACATGATTTTGGTGAACGATGACAATTTACATAATATAAAGAAAATACAGTAGAAATATTGGAACTAATTAACTACCACCGTCCCAATAATATTAGCTAACTATACGAGATGTGAACATCAATAGTACTACGAACTGGACAAGATAGCTATATTTTTGAGACGGAGGAATTATAATCTATAATATTCATACTTACTATAAGTTGTTTTCACTCTTTTTTTTTTTGAATAATAATACTATTAGCTCGTTTTCCAAAAGCACGAACAGCTATAAATGTGACACCTGTCAGTTCAGCTATTGAAAGAATGGTAACTTGTATCATCCGCCTGCTATGGCTCTACCTCTCTCATTTGAATGAAGCAAATTTTACTCTAGTAAATTGATTTGTTGCATTCACTACAGCCCTAGCAAAGGAACCAACTGACATTAATCCCTTCGTCAAAAAAGAAAGAACCAAGTTATTGAGATTTATTGTTCTACATGGCTGTAAATTATCATCTAGACTGGCCTTTTTATTAGGGCGGAGTGCTCACTTAGGGCGGTTTAGTTACACAACTAATATTGTAAAGTTGGTGATTGAAATTGGACATGTGACGGACAAATGTTTGTAGTTTGCTGTGTAGCTAAAGTTATTTTGTATGTATGGAAAAGTTGGAGCAGTTTTGTAAGTATTTTCATTTAGAACCTAACACACCGGCGGGTAATTAAATATGATTCATCCCCCACATAACAAAACTTCATTACTCCACCACCAGCCTACCCATAAACGAAGCCACATTGAAAAGACGAACAGCAGCTGCTGCTGTACTACGCTGCAACATTGGCAGGCGGATACGAGGTTTTATCCTTCATAGGGCCACCCCTTTGGAAATCAGCATGGGTTAGAAAAAATACGGAGGACCATTAGGTAAATAAACGCGTGTAATCTGACGGATTTGAGTGTAAAACAGGAGATTGCAAAACACAGGAAAAACACAGGGAATTGTCGTTTGATGTGGAGCGCAGGTAAAAACGCAGGAATCGGATGAGAGAGATAGACTCAAAGGAAATTTTCAAGAGGTTGGAGCTCTGCTAAATTTCCTCCAAAATTCCACATGCAATGTGGCCGATTCCATATTGGCGAATTTCATAGGATTTGGAAAGTTTTCAATTCCTTTTGAATCAAAGGGCCAAATAGAAAAATTTCCTATAGGATTTGAATCCTATGAAATTACTACATAAATCCTTTAGGGCCCCTTTGAATCACAGGAATGAAAAAACGGAGGAATAGGAAAAACATTGGATTCTGATAGGAATACAAGTGTAAAACAGAGGATTGTAAAACACAGGAAAAATATAGGAATGACCGTTTGATTGAGTCGCAGGAAAAACACAGGAATTTGAGGAGAGATAAAGACTCAAAGGATTTTTAACATGAGGTAGAACCTCATGCTAAATTTCCTCCAAAACTTGCATGTGAAGAGGCATTTCATAGGAATTTCATGGGATTACATAGGATTCATTCCTTTGATTCAAAGGGCTATATAGAAAAAATTCCTATAGGAATGAAATCCTTTAAAATTCCTATGAATTTCCTTTGAATCAAAGAGGGCCTTAAGTGACATCTACAGCAATAAAATGTAAATAATAAGAATATGAATTAGGAAAAGGTCACCTCCATTATGAATAAAACCACTAAAAAGTAATGTTACAGGCATTTTTTCCCTTGTTTTAAAAGCTGAGGGAGAAAAATACCGGCTTTGTAATTTAGAGTGAAAATTAGACTTGGGGTAAAGTTCAAGGGGTTAAAAATGGATTTTTACCCAAATTATATTAACCACAATGCCATCTAAACACCCAAAATGACCACATCCTCCGTTTCACAGTGTAAGACTTTTTAGTATTCTCCATATTCGTATAGATATTAATGAATTTAGACATATATACGTGTCTAGAAAGTCTTGTCTTACAGTATGAAACGGAGGGAGTGCATTATATTGTTTCTCAACAAGCCGACATGCAAGATGCAAGTGCTTACAAACATAAACCTAGTAGTTGAAACATTGGATGAACAAACAAATTGTCCACACGCAGGACTGTGTGCAACATTGCATCAAACACCCCATGTTTGGCTGGTCATCTCCACCGCGTGCAACAGTTGCCCACACACAGGACTGTGCCCCCTTTTGCTGGCAGCAAGGACGGCAGGAGAAATGGAATGGATGAGCACATATGCAGGGATTTGACTAGCTCAAAAGGCTAGTATCTATCTAGCTTGCTCCATCTCCAGTACTTTTTTTTTTTGGAATAAGATGATCTCCAGTAGTGCTTCAAAATGGCATCGATCAGCTAGCTGACAGACACTCAAGAGGATCGGATGCGAGATCTTGAAGACATGAACTGCTGCGGTTTGCTGTGGCCGCGCCACATGACACATGTCGATGGGCGAGGCGACATGGATGGCGCTATGGCTGGTCTCGATAGCCCGGCGACCTGATTGACCCGATGTGATTGGTTTAAAGTGTACTCGCCACTCTTTTGATTTAACGTAGAACCATTTGCAACTTTTAGGTTTGATGGTTAACCATTTGTAATATCTAGATTTAACGTTTAACCATTTGTCACTGACACGTAGGTTCATGTGATAAATGATTAATTGCCACATTTAATAGTGGCAATTTTATACACAATGTAAGTGTTATTTCTGCTGTACTGATTATCCCAGCGGCAGTTAACCTCTGATTATTATTATTATTTATCTTCCCTTCAATCACCCTTCCACTTCCAACATAAATATGTCATGTGTTACCCTGAATATATGTGACCATGTGTCATGTATTACTCACTCTGCATATGCTGGCAGGAGGTTTCCACATTTTAACGTTGAATATACTAACACGTGTAATTATGAAACTGAAAAGAAAGAAAGAAAGAAAGAAAATGGGAGGGAGGAGAGTTTTGAAGGTAGCTGGGGACATTTTTGGACAATGAGTTTACCTAACCGTTTGTCACCAAAGGTAGATAATCCTATGTGAATATATATGCTGCCCTTTGTTGGGTTGAATCGATATGTTTATGTTGTTTTTTTAGCCAATTTTGATGCCATTTTGTTTTTTGTGTTTCATTTTGTTTTTTGTGTTTGTAATTTTGCCTGTTTTCTTAACAACTGTACTTGATAATATTGCCATATATGTCATTTGATTTCATAGGACGTAATCTAATTTGAAAATTACTAAAACAAAACCTGGACCATCAGTAGATTTCTCATAACTATTTTTGCTAGCCATAAAACTAACATATATAGTGTAAAAACATACTTTGAAATATAAATATATTGGTATGGTTTTTTACACTTCATATATAAAAGAACTTACTACCTCCGTTTTAAATTTATTGGGTTCAGTTTTATCTAAGTTAAACACTTCTATATTTGGCCATCAAGAACATATGGATTATATATTATAGAAGTATTTCTCATGGAAAATATAAAAAATATAAATCTTCTGATGTTAAACCATATGAATTTCGAAAAATTGTAGTCAAATATATAAATATTTGACTTCGAACGAAACTAGAATGAGAAGTAATTTGAAACAGAAAGATTATAATATGAGTGAAAATTGGTTAAAATATACCAAGTTTGAGCTTTCCAAATTTCAGTTCACCCAATAAAATCAATGGAGGAGTAATACCCAGCCGTCACCTGATGTGCCTACTCTATAGAAAAGTAGATTATGCATGCAGATATTGAGAGATACACAATAAAGGTTCTTCCCATGGCTAGCTTTAGGTATATATTGTTGATGCAGTCTTCCAGATGAGTGTGACACTGTCGAAAGTACTTCAATGAACAATTATTTTTTATCTTTTAAAATGTTACTAAATATTTGAAATGCTATCGCTAATTAAACACACAATACCTTCATTAGCATACATGCACCATAGCTTGGGGGGGGGGGAAACATGCTGCTTCAGTTCTAAAATATGAGACATATTAGGTTTTTATACGTCTCTAACATTATGATTTAACTATTAATTTATTTTAAATATGTTATGAACAACTACGAAATTAACACATATGGCAATAGTTTCAAATTCTACATCTGTTTCAATTTTTTTTATGTTTGTCCTAAGTTAAACATGCTATTTTTAACCGCTAATTTTTAAAAATTCATGCAGTTTAACAACATGTGAATTGTATATTGTCATGGTTACGGATAAGACATACCTCTTATTCTATTCTACGACTTATGGAATATACGAATATGGTATACCTTGGATTTATCACGTATTATGGAAAATATCCCTACGAGTCGAGAGATTAACAAAATCCTACTCGGAAAGGATAGGGTTTCTTCTATATCGTACGGGATCTGATGTCTCCGAGTCTTACTTGAGGGCCAAGGTGACCCACGCTACAAAAGGGACACCCTGAGAGGGGTTCAAGGCATCGAATTTCACCACCAACACATCCACCATAGTCTACGAAGTCGGAGCCTACGAAGCCAAGTTGCCGGGAGATCTCGTCAAATCCATCGACTATGATCTCGTCAGTATCGTCGAATTCGTCTACTCCTGCTGTGCTCTGTGGTTTTCCCATATCAATCCCATATAAACTGGACTAAGTCTATTATCTGATAAGGGGTCTAAACCAGTATAATCTTTCTCTCTTTGCTTGCTTGGTGTCGTATTGCGTAGATCCCTGTTCCAACGTACCCCAATACTCTATTCATCTAGTCTACGGGTATCACCCGTCGACATATATCATGAAAGTATTTCTCATAGTGAAACTAAAAATATATATCCTATAATGTCAAACTATATGAATTTATAGAAATTAATCATTAAAGATTAATATATTTAACTTAGAACAAACCCAAAACACAAGAAGTAATCTGAGGCCCTGTTTAGTTCCAAAGTTTTTTTTTTCCAAACTTCCAACTTTCCATCACATCAAACATTTCATACACATACAACTTTTTTATCACATCATACCAATTTCAACCAAACTTCCAAACTTCAGCATGAACTAAACACAGAAATAGATTCAGTACTACTTTAATGATGATACTACATGCATGACATTTTAGTTCATTTATTAGATAAAATTTTCAAAAGTTGACTTGGGATAACAATGGCATTTAAATTTTAAAACGGTGGGAGTGTGCAAAAGAGTTTAAGCAATTCCACAAACGTAAGTACTCAAAATTGTACAAATATTTACTATAAAGTTATTTTTTACAGCTTTGACTATAAAGATGCTATGATTCTCATATTTACGACTAATTTTCTATTGATATTAGGCCAGCAAGGTGTTCATGATGACTTGATCAATCTGAAAGATATAGCGTGTCCGTGTGTGTCGTACATTTGTAAGGATGAGTGTGTGTAGCGTCTACGTTTGTACTGTATATTTTTATAAAACAAAGTGTTACGGTTTTATAGTATTTACTGAAATAAAGATTGATTAGACACAACAGCATAAAGCGGAGGCACTGGTCGATCGATTGACGCACCATTCTTTCATCTCCATTGTGTTGCAAAAGGTAGAATCAAAAGCTTATGGAAAAGAAAAACACAGGAGAAAAAGCTCACATAGAGAAGAGAGGAGATTGCCATGCATCCTTGCGCCTGCGTTGTACTAGTAGGAGTGAATTGTACGGATGATTTTCTCATCTGATCCATGTCGAATCGGATTCGGTAGAAATAAAGTTCTTTTTTATCCGGACAGATACGACAGCAGAATGGGGTGGGTGTAAATAAAAAGGAAAGGGATGGATATATAATTATGAACCGATTAGGATAATATATAATATATCAGTAATTGGTTTTGAATATACGTAATTGGTAAGTCAGAGAGGTGACAACCATCTAAATCCTAACATGCTAAGGATGGCTTTTACAACAACCATCACATATAGCCCCTTCATCGGTACCGCTCTCATGGTGCTTAAGGAGGGTTTAGAGCCGGCACTGAGGCTGAGTTTAGTTTCAAAATTTTTCTTCAAACTTTTAACTTTTCCATCACATCAAAACTTTTCTACACACACAAACTTCTAACTTTTTTGTCACATCTTTTCAATTTTAATCAAATTTGTAATTTTAGCGTGAACTAAACACACCTTGATTATTAGCCTTCGGGAGATAGTGGCATCAACCACAGTCACATCGACTGATTGGCTCATCCGTAACATGTCACAAGTCCCGCTTTGAGCTCTCCATTCATCGCTGTCACCGCAAATAATGACTTTGAGGATGACAACGATTCCTCCCCAATCCTCCCGTACATTACCTTCCTACGCAGTCATTCATATTTTTAGTTTCATAGAATCGAACGGCCTTACCTATTTCCCGGGTAGGCATCTTAGCCTATACGTGTGACAACGCTTGTGTGGATTTTAATCCGTTTTGTACGGGTTTTAACCCGATTCACTCCATTTTCATGCCATTCACAATTCCTGAGATCGAATTCCATTCACATCATCGTGCTAACCAAAATAAGTGGAGAAGATACACAGGCAATGCAAATATCATAATCAGATGCATCTTCATAACATGAGGAACATGTTGCCATCGCTATCATGCTGGATAGATAGAAGGCACCAGAGAAAGCAGAGAGCAAAAAAGAGAGGGGAGAGGGCCGGATGAAATGGAATGGTTGATGGCAGCCGCGCGCTGCCTGCCCGTTACATATTATAAAGTGTTTTAACTTTTTTTTTTCTAACCGAACTTCTATAAATTCGATTAAGTTCATAATAGTATTTTTAATATAAAACAAATATATTACCAACATATATTTAATAGACGTGATTTTCGCGATCGAATATGTACGTGGTGCGGCAACCATTGCGCGCGGCGGTGGGGAGGGATCTCTGCCGACACGACACCGAGCTTGCGTGCCGTCTGTATGAACGGCATCTGATGAGCGGCTGAGGAGGCAGCCCGTCGATCGGTGGGTCAAATTAAACAGCGTCTTGGTCGATCGGTCTCACTGCTTGATCACTTCTGCTTTTGCCCTTGAAAAAAAAAATACAAACGAATATTAGAGAAGGAACTAATATCAAATAATTAGAAGGGTTGAGACTTCGAACCCAGTCATCTAGCCCACCTTATGAAGCTAGCCGGAGATCCCAAGTGTTTCTCTGCTTTTGCCCTTGCTTTTCTGCTTTTAATTAGGGCTTGAAGGATTCAATTTTTTAAGAAAATTTTTCTATACAACCTTTGGAAAAGGATATAAGAAACTTTTCATAGATTGTATGCATTTCTATGGATCATTTTTTATAAAATAAATAAGTACAAGGTCTAACCGCTTGAAAATTTTAAAGGCTCATTTTAACACTGGATTGAGAAAATGGAGAATAGATTAAACATTAGATTTTGATATGCAAGTGCAAAGCAGTGTATTCTATAGGATTAAGGAATCTCTAATCCTTTGTCTTAAAAGGGTATATATAAAAAATCCTATAAGATTAGAATCATATAACTCTTATTTTTTCTTTCAATTCAAAAGGAGACATTATCACTACTATAGAAACCTTAATTGGTGCCGGTTGAGAACCCCACAAAGGTGCCGGATTTCCCAACCGGACCTGGAAGGCGACACTGACGTGGAGAGTAAATAGGTGCTGTTCTGGTGTCGCTTTATAACCGACACATTTGAGATTCCACGAATAAAAAAAAAAAAGCTGGCTCGAGCCGATGCATCGAGCAACTCCTTTCACCCCAACCAATCCAAAACATCCAAGAACATCCAACCAAACCAAGAATACTAAGAACACTAAGACTAAGAATGTGCGACGTCGGGGAGTGGTGCGCCGCCACCCGATGCCATTGCAGTCGCCTCCCCTCCCGTCAGATCTGGCGGAGGGAGCCGCCGTCCCTACTGCCGCTTCCCTCCCATCGTCACACGCCACTGCTATCGCCTCCCCTCCCGCCAGATCTGGCAAAGGGGAGACACCACTCCCGATGCTGCCTCCCCTCCCACCGCCGCATGATGCTGCTTTCACCTCTCCTCCGCCGGATTCTGACGAATGGGAGGGCACCCCCCGCCGCTTCCCTCCTCCACCGCATCGCCGCTGTCGTCGCCTACCCTCCCGCTGGAGTCTGGCGGAGGGAGAGGCCCACCGCCGCCGGAGGGGGGGGGGGAGAGAGAGTGCGGTGGAGGAGAGGATAAGGAAGGAAGAGAAAGGATGAGGATGAGGGGGAGGCCATCGGTTCGGCTCGGTTTGATTTTAGGGTACATGTTTTTCTTTTTAAAAAAACCGACACCTATAATATAAGGAACCATCTATAGTAGAGGTGTTGGTTTTTCTTTAGAATCGGCACCTATAGTTGATTAAAGGTGTTGGTTTTTTGTGTTTTCAGCCCGAGGTGGTGGGAAAATGTCTATAGTGTTGGTTTTAGCACTTTCAGTACCTATAGTGTCGATTTCTATGCGTTTTTTTTTTCTAGTAGTGTACTTTGCTTGCTTAGTTTCATGTGATGCTACCAAAAAGCTCCTCTCCATATTTCATGGGTTTTTCAATCTGCATGTCTGAGGGGCCCAGAGCCAATAAATGATACAACTCTTACTCTAAGGTGGTGTTTAGATCTAGGGACTTAACTTTAGTATCTGTATTTAGACACTAATTTAGAGTATTAAATATATACTACTTACAAACTAATTACATAAATAAAAGCTAATTCGTGAGACAAATTTTTTAAGTCTAATTAATCCATAATTAGATAATGTTTACTGTAGCATCACATAGTCTAATTATGGATTAATTAAGCTCAATAGATTCGTCTTACGAATTAGTCCAAAATTATGAATGAATTTTATTAATAGTCTACGTTTAATATTTATAATTAGTGTCTAAACATCCGATGTGATAGGGACTTAAAAGTTTTAGTCCCATCTAATAAACATGGTCTAACTCTCATGAACACCAGTATTAACTATGAAGTGTGAATCTGTCATAAGGCCCGGACTAATTGTTTACCCGTGGAAGAGCCAGCATTTTCTCAAGCCTACGGCTATATTAGTGTAATTTTCATAGGTTTGCCGTTTATCTTCTAAAATTTAAAATTTGAAGTGTTGTTTCAATGGGTATTTAGGCTCAGAGTAAGGCTCTAGCCCTAACTAGGCCACTCCTGGTTCCACCATGCAGTTGCTCATTATCAGCTTGATATTTACTAAGATATTAGAATTATTAAACCATGAAGATAATATAAATGATATTCTAAACTAATTAAGGACAATATGAAGTATATTAATTTTGAAATATTAAATCATAAAAGAGGCATCTGACAAAGCACAAATCAATATTACTACATGATTACTAATTAATATTCCAAATAAATTTATTATAATTGAGAATCTGGTCGGGTATGACTTGGTATTTGTTAATTTTAAAATTTTAAATTGTTAAATAATGAAAGGAAAACTATACCGAGGCTGAATGACTTGGGTAGTGTTTGGTTGCTGGGATGGGATGGGATGGGATGGGATGAACCCATTTTTAGGGGTGTTTGGTTCAGGGGTGAGTGGGATGGGTTGGTCCCTACAGAGGAATATTCCTCTCAGATCCGGGACCAATCGTTGCGTGCCGTCTGTATGAACGGCATCTGATGAGCGGCTGAGGAGGCAGCCCGTCGATCGGTGGGTCAAATTAAACAGCGTCTTGGTCGATCGGTCTCACTGCTTGATCACTTCTGCTTTTGCCCTTGAAAAAAAAAATACACGAATATTAGAGAAGGAACTAATATCAAATAATTAGAAGGGTTGAGACTTCGAACCCAGGTCATCTAGCCCACCACCTTATGAAGCTAGCCGGAAGATCCCAAGGTGTTTCTTTGCTTTTGCCCTTGCTTTTCTTGCTTTTTAATTAGGGCTTGAAGGATTCAATTTTTTAAGAAATTTTTTCTATACAACCCTTTGGAAAAGGATATAAGAAACTTTTCATAGGATTGTATGCATTTCTATGGATCAATTTTATAAAATAAATAAGTACAAGGTCTAACCGCTTGAAAATTTTAAAGGCTCATTTTAAACACTGGATTGAGAAAATGGAAGAATAGATTAAACACTAGATTTTGATATGCAAGTGCAAAACAGTGTATTCTATAGGATTAAGGAATCTCTAATCCTTTGTCTTAAAAGGGTATATATAAAAAAATCCTATAAGATTAGAATCATATAAACTCTTATTTTTTTCAAAAAAATTCAAAAGGAGACATTATCACTACTATAGAAACCTTAATTGGTGCCGGTTGAGAACCCCACAAAGGTGCCGGATTTCCCAACCGGCACCTGGAAGGCGACACTGACGTGGAGAGTAAATAGGTGCCTGTTCTGGTGTCGCTTTATAACCGACACATTTGAGATTCCACGAATAATAAAAAAAAAAAGCTGGCTCGAGCCGATGCATCGAGCAACTCCATTTCACCCCAACCAATCCAAAAACATCCAAGAACATCCCAACCAAACCAAGAATACTAAGAACACTAAGACAACTAAGAATGTGCGACGTCGGGGAGGGCGTCGCCGCCGCCGCATGCCATTGCAGTCGCCTTCCCTCCCGTCAGATCTGGCGGAGGGGACGCCGCCGTCCCTGCTGCCGCTTCCCTCCCATCGTCACACGCCACTGCTATCGCCTCCCCTCCTGCCAGATCTGGCAAAGGGGAGGACACCACTCGCCGATGCTGCCTCCCCTCCCACCGCCGCATGATGCTGCTGTCACCTCTCCTCCCGCCGGATCTGACGAATGGGAGGGCCCCCCCCGCCGCTTCCCTCCTGCCACCGCACGCCGCTGTCGTCGCCTACCCTCCTGCTGGATCTGGCGGAGGAGAGGCCACCGCCGCCCGAGGGGGGGGGGAGAGAGAGTGCGGTGGAGGAGAGGATAAGGAAGGAAGAGAAAGGATGAGGATGAGGGGGAGGCCATCGGTTCGGCTCGGTTCGATTTTAGGGTACATGTTTTTCTTTTTAAAAAAACCGACACCTATAATATAAGGAACCATCTATAGTAGAGGTGTTGGTTTTTCTTTAGAATCGGCACCTATAGTTGATTAAAGGTGTTGGTTTTTTGTGTTTTCAGCCCGAGGTGGTGGGAAAATGTCTATAGTGTTGGTTTTAGCACTTTCAGTACCTATAGTGTCGATTTCTATGTGTTTTTTTTTCTAGTAGTGTACTTTGCTTGCTTAGTTTCATGTGATGCTACCAAAAAGCTCCTCTCCATATTTCATGGGTTTTTCAATCTGCATGTCTGAGGGGCCCAGAGCCAATAAATGATACAACTCTTACTCTAAGGTGGTGTTTAGATCTAGGGACTTAACTTTAGTCCCTGTCTTTAGACACTAATTTAGAGTATTAAATATAGACTACTTACAAAACTAATTACATAAATGAAGCTAATTCACAAGACAAATTTTTTAAGCCTAATTAATCCATAATTAGAGAATGTTTACTGTAGCATCACATAGGCTAATCATGGATTAGTTAGGCTCAATAAATTTATCTCGCGAATTAGTCCAAGATTATGGATGGGTTTTATTAATAGTCTATGTTTAATATTTATAATTAATATCCAAACATTCGATTTAATAGGGACTTAAAAGTTTTAGTCCCATCTAAACAGGTCCTAGACACAGCCCTGTTCCATTTGGCTTACGCTGGTCAGAGTCGGAAGGTACAAAATGTACAATTGATGAATTGATATGGGCGATCAAATAAAAACAAACAGGAGCCATGTGTGTCGTACTGCTATTCGAGTAGGGGGTGTACTTCCATGCACAGACACCCAAGTAGTTGAAAAGAGGACTAGTAGTACGGTGGGTTGCTGTAGCCTGTAGGTCTGTTTGGAGGAGCTTTTAGGTGCTGTAGTTTCTCTAAACAGTTCAGATTGTCACTTCGATTTTGGCTATGTTTAGTTGGATCCAAACTTTGGATCTAAACACAGCCTTTAAGAATCTGTAGTTGTAGAATTCAGAAGCTAGAAAACTCAGCTTCTTCATATTCTCATAAGCTGGCTACCAACCAGCAGATTCTCAGAATCTTATGCTCCCCAAATAGAACCTGTATATTGATGCCTGAGCTTGTGAAAATCGAAGAAAATCTATAGGCTTGCAGTATTGGGCTAGCTAACCTCTTAAGAGTTTAATAGTACAGCCAACTGTTGGCTCCAAATCATCTATATCTAATATAATAGTCCCTTTATACAGTAGCTAACTATAAAACTATACTACACCATTAATACACGGTCTCACCTCTCATACACACAACGTCTTTGAGTCTGTGTTGCAGCCGACTATAAATCTGTAGCCCGTTTTCTTCTCTCTTCTCTTTCCTTCTCGATATGTGGTTACAGCTGACTTATAGCTTACTATTGTACCTGCTCTAAGAGCATCTCCAACAGCCTTTCCAAATCGGACTATCCAAACACCCATATAGCCAGCTCTCCAATTGATTTGTCAAGCCAAACTTATTCCTCACTCTAACAAACAGTCTCTCTATCTACCCACTATCCATTATAAGCCTATGGCACTGGCGTCAACCTCTACTACACCTTCTTCTCCTCTTTCTCTCCCTCTTCCTCTTCTCTCGGTCCTCTTCCCGGGCGAAGTGCGACAACACTGACCGGCAGAGGCTGGCGACGACGGCGGCGGCTCTCTGCGACGACCTCGACAGTTGGCGCCCGGAAGTCGGGACAGGGCGGATGTGGCTAGGGGCAGATGCAGCGTGGCCGTAGGAAGCGCGGGAGAGCGAGCGACGCCGACGATGGAGGGCTGCGGGCGACACGATCGGATGTGGCCGGGGGGGTAGGTGCTGGGCCAAGATGGGGCAGCTCAGCTTGGGGGAGCCGAATGAGGCGGGAGTAGCGACGCTGGAGGGAAGGTGGCCCGGCCCGGAGAGGGAAGCCAACAAGTGCCTCCCTTTTATATTATAAGTTATTTGATTTATTTTCTTAGTCAACCTTGTTTAAGTTTGACTAAATTTATAGAAAATATTATCAACATTTGCAACACCAAATCAATTACATTAAAACTAACTTTTAATATATTTTAATAATATGTTTATTTTGTATTGAAAATGTACTATATTTTTCTATAAATTTGATCAAACTTAAAAAAGAAAATCAAAGCGACTATAATATAAAAAACGGGGAGTAATTAACATGGTGAATCAAAGTTTTTGTTCTTGATATTTTTTAGGTAAATTTTGGTACATGACACTTAGTTATGTAATTTGCTGTAGACATCGCAAAAAGTATACGGTGGGAGGACACCTAAAAATGTAGTAATTTACTGAGATGACACAACTATTATTTGTTTTTTTTACCCAATTGGAGAGAGAGAAAACACATGAAATGATAATTTTGGCCTGTAGGCTAGCACATATTACTAGGCTTTGGTTGGTCGAACTAGACCGAATCATGCCATCTCTCCCTGAACCCCTCCAAAATGATTGATTGGTGGGTATGAGTACATTTTGTAACTTTTTCACATTTTCAGTTTTCTTCAATTTTTCAATTTCCTCTTTTCTTTTTCAATTTTCAAAACAAACATACTCATGCGTATTGTGCAACTCTCAATCTGTCGTCACCCCAAGTAGATTGCTACCATACATCATATTCCTCATTTACTCATTGCGCTAGCGTTAGAAGCTTGTGATGGATTAAGTCTCCTAGATCAAGGTTCTTAGTACCGGACCTTAAGGTACTGGACTTTGGCATGTGGCTCGCCACCTCGGCCATGACTCCACGACAGTAAGTATCTTAGCGCCAAAAAACTCTAGCATGGATCCGTAGCTCAACGTCATTACCCTGACGCTGAAACGAATGCATTCATTTTTAGCATAAAGTTTTTGGCATTTTTTCTTTTTTTTCTGAAAAAATAAAGTCAATTTGTCAAATTTTTGTGGAAACGTCTCCCTGCATGAGTGTACCAATTAACGAGACGTCAAGAGACACAAATTTTGACAATCTAACTCTCTTAAGAAAACTTATTTGAAAAATAAACCATATCAAAAAACTTATTTAAAAATGAACCGTGATTGCGTGCTGAGATCCACCAACTCAGCGCCAACTATCAAGGCGCTAAGCATTGCTACCTTGGCGGGGCCCGATGAACGAGGTTGGATCGGGTCAGCACCTTGTACCATGATTGGTTCATGTGCTGACCCCTATATGGCTGATACAGTAGAAACCCAAGTCTCTTACTTGATAATGGACAACTTCACCACTGTGTGCTACACACTTCAATTCACAACTAAATTAGACATGGACCAACCAATAACATATATATGGGTTAGCACCAATATGCATGGCGCTGACAGTTGGTTAGCGCCATGGTTGCTTTTGTTGAGCCGTTAGAAATAAGTGACTAAATCCCGATGGTATTGATATAACGGTTTATTTTTAAAATAAGTTTTTGACACGGTTTTTTTTTTCAAATAAGCTTTCAAAAGTGTTAATTATCAAAAAAATTAGGTATAGATTATCACGGCAGTTGCAGACATGATACTCGTCCAATGGTTCTGAAACCTGACGCTCTAGTCAATTCTGTTTTAGTTCCTAACTTTTTCTTCAATTTTTAACTTTACCTTCACTATTTCAAATAACTTTTCCTAACACATAAACTTTCAACTTTTCCGTCACATTGTTCAATTTACTATCATACTTCTAATTTTAGCGGAACAAACACCAACCTAGAGTGTTCAGCAACGCGCCGCCTCTCCTCCGCGGGCTTTCTGTGATTGCTGACAGCGGCAAATCTCGAAAATGACGTCTTGATAGTAAGACTGTCCATCAACACGGTACCGCTACGAGTATTACATCGAATTGTCGAAGTATACCATAACAATGATGAAAATTGTTTCGCCAAGCCAGCTCTTACTCCACAAAAACCCACAAATCCTTAGGGAAAGAACAGCCAAGCCAGATCAGGCCGTCCGATGAGATGAGGGGTAGGAAACGAGAAATGCTTACCGAAGCTTGCGTTGCGTGCACGCCTTCCTATTAAAGTTGAGCATGTCAAATCAGTCCTGCCTCCTGGAGGACAGCGCTGAGGAGTACTCCTACTCAAACTTCGATAGGCCTAGGATTGAGGTCATGGGAGGCAGCCTGCCTTTGCTGTGCAAGTAGTGCTTCCGGCTGAAAAATTTCGATTGGTCTGTCCCGGCCCGTTCGCCGCCGTATGGTCGAAAAATGGCTTCAGATGTTCGTTGGTAGATTACAACAGTGCTAAAGCAGTAATGTTCTGTCATGTACGATGAACAAGAACCAGCAGGCAGTTAGAGTGCACGAGTGCGGCTCGATCTGATGATGAGGGCCGCACGTGAAACGAGCCCACCAGCGAAGCATGGCGATGTGAGCCAATGCGGTGAGACAGGTCCTCGGCAGTGTGATGAAACGACGACCAGTAAGAGACTAGAGAGTCGCTGTGCTCTGCCTCGCGCCGTCCGCAGAACTGTAGCGTTTGGCAGCGTGCACGAAAAATGACGAAAAGAAATGAGCCCTACAGTAATCCTGTAGTAGCGGTGTACTCCCTCCGTCCAAAAAAAAAAAAAAAGCCAAAACTTTTAGGTTTCTGTGTTAATTTTACTATCCGTCTCTATATGAAATTTTTTTATAATTTGTATTTTGTTGTTGTTAGATGATTAAAACATGATTAATATTTTATGCGATGACTTGTTCTTTTAATCTTTCTATAATTTTTTTAAATAAGACGG
>CM020180.1:23162290-23186316 GCA_009805545.1 Oryza longistaminata | reverse complement strand
AGCTCAATAGAGAAGAGAGGAGATTGCCATGCATAACCTTGCGCTCTGCGTTGTACTCAGTAGGAGTGAATTGTAGCGGATGATTTTCTTCATCCTGATCCATGTCGAGGATTCGGTAGAAATAAAGTTTCTTTTTTATCCGGACAAGATCAACGACAGCAGATGGGGTGGCGTGTAAATAAAAAGGGAAAGCGGATGATATAATAATTATGAACGCGATTAGGGATAATATATAACTATAATCAGTAAGTCTGTTTTGAATTATACGGTAATTTTAAGTCAGAGAGGTGACAAAACCATCTAATCTAACATCGGCAAGGATGGCTTTACAACCATCCACATATAGCCCCTTCATCTCGTACCGCTCTCATTGCGTGCTTAAGGAGGGTTTAGAGCCGGCACTGAGGCTGAGTTTAGTTTCAAAAATTTTCTTCAAACTTCCAACTTTTTCATCACATAAAATTTTTTACACACAAATACCTTTAACTTTCTCTGTACTTGTTTTCTAAATTTTACCAAACTTTCTAATTTAGCGTGAACTAAACACAGTCCCTGATTATTACACCTTCGGGAGATAGTAGTAGGCGATCAACCCAGTCACATCGACTGATTGGCCAGCTCGTTAACAATGTCACAAAGTCCCGCTTTGAGCGCTCCAATTCATCGTGTCACCTGCAAATAATGACTTGAGGAATGACAATGATTCCTCCCCAATCCTCTACATTACCTTCCTCGCAAGTCATTCATATTTTAGTTTCATAAGAACAACGAGGCCTTACCTATTTCCGCGGTAGCATCTTAGCCTATACGTGGTGACAACGCTTGTGTGGAGTTTTATCGTTTTGTACTGGTTTAACCCGAATTCACTCCATTTTCATCCATTCACAATTCCTGAGATCGAATTCCATGTCACATCATCGTGCTAACCAAAAAATAAGTGGAGAAGATACACAGGCAATGGCAAAATATCATAATCAGATGCATGCTTCATAAACATGAGGAACATGTTGCCATCGCTACTCATGCTGGATAGATAGAAGGCACCAGAGAAAGCAGAGACAAAAAGAGAGGGAGCAGGCCGGGATGAAATTGGAAATGGTTGATGGCAGCCGCGCGCGCTACGCTCCCTCCGTCAAAAATATAGTGTTTAACTGGTTTTTTTTCTCGTCGTTCAACAATTGACCGCTAGTCAATATATTTGAAGAATATTTAAATATAAAACAATCAGTTACACATTAGTATTTAATAAGAGCGATTTTATCACACCGATCGAATATACTTGCGGTAAATTCGTTAGACGACGCGTACGTTGGCGCGACCTAGTGTCTTTTTTTGGCGAGGAATGACACGTTTTATTAGTGTATTTTCAACCGACTTATATTGATAAGTCAAATTGTTATAACGACAACATATTTATGACGTTCCGCATTGTGATGCGGGCCAAAGGCGCTGGAGCGATTGCCGCACGACCGAGCATGCGTGCCGTCTGTATGAACGGCATCTGATGCAGCGGCTGAGGAGGCAGCCCGTTCGATCGTGGGTCAAATTAAACAGCGTCTTGTCGATCGGTCTCAACTGCTTGATCACTTCTCTTTTTGCCCCTTGAAACAAAAAAATACAACGGAATATTAGAGAAGCGAACTAATATCAAATAATTAGAAGGTTGAGACTTCGAAACCCAGTCACTAGCGTCCACCTTATGAAGCTAGCCGGAGATCCCAAGGTGTTCTGCTGCTTTTTGCCCTCTTGCTTTTCTTGGCTTTTAATTAGGCTTGAAGGATTCAATTTTAAGAAAAAATTTTTCTCTATACAACCCTTTGGAAAGGAATATAGAGAAACTTTCATAGGATTGTTGCATTTCTATGGATCATTTGTTATAAAATAAATAAGTACAAAGGTCTAACCGCTTGAAAATTTTAAAGGCTCAATTTAAATCACTGGAGTTGAGAAATGGAAGACATAGATTAAAACACTTAGATTTTGATATGCAAGTGCAAAGCAGTGTATTCTATTAGGATTAAGGAATCTCTAATCCTTTGTCTTAAAAGGGTATATATAAAAAATCCTATAAGTTAGAATCATATAAACTCTTATTTTTTTCTTCAATTCAAAAGGAGGGACATTATCACTACTATAGGAAACCTTAATTGGTGCCGGTTGAGAACCCCACAAAGGTGCCGGATTTCCCCAAGCGGCACCTGGAAGGCGACACTGACGTGGAGAGTAAATAGGGTGCCTGTTCTGGTGTCGCTGTTTAACCGACACACATTTGAGATTCCACGAATAAAAAAAAAAAGCTGGCTCGAGCCGATGCATCGAGCAAACTCCCTTTCACCCCAACCAATCCAAAACACCAAGAACATCCACCCAAACCAAGAATACTAAGAACACTAAGACAACTAAGAATGTGCGACGTCGGGGAGGGCGTCGCCGCGCCGCATGCCATTGCAGTCGCCTCCCCTCCCGTCAGATCTGGCGGAGGGGCGCCGCCGTCCCTGACTGCCGCTTCCCTCCTCATCGTCAACACGCCACTGCTATCGGCCCTCCCCTCCCGCCAGATCTGGCAAGGGGAGGACACCACTCCCGATGCTGCCTCCCCTCCACCGCCGCCATTATGCTGCTGTCACCTTCTCCTCCCGCCGGACTGACGAATGGGAGGGCACCCCCCGCCGCTCCCTCCTGACCACCGCACGCTCGCTGTCGTCGCCTACCCTCCCGCCTGGATCTGGCGGAGGGAGGCCACGCCGCCGAGGGGGGGGAGAGAGAGTGCGGTGGAGGAGAAGGATAAGGAAGGAAGAGAAAGGATATGATGATGGGGAGGCCATCGGTTCGGCTCGGTTCGATTTTAGGTACATGTTTTTCTTTAAAAAAACTGACACCTATAATATAAGGAACCATCTAATAGTAGAGGTGTTGGTTTTTCTTTGAATCGGCACCTATAGTTGATTAAAGGTGTTGATTTTTGTGTTTTCAGCCGAGGTGGTGGGAAAAGTCTATAGTGTTGGTTTTAGCACTTTCAGTACCTTATAGTGTCCGATTCTATGTGTTTTTTTTTTCTAGTAGTGTACTTTGCTTTCTTATTTCATGTGATGCTACCAAAAACTTCTCCAGACATTTTTCTTTAGTCTAATGTATTATCATGTCTGGACTTAACTTTAGCCTGTTTAGACACATTAGAGTATTAATATTACTACTTAAAAACTTAATTACATAAATGAAGCTAAATCCGAGACCAAATTTTTAAGCTAATTAATCCATAATTAGGAATGTTTACTGTAGCATCACATAGTCTAATCAGGATAATTAGAGCTCAATAGATTCGTCTTGCGAATTAGTCCAAGATTATGGATGGAATTTTATTAATAGTCTATGTTTAATATTTATAATTAGTGTCCTAAACATCCGATTGATAGGGACTTAAAAGTTTTAGTCCCATCTAATAAACATGGTCTAACTCTCATGAACACCAGTATTAACTATGAAGTGTGAATCTGTCATAAGGCCCGCGACTAATTGTTACCCGTGGAAGAGCCAGCATTTTCTCAAGCCTACGGCTATATTAGTGTATTTCATAGGTTTGCCGTTTATCTTCTAAATTTAAAATTTGAAGTGTTGTTTCATGGTATTTAGGTCTCAGAGTAGGCTCTAGCCCTAACTAGGCCACTCCTGGTCCACCATGCAGTTGCTCATTATCAGCTTGATATTACATAAGATATTAGAATTATTAAACCATGAAGATAATATAAATGATATTCTAAAACATATTAAGGACAATATGAAGTATTTAATTTGAAATATTAAATATAAAAGAGGCATCTGGACAAAGCACAACTCATATTACTACAATCATTGTAACATGTATTTATAATATTAGAATATTAACCATGAAGAATTAAAGATATTAACAATAGGACATAGGAATATATAATTGAACAAAATAAAGAAGCATCTGACAAAGCACAACTCAATATTACTAATGATTACTAATTAATATTCCCAAAATAAATTTATTATAAGTGTGAGAATCGCTGGTCGGAGTGACTCCTCCCCCCCCTGGTATTGTTAATTTTAAAATTTTAAATTGTTAAATAATGAAAGGAAAACTATACTGAGGCTGAATGACTTGGGTAGTGTTTGCGTTGCTGGGCATGGGATGGGATGAACCCATTTTTAGGGGTGTTTGGTTCAGTGGGTGAGTGGGATGGGTTGGTCCCTACAGAGGAATATTCCGCTCAGATCCGGGACCAATTGGTCCGGCCAAAACTGCGGACGAACTCGTCCCCACCTGGGACGAGCGACGGCGTGAAACCGCCGCTTTGCTCGCGCGGTCTTCCTCGGGAGACGGCGGCGGGCTCGGCGACGGCGGCGGTGGGCTCGCACGCGGCGGTGGGGGCTCGGTGAGGCGGCGGTAGATGGCTCGGGCGACAGTGGCGGCGGTGGGCTCGATGACGGCGGCGGCGGCGGGCTCGACGACGGCGGCGGGGGGGCCTCGGTGGCGGCGGATCCATTGGTGGGAGGGCGGTGGCGGCGGATCCGGTGGTGTGGAGGGCGGCGGCGGCGGATCCGGCGATGGGAAGGTTGTGGGACGGATCCGGAGGTGGGGAACTCGGCGGCGGCCGACGTGCTCGTTCGCGCTTTCTCGCCCGCGACCGCGATGGTGGCCGTGCTCGCCCTCCTCCTCCACGGCCTCCCTTCTCCCATCTCTCCCGCACGGACCTTGCCGCCGTCGTCGTCGCCGAGCCAGCGGCTGCTCTGCGCGAAGGCCACACCATCACCGCCAGCGCCGGTTGGGTCCATCCCGTCCGTCGTCGTCGCCGAGCCCACCGCCCCGACGCTCGCCCGAGCCCGCCGCCGCCGCTGTCGCCCGAGCCGTCTACCGCTGCCGTCGCTGAGCCCCCCGCAGCCGCTCATCGACGCCATCAAGGAGGCCGGTGGCGACCATGACCGGAGGTGAGGGCAGAGGTGGCGTCGGCCATGGTTGTTGCAAACGGCGTTGTCGGTGGTTGCAAATGGCGCTCATCCCATCCCTCCCTCGTTCCTTGAACCAATCAAAAAACTGGGATCGTCCTATTCTACAAACCAAACACCCGAATGGAATCATCCCAATCCTCAAATCAGGGATGGTTTCATCCCATCCCACCTAGTCCCAGAACCAAGCACACGCTTGGTGTCTACTAATTTAAAAATAATAAACCGTGTAAGAAAAACTAAAATTAAGACTCTAGATATCGCATATAACTTGATATTTGTTAACTTAGAATTTAAAATTATGAAATCATAAAAAATATACTTTAGTTTAAAAACTGATTAGAACTCTATATCTATTATTAATTGCAACTGTTGGAATTGTACAACTATCTATGAATTGCAAATGTTGGAATTATTAAATTATAAAAATACTATGATTAAGACACCGAACGGACAAAAATAGGTATTTATTAATTTCTAATATAACAAATCCATATATTTTTTTTGGTGAAAGTGTTGGGGAATTTTATCTCTCGGCATAGCACTCTTGTTAGTAAATCACGTAATCTACAGAAAGATCATAGTTCAATAGCTGCAGATTTGATAGATACACATGATTTCATATATTTTTTTGGTTTAACATGAGAATTTTTAACTTTTCCGATTAATGTGAGAATGTTTAGTCTTTAATTTACTTTCATGGTTGAAAAACAATATTTCTACCTGGTTTAAATAAGATTTTTCATGATAAAAACACCAAAAAGAGGAAGGCCGTATTTAGGATTGTAGTTCTCAGCGTGAGACACTTGAATATAGATCGAAACCCTATTTGACAAAAGAAAAAACTAATATTTATTTGAATTGAGGTGAAAAAAACGCAAATTAATAGAAAATTATAGAGCTGACCGGCCTTCTCTCAATCTCCTTTTTCTATTCAAACTTGAAACAGATGGAGGAGCATACTCAGGTAGATTAGTACACTGACCTTATGTAACTCATGGTCATGTCATGGCTCCACATGTCAATAGTGGTTGTGGTAGCACTCGAGTTTTTGAAGTAGTATAGATATCATCATTTTTTTCACAAACTTTTACTTCATGCGTAAAATACGTTTGACATCTGTATTTCTTTTCCAGATTTTTTAAAGATTACATATCATATATAGTCGCACGTGGCAAATATTGCCAAACACAAATAACGTACGTATGGTAGCCTACAATCCCACGTACATAAATAATGAGAAAATCTAACTCCTAACTAAGTCTTTCACTTTGAGGGACCAGATCAAGAGAGGAGTGTGTTGCATATACAATCATCATTCTTTTCAAAAAAAATATACAATCATCAGAAGATTATGATTCCCAAAGGGGGCCCAAAGGAAAGGCACAGTTTGATGGAGCTGAAGGGATATGTCTTCTCCAAAGGCCAGGAGAACAAAGTGGCAAATATTATGGGTTCTCGATATCAAAAGCTGTATTCCTGTCGATAGCTAGCTATAGCTTAGGGCATATATCTTTTGATCTTCATTACGTGTGCGATGTATAGACTCTCAAATCTTGTCTCTCTTCCTAAAGTTGGCCACCCTTAAGGATTTGCTAAAGGTGAGTGGGGAGATATGTTTGTACCATCAAGAGATGTGAGTGGGCCAATCCTAAAGTTTGGCTACATTTGATTAATTTATTACATCATGGAATTTAATATGGCCTTCGCATCAAAGTTTAATTTGTACAATTAATTCCGTACAGCCTGTTTGGAAGAGTTTCAACTTCTAAATTTAGCTCTAAGAGTTGGGTCTAGAGTGGAATTGGGGAGCAGCCTAAACCCAGCTCCACCTCTCTAGTTCATTTTGTAAGAGTGCTCCACCCAGCTTCGCTCCCATTTTAGGTGAAACTGAAACTATTTGGCTGAGCTCTAGCATCAGGAGAGGTGGAGCTAGAGCTGGAGTTGTGCCAAACAGGTCTGTAGATAGGATTTGTGTGGCCACTTAGAAAATTCCGACTCTATCATAATTAAGAAATGGAAAATTATTGTGCGCTATGTACTATTTTTCCAATTTGTCTGTTGTATTTTGATGACTTTTGTTAACATGAAGTAATTAGTTGGCATTTTCCGCTGGCACAATATTATGGGACTATTTATTTATTTTGTCTTTGCCTGATTCGAAGAAAGATTAAGGTGCACTATGTGGATTAAGGAGGGTGAGAATGATGATGGCAGTCGGAATATAATCCTCAAAGTGCATTATCAATGAATAGAGATGGCTAAAGGTCTTTTTGGACAACACAATTATGTGGTGTCTGAAAGGAATCCTTGCACATCGGTTTAATTAGATGCCACACCAAACCCGTGCAAAAGTGATGTTCATATTAGTGGGCCTACATATTGTACCACCAAGATCTTGGCTTTGTATTCGGGCTAGAACATGGTGTATATGATTGGTTGTGGATCTGATACAACCTCTATGTTTATACTAATGGTGGACCTGGAAAACTTTTAGAGCTGGACAAATATAACTATATTATATATGTATTTGCTATAAAAAAATTATTTTCCATCACTGCCATAACACTAATTAATTAAATCCCTACTACGAATTGGTGGCGGACAAGCTAATTGAGTTGACGCATGGTGTCGGTGGTGGCTCCGATGTTCGTGTTATTCCAAAATTTATTATAAATAAGTAAAAGTATAAGTTAAAATTATAGTTTCTTTGATGATAAGACAAGTCACAACAAAATAAATGGTAGTATTTATATAATTTTTTTAACAAGATAAATGATCAAATTTATATCAAAAGTCAACGGTTTCATATAATTAAAAAGGGAGGTAGTACATGCCAATGCTATTTCTGATCCATATGTAACTACTAGGAAAAAAAGAATTTCAAAGATAAAAAAAGGGCACCAAGGTCATTTCCTTTAGTGTGAGGCAAGACTACTGAATGGTGTTAAAATCAATGTGTGATCAATTGTAAGTAAATACTCCCTCCATTTCAAAATAAACAAATCTAATATAAACTATGATATATTTTAGTACTACGAATCTGGATAGCCCTGTTCAAATTCATAGTAATAGGATAATATCACCACGTATTAGGTTTGCTTATTTTGGGACAAAGAAAATATGTGTTAAGTTTAGTTAATTTCACATAGAAAACTGATGGTGGGGAGCATGACTTAAAAATAGGGGTTGTTAGATTTAATTGGGTAATTGATCCATTTAAACCAATTAAATCAAATAAATTTCAAGACCCATTATGCTAGGAATTCATGTGTATTCATTCTCTTATGGGATATCAATGGGATGAAGAGTTTTGAGAATTAATCCATTTGATTAGGGAATTGGTAACTTATATCAATTACTCCTAATTGATGGATGGTTAATGGTTGTGTAGTGGAGGATGGTTCATGGCTAGTTGATGACAATTAGTTGCTCTATTCCTCTTCCTATTCCATTGGTAAACTACATCAATTACTCCTAATTGATGGTTGGTTGATGGTTGTGTAGTGGAGGATGGTTGATGGCTAATTGATGAGAATTAGTTACTCTATTCCTCTTCCTATTCCATGACTCTTACTCTTCATCTTTCATTCCTCCTATAAAATGAGAATGGATTTGATCTCCCTAAGAAGAAGTGAGACACTTTCATCCATTTCCAAGGCTGTTGCTGCTACAGTAATCCCATCCCGACGAGTGTGTGCACACGCGTTGGGAGAGTAGGCCTCCGAAACCATGCACCGTTGCGACGTTTGCATGGACGGGCGGGCGATCAGGTTTTTGGGGAGCGCAAGGCGCGACTACTCACTGTTCGTCAACGTCTACTTTATCTTCATCAACATGTCGAACACTGGAGACAACGGCAACACTGGATTCAAGGAGAAGGAGGTTCCCAAGGAGAAGGAGGTTCCCGTCAACACCTCAGAGGCAATACTGCCTCAAACTCCAGCGGAGGACCATTCTTGGGGTATAACCTTCTTATATTATTTCAATTAGAAGTTTTATTGTTAATGTTCATCATAATGTCAACATTGTGTTATTATGTGATTGTTGATGCTTATTCTACGTTAAGCATGCTCATGTTTATTACATTCACCACTATCACTGGGTTAAATCCCATTGTAAATATCATGTTTATTATCTCGTTATTTTGGATCAAATTATGCCGAATTATGACCAAATTTCCAACAGTGTTTACCTATTAAATCTATCTTTTGGGTTATGTAGGACAAAATCTAAAGTTATGACTCCGGTTGAGTTTGTGATGGAGCTAGCATACCCAATATAATTTGGGTGCACGGATTGATGGGAGCAGGTTTCGCACTCTAATAAGTGGCATCAAAGCCTAGTTTTAAAGACGCGGAATGATTTTCATATATCACACAGTGAGGGAGTAGAGTAACGAATCTTTGGAATCACATAGGTTCTAAATGCAATGGCATAGTGGGGGAGCCCAGTGACATGCAAGTCTCTAGGATTAGGTCGCATGATGTGGAAGACCGATAACAAGTGTTTGGGATCACATAGATTCTGAGATGCAAAGGTATGGTGGGGAAGCTCAATAACAAGTCTCTGGGATTGGATCATAGAGAGCTCGATAACTAATATTTGGTATCACATAGGTTTTGATGCGATGGAAGCAGCGGGAAAGCCAGGATTTTGATACAAGGGCCAAGTCTAACATACTAGGTGGCACTACTGCATAATAATAATACAAATAGCTAGCACTACTGCATAAAAAATAAACATGATTTTCGTGCCTTTGATTGCAATTTAGTACAGTATATATTAGAGCAATTTTCTTTTCAAATCAGTATATGTAGGACCGAATAGCAAGAACTAAGCCAACCAGAGAGGAGTTGAATGGTTGGTGTACCTAAAAACCAAAACTTTTAGCGGAATCAAAAGTTACCCTCTATTTTGATGAATCGCGGTCTGACCAAAGTAGATGTGCGGTCTAACCGCCTGGAAACAGTCGGTCTGACCGAGATTGATTCTCCGGTCTGACCGCCGAGATCAGCTGTCATCGCCTGAAGCCACCGCCGGTTTGACCGCCGCTACTCCGCCAGTCTGACCGCCGCAATGCAGCCGGTCCGACCGGTGGTGTTTCACCGGTAAGACCACCGAACCCGAGCAAACACAAATCGAAGAACTCTTGATGTAGATGATAACTTTATTACTTCTATCTGTGTTTACAAAGTGCAACAACAGCACTCCTCACGAAAATCTCGACTAAACTTGAAACCCTAACTCAACTCTCAACTCAATGCTCTCAAAAGCGATACCGGGAAGCCTCATCCTCCCTCTCTATTTATACATGAGGTAGGCAGCCTAAAGCCATGAACCAAACTCATAAAAGAAGTCCTAATCCACCTAGGAAACCTTCTCGTACAAGAAACCAAGTTTACAAACTCCAATCATACCAAATTCGACTCCGCATCCCATACACACACAATATCTTCATCGTATGCCATATGAAATCTTCACCAACCATGTGCATTGATCTTTAGCCTAAGTATTCCGCATGATATCTGACTGTCCGGACGTCACCTTATATTCAAGTTGACTCTCGATCCATCACCAGCAATACTCTCCCAAGGCATAAAGACACTTACACATGAATGAAACAATGAAACCATATTTCGAGACCAAGCTATCTCCAATTTGACTCATTATTAGCAACAACAGTATTACATACGCATAGTATCCATCTAGAAGCCATAAACATGAAACATCCACGGATATCCAACAAAACAACCTGAAACCGAAACTGACACAGAGTCGGCCGGTCAGACCGGCGACCATATGCGCGTCTGATCGGCAGCACCTGCCGGTCTAACCGGACCCGACAAAACAGCAGTCCCTGTTCATCACTTGAAAATCCGATCATCTCTAAACCACTTCGCCAATAATCTCAAATATCAAAACCATAAACTCACTTTGATTTTACAGTATATATTGATTGTGCTAAAATTTGTAAGGACATACTAGATGTGTTTAGGGCCAACTTGTAGTAGCAGCAGCAGTAGTAATAATAATAATAATAATAATAATAATAATAATAATAATAATACATAATAATAATAATAATAGATGCTAAATGTAATGCCATTTTCTCTTCAAGACTCACAAGAACAACTAAAGTCTGTAATATTAAAAAGAAATAAAAATAGATCTTTGCAAAATGGAGCGGTAAATTGTCTATCTTGTTTATGAGTAATAATATTCTTAAGTAGCAAGCACTAATAATATGCACTAACCTAATAAGACTAATAATTCAGGTGATTGACGATTTGCAAGCAAGCTAATTAGCGATTGCATATTTACAGCAATAGTTGGGTTTTTTATGCGTGCTGTATCCTAGGACTAATTAACATCAGCAGCTAGCAGAGCCATATGTCGAGGCCAAGATCTTTTTTTTAACGGTTATGCCATTGCCGACGTTTTATATTAAGAAGGTGTCCCATTTTAAGAAGCAAACAGATCAAACCTTACAGTATCCAGTTAATTAGGGAAAACTAAACGAAAACCATAACTACAACACCACACTAACTAACCTGACCTAAACTATCACGACGGAGCTCGACACAAGGCATCGGCCAAACTTGTCATAGTGGCGACACAACAGCCCACACATATGTCCAGGCCAAGATCATAGGCCATATGTCTGGTGAGGACGACTTAGAAATTTCGGACGGTACTCACTCATAAAACTAGTGTTTCTGGTAGTCTTCTCGATATATATATATATATATACACACACACACACTATATCTGGGTGACTAATAGTTAGTGGGTCATCTACTACTCCCTCCGTTTCAAAATATTTGACACCGTTGACTTTTTAGTACATGTTTGACCATTCGTCTTATTAAAAAAAATTGTGAAATATGTAAAACTATATGTGTACATGAAAGTATATTTAACAATGAATCAAATGATATAAAAAGAATAAATAATTACTTAAATTTTTTTGAATAAGACGAATGGTCAAACATGTATAAAAAATCAACGGTGTCAAACATTTTAAAACGGAGGGAGTACTAGGATATAAAACTTATAACTAGATAGAAACAAGTGGTGAAGCAATGCAAGCTGATATATGATTATGGTTGATGAGTCGGGATACGAACTATTAGACGTACGGTCCCAATGAATGGGTGTCACTCCTCGTCTGTCTTGCAAGAATTAACCGCAGAAACAGCCAACTTGTGGTTAAATTAGCTGTTTCCATCGATCGCGTGATACACGAGATGTGGCATCATCACTATGACTAGGCACCCACAAATTGAATCTTCCGTACTTGTACACATGGAATCGTATGCTTATTACTACAATAATAACAAAATTTTCTTAATTCTAATTGTCCGTGTCTACTGTGACGATTCTTTTGATTACTTATATCTCAAAATCCCTACCGACTCCTCATTGGCGCCTTTTCGAACACAACTTACATACTGCAAAATAACTATGATTCTAACATGTTTCCCCTTAGCCATGAGCCTCCTTTCTTTTTGTTTGACTTTACTTAACTCTTCTACTTATTATTTTGTTCTTCTATTTGGTTCTTTTATTAATCCACTATTTTGAAACCGAAGAGGAAGAAGAAAATCCATTAGAATTATTTTTGGAAAAATTTTAGTTAAGTAATAAAATAGAGAAATAATTAAGGAATACAATCCTTGTCAAATTAGCAAAGATTTTGCTTCGAAATCCAATCCCCGCTCTTTCTATGCTATGATTTCTTAGACCTGATTTAGCTTGCATACTGCTTATAATTGGATTTCTTTTTTCAAAAATAAGATTTACCAAAATTTTCATGACCGTAAGGTCCAACCCAATCTATCTTTTCTCTCTTTGTCCTTTTCTTATACTAAAAAATGATTGAAAGTGGGAATTTTATCATGTCACGAAGAACTCTATTCCTCACATAGCAACAACTAGAATAAAAAAAAAAGGAATGACAAAGCATTGAAATAAACGATTAATTTCTATCAATAAACTGCTAAAGCCCCAACCATAAAGTACTTTAGCACGGGTGCTACAGAGAGAATGTTTATATCCCGCATTGAAAATCCTCCTTCCTTATTGGAATACGTATATGATCAGATATTATTGCCCAAGTCATTTGTATTTCTTTTGTTTAGGGCAAAATTCGAACTAAAACGAAAAAGACAATCCCTTCTATAGATACCAGGAATAGTAATTTTCTTTTATAGGTGAAATTAGATTGGATTTAGATATATACCACTCTTGATTATATGAGACCAAAAAAGAAATGACACGAGGATTCTCTTAGATAGAAAAGAAAGAAAATAGATGTGGAAAACAGATAGGAATTGTGTACAATGACATTGTACACAATTTGAAAAGGGAAGAGCGAGCTTGGTAGCGCGTTTGTTTTGGGTAAAAAATGTCACAGGTTCAAATCCTGTCATCCCACCTATTACTTCTTTCTTCTTTATAGGAAGTAGTAGGAGGTCGATTAAAGGGGTATACTTTAATTTGTGGAATACAATTAACAATTTATATGAGATAAGACACATGCTAATATTATAAATCTGAAAATATTTCCGTTATTAGATTTGTAAGCTAGGACTAGTACACTATAAATTATAAATAGTATCCAATCTCCTGCAGAAGATGCCGTATTTATTTTATTATCGCAGAATTCTGTCCTAGTTAATTAATTTTGTGCTCATTCTAAGCAAGTCCATATATATATATATATATATATATATGAAAAAGTACGAATTACCCCCCGAACTATCGCGGTTGTCCGAATCACCCCCTGAACCACAAAACCGGACATTCTTCACCCCAACTATACAAACCGGACGAATTACCCCCCTTGAGCCAATCCGCGGTGGTTTTGGTTTACGTGGCGTACGCGTGGCAGTACAAGTCAGCTTTCTATATTTAAAAAAATGTGGGCCCACCTGTCATACGCTCTCCTCTCTCACTCTTCCTAATCTCTTCTCTCTCTCTCTCCTCACTCTTCCTCTCTCTCTCACAGTCGCGGTAGGCGGGAGCAACGGCTGAGGTGGCGGCCTCGGCGGGGAGGCGGCGGCGGCTGAGGGGGCAGAGGCGCCGCCGGTGGTGGTGCTACCGCCGCGTCGCCGCTCGGCCTAGACGACGCCGTTGCCGCCGCTATGACCAACGGTGGCCGGAATCGGAAGCGAGGAGGAGGGGATGAGGAGGACGGCGGTGCCCGCGACCATGAAGGATAGGCCTGTGTTGACGGTCGTTATCGATCAGTTTCGACCGTCAATATTACCAAAATATGAGGAGAACTAGTGATGCTTGCAATGCATATATCTGTTAGAATAATAGTATTCCACTAGTGTTAAGGTATACTAACCTTTTTGCAGAGAATGACAATAAAGTGGAGGAGAATCCGACATCAACTCAGACGATAAATCAATCGGATGATGCCGATAACCTAGACTTATGTATGAATGGGCCAAGAACTCAAAATTGACACGATGAATTGGGCCAAAATCACAGTCTACAAGTGAACAGCGGGGAGGCACCAGCTAAAATGTGGGCTGGTTGGACCGGCCCTTGGTTTCGGTGGGATGGGTGGGGGTTGGGGCGGTCGACCGAACTCTGCCGTGAAGCCGCTGGATGCAGGGTTTGGATGGACGGTGTGGATTGCTCCCCTACGGCGGTTGGAGGGTAATTACCGACCTTTCTAACGGCCATAACCGTCATTACCTGCCTATTTAAGAAGTTGCACTCCTCTCACTTCAACACACACCTCAAGCAATAGCTCTCTTCATTTCTCTCAAGTTTTAGTTAGTAGTATCTAGCTGGTGGAATAGGAATAGAGTAGAATAGGAGTCGGAAGATTTGGAATGAGTTTCGGCGTATGGCTTTAGCAGCTTTCCTTTCCTCTTTTGTAAGCTTTGTACTTTTATAATTAGAATACTCTTCTATCTACTTTATGGTATTGAAATACTTTCCGAGTATATGAGTACCTACTTATATTATGTTCATGTTATACTGAATATACGGCTAGCTTATCTGGGAATGCTTTGGTGCGGGTATAATGTTTGCTTATGCAATTACTCTATGTCATGACGCGATGATATTAGAGTAGTATCTGGTAGTTTAGACGTGGGGTCTTGATTACGGGATATCATTATTTGGGTTATATATTGCGGATGAGAGGTGGGCCGCTGATGGTGACAGCTCAGTACGGGTATTCCTCCGCGCGCGGTATATAATCCTAAGTTAATTTCCTGGGGAGGGTATTCCTCCGTATTTAGCCCGCGGTTGTATGGTCATGGACAGGCTGTCGGTAAGGAACTCGGCAGTCAGGGGGTGGCTTCTCGAAGTACCAGGAGCGGCATCGGATAGAGGGTATTAGCTATAATCAGTTAAACTAGATGTATGTATACTATGTATATTAAAAGTATAAGGAAAAGATTTTCCTTTCTCTTTTCTTTCCACTTAGCTTAGATCATTTATTACGAGAATGAATTGTTAATGCTTGTGTGTCACTCTACCTTGGATTTATCTTAACCCGCTTAGAATGTTGTCAGGGTTACGGGTAAGGCATACCCTTTACCCTTTCGATATACGTCATATATCGATATGGCTTGCCTGGCGCGTATATGGACGTTCTCTGTATACATTAAGGAAATCCTTCACGGAGTTTGCAGATGAAGGAGTCCTACTCCGACAGGAACTGGGTTCGTCAATGTATCGTGCAGGGTCCGATGTTTCCGGGTCCTACTTGGGAACCGCGCCTGACCTGCGACTATAAAAGGACCCCCGGGAGGACCTAAGGCATCTATCTCAGAGCCAACACAACCATCACAGCCTACCGAAGTCGGAGGCCTACAGAGAGCCAAGGTCGCCAGGAGATTCTAGTCAACCAACTCGATTACGATCTCGCCGGTTTCATCGAGTTTCCATCGTTCCCTTTGTAACCTGTGATTTCCATCATATAATCCATATCAACTGGATTAGGGCTATTACCTATCAAGGGGCCTGAACCAGTATATATATTCGTTTTCTGTCTGTTTGATGTCGTATTACGTAGATCCTTGTACCAACGTACTCCAATACCCTCTATAATCCGGTCTACGGGGTATCACCCGTCGACAGTGGCGCGCCAAGTAGGGGGACTTGGTGCCTCAAGGTTCTACTACTATGTCCATCCAGCTTCGTCGACAACAACGTCAACACAAACTCACACCAGGGACTTCCTGCTTCAACAATGCTGGTGTGGACTCAAGTCGGCGAAATCGTCTTCCCGGTTTAACACCACGGTGCCGTCTCAGCCGGTCCATCAATGACCGGAAACGAGAACGTAGTGGCTACAACCCAGGATGACTCCATGTCGAAGGATCCTCCCGCCGAAGCTGAGAACGGGACGTCGACGACATCCGAGCTCGAGAAGGATTCTAATGTGGCCAAACCTTGTCGTTCTGAACAAGAACCACGAGCCGACGAGGATAACTTCCGAAGCGACAAAGTCCTGGTGTCCCTATCCACCAAACAAGGAAACCACACTTTGCAAGCCTGCTGGGTCTTTCTCAACGTCCACGGCTGAAATTCGGCAGCCTACAAAAGAGCGTGGAATTCAGCGCGTTTCTCTCAACTCGTGATGTCTATTGTCCCTATTTCACAAGACAAAGAATCACGACCTCTCAAGGCTGCAGAGGTCTTTCCTTAGCGCCATGAAGACGTCATTCTCCTAAGGTCCCAGCAGTCAGGCAATATCCCTTAGGGATGAAGACAAGGAACAGGGAGCGACACTGGTCTCAGATCGATTCGTTGGGGTAATACGACGTCGATCCCCACGAACCATCAGTTCTGCATCTACTCGAGACATAGGCTCATCGCCAAGAGTACTCCACGCGAGGTATTTGGCTATCGACGGGACTAGCACGTCAGAAACGCGCTAATGCGGAAGCGGAAAAATCAAGTGACTAACACCTCGGCTCAGCACATCAGGACCATCAAAGCAATACTGAGGGAGACCCCCTACGATCCCGTTCTGACGATGATCTGCGCACAGTGGACAGAACGACTAACGGGAATCGGTGAGCAACCTCAGCAACGCGTTCGAAGAGGCCGCTGCTGGCAGCACACACGGAACAGCCCCCACTGGCGGTGTCAATGGTGAAAACCATGACAGCAGGAATCGCCTCATCGAGCTACCCCTCCACCTCGCGGCACGACGATCTCCGTGATCACGTGAATGGCCGCCGAGAGGCACGACGCACACGAGACAACGGGAACCGTTCCCGTGACATCGCGTCTCTTCACGACATCACGATAATGAAGAGCGAAGAGGTCGCTCGAACGAAGACGAGGACCGGTGATAATCGCCACAACCGCCATGATCACGACGATCGGTGAAAGGCGGGTGCCGGGCGATACTGTCGAGGAGCACCGCCATAATGACGACGACGATGGAGATCGGCGCCGGACAACAACGGAGGGCGACGACAGGATTCTCGAGAACCCGGCTGACGTCCTCGGTAATCGCACACCGGGAACCAAGTGACAATCGTCATCGTCATCTTCTTCCTCATCCTCATCGACAGACAGACATCCACGAAGGACATACGATCGCCGATCAACCCACCGCCCCAGCGCTGGTTAAAGCTTTCATGTCGTTCGCTGCGCGTGTGTCCGATGGCCTGAGAGATTCAAACCAGGAGCAATAGAGAAGTACGATGGGAGTACCGGACCCAGAAGAATTCCTTCAAGTCTACTCCACAGTACTCTACGGCTGCGGAGCAGACGACAACGCGTTGGCGAATTATTTTGCCAACTGCATGAAAGGCTCTGCGTGTTCATGGCTGATGCATCTCCTGCCTACTCGATTTCTTCGTGGGCAGACCTGTGGCAGCAGTTCGTCGCCAACTTCCAAGGAACTTACAAGCGCCATGCGATCGAAGACGACTACAAAGCGTTGACACAGAACCGGGGTGAATCCTTGAGGGAATATGTTCGCGCTTTAATGAGTGGCAGAAATACAATCCCCGAAATCACCGACCGCTTCTGTAATCCGCGCTTTCAGTCGGTGTCAGGAGATCGCTATACTACCCATGAGTTGGCAACAAGAACGCGGTCACGACTACTCGGAGATTATTCGAGATTGTCGATCGATGCGCCCACTGCGGACGATGCACTGAGATGCAAGAACGATAAGCCGAAGACCGGGGGAGAGAAAGAAACCGGCCAAGGACGCACCTGAGTCAAGCAAGAAGAACAGATAGTCGCAAGAATGGGGAAAAGGAAGAGCTCAAGCGGGGAAGTGCTGCGCAGCAGAATATCGCGAACCCTCCCAAGCGCTAGGCCCACAAGGTAGCGACGTGAAGAAAGCATGGTGCCCGTATACACATAGGTACGGACAGACATTCTTGGAAGATTGGCCTGTTTCAAAAAGTCGCTCGAGAAGCACATGCATTAGAAAAAGGAAAGCGAGTACGCGTAGTCGAGAAGGATGCAGAGGCAGCTACTCAGGAAATCTAGACTTCAGCATACCCAGACTCCGACTCCACGTCTCGCACATCTTCGGAGGCTCCACAGCGTACTCTCCTCGAAGCGAGAATACAAGAAAAGTGGAACGTGAAGTCTGTTCGATGTGGCAGGGGACTGCACCCAAGATGAAGTGGTCTGAACAGAAGATAGAATTCTCAGAAAAGACCACCCCAAAGACTGCCGTCATCCTAGGATGCTATCCGATCGTGGTCGAACCTACCATTCGGAATAATCAAGGTCGCGCGAGTTCTCATCGACGGCAGCCGGCTCAATCAACCTATCTTCCGCCAGCACCTTGGATGCAATGGGAATCCCACGAAGCGAGTTGACACCACCGATCAACCCTTCCATGGAATCACTCCCCAATCCTCGTCCAAGACCATTGGGCAAAATTACGTTGCCTGTGACTTTCGGCCAAGCAAACAACTTCCGAACGGAGTAGATCACCTTTGATGTCGCTGAATTCGATACAGCATACAATGCCATCATCGGGAGAACTGCACTCGCGAAGTTCATGGCCGCATCTCACTACGCGTATCAAGTGCTCAAGATGCTAGGACTGAAGGGAACAATCACTATTCAAGGGAACGCTAAGCTGGCAGTGCAATGCGACAAGCGGAACCTCGACATGGTCGAGCACACGCCCAGCCCACCCGCCACAGCTGAGCCACCCAAGAAAGTGAGCAAAACAAACAAGACGCCGAAACCGGATGGCACGATCAAGATCGTTCCACTCTCTAGTGCCAACCCTGACAAGACCATCAAGATCGGGGCATCACTAGGCGAGAAATAGGAACTCGCGCTCATCACCTTCCTCCGCGACAATGCTGACGTGTTTGCTTGGTAGCCGTCCGACATGCCGGGGGTCCCCAGGGAGGTGATTGAGCATAAACTCATGGTGCGACCCGACGCCAACCAGTAAAGCAAAAACTGCGGAGATTTGCACCAGATCGAAAACAAGCCATATGAGAAGAGCTCGACAAGCTTCTCAAAGCGGGCTTCATCAGAGAGGTACTCCATCCAGAGTGGCTAGCCAATCCAGTTATGGTGCGGAAGGCCAACGGGAAATGGAGAATGTGCGTCGATTTCACCGACCTCAACAAGGCGTTTCCCAAGGATCACTTCCCTCTTCCTCGCATAGACCAACTGGTCGATTCAACAGCCGGTTGTGAGCTATTGAGCTTCCTCGACGCTTACTCCGGCTACCACCAAATCAGCATGGCAAAAAAGGATGAGGAGAAGACAGCATTCATCACGCCTTTCGGGGTATTCTGCTACGTTAAGATGCCGTTCGGACTGATAACCGCAGGGAATACTTTCCAGCACACGGTCCAGGGCGCACTTAGCGACCAGCTTGGAAACAATGTCGAAGCCTACGTCGACGACATTGTTGTCAAGACGAAGACAAGCGACTCATTGATTGACGATCTGCGGGAAACGTTCGACAACCTCCGACGATATCGCCTCATGCTCAATCCAGAGAAGTGCACGTTCGGAGTACCGTCGGGCAAGCTGCTCGGTTTCCTCGTCTCTGGCAAAGGAATAGAAGCAAATCCCGAGAAGATCAAAGCAATCGAGAACATGAAGTCGCCCACAAGACTCAAGGAAGTACAAAAGCTAACCGGATGCATGGCGGCACTAAGCAGGTTCGTCGCTAGGATGGGAGAGCGAGGACAACCTTTCTTCGCTCTGCTGAAGAAGCAAGACAAATTTGTATGGACGCAGGAAGCCGAAGAGGCATTCATTGCACTCAAGCGCTACCTATCAAATCCCCCTGTACTTGTTGCTCCCCAACCTAATGACGAATTATTCCTCTATATTGCCGCCACGCCATATTCCGTTAGCACCGTCATTGTTGTCGAGAGAGAAAAAGTGCAACGACCAGTCTACTACGTCAGCGAAGCTCTCCACGACGCAAAGACAAGATATCCACAGATCCAAAAACTGCTCTACGCGGTAATCATGACATCGAGAAAGCTACGCCACTACTTTCAAGCCCACAGAGTCACAGTTGTCTCCTCCTTCCCTCTCGGTGAAGTCGTGAGAAACAAAGACGTTGTCGGCCGCATTGCGAAATGGGTAGTCGAGCTAAGCCAGTTTGATGTCCGCACCAAGTGACCCATCGTCATCGTCATCTTCTTCCTCATCCTCATCGTCAGACAGACATCCACGAAGGACATACGATCGCCAACAACCCACCGCCCCCAGCGCTGGGTGTAGAGCTTTCAGTCGTTCGCTGCGTGATGTCCGATGGCCTGAGAGATTCCGACCAGGAGCAATAGAGAAGTACGATGGGAGTACCGACCCAGAAGAATTCCTTCAAATTTACTCCACAGTACTCTATGCTGCCGGAGCAGACGACAACGCGTTGGCGAATTATTTGCCAACTTCATTGAAAGGCTCTGCGTGTTCATGGCTGATGCATCTCCCGCCCTACTCGATTTCTTCGTGGGCAGACCTGTGGCAGCAGTTCGTCGCCAACTTCCAAGGAACTTACAAGCGCCACGCGATCGAAGATGACCTACAAGCGTTGACACAGAACCCGGGTGAATCCTTGAGGGAATATGTTCGGCGCTTTAATGAGTGCAGAAATACAATCCCCGAAATCACCGACGCTTCTGTAATCCGCGCTTTCAAGTCCGGTGTCAGAGATCGCTATACTACCTAGGAGTTGGCAACAAGACGCATCACGACTACTCGGAGATTATTCGAGATTGTCGATCGATGCGCCCACGCGGACGATGCACTGAGACGCAAGAACGATAAGCCGAAGACCGGGGGAGAGAAGAAACCGGCCAAGGACGCACCTGAGTCAAACAAGAAGAAAAATCGCAAGAATGGGAAAAGGAAAGCTCAAGCAGAAGTTCTCGCAGCAGAATACGCGAACCCTCCCAAGCGCCCAGGCCCACAAGGTAGCGACGTGAAGAAAGCATGGTGCCCTATACACAAGTCGGACAGACATTCTTTGGAAGATTGCCTTGTTTTCAAAAAGTCGCTCGAGAAGCACATGGCATTAGAAAAAGGCAAGCGAGTACGCGTAGTCGAGAAGGATGCGGAGGCAGCTACTCAGGAATCAGACTCAGCATACCCAGACTCCGATCTCCACGTCTCGCACATCTTCGGAGGCTCCACAGCGTACTCCTCGAAGCGAGAATACAAGAAAAGTAGAACGTGAAGTCTGTTTGACGTGGCAGGGGACTGCACCCAAGATGAAGTGGTCTGAACAGAAGATAGAATTCTCAGAAGAAGACCACCCCAAGACTGCCGTCATCCCAGGACGCTATCCGATCGTGGTCGAACCTACCATTCGGAATATCATGGTCGCGCGAGTTCTCATCGACGGCGGCAGCTCAATCAACCATATCTTCGCCAGCACCTTGGATGCAATGGGAATCCCACGAAGCGAGTTGACACCCACCGATCAACCCTTCCATGGAATCACTCCCCAATCCTCGTCCAAACCATTGGGCAAAATTACATTGCCTGTGACTTTCGGCCAAGCAAACAACTTCCGAACGGAGTAGATCACCTTTGATGTCGCTGAATTCGATACAGCATACAATGCCATCATCGGGAGAACTGCACTCGCGAAGTTCATGGCCGCATCTCACTACGCGTATCAAGTGCTCAAGATGCTAGGACCGAAGGGAACAATCACTATTCAAGGGAACGCTAAGCTGGCAGTGCAATGCGACAAGCGGAGCCTCGACTTGGTCGAGCACACGCCCAGCCCACCCGCCACAGCTGAGCCACCCAAGAAAGTGAGCAAAACAAACAAGACGCCAAAACCAGACAGCGCAATCAAGATCGTTCCGCTCTCCAGTGCCAACCCCGACAAGACCGTCAAGATCGGGGCATCACTAGGCGAGAAATAGGAACTCGCGCTCATCACCTTCCTCCGCGACAATGCTGACGTGTTCGCTTGGCAGCCGTCCGACATGCCGGGGGTCCCCAGGGAGGTGATTGAGCATAAACTCATGGTGCGACCCGACGCCAAGCCAGTAAAGCAAAAACTGCGGAGATTTGCACCAGATCGAAAACAAGCCATACGAGAAGAGCTCGACAAGCTTCTCAAAGCTGGCTTCATCAGAGAGGTACTCTATCTAGAGTGGCTAGCCAATCCAGTCATGGTGCGGAAGGACAACGGGAAGTGGAGGATGTGTGTCGACTTTACCGACCTCAACAAGGCGTGTCCCAAGGATCACTTCCCTCTTCCTCGAATAGACCAACTGGTCGACTCAACAGCCGGTTGTGAGCTATTGAGCTTTCTCGACGCTTACTCCGGCTACCACCAAATCAGCATGGCAAAAGAGGACGAGGAGAAGACAGCATTCATCACGCCGTTTGGGGTATTCTGCTACGTTAAGGTGCCGTTCGGACTGATAACCGCGGGGAATACTTTCCAGCGCACGGTCCAGGGCACACTTAGCGACCAGCTTGGAAACAATGTCGAAGCCTACGTCGACAACATTGTTGTCAAGATGAAGACAAGCGACTCATTGATTGACGATCTGCGGGAAACATTCGACAACCTCCGACGATATCGCCTCATGCTCAATCCAGAGAAGTGCACGTTCGGAGTACCGTCGGGCAAGCTGCTCGGTTTCCTCGTTTCTGGCAGAGGAATAGAAGCAAATCCCGAGAAAATCAAGGCAATCGAGAACATGAGGTCGCCCACAAGACTCAAGGAAGTACAAAAGCTAACCGGATGCATAGCGGCACTAAGCAGGTTCGTCGCTAGGATGGGAGAGCGAGGACAACCTTTCTTTGCTCTGCTGAAGAAGCAAGACAAATTTGTATGGACACAGGAAGCCGAAGAGGCATTTATTGCACTCAAGCGCTACCTATCAAATCCCCCTGTACTTGTTGCTCCCCAACCTAATGACGAATTATTCCTCTATATTGCCGCCATGCCATATTCCGTTAGCACCGTCATTGTTGTCGAGAGAAAAAGTACAACAACCAGTCTACTACGTCAGCGAAGCTCTCCACGACGCAAAGACAAGATATCCACAGATCCAAAAGCTACTCTACGCGGTAATCATGACATCGAGAAAGCTACGCCACTACTTTCAAGCCCACAGAGTCACAGTTGTCTCCTCCTTCCCTCTCGGTGAAGTCGTGAGAAACAACGACGTTGTCGGCCGCATTGCGAAATGGGTAGTCGAGCTAAGCCAGTTTAATGTCCACTTTGTGCCACGAACAGCCATCAAGTCCCAGGTACTCGCTGACTTCGTAGCCGATTGGACTATGCCTGATAACAAATCAGACAACCAAATCGACAACGAAACGTGGACAATGGCGTTCGATGGCGCACTCAACAGCCAAGGAGCAGGGGCAGGATTCATCTTGACATCACCTTCCGGAGATCAATTCAAGCATGCAATCCACCTCAACTTCAGGGCAACCAATAACACAGCCGAGTACGAAGGACTACTCGCCGGGATAAGAGCTGCAGCCGCACTTGGAATCAAGCGGCTGATCGTGAAAGGGGTCTCCGAACTAGTCGCGAACCAGGTGCACAAAGATTATAAATGCTCTAACCCCGAGTTATC
>CM020180.1:23129561-23147790 GCA_009805545.1 Oryza longistaminata | reverse complement strand
TTCTCTGAAATATTTGGGTATGCCGGTGCATACCCGGCACCATACCTAGGTCCGCCCCTGGTTAGTCCAGTGGTATACACACGAGATGCGCATCTGTAGGTGTATATATAAACTCCTACATGTTAATTTCGTCTTATTACTACGTGCTTACACCAGTTCAAGCCAAATATTCATTCTTTCGGATTTCAGGTCTAATTTCGTGCTATTTATTTTGTTGTGATGTGTTTCACTATCAAAGATATTTTTAAACATGACTTATATTTTTTTTAATATTTGTATTGAGTTACTAGTGAGATGAATGATCAAATAAATTTCAAAAGTTAACGATGTTATATATTTTAAAGCAGAATGAGTAGAAAACTAATGGTGCTATAATCTTGTCCGGTGCCACTATTAACATGTAGGAGTTTATATATAAACGCCTACATATGCGCATCTCGTGTGTATACCACTGGACTAACTTAAGCACACGTATGTAGAGGGCCATGGTAGTAGGTAGGCTGTACGGCAGGAGAGGTGGTAGTGGTTTGCACACGTATTGAAAAAAATTTGTGAAATATGTAAAACTATATGGGTACATGAAAGTATATTTAACAATGAATCAAATGATATGAAAAGAATAAATAATTACTTAAAATTTTTAAATAAGACGAATGGTCAAACACGTACTAAAAAGTCGACGGTGTCAAACATTTTGAAACAGAGGGAGTATATGGTTGGTTAAGAAGCTTGGGTTGGAGCCTTAGTACTACTGTACTAGGAGTTGAGAGGATATAAAGATGAGTACATCCATATTATGGATTCCATAATGTAAAAATAGAAAGTGTCTTAAACCTTTAAGAGCTATTTATATATTGTGTGAATAATTTTATAGGAATCTATTAATTGGTTGACGTAACCATTTACATAAAGCCGGCCACAAACAATAGAAAATTCACTCTTCCCTCCCTTATGATGCTGCTACTCTGTCTCACAGTTGCTTGCTGCCATGGGCGAGGGGAGAAGGTGGGGAGCCAGCTATGGGAAAGGGGAAGGAGGCAGGGAGCAAAGAGGATAGATTCTAATCTCTCGGGTGGACGTTCACCCGAGTATTACATGTCACCTAAATAATTATGAAAAAATTATGAAAAAATTAGAAAAAAATTTACAAGATGGGTTAACATGTAATATATCACTCCACAAATATGCAAGTTCAAATTCGACTTGTACAAGTTGTAACAAAAATAACAAATTAAACTCTAACTATTATATGTATATTCACAGTCAAATTTATTATTTTTGTTACAATTTGTAGAAGTCGAATTTGAACTTGCATGTTTGTGAAGTGATATATTACATGTTAATCTATCATGTCATTTTTTTCGAAAATTTTTCATAACTATTTAGATGACATGAAAAAAACGGATGGACGTCCACCCGAGTGTTTAAAACGGTTTCCCAGGGAGCAAACACCGCAAAGAGCACCTGCATGCATGAAATTTAGGTTGCCAGAAGCGCATTGTTACCACCGCCGGAGATCCATCCGCAAGTACCACTACTGCCGTCGTTGGATCCTTCCGCTCCCTACGCCTTTATCGGATCCACTCGCATACGTGAGCACCGCCGCAACCGTCGTCCCCGAATCCGTGCATGTCCACGACCACCGCCATTGAATTAATCCATTCGAGTTCCATTGAGGTGCTCTCATTGGGATATGGTGTGAGGAAAAATCGGATGCTGCGGGAGAAGAGGTTGGTTGGGATGATAAATAATTTATTAAAATGTGGTATCTACTTTAGTACCCCATCTTACCATATACATTATGGAGATGTAATCCTATATATTTATATAGTTCATCCTCACTAAGTGTAGTTAATGATATTTCTCTCTTTTCTCATTAAGCCATATCACCCCAATTATTTTTAGCCTTTGGATGATAGATCTATGGTCCAAATTGTCTCTTTTTTCTTCTCTCTTAAAAACATGCAATCTCAATTATTTTTAGGCTCAAAATTGTTTTAGTTTTGATAATCAAATTACATCTTATTTGTACATATTATGCAACTTAATTTTCCGCAGTAACGTGGTGGGGTATTCATCTAGTATACTCTAGTGGATCCTAACGTAAGGCTTAACCATCAGATCAGAATTTGAAGAAAATCCCATTATAACAAACTCTAGTTTTGTTTTTAATTTGTTTATCTTATAGTACAATACTACATAGCACAGTTGTATTTCAAACGTTTTTCTTTTTTTTTGAGAACATTCAAACGGTACTATATATATATGTTTGGATTATCCGCACGTTGGCACAGTTTTATGTCAAATCTTAATGCAAGTGTGACCAATAATTTGTTAATCATATATACTTATGCAAAGGTTTAATAAATAATTTAGTACTATGTTAGACAAGGGACAACTCACAAGTATACCATGCGGCCAGTTGTAGCAAGCAAGTGAACCCAAATTAAACACTCACCTTATACAAATTAAAAACGTATATAGGCGTGTCTAACGTTTGGCGCGTGACATGCATCCAAACAAAAACAAGAATTAATTTCTCTGTCATAATTAATTTTGAGGATCTCCATGTAATTTTTGACTGAAGAGATGCATGCGAACAAACTCGATCTGGAGGCATTACGGAGCGGCATCTGGGTGTATAAGGTCCGAGGAATGTCCCTCTCTGGCCACCCATTAACACTGCCAAAATAAAAGATTATCGCAAAAACGTTTTAATTAAGCTTTCGGTTTTGTCCACTACCCCACCTTTCTCTCCGCAAGAATCATTCGCCCCTCTCGCCCACCCTTTCGCTATCGCTACACACACATACATAAATACTCGTATATATATACATAGTCCATAGGTATATATGCATAGGTACATGTGCGTCTACGTACGGAAGAAAACATGTACTTCCTCCGTTTCAGGTTGACTTTGGTCAAAATTAAGTGGATTTAAGTTTGACCAAGTTTGTAGAAAAATATAGTAATATTTTCAACCCAAAGTAAATTTATTATGAAAATATATTCAATTATTGATTTGATGAAAATAATTTAGTATTAATAAATTATTATTTATTTGTCTATAAACTTAGTCAAACTTGAAACAGTTTGACTTTGACCAAAATCAACAAGTCTTATAACGTTTGAGATTTATCCACGTCCTCTGCGTAAAAAGATTACTTAGTGTGACATGAATATATATCTTACGGTAGTTTACAGGTTAATTTACATTACATATTTTGCTGTATATACGTCGGTGATAGGTATACATGTATGAGACATTTGGTGTGTATATATACACACACACGTAGGAGTACGTAGGAATACGTTTGCATGCATGCACGGTACACGTGGTGTGTGGGGGGTTACGGGCATACGTAATAGTTATCCTTAAGAGCGGTAATGGCGCGGGAAGTGGGCTATAAATAGTCAGGTTTGGATAGGTATGGGGCTAACTAGTTTTGCTAAAACTGCACTTATATATCCGCACTGCATCCCCCGCGCTTAACTCGCTCTCGCCTCGCCTCCCGCATCGCATCTCTCCATCATCCCTTCCCCATCCTCCTCTCTACTTGTGTCTTCCATCCATCCATCCATCCCTCGCATCTCCGACGAGCTCGATCTACTCCCTCCTCCGCCGCCGACGACGATGATTCACCTCCACTCCCCGCCGACGGCGCGCCTCGCCGCATTCGGCGGCGCCGGCTCGGCGGACTGCGGCGCGGCGGTGGTCTGGGTCGTGTCGTCGTCGTCCCGCGCTCCGGTGGTTAAAGGTGGTTATGCATTTCGATATATCTTGGCCGGTCTATACGTTTCTTCAGTCGATCGAACGCGATACGCGATCTCCACTACTGGAGAACTGATCTTTGCTGGGTCACGCAAAATCCACATCTCCGCAGGTGGCCATCTTCGTCCGTGTGTTTGGCGGCGCGGCGACGACGGCGGCGAGGATCATCACGCCGACGGCGGCGGAGGAGCGGCGTGGAGGGCGCGGGCCACCACCGCCGGCGTGTCGAGCTCCAGCAGCACAGCCAAAGGTAGTATACGGGCTGAGAGACCTTCTTCCGCCGCTTTTGGTCTTGTCGTTTTCCGGGTCGTCGACGGGGGTGAGTGCACTGCATGCTTTATTCGCACTGCACCCCTGCACCTGCATAGCCTACTGAGCAGCTGCCTTTGGTTGTGCCAACGCTTTAGTTTCGTTCAGAGATATCACTTTAGGTACATAGATGATCTACACGTACTGTGTGGGGGAGGAAGAGACTCCTTCAAAGATCTTTGATGTGGTCGCTGACATATGTACCCGATCGAGAACAGTAGGATCTATATATGTCCGTGATCATGTTCCTCTGACTTTACGATAGTCAAAGGATTCCGATCCACTGGGTTATGACGCTGGGTTATGTGATGGGGGTAAAAAGTAGTTTTGTTTTTTTGGTTTGAGGACTTTGGGTTCATAGTCGTCAGTGAACAGAGAGAGACAGAGATAGATTTAGTTTGGATGGAGGTTCGGGAGAGAATATATAAAGTGGGTTGAATTTTTTGAGAAGTTACTTTGAGGATATAAAGCTAGTTGATTTTTCGTTGGAGGATTTACTTTTTTTTTATAGAAAAAGTATTACCTCTTATAGTAGGTAAATTAGTGGCTCGGGACACACAGCTAGAGATTATGTCGGTGCTTAAAATGACGTGAGTTTTTATCTGTAGAGACTGATTGACACTTTTCAATTATTAGGCATGTCATGATGTACAATCAAGTTCACCACCCGCCTCTTACCTATGTAAACAGTTACCTTATTGTGTAAAAAAAACTGGAAATAATTATTTTATTTTTGTGAAACATTGTAAATGTGGGCACTCATATAAATACACGTACACACATACCCTACTCATATGAGCACCTCCGAACACTGAACTAATATAACACATCTTGAAATTTATGGAGACAGAAGAGAAGCCTCGCTGTCAGCATATCTTGAAAATAATTATTTTTAAACATTTACCATCTTTTAACAATACCAACAGTTACCTTATCGTATTAGAAAAAAATGTTTACGGAATTAAAGTATTATCGTTGGGGCGCAACAATTTTTTTTATAAAATTTGCAGAAAAAAACCTTGGTTTGATTTGTATAACACCACAACAATCTTTTGTGTGAAATTCACATAAAAGAACCATGGTTTTATTTATATCTCTACTATTATAAAAATTGAAGATGTCTTTGCTAGTATTTCGGTACGTCATTCGTGTATAAATTGGTTTTTAAGTTTGTTCGCTTTTGAAAATATATATCTGTATTTGAGTCAGGTTTTAAGTTTGTTCGCTTTTGGACATATAAAAGGAGTCGTATAAGAAATCTCTTTAAAAAAACTTGTATGCTAACTTGAGATGATGGCAGTCTTAATTGCAGCTCATGATTTTCTAGAAAAATATATATCCAAGCGAATTCTCAAAGTAAATTTTACCTTAGCCAAACCATATAACAATAAGAAGATTAAAATAGCCTTCACCCATTGCAATGCACGGACTTTTTTTTTCTAGTAATAGTAATAAATCAAATTGGACGAAAACTGAACGGCAGTTTGTCTCCGAAATTCAGTTTTTGGAAGTTAATCTCCAACCACGTCCATAAACGCATACATGCTGAAGACAAATTAATATGATATATAAACAGAACCAACAAGATAAAAAAGAACAAATCGATCAATTGCCTATTCTGCAACTAGTTAGTGTTGTCGTCGCTATTGCAGTCCATTCAGTGTTGTGTGGATTCAAATATATCGTACGATGTCGCAATCAATTGGCATATACTCCCTCCGTCCTAAAAAAAGACAAACCCTGGTTTCCGTGTCCAACGTTTGACCGTCCGTCTTATTTAAAAAAAATATGAAAAAAATTAAAAAGATAAGTCACGCATCAAGTATTAATCATGTTTTATCATCTAACAACAATGAAAATACTAATTATAAAAAAAATTCATATAAGACGGACAGTCAAACGTTGGCACGCAAACCCACGGTTTGCTTTTTTTTGGGACGGAGAGAGTATCGCATTTATCTTTCCAGCAGCTGTCAAATTAATAAATCTGTTCACTGCGAGTAAGACTGTTCATTATTCGTTGTTTCTATCAGAATCCAGCATCATTATTCGTTGTTACTATCACAACTGTTCATCGGTTGAATTTTACAAAAAAAATCTCAATGCAAGATTGTTTGTATCTATCCAATTTTTTTTTATTGATGTACGGGTTTGTTCTGGGGGACCTTGTTCTCTTTGTAAGGCATGATTTGCTTTAGCCAAATGGCCAGCATATCAATTTGGTTATCGAATAAAATTGGCCCAAGATTCGATCGATTGGGCTTGGACTGGGACTTGACGTTGTGTGTCGCGTAGATTTGCCACATCAGACTAGCACTGCAGACACAGGATTAGATTTTGGGGTCAGTTTCATGAATCCTAAGAATTTTCAACTGAGAATAACTGTTAAGAGATTATAGCAAAAGAAATGCATGGTTGAATATAATATTTATTCCTAACCTAGTCAATAAAATTATATATATGTTGCCCTCTCGTGAATCTCCAGTGTCTTTAGGTTTCATATTTGAAATTGCACTATAGCTTCACATATTGTAGGATGACTTATGAGTTTGTGAAGTACAAGTATTATTTAGTTGGGCTCCATAATCTTTTTTATAATGCAAATCAACGTAGTCCCTTTATCTAAAATATAAGGCACCATATCACTAAAATAAAAACCAAGAAAGAAATTACTTGGTTGGATTATCTTAGATGCATGCAAGTAAAGTGATCGGTGGTTTTATGGTAGCGGAGTTAAAACAAAGCGAATTTAGAAGAGGAAGATATGCTAGTTAATGTATGCATGTCATATATTGTGAGCTATGAGAAAATATAGCTGTGAGTTATATTTTAAGATGGAGAGAGTAACTTCTACCTCTACGATAAGGTGTATTTGATATTTGGATGCGCAGATTTGAAGTAAAAATATAAAAATAGGTTGTCTAGTTTTCAGTCATCGGAATAATACCTGGGAGGTGAGAAAAACAGCATCTCAACATTTAAGAAAGACAAAAGTTTAATGTGACAGTAACATATTTTTTTTTTTGGACGTGCTTTTAGTAACATCTTAATAAAAGTTGTATTCTTCCTCATCTAATAGTAAACGGTAGAGCATTTTTGGCTAGTTGCTTAGAAAAGGAAATACTTTTGGAACGTCATCAAAACTTTCTCAAACTTCCGTGTCAATTTTTTTTTCTCAAACTTTAAATGCTATGAGCCTCGTGCATGCAGTTAGTAACACTACTGAAGCTTAATTACAGAGATGTGAAGCTTAATTAGGATACATATCTTAATTAAGATACATGCTTCGAGTATACAGTTGACATTGAAACTTACAGTCTCACTTGTTTCGCATATTCTATAATAAGCCAAAGCGGTTTATTAGGGAGTAAAAATTAATTTATAGGTAAAACTTTTATATATTTATTCTTAACGATTTAAAAAACAATGCTAAAATATCTAAGTTGAAAGTATCTTAAAATTAATTTTAAAATTAAATTTGAAAAATTTAAATTTCACTTTTGTTTTGGTTTATTAGAGTAACCGATGAGGCCATTATATGTTCTCTTGAGATTGGGAGGTTAAAACTGCATATAAGCTTCAGTTCTATGTATATAATCCAAAGTCCAAACTGTGATTAGGATCCTGCCAGAGCAACAGGCCAACTGCATTGGGTTCTCTTTTCTGCCCACTGAGAATGTCGTTGTCTCGTATTTTTGTTACAGATAATCTCAAAATGGTCCTGAAGCTTCTTGAAAAATAGTACTTCCTCCGTTTCACAATGTAAGTCATTCTAGCATTTCCCACATTTATTTTGATGTTAATGAATCTAGATAGATATATATGTCTAGGTTCATTAACATCAATATGAATATGGGAAATGTTAGAATGACTTAGGCTGCGTTCGTTTGGAGAACGTAGGGAGATTGTTTGTTTCGTTTTCCACGCGCACGCTTCCCAAACTAATAAACGGTGCGTTTTTTACAAAAATTTTCTATATGAAAGTTGCTTTAAAAAATCATATTAATCATTTTTAAAGTTTAAAATAGTTAATACTCAATTAATCATGCGCTAATGGCTCACCTCGTTTTGCCATATCTTTCCAATCTTCTCAATCCCCTCTCCCTCAAACACAGCCTTACATTGTGAAATGGAGGGAGTATCTCTTAGATTCTTAGGGCTTGTTCCGTTCGATTTGCATTGCCAAATTCTGGTAAGACAACTAACTAAATGAGACTTTACCATCACAAGCTTATCAATCCCTACCAACATTTGGTAATTCTAAAAACTTCTACTCACAAAATTATACCAAAAGAGATTTGCTCCGGTCTAACAAAAAGTATCTCGAGATATCGGTACCTCACATACATGCGGCACATACGTACGCCATATACAAGCGATACTCAACACTTTGCTCATGAAAACATATGCTGTTTTTTTTTTTTTTGGCATTTGTAAATGGAAACGGTGTAATCCATGTGCAGGGCTGCAAGCCAACATCATCGAACATGAGACCCCCCGGATCACGAAATGGCCCGATGAATCACGCGACCTCGACGATCACCAACAAAACAACGAGGTGAATCATCCACTACCTTCTTGCAGTAATCATTCATGGTCACAAGATCTCATTGCACATTTTGATTAATTAATTAATTTGTTCGCGTCAGGCTGATGAGGAGGCAGATGATGAGCTGCAGCCACTGGTCGAGCAGGTGAGGTCGATGCTGTCGTCCATGGAGGACGGCGCGATCACCGCGTCGGCGTACGACACGGCGTGGGTGGCGCTGGTGCCGCGGCTGGACGGCGAGGGCGGCGCCCAGTTCCCGGCGGCCGTGCGGTGGATCGTCGGCAGCCAGCTCGCCGACGGGTCGTGGGGCGACGAGGCGCTCTTCTCCGCCTACGACCGCGTCATCAACACCCTCGCCTGCGTCGTCGCCCTCACCAGATGGTCCCTCCACCATGACCAGTGCAAGCAAGGTATCATCAGTAATCAAATTATCACAGATTTGTTAAGTTCAGTTAATCACAGTCTTTGTGTTACAGTTTCAGATAGGTTTGTTACAGTTATTTTTTCAGATAGATTGTTAATGCAGTCTGTGAGATAGACAGTTTGAGATAGCTTTGGTACAGTTAATTTTTCAGATAGATTGTTAATGCGTCTGTGAGATAGACTGTTAGTTTATTACAATCTTTTTACAGTTTCAGATAGATTGTTGGTTACTCCCTCGGTCTAATATATCTAGATTCGTAGTATTAGGTTGTGTTTAATACGGTAGTACTGAGTTGCTATAATTTGGGATTGAGGGGAGTAATTAATTTGAAGGTGATGATTAGTTAGTTCCAGATTGCAAGTGAGGCAATGTGTGAGATGATGTTGATGTTTTCTGAATTTTTTGCTCTTGTTCAGGGCTTCAGTTTCTGAATCTGAACTTGTGGAGGTTAGCAGAGGAGGAGCCGGATACGATGCCGATTGGGTTTGAGATTGCATTCCCTTCTCTTGTGGAGGCAGCTAGGAGTTTGGGTATTGATTTCCCATATGATCACCCTGCTCTCAAGGGCATTTATGCTAACAGAGAACTCAAGCTTAAGAGGTATAAATCCATACGCGTCGTATATATAATATAGTGACCGCCGTCGTGCATCTGTAGTTGGTGCAGAGATCAGAAGTTACCTTCATTGTCTTACAAAAGATATGTATATAGTGGCAAACACTGGAGAGCTTAACTAGTAAAAACTTGATGACGCTTGTCTTTTGTTGACAAAAACTCACAATGTAGGATTCCAAAGGACATGATGCATATAGTCCCAACTTCAATTCTGCATAGCCTTGAAGGGATGCCTGGGCTGGATTGGCAGAGGCTTCTGAAGCTCCAATGCAGTGATGGATCCTTCTTGTTCTCCCCTTCAGCTACTGCTTATGCTCTCATGCAGACCGGTGACAAGAAATGCTTCGCGTACATCGACCGGATCATTAAGAAATTCGACGGAGGCGGTAAAAGATTTGTGGCATTTCACTGACCACTGTTTCAGAAATCTGATTTGCTACAGTGCACTAGGTGCCATTTTGTGGCAGCTGATCTCAGATCATGTGGTGTTGACATTTTTTTCAGTTCCAAACGTTTACCCGGTTGATCTTTTTGAGCACATATGGGTCGTCGATCGGTTGGAGCGTCTTGGGATATCGCGGTACTTCCAACGAGAGATTGATCAGAACATGGACTATGTCAACAGGTTTTTCATAATGTTTTGTTTTATTAGCGCAATTATTTTCCCAAAATGATATCTGTGGTATCTTTTGTAGTTACTTTAGGAACCTTATGAGCAGAGTTTTTTAACCTGTGTTTCTCACTGTGTAGGCATTGGACTGAAGATGGGATTTGCTGGGCTAGAAACTCCAGTGTAAAAGAAGTGGATGACACCGCTATGGCTTTCCGTCTACTACGCCTCCATGGATACAATGTATCACCAAGTATGGAGCTGTTTTTATTCTCTCAATTCAGATGAAATCACATATCTTGGGAAAATTTGTATCATGTTACGCTTCAAGATCATATTACCTTTTCTGAATCACAAATTGCTATTGTAAATTCAGGTGTGTTCAAGAATTTTGAGAAGGATGGGGAGTTCTTCTGTTTTGTGGGGCAATCAACTCAAGCAGTCACTGGGATGTATAACCTGAACAGAGCATCTCAGATAAGTTTTCCAGGAGAAGACATCTTGCAGCGTGCAAGGAACTTCTCATATGAGTTCCTTAGAGAAAGAGAAGCCCAGGGGACACTTCATGATAAATGGATCATCTCCAAGGACCTACCAGGAGAGGTATAATCTAGTTACTTTTGCTTGTAGCATAATTTCTTTATAAACTTCATAGTACATTATTTCAAAATTTGTTCTCTTTGCAAATGTTTACCAGTTCCTGAGTACTGATATAACATTACACTGGATCAATAGGTACAATACACACTAGATTTTCCTTGGTATGCGAGCTTGCCACGCGTCGAGGCAAGAACATACATAGGTCAATATGGTGGAAATGATGATGTCTGGATTGGAAAGACACTCTACAGGTTAAAGTTTTCACAACTTTGTTCAACTTCAAACATTGTTCAATATGATTATCTTCAAAATAATTGAAGTTAAGATTTGCTGATAGTTTGTTGGGTGTCTTTTGTCAGGATGCCAATTGTGAATAACGCTACATATCTCGAGTTGGCGAAACAGGATTTCAACCGTTGTCAAGCTCTACATCAGCATGAGTTGCAGGGTCTACAAAAGTAAATCAACTCCATAAACTTCAGTTCTGTTTCACCACACATTTTCCTCTGTGAACTTGTCTTGAACAAAGAAAAAATTTGTTTTGGCACCACAAATATATATTTAGGTGGTTCATTGAGAATGGCCTCGAAGCTTTTGGGATGACACCTGAAGATGTTTTGAGAGCTTATTTTTTGGCTGCCGCGTGCATTTTCGAACCAAACCGTGCCTCTGAGCGACTTGCATGGGCTAGAGTGTCAGTGCTGGCCAACACTATTTCTAGGCATTTTTACAGCGATATGTCGAGCATGAAAAGGATGGAGCGTTTCATGTGGAGCAGCCTCTATGAAGAAAATGGCAATGTTTTGCGGTGAGTACTGCGAAACTGAAATTCCTTCAAATTATGATTTTGCACCGTGCAGCATGATGATGGGTTTTTTTATGGATAGTTACTACTAATTGCTTCTGATGCTTGTCCTCTCTATGAGAAAAATGGGAAGCTGAATTGGATGGTAAATGGTTTCTATTTTGACAATCAAAACAATGAATATATTAGGGGTTTTTTTATTTGAAGGGAGCACAAATTGTCCTTCAGCTCTTAAAATAAGAACAAAACTAATGTTTTTCACCCGGAAAACAGTAAAGGAAGGTAAGTACGTAAAAGCATTAAAATGGAATGTTGAAAGTTACAACCCTTTAGAGGGACTAGTTTTTACAACATTTGCTAAATATAAATTAGATCATGGACTCATTTCTTGAGAATTATTTGGAAGAACAATTTGTGATCATAGGATTATTACAAAATGACAGAAGAATATTCCAAACTTGGTATTTAGAAGAAGAATTGAGGCTTAGACTGTTGTTCTTCTTTAACCGTTTTGTTAAACTATTATTTGGTATCCCCATATAATGGGTGGAGTCTTATATACTCTTGATTGTGGTTTGGGCTGTGTACACCTTCTAAGGTGTAGAGGCCGGGTTAATGTAATCCATTATCTAAAAAAAATGGTATTTGTTCTGTCCAGCCTAATATAATGCTTATATTATTTTTTATATAAAAGTGAAGCATGCTTGCCTTGAAGTACACCACATATTACAATGTATCGATGTATCTAGAAAATTCTTATCATAATGCCATAAAATGTAAAAAAATCTACTAAGATTTTTCTCAGTATTTAACTTAAAATTGTTCGTCCAGGCTAGAGGGATATGCAAAAGATGGAATCCTTGCAAGGACACTTTGTCAACTTATAGATTTGTTGTCTCAAGAGACACCGCCAGTTCGAGAAGGTCAAAAGTGTATTCATAATCTCATAAGATGTGCTGTAAGTAAAACATAACTATAAACTTCTTATTACAGTGTTGTAGCCAGAAAAATGCTAAGATCTTTGTTTGCATTTCTAGTGGATTGAATGGATGATGCAACAAATCAATATGAAGGATGGCAGATATGGCAAAGGCAGAGTTATGCATCCAGGGTCATGCACTGTTCATAATAAAGAAACATGTTTACTTATTGCTCAAATTGTTGAAATTTGTGCTGGACGAATTGAGGAGGCAGCATCTATGATAAATAACACCGAAGGTTCTTGGTTTATTCAACTTGCTTCCTCAATTTGCGATTCTCTTCATGCCAAGATGTTACTTTCACAGGTAACTCTTATACATTCCATAGTCTGTTGACTAGAGTTTTATTCTGATACTAGTGTAATTTTGCAGTAGTTATATAAATTAAAGAATGGTGTAGGTTGTTTTTTGTTTGATCAAATTATGTGTATAGTGGTTAGAAAGTTTATTGTAAAACTTTATATGTTAGTATAGTTTCATCGATAAAAACTTCTCACCGACTTGACAAGCTGTATTCACTAAATTGGGCACGTTATAATCACTTGGATGATGAAAAACTAATTATAAAAATGAAATCAGCATTTGTAATAAATAGTTTTATATATTCTCCAGTATAGATGTTGTAACATGATAACAAGTCGGTACTTTGGTCCTGAACAATGCACTTTCAGTATAAATATATGAAATTCTTACGATCCTTGGGGGTTATTGCAATGTAGATGTACCTCCTAGGTACCACTACGAATAGGTGTCAAGAGGTAAAAAATAAGTAACAGTACAAAAGATAATTCTAACTCTCAAGGCATCTCCAAGGACTGAAGTTTTTTTTTTTTTTTAGCAGTTACATCAGAGCTATGGTTCTATTTACTATATTTGCTTCAATGTCAATGTATTCAGCTACTCAACTGATGATACAATTTTGTAGGATACCAAGAAAAATGAGACATCAATAAATCAAATTGACAAGGAAATTGAGTTGGGTATGCAAGAACTTGCTCAATATCTTCTTCCAAGAGTTGATGATAGAAGAATTAACAACAAAACCAAGCAGACCTTCTTGAGCATTGTGAAAAGCTGTTACTATGCTGCCAATTGCTCACCACATATGCTTGACCAACACATTTCTGAAGTGATTTTTGAGCAAGTTATTTGAAATAAAGTTTAGGCAAATAGAGCATTTGTCAGATTGAATCGCATGTAAATATTTCTGTGCAGAAAATTTATGTAAAGAATGAGAGAGAACAAAGCATATAAACAATAGTATTATTGTTGAAAGCTAACAATTTTTACATCAAGTGAATGATGTATCTCTGTATGGTTCTACATGTGGGACACATGTTCTATAAATTATTTATTTTGGGTTTGTTATATGTCAAATTTCTTCAAGGTGGACCAAATTTATAGAAAAATATAGTAATATCCACAATACTAAATTAGTTTCATTAAATCCATTATTGAATGTATTTTTATAGTGTATTTACTGTGTTAGAAATGCTGCTATATTTTTTAATAAACTTTATCAAACTTAAAAAGCTTTGACTTAGGACAAACCCAAAGTAACTTGCAATATGAAACCGAGGGAGGAATGAGTAACGGCATTGCATCCAGCCCAGTCAAGGGTCTTGTTCTTTGGTTGTGACTTGTGACTGGTGGCTTCAATGAGTCCTCAGCTCCTTTGTTTTTTAATTGGCTGCCATGTTTTACCGATAAATTGCTTCATATGTAATCACATAAAATATAATAAAATAAAAAAATATTTATTTATTGTATATATCATAATAGAAAAATATACTCAAAGATATATTTTGAAAACCATATCATTGTCTTAAACGTTAAAAATTATAGAACCAGAGGGAGATACCGAGAGTGAGAGTAGAGAAGGTAGAGATACATAAATGCTCATTATGTCGTTGCTGTAGTAAACTGAGCATTTATATAAAACTTATAATAGTAGTCGCTATGAAAATAAAGCATATACTCCCTCATTTCTAAATTGATTATCATATGTACCAAGACCAAGAATAATTTAAATCACATCAATCAAGACACCATGCACACATTCTCCCACAATGTATGGATCGATTAAAACACCATGCCAATTACACCTTAGCATGCACATATTCTCCCATATTGTATTAGTTATATTATGATGAAATCCGTGTCCATGCAGTTATATGATGATCAATTTGAGAAATTTTGAATTCCATTATATGATAATCAATTTAGGAACTGGGGAAAGAGGCAGTAATAACTAATAGACATCCTCTGCAGCACTGCAGAGGACCTGCCTTCAATTGTTATAGCTTGCTTTACTCATCAAATTACGATTAGATAATATATGCTCTCCAACTGTTATGTCTCTTTCATTTTTTTTTCAAAACTTCATAACACTGTTTTTTCACCATTATATTAAAATAAAGAATTTTCCAAACCAAAATGTCTAGAAAACTGTTTCACCAAACAAGATTATCAAAGTCCGTCATAATGGCACAGCAAGTACGTGCGAAGTTGAACCAAAAATAACTTTCTGTTTATATTCCCCTTTTTTTTCAAACAATTATTTTCGTATAAAGCTCCATGAACAAAATTCTTAGTCAAGTATGGTTAAAAAAAAAAAAACTTGGTCAAGTGCATGACCAAGTAATTAACCATGAAGCCACTAGCAGTTGGATGGTGATGCAACGGTCAAGGATCAGGTCACAAATTCACAATGTCACACACATTGTAAGATGAACAGCAGGACTGGTATAAAAACAGAGCAATTCACTACTCTGCTCTGCTCTCTGTTCTTCTCCTCTGATCACATCCGATTCATGGGCCGGTTTGGGCCACAAATCAGCCTCGAAATCGTGCGACAAACTGCATCCCAACACCGATTTTTCTGCGACCTCGGACGGATAATTGAACTAGGTTCCATCTTTGACTTTGATATATGAATATGGATACATGAGGATAGTGTGTCCATGCAAGGCACACTACCAAATGTCAACGCCAACCTTGGAGGGTGAATTAACTCGTTAATTAACCTAACACACCCATGAAAATAGGTATCGGTTTCTGGTCAAGAAGATTTTACACCTCAACAGCTAGCTGATACGAATACTGCCAAGATTGATTTTCCTCGTCGATTGGAATGCCAGCTGGTGATCTAATTGATTCATTAGTTCGTCGGGCCAGCTGACCTTGATCACTCTCTTCAAGAAGCTTAAGCTTCCATGTCGACGACGAGCGAAACCCTAGCTAAGCTACCACTATAAATAAGCAAAGCTGCAGCTAGCTAGCTATCGCCATTGGAGCTAAGCTTGGAGCTGAGAAGAAGTGAACAACATGTATAGCTCGGCCACGATGAGCAGCTCTCCAGCAATCAACAAATATATTTTGAAGACCGTGTCATTGCCTAAAACGTTAAGAATTATAGAAGAGGGAGATACCCAGAGTGAGAGTAAACAAGGTAGACATACATAAATGCTCATTATGCTGTTGCTCTAGTAAACCGAGCATTTATATAAAACTTATAATACTAGTTGCTATGAAAATAAAACGTATAATAACTAATCGACACGATTAGGAGGGGGGTGTTTAGATCCATGGGTGTAAAGTTTTGGCGTGTCACATTAAATATACGGCTACGCATTTAAAGTATTAAACGTAGACTAATAACCAAACAAATTGCAGATTCCGCCTGTAAAATGTGGGACTAATTTATTAAGCCTAATTAGTCCGTCATTATTAAATATTTACTGTAGCACCACATTGTCAAATCATGGAGCAATTAGGTTTAAAAGATTCGTCTCGCAGTTTACACGCAATCTGTGTAATTAGTCATTTTTTCGTTTATATTTAATACTCCATACATGTGTCTAAACATTCGATGTGATAGGGTGAAAAATTTTGACAGGGGATTTAAACAGGCCCTAGATAATATATGCTCTCCAACTATTATGTCTCTTTCAAACTTTTTTTCAAAACTTCATAACACTGTTTTTTCACCGTTATATTAAAATAAAGAATTTGCCAAACCAAAATGTCTAAAAAAATGTTTCACCAAGCAAGATTATCAAAGTCCGCCATAATGGCACAACAAATACGTAAGAAATTGAGCTAAAAATAACTTTCTGTTTATACACCCATTTTTTTGAAACAATTATTTTCGTATAAAGCTCCATGAACAAAATTCTTAGTCAAGTATGGTAAAAAAAAAAAAAAAAACTTGGTCAAGTGCTTGACCAAGTAACCATGAATCCACTAGCAGTTGGATGGTGATCCAACGGTCAAGGATCAGGTCACAAACTAACAGCGGTATAAAAACAGAGCAATTCACTGCTCTGCTTCTGCTCTGCACTCTGTTCTTCTCCTCTGCTCTCGTCCGATTCATGGGCCGGTTTGGGCCACAAATAAGCCTCGAAATCGTGCGGCAAACTGCATCCCAACACCGATTTTTCTGCGACCTCGGACGGATAATTGAACTAGGGGCATGATCACTTTGATGTCAAAAAAAAATATTGTCGAAATTTTAGCATAGTTGCCAAATTTTGGCAAGTTGCCAAAATTTTTACAGGATTTCTTATATAGTTACCAAAATTTAGCAACAAACTAAATGCAGCCACTTTTTTGGTAACTTTACCAAAATTTGGTAAGGTTGAAAATGGCATCAAAGTGAACAGGCTTTAGGTGTTCCATCTTTGACTTTGATATAAGAATATATACATGAGGATAGTGTGTCCATGCAAGGCACACTGCCAAATGTCAACGCCAACCTTGGAGGGTTAATTAACTGATTAATTAACCTAACACACCCATGAAAATAGGTATCGATTTCTGGTCAATAAGATTTTACACCTCAACAGCTAGCTGATACGAATACTGCCAAGATTGATTTTCCTCGTCGATTGGAATGCCAGCTGGTGATCGAATTGATTTATTAGAGCAAGTTTAATAGTATAGCCAACTGCTGGCTTCTAATCATCTATAGTTAACTTAATAGCTAATTTATATAATAGTTACCTGTAACATATACTATACTGCATAATCAATATCTGGTCCCACCTGTCATACACATATGCACCTTGGAGTCTGTGCTACAGTTGGCTATAAATCTATAGTCCGCTGCCCTTCTATCTCCCCTTTTATTTTCTCCCCTTTTATTTTCTTGAGATGTGTTTATAGCTGGCTTAGAGCCTGCTATTGTACCTGCTCTTAGTTCGTCGAGCTAGCTGACCTTGATCATTCTTTTCAAGAAGCTTCCATGTCGATGACGAGCGAAACCCTAGCTAAGCGACCACTATAAATAAGCTAAGCTGCAGCTTAGCTAGCCATCGCCATTGGAGCTAAGCTTGGAGCTGAAAAGAAGTGAACAACATGTATAGGTCTAGGTCGTCGGCCACGATGAGAAGCTCAACGTCAATTGTGGTGGCGATCGCGCTGTTCCTCCTCGTCGTCGCCGGCGCCGGCGAAGGCGCGCAGGGAGGAGATGCAGGGTCTTCGCCGCCGGCGCCGCCGGCGACCGGCGAGTGGGTCCCGATCGGCGGCGACGTGATCAGGGGCGACGGGCTGTACCGGCAGGTG
>CM020180.1:23115821-23129541 GCA_009805545.1 Oryza longistaminata | reverse complement strand
CCTTGAAGGGATTATCTAGATTCGTTGTGCTATGAAGAGCCACGTCCCTCCAAAATTTGCTTTATTTTAGGATGGAGGCAGTAGCTAGCATGAAAACGGATTAGTTATGTTATTAAATGTGTGCACGATTTAGACGATTTTGTTAGCAGATTTGCAGTGGTCAGTGTTTCCAATTAGTAGTAGTATTCATCGTCCTGTGTGATGTCTAGTTTTGTTAATTGTCTCTGAATTATCATCGATCTCACTGTCTCACACGAGGTATTAATTTCTTGTTTGCTGGAATATTAACGAAAACAACAAATATATGGGACGAAGAGGGCTCGAACTGCTTCAACCGTTGCCAACGATCAAGCACATAACAGTGAACAACGATGTTATATGAAAAATGTGCAACAAAATTTACTTAAAACCAGGACAGAAAAATTATGCACACAATGGTCGATATGTCCGAGTGGTTAAGGAGGTAGACTCGAAATCTACTGGGCTCTGCCCGCGCAGGTTCGAATCCTGCTGTCGACGCTTTTCATTTTTTTTTAAGGGTGTAGCTATATTTATGGCGCCATATTTTTTAAAAAAAAATAGTCAGCATGTATTTATATTGTAAGTCCATAAATTACATATGTAATTTTAGTGTATTTAAAATGTAAATCTCAAAATTACATATGTAACTACTAAAATTAATATGTAAATTCGAAAATTACATACTAATTACATATGTAAGTGGGGTGTAAATGAGGTGTAACTACTGGCATGTATTTACATTGTAAGTCCATAAATTACATATGTAATTTTAGTGTATTTATAATGTAAGTCTCAAAATTACATACTAAAATTAATATGTAAATTTGAAAATTACATACTAATTACATATGTAAGTGGGGTGTAAATGAGGTGTAACTACTGTGTAAGTGGCTGAAAAAAAAATCGACTGTAGCATGTGGCGCCATATTTATAGCAACTCCGTTTTTTTTTACCTCCATTCCACTTGCCTCTGCCTTGTGTGTTTAAACTTTTAATAACTACTCCAAATTTCCAACGGTTTACCTTTTTCGAATTTTATAAATACGTTTAATATTTTGAAGAATTTTTTTGTTTTGGTATCCTATCTTACTATAAAGTTATCCCCCACTAACTCCTTAAGCTTAACATGCAAAGATGCCACATCATCTTCCACTAACAAGATGCCACATCATCATCCACTAATAATCATGACATTTAAACATCATGCAAACATACTATATCTTTATAGTTTTTATAATTTAAATGCTTTTCAAATACAAACATGTTAAATTATCATCCAACATAATTAACATAATGTTTCAATGTATATCTTTATTATGTTCTATGATATCTTATATACTTATATAGTTTATCCTCACTTAGTTAGTGCTTAAATGATTAATCTATGGTCCAAATTATCTTTCTCCTTTTTTCCTATAATTAAGTCATATCACATCAATTCTTTTTAGCTTTTAGATGATTAATCTACGGTCCAAACTATCTTCCTACTTTTCTTCTTCCATAAAATCATACCACCTTACTTTTTACGTTTGAATCACCATTCTACATACTATTTAAATTTAAATTATCATAAACCATATTAATTTACTTAATCTGATGTTATCTAGCTATCTTACATGTTTTTTTTTTTATCATACGAAATTCCCGCAACAATGCGCGGGGTTTCACCTAGTTAAACTATATTTCTATGTCATTTATATCCATTCGAAATCTAATCTAATTAAGATTGAAAATTAACAGTTTTGGTAGTTAGAGTTGAATAACGCCTGATCTTGAACATGTTTTTCAATACTTAATGTAACCATTGCAAAGTACTAATATAGTTTTCTCTTTCGCTTATACATATATAAAATTCAAATACCATTTGAAATATTATGACCAAAGTTAATATACTTTGACTAAATTATGTTCTAAAACACATGCATTTCTAAATGAGGGAGCATCATTCATCACGTACCTTACTCACATCTCTTTTTCGATATACATGTTGATTTCTTCTCTTTCGCTTTGCAAAGTTAATTCAGACAAAAAAAAACTTTTTCTTTTCTTTTTTTTATTTTTGAGAAGCAGAGTACAAATGCACACGGTCATAATGCGCTCAGCTTCAGATTTAGTATAAGTCGATGGACCTGTTCAGTGCAGCTTACTGCTGCAGCTGTATCACAGTGTACAGACACATCATAAGCTGCATCGAATAGACCCCATATCTTTTTCAATATATTTTAAAATATACATGAAAACAGCCATGAAACACGGATTGGCGACTAGTGATATCTATTAACAAACGATTTAATTAAGCATAGAATCAAAACCAAAATAATATTTCAAATGTAGCACGCCTAGTACAGTACTGACTTCTACTGATTCTAGCTAGAGGTTTCATAGATGCATCTAATAAGCTTTCATTCCGAAGTTTTCTATCATGACTATATGAATAATAAACGCAACTTCACAAGTTATACCATTTTTAGCCGGTACTAAAGGAGCACCAGTATGCATGGAGCCTCTATCGACCAGAGTAGCTAAAGAAACCTGACCTGCTCAAAGTTGCATGCAAATGGAGACTAGACCTCCTATGCAAAGTGATCCCCATCACCTCACTCATGTCGAGTGACTCGGGGCTCACCCCATCAGGAAGTGCCCAGTCAAAGTGGTAAAGGAGGTTCGCTAATGTGAGCTCAAGTGTGGTGGTCGCAAACAAAGCTCCAGGGCATTGCCTACATCCAGCTCCGAATGGGACGAACCCTAAGTGTGCGATAGATGTCCTGATATCTGCGCCGCTATTCTCGAATTTCTCTGGCTTGAACTCCTCCGCATTGTCCCAGTACTTTGGGTCCCTTGCTACGGCGAATGTGTTTATTAGAACAGGTGTCGCTTGTGGTATGTCATAGCCCATAACACGACAGTTCTCCCTGCTCTGTCGTAGAATTAGTGCAGAAGCGGGATGCAGCCGTAAGGTCTCCTTGATGACCATACGTAAGTAGTGTAGCTCACTAATGTCGGTGCCAATCAATTTGCCTTTTTCATGGCCAAGCGTGTTTCGAACTTCCTGTTGTGCCTTCTCCATTGCTCTTGGATTCCTCATGAGCTCCACCATAATCCATTCAAGTGTGGAAGCTGTGGTATCAGTAGCAGCTCCAAAAATATCCTGAAAATTAATTATTAGCATATAACCTAAATATATTATAACATATGCGTTTTGATTATTAAGGCAATTTCTCAAAATATTTAGGGGTCTATCCATATGATTTGCCAAAAAAAACTTGTCTAAATTATAGTCAAATTAAAAAAAAGGTGAAATATTATAGTGTATGGATGACGAAAATACTAGAACAATTAATGCATATCTATATCAGTGAAAGGTAAAAATACAAAATCCAACGGGAACAAGCCACATATAAGCAACAGAATAGTGACACCAGTATGCATGACTCATAAAATGGAAGAGGAAGAAGAAACGATGGACACGAAGACAATGACCCATAAATGATGAATAAATAGAGATAAAAAAGATTAATAAATACTAACCCAAGCTGTTGCACTCACCATCGGTAAAAGATGGGTGGGGCATTTCATATTGCACTATTTACTTCCTTCATTCCATAATATAAAACACAACTATATCCTTTTAGATGTTTTATAATACTAAAAAATACTCGTGCGTTGCAACAGGTGAATGCTATTTTAATCTTATTGTTCTTATATGGTTTAGCTAGCTAGGGTAAAATTCATTGTGGGAATTCGCTTGTAATTTCTTTATGAAAATCATGAGCTGCAATTAGGAGTCCGACTTTCTTCTCAAGTTAGCATGCAGAGTTTTTTTAAAAGAGAATTCTTATATGACTCCTTTTGTATTTCCAAAAGCAAACGAGTTTAAAATCCAACTCAAACGCGGATATGTATTTCCAAAAACGAACGATCTTAAAAACCGACTCAAAAATGGATGACGTACCAAAATACCGGCAAAAACATCTTCAATTTTTATAATAGTAGAGATAAGACATGTATACAATTAACTAGCACATTCTCTCCATTAATTTATTTTTTTAAAATCCTCTATCCTTAAGATTTCTAAACTTATTGGGTGCATCATTATATTATAGTAGGATGATCCAAACTAAGAGGTGATAATAATTGGGTTAAGAATGGTTGTACCTTATATTTTAGAGTGAGTATAATATTAGAACTACTTTAGAGGAAGGTAATGGAAACGAACATGCAACTTCATATACTAAGTTTATTGAATAGTAACTAGTTAGAGCAATGTCAATAAGAGAGCCCACTGATGGCCACATCATCTATAGCAAAAAAATATAGCCAATGTATATAATAGAAATATCTTATTGTAATACTAATATTCTATTAACTTCATAGGGCCCACCATCCTCTTCACTTTCTTCCTCCTTTACTTTAGCTTCTCTTCCTCTTATGCAAATGATGCAACTCGAGTAACCAGTGAAGACGATGGCTAAGAGCGCGCTAGAGCGGGGCTGCATCAACGGCAGCATATGCGGGCGACGACGGCGGCTAGAAGGATGCAAGCGACGGGCAAGACACGGGCGATGGCGCGGCGCAGATGACGGCGGCAGTCGTTGCAGATCCAGGGGGAGAGAGTCATGGCCTTGCGGGCGACGGGCAAGAGCGGCAGCCACGGGGACGCGGGTGAGGGCGGTGGCGCGAACGATGGGCAAGAGCGGCAGCTACGGTGGATGCCACTGGCGAGGATGAGGGAGCGGACGACGACTGTAGCCACGGCGGATGCAGCGCGCGATGGTGGCGGTGATGGGAGATGCAGTCTAGCATTGGTCTGGGTGGTTGAGGTGATGACTAGGCAGACGCTGTTTGAAGCTGGGATGGACGAGGGTGTCGGCGGGGGTCAGGACGGACGCAAGAGACGCCGCGGGGGACAGGGGGTAGCGATTCGGCGGATGCAAGAGATGCCACCGACCATGGTGGACATGGGGTAGCGATTCGGCGCCGGCCGCTGGGCTAGACGAGGGCGGTCGTCCGACACACATAGGAGATGATGGCGACTGGGTTGGCTAAGGGCGACGACCGCGATGGACGAAGGCGCCTGCCCGGCGAACGAAAAGCGTCCATGGTGGAAACCAGAGGCGTGGGATGCTCTCCATCTACAGACAACGGGCCCACAATCTCGGCAGCGTGAGTAGCTCAGTGACAAATTAGTCACCTGTCAGTTCCCTCTCTCTTCCCCTCTCCATGTCATCCAAAAATCCTACGTGTAACTGCTGTCACGGGTTATTGTATTTGCTCTTAGAGCATCCTAACAGCTCATCCAAATTTGATCCTCCGTATGCCTAAATGGATGACCATCCAAAAAATATTCCTCCTTCATTTCCCCTCCCCCTCCAACCGATCATCCATATTACATTCTCCATATCACATCCTTCTATATTTTAGTAATATTTTCCAACTACTATATACTTATATATTATATTTGAAGGACTATATTTCATCTTTATATCTTTTTCTCTGTTCTTCTCTATCCTTCTTTGCTCTTTTCTCTAATACGACTCCGCAGAGCAGTCGGGGCGGCCAGTAGGAGCGGAGGTGTGTAGGCGGCTGGCGGGCACGAAAGCGGCCGTGGAACCGCGTAGGAGACAGCAGGGGATGCTGAGGTGGGTGGGCGGCATAGGCGGCGTACGGCGCGGAAGTAGCTGAGGTGGCTAGTGGGCACAGAGCCGCGCAGGCGATGACGGCGGATGCTGAGGCGGGCGGGTGGCATAGACGGCCGGCGGACGTGGTGACACGCAGGCGATGGCGGCAGATACTAAGACGGGTGGGTGGCATAGACTTTCGGCGGGCATGGTAACGCGCAGGCGACGGCGGCATATACTGAGGCGGGCGGGTGGCACAGACAGCCGGCGGGCGTGGTAACACGCAGGCGACGGTGGCATATGCTGAGGCGGGCGTGGTAACGCGCAGGCGACGGCGGCGGATGCTGAGGCGGGCAGGCGACAGGATCGGAAGGGGCAGCAACGGCCACAGCGAGCCACCCGGGTTCGCCGACCGCGCCCGGAGCACGACGGTCGACGCCGTCAGCTTCGGCGGGAGGGCATCATCTTCGCGCCCTACGGCGAGCACTGGCGCCAGGCGCGCAGGGTCTGCCTCCGGAGCTCCTCAGCGCGCGCCAGGTGCGCCGCCTCGAGTCCATCCGGCAGGAGGAGGTGTCGCGCCTCGTCGACTCCATCATCGCCGCTGCAGCAAACGCCGCGCGCCGCCGGCCGTCGACACTGACCCGGGCGCTGGGCGGCGCTGACGAACGACGTGATCGCGAGGCGGTGTTCGGCGGCAAGTGCCGGCGGCAGGAGGAGTACCTCCGGGAGCTCGGCGTGCTGACGGCGCTGGTGGCCGGGTTCAGCATGGTGGACCTGTTCCCGTCGCGGCGCGTGGTGCGGTGGCTGAGCCGCCGCACCGAGCGCCGCCTGAGGAGGAGCCACGCGGAGATGGCGAGGATCGTCGGCTCGATCATCGAGGAGCGCAAGGAGAAGAAGGGAGTGACGCCGGCGTCGGCGCGCGAAGGCGAAGACGATGATCTGCTCGGCGTGCTGCTGAGGCTGCAGGAGGAAGACGGCCTCACCTCCCCTCTCACGGCGGAGGTCATCGGCGCCCTTGTTATCGTGTAGTAACTGCCTATATACCCTATACATGCGTTCTCGTCTCTAAGAGCATCCCCAGCAAGATCCTTCATCCGGTGCTCCATCCGAAAAATATAGTGCACGGAGAAGAAAAACGGCGCCTCAAACAGATACGGCATCGAGGCCTACTCCAAAAATAGACGATGAACCAAATCGGAGAGAGTTCGGTCAAAGTGATTCTCTCTCCTTCATGCCATATCTCAACGTTTGCGCTTCCGCCCCATCCGAGTTCCGGATCAACCTCCCCATCGTTATTGTCGTCGCCGCGCGCTGCCAACGCAGCTTCCGCGCCCCGCTCGCTGTAGCCCGTTTGCCGCCGCTTCCGATCCGGTCACTTGCCCACCTCAGCATTCGCCGCCGTTCGCGCTGCGTGTTTCACCAGCCCGCGGCCGTCGTGTGCCACCCACCCGCCGTCATTATATGCCGCCATCGCTCTGCGCCGTCACCATGTCCACCGGCCGTCTATGCCACCTGCCAGCTCTGCATCCGCCGTCGTCGCCTGCTGCGCTCTGTGCCCGCGGGGCACACCTCGGCCCGCGTGTGCCACCGCCGCACACCTCAGCATCCCCCGCTTGTCTCCTACCGGCCCACGGCCCTTTCGCTGCCCACCAGCTGCCCTACGCATCTCCGCCCTACTGGCCGCCCCGACTACTCCTATAGGAGGTCGTATTAGAGAAAAGAGCAGAGAAGAATAGACGAAGAACAAAAAAAAGATATAAAGATGACAATATAGTCCTTCAAATATAATATAAGGTGTTATGATAGTTGAAAATATTTCTAAAATATAGTAAAGGATGTTGATATGCGAGAATATAATATGGTATATCAGTTGGAGTGGAGGGAGAAATGAAGGAGGAATCTTTGTTGGATAACCATCATTTAGGCATATGGAGGACATATTGGTGAGCTATTGGGATGCTCTAAGAGCAGATACAATAATCGGTGACAACAGTTATACGTAGGATTTAGGATGACCGTGGCAGGAGAGGGGAAGAGATAGGGAACCGGTGGGCGACTAATTTGTCACCGCAGCTGCTGCATGCTGCCCGAGATTGTGGGCCCATCGTCCGTGAGATTGAGAGCATCCCACGCCTCGCTTTCCACCAGGGCCGCTTGCGTTATGTCCGGGCAGGGCCTTTGTCCATCCGCGGTCGCGCCCTTAGCCAACCAGTCGCCATGATCTCCTAGGGTGTGGACGGCCACACCTCGTCTAGTCTGCGCCGGCCGAATCGCTACCCATGTCCAACCACGTCGGTGGCATCTCTCGATCCGCGAATCGCTACCCCCTGTCCACCGCCAGCATCTCTTTTAATGTGTCCCTGTCCCAAAACCCCGCCGGTCCACGCCCTCGCCCATCCCACTTCCAACAGCTGTCCGCAGAGTCGTCACCTTAACCACCGAGACCTCTGTTGGACTGCATCCCGCATCACCGCCACCGTCGCCCGGGGGCGCATCCGCACGGCACGTCGTCGTCCGCTCCCTCGTCCTGCTAGTGGCACCCAGCCGCAAGCTTTGGGCGGCCGCTCTTGCCCATCGTTCGTGCTGCCGCCCTCACCCGCGTCCCCCGTGGCCGCCGCTCCTGCCCGTCGCCCGCAAGGCGACGACCTTCTCCCCCTGGATACACAGCTTGCCGCCGTCATCCGTTGCTGCACGCCAATCGCCCGCGTCTTGCCGTGTCGCCCCGCATCCCACCGCGCTACACAGCCCCGCTCTAGCCGCTCCTAGCCGCGTTTTCCGTCTTTTTCCCACTGGCCACTCGAGTTGCATCATCTGCAGAAGAGTAGAGAGAACTAAAGTAAAGAGGAAGACAAGGAAGAGGATGGTGGGCGGCCCTATGAAGTTAATAGATATTTTACTACAGTGAAAAACATAGATATTTCTATATATACCATTGGTTATATTGTTTGGCTATAGTGATGTGGCCAGCAGTAGACTCTCTATTGACATTGCTCTAACTAGTTACATTCCAATTAAACTTAGGTGGGTTTTGGATCAGGACTAAATATTTTAGTCCCGTATCACATCGGAGTTTGGAACATTAATTAGAAAGTATAGATGTAGGCTAATAATAGAAACTGAATTCAAAATGAGATTAATTCGTGAGAAAATTTTTTAAGTATAATTAAGTTCCATATTATTAGACATTGTTATCTAGCATTTCACATAGGGCTAATCATAGATAATTGGTAGGCTCATAGATGTCGTGTCGTAATTAGTCCTGGTTATGAAATGGGGTTTTTATCATGATTACGTTTGAATACTTTCAATTAGTGTCGCAGAACATGATTTCGACTTTAGTCTCTGGATCCAAACAGGGATCTTAGTATATGAAGTGCCTGTTGCATTGCCAATTACCTTCCTCTAAAGTAGTTCTAATATTATACTCACTTCTATCAAAAATATAAGGTACGTACAACCACCCTTAACCCAATAATGTTCTAGTATTTTGTCATTCCATATTACTATATTCACCCTTTTTTTGATTTGACTATAATTTTGAAAGTTTTGTGGCAAATCAATATGGAAGACCCCAAATGTTTTGAGAAATTGCCTTAATATCAAAACGCAATATGTGATATATATGTTTACACGCTAGAATAATTAATTTTCAGATATTTTTGGAGCTGCTACTGGATACCACCAGCTTCCACACTTGAATGGGTTATGTGAGCTCATGAGGAATCCAAGAGCAATGGAGAAGGACCACAACAGGAAGTCGAAACACGCTTGGCATGACAAAAGAGGCAATTGGATTGCACCGACATTAGTGAGCTACACTACTTACGTTGGCATCAAGGAGACCTTACGGCTGCATCCCGCTTCTCACTAATTCACGACAGGATGCAGGGAACTGTCGTGTTATGGGCTAGACATACCACAAGCGACACCTGTTTTAATAAACACATTCGCCGTAGCAAGGGACGCAAAGTACTGGGAACAAATGCGGAGGAGTTCAAGCCAGAGAGGTTCGAGAATAGCGGCGCAGATATCAGGACATCTACCGCCAGCCACTTAGGGTTCGTCCCATTCGAGCTGGATGCAGGCAATGCCCTGGAGCGTTCTTCCGACCACCACACTTGAGCTCACATTAAGCGAACCTCCTTTTACCACTTTGACTGGCAACTTCCTGATGGGGTGAGCCCCGAGTCACTCGACATTTCGATGAGGTGATGGGGATTCACTTTGCATAGGAGCCTCTAGTCTCCATTTGCATGCAACTTTGAAGCAGGTTGGGTTTCGTTAAGCCACTCTGCGTCAATAGAGCTTCATGCATACTGGAGTTTCTTGCGTATAGCTGTAAAAAGGGTAATTACTTGTGAAGGGCTTGTTTTGGTACAGCTCCAACTCTTTAAATTTAGCTCCAGGATTGGGCTGAAGTGAGTTGCTGGAGGCTGCCTAAACCCAAGCTCCACAAACTCTAGTTTAATTTTGTGAGGAGAGCTCACCAGCTCCACTCCCAATTTAGTTGAGCCGAAACTGTATTGCCCTGAGCTCCAGCTCCAGGAGGGTGAGCTGCAGCTGGAGCTGTGCCAAAACAGCCTGAAGGGTGCCGTTTATTCATATAGTCATAGAAAACTGCAGAATGGAAAGCTTATTAGATGCATCTATGAAACCTCTAGCCAGAATCAAGTAGAATTCCAGTAACTGTACTAGGCGTGCTACAATTGAAATTTATTTTGGGTTTATTCTATGCTTAAATCGGTTTGTTAGTAGATAAACACTAGTCGTCAATCCGATTGTTTACATTGGCTGTTTTCATGTAATATTTTAAAATATTATTGAAAAAAGATATAGCCTATTCGTGCAGCTATGATTGTATCTGATACCACTGCGTGATACAGCTGCAGCAGTAAGCTGCACTGAACGGTCCCATCGACTTGTACTAGTCTGAAGCTGAGCGCATTATGAGCTGTGCATTTTGTACTCTGCTCGCAAAAATAAAAAAAGAAAAGAAAAAGCTTTTTTGTCTAAATTAAACTTTGCAAGCGAAAAGAGAAGAAATCAACATTATATCGAAAAAGGAGATGTAAGGTACGTGATGAATGATGCTCCCTTCATTTAGAAATCATGTGTTTTTAGAACACCCAATTTAGTTCAAACATATTAACTTTGGTCATAATATTCGAGAGTGTGAGTGTGTGAATTATATATGGTGATAAGCGAAAGAGGAAAAACTATACTAGTACTTTGCAAACGGAATTACAATTAAAGTATTGAAAAAAACATTGTTCAAGACCAGGCGTTATTCAACTCTAACTACCAAAACTGATTTAATTTGTCAATCTTTACAATTAGATTATAAGTTCGAATGATTTACATGACATAGAAATATCAGTTAATACCAAAGCAAAAAAAAATTCTTCAAAATTAACGTATTTAGAAATTTCGAAAAGGGTAAACCGTTGGAAATCTGGCTAGTTATTAAAGTTTAAAAAACCCACACAGGCAGAGGCAAGTGGAATGGAGGTAGAAAAAATGAAAAGCGTCGGACAGCAGATTCGAACCTGCGCGGGCAGAAGCCAGTAGATTCGAGTCTACCTCCCTTAACCACCGGACAGATCGAAAACCATGGCAAAAGGTGAGCAGTTCGAGCCTCTTTCCATCCCCAGTATATTTGTTGTTTTTGTTAATATTAATTTAAATATTAAAAAAACAACAAATATATGGGAATATTCCAGAAACAAAGAAATTAAATACCTCGTTGAGATAGTGAGATCGATTGATAATTTCAGAGGACAATTAACAACAACTAGAGATCACACAGGGACGATGAGTACTAACTACTAATTGGAAACAAATGACCTCGCAAAATCTGCTAACAAAATCGTCTAAATCGCTGCACACATTTAATAACCATAACTAATCCGTTTCATGCTAGCTACTGCCTCCATCCCAAAATAAAGCCAAATTTTGAGAGATGTGGCTCTTCAGAGTACAACGAATCTTGAAATAATCCCTTCAAGGTTTTTTTTTTTTTTTTATGGAGCGACGGAGTACGACTAAGTAGTTGTTAGTCGCCGGCGACGCGCCGGAACGAGAGCCACCCCACGGCCACGCCGTCGACCCCGGCACGCCCCACACCACCGCCTCGTACGTCCCACGCCGCCGCCCGCCGCCCCGCCGCGCGCAGCAGGAGCCGGTATTGTTGGCCGCGCCCGGCGGCCTGCCGCTCCCGGCGACCACCTCCAGCCAGCGTCAGCTCCCCCTCCGCCGCCCCGAACGCCAGCAATCCGCACCACCAGCGCGAAAACCTCGCCACCTGCCGTTACCAACCCGTCGCCCCTGATCACGTCGCCGCCGATCGGCAACCCACTCGCCGCGCGCCGCCGGCGCCGCGGCGACGACCCTTCATCTCCTCCCTGCCGCGCACGGCGCCGGCGCCGGCGACGAACGAGGAGGAACAGCAGCGCATCAACACCATTCCGTGAGAGCTTCGTTCATTCGTCACTTCTTTCAGCTCCAAGCCTTAAGCTCCAATGGCGATGCGCTAGCTAAGCTGCAAGCTATTGCTTATTTATAGCAGCATAGCTTAGCTAGGTTTCACTCGTCGATTTGAAAGCTTAGGCGGTTCGGTTCATAGCATTTTTCAAAAATAAAAAACAAAGAAAAGCTAAAAAAAAATTAGGATGTCACATGCCACTCTATTCTTTTTTTTTTCTTTAGAGGTTTCACCTCGTACTAAAAATTCCTATTGAATTAGCTTGTAAGACATTAATTCCTTAGGGAATTTTAGGATCCATTTCTATGAAAAAATTATTGGATATAGAAAAAAAAAAATTCTAAGAATTCAATTCCTATAATAATCCTATAAAAATTCTCTAAACCCGATGAGCCCTTAACCTTCTTGGAGGATTCAAGTCAGCCTAGCTCGATGAATCAATTCGTCACCACGCTGGCATTCCAATCACGAGGAAAATCAATCTTGGCAGATATTCGTATCAAGCTAGCTGTTGAGGTGTAAAATCGTTCTTGACCAGAAATCGACACCTATTTTCATGGATGTTTAGGTTAATTAATTGAGTTTAATTTCACCCTCCAAGGTTTGCGGTTGACATTTGGGCGTGTATGCCGTTGCATGGGACACACCTATCCTCATGTATAATTCTGATAATTCAAACGTCAAAGATGGAACACCAGTTTCAATTATCCGTCCGAGGTCGCAGAAAAACGGTGTGGGATTGCAGTTTTGTCGCGCGATTCGAGGCTGATGGGCCCAAACCGGCCATGATCGGACGAGAGCAGAGGAGAATAACCAGAGTGCAGAGCAGAAGCAGAAGCAGTGAATTGCTCTGTTTTTATACCTGTTTAATTTTGTGACCTGATCCTGGACCGTTGGATCCACCAATTCAACTGCTTTAGTGGATTCATGGTTACTTGGATAGCACTTGGGACCAAGTTTTTTTTTTTTTACCATACTTTGACTAAGAAATTTTGTTCATGGAGCTTTATACGAGAAAATGAATTGATTTGAAAAAAAAAATGGGTGTATAACAGAAAGTAATTTTTTGGCCAATTTCGTTACTTTTACTTCTGATACCCATTATTGGGGGCTTTGGTAAATTCTGGTTTGGTGAAACAACCCCTTTTTTCTAGGGGGACATTTTGCGTTTGGAAAAAAATTTTTTATTTTATATAATGGTGGGAAAAAAAACAGTGTTATTGAAGTTTTTGAAAAAAAAAAAAATTGAAAGAGAAGATAATAGTTTGGAGAGCATATTTATTAATCTAATCGTTAATTATTTGAGTAAAATTCAAAGGCTATAAAAAAAACAATTGGAAAGCAGGTCCCTGTTTTTAAAAAATTACTGCAGGAACAAGAGATGTTCGATTAGTTATTTATAGTTTTAATTTTTTCCCATAGGGCAAACTAGTATCTTTTAAGGTTTTATATAAATGCTTTCAGGTTTACTACAGCAACAGCATAATGAGGCATTTATGTTAGTCTACCTTTTTTACTCTTCACTCTGGTATCTCCCTCTTTCTTATAATCTAACGTTTTAGGTAATGACATGTTCTTCAAAATATATTTTGATCTCTCT
>CM020180.1:23093900-23115796 GCA_009805545.1 Oryza longistaminata | reverse complement strand
CGAACGCCGTGTCGCGCGCCTTGAGCACCTCCATGGCGGCGTCCGACCCGGAGACGATCACGGTGGGCACCTCGCCGAGCCTCACCAGCATCAGCGGGCCATGCCGCCGCGACAGGCGGAGCAGCGCGCGGTGCGGCGGCGACGCGCCGAGGAGGTGGTGGAGGCTGCCGATGACGGGGAGGTTCCAAGGCCCCGGAGGAAGGTTCTTGGCTCCGGTGGTTGCTCCCTTCTCGCCGCCGCGGCGATGAGCTCCCATGACCATGAGCGCCAACGCGAGGGCGAGAGTGGCCATAGCGACCAAGCACAAGCTTCCGAAGGAGAGCTCATCCATGGAGATTGGAGAATGGTTTTCGATCGACAGCTCATCCATGGAGCCATGGAGGCATAAGATAAGGCAAATTATCGATGGTGGCTGGAAATATCTGATGATCCGGTCACTGTGCCAATCAGCAGACCAACCAGTGGCAGAGGGGAAATGGCATAGGGGAACAGTAAAGTGTGAGGTGCTACAGTGTTCTGCCATTGCTACAGTAACAAACAGTAAAAAATCACTGTTTGACTATTTTATTGGAATTACTGTAGCGATTGATCTCGTACGTCCACGCTTGATCCGACAGATGTAAGTGGCCAATGGCATGGATCACTGTAGCCCTCCGCCATTCCAGTTGGAACGGCAGATGATACGAACCCGTGGCGGAGAAGGGTTGCCTTCTCAATTTCTCATAGTCATAGCTTATTAGGGCCGAGTTTAGTTCCAAACTTTTTCTTCAAACTTCTAACTTTTTTATCACACCAAAACTTTTCTACACACAAACTTTCAACTTTTCCGTTACACCGTTCTAACTTCCAATTTTTGCGTGAAGCAAACACACCCTAGGTGTGGTTTTAGACTTTGGGATTGTGTGATATGAAAAAAAAAAAGAACTGTCATGATCAATCAACGTATGAGCAAACCAGTTTGATAAATCGGGAGTGGATTCTAAACTCTGATGTCCTCTCGTTTTTATATGTCACCGAATACTTATAAAAATATTTGATATGTCGTTGCACAAGTATCGAATTTTAAATTTAACTTTTACTAATTGAAAAAGTTTGTAAGATCGAATACCAATGAACCAAGTCCGCAGAGAGGCATGAATGGTAGGAACACCAAATTAATGTTACCCTCAAATTTTACAAAATCTCTCACCGAGTTTGGGACCATCGGATGTGCACCGGTCAAAACGCACCAATGTCGTAGGTTTGACCTGAGGTAAGTGTGATATCCAGCTCAGGGCTGGATTAATAGAATACTCATACCAACAAGTTGCAATTTTTGGAGAAATTTAGATATGGGTGATTATTTCCGGGTGCGCGCTTGGCCTGAAGCAATTTAGGGATGAGTGACTGACCGGGAAATTCTTCCCGGATGCGCACGAGTGAGAACAAATTCCGTCATCTGAAGTCACAGTTGGTTCGACCGTGCCAACACCACAGGTCTAAGCGTTGGTGCCTTGTTGGTCTAACTGCTGCCTTCTTGCCGGTTTGACCACCAAGATCGAAGACGAACACCAATCGAAGACTCTATGGAAGTATATAAACTTTATTGCTTCTAATTGTGTTTACAAAGTGCAACAACAACACTTCTCTCTCAACTTTCGACTAAACTCAAAATCTATGCTAAACCCTACTTTTTCTCTCAACTTGCCTCTCCAAAAAATCGATACCAAGAGACTTTAACCTAGGGGTGAAAACGGTACGGAATATTTCCGGATTCCGGACTAGTTTTCGAAAACGGAATTAGCCGGTCGGAATTTTTCGGAAACGGAAACGGAAACGGAAATATTTTGTCGGAAACGGAATCGAAAATGATAATAGTAGTTTTCGGCGGAACTCGGAATCGGTCGGAAACTTTCCGAAAACTTTCTCGGAATTTCCGACATTACAAAGTCCATAAAACCTCCTGTGTCCAACCGGCCAGCCCAACACACTACTACTAGCAGTAGTCACTAGCCCAGCCCAACACTGCAACACACTAGTAACTAGTGTGGAATAAGTTCATCTTAGGTCCCTTAACTTGTCAACGAATCCGATTTTCGTCCCTCGAATGGAAAACCAGACACAACGGGTCCCTCAACTATCAAAACCGGCTCAGATTAGGTCCCTCGGCGGTTTTGTTGTGCCTTGGTGTCCCTGGTTTGTGCTTGTTTTACTAACATATGTTTATATAGTGGCTGACTTTATACTTCTACTATTGCTGAACTATGTAATTCTCAGCAATGTTTTGTGATGAACTATGTACTATGGCTGACTTGCTGTTGTTGCTTGTTGAAGTTATGCAACTCCATGCAATATTTGTTATGCAAATATGAAGTTACAGACTGCATAGATTGTGTTTATGATGGTACTGTTGAGAGAAACAATTGGATTTGATATGGTTGTGTTTTGTGATGTATTGTCGAATGTTGAGACTTGAGATTTGGATTTGACAAAGTTTGACGCTCAGTTTGAGGGGTTTCTGTATTCCGATAAATTTTCGTTACCGTATCCGCGCCGGTTCGTTTTCGCTCCGTTTTCGGTTTCGATAATATTCGTTTCCGTTTTTGTTTCCGTGGTTTCCGATTCCGATTTCAATTCCGAAAAAAAATATGAAAACGAAAACGATAAAGATTGTTTCCGTCCGTTTCCGTACCGTTTTCACCCCTACTTTAACCCCTCTTCTGTTTATACTTTGAGGTGGCTACCAAAAACCATGAATCCAACTTGTACAAGTAGTCCTAATCTACTATGGATGCTTCCCTTACGAGTATCCAACTTATTTCGTTACAATTTAAACTCTATTTTTTTTTAAATTTGGACTTCTTTCAAATTCAACCCCACGGTCGATCACTATTCACTCTGCCAAAAATCTTGTTCACGATTCGATCACTCTTCAGAATATTTGTTTGGTCAAACGAATACACCTATCTCCGTTTGATCGGCCCTGTCCAGAGAAGAAAACCATTTCGATAATTATCATCAAATATTAAAACCAATTACTCTATCCTTTCCAAATTGATCAATTAGGATACAGGGAGTATCTCACAAGTCAATTTTTTTCATCACAAAATAATAATCAACATATACTTCGATTTCACATTTTACTTGCAGGACTAGCAATCAAATTTAAACTTATATGTTTCTGCTGTGATGTATCACGTATTAGTATATCTTGTAAGAATTTTTTTTCATAACTATGTGTAAGAAATCCCTCGAGAGTGCAGAATCATTTCTCGTTTAAATGTCATAATTAAATCCTATCAGTTTTGCCAAACAAAAAAAAATTGTTATTTGGTTGTTGACTAAAGTAGCACACCCGGCCATGCCACCTCTCCGTCGTCGCGCCCTCGCCGGCATCACCGCCGGCGCCGGCGGCCACCGTCTCCTAACACCTGTGTCGCCAATGTTGCCGCCACCTCATCCCTCCCCTCGCGGGGGCGTGCGTCTGGTCATGGTGGCGGCCGCCGCAGCTTCGAACCCTAACCTGTCAAGAATGGGGATCTTCTCCCACAACTCGGGATTCTTGAAGGCCAGGAATGATTTGGTTTACCTCGAGGAATCAATCATTCCCAGGCTCCAATCATTTTCTTAAGAAGAGGTACAGATTCCCTAATAATTCCCTTTATTTGCTTGCTACTCCAACGATCGAAGCCCTGACGGCGGATACGCGTCGAATCTGGCTTTCGTATTCAATTTGCAGGATTGGTGTTTCTCTGAATTTTCTATCCTAATTTCTACACTGCGTCGTGGTTCGTTAAGTATCCTGGTAAATTCTTTCACCTAGTTCAATCACATTAATCAGCATTGGCTTTGCTTTTATCATCTTGCTAAAATAATTAAGTACCCAAGGAAGAAGCCAAAAAGTTCTTCATTTTCTTTTCACCGAATCACATGAAAAAAGCTATAAACAACACTCCGTTGTACTATAAGAAACTAGGAATTGAAGGTCTCTTGCACGCGGAAGTCTGGGGGCATTGACTGACTCCAGCAATCTTGTAATGACCATTTGGAAGCACGACAATCTTGATGGACAGTAGGTGTCATGCTAGTGTCATTGACCTGATGAGTCAAGAGTCAATGTCTCCTCTCTCTGAACCATCGATTGATCATGTACTACATATCTCTGAACAATTCATAGTGAAGGAGTAAACAAAGAGTTCAGCCAAATCAAAGGGAGAGAGAGGGTAGAAACAAAACAAGACTCTTATCACAGGCCAAACAGCAACACAAGAATATATATAAGAAACCCATCCACAGATGCGTACATCGGTACATGAGTTTGGTTTGGAACTTCACCTACACAAGATGAAATTCTTTGCCTTGGAGCTGTTCGTGGTGGTGTTGCTTCTTTCCTTACAATATATGCCTCTTTTGTCTCGCAAATTCTACAGTGACCCAGCTAGACCGGCAAGCAGATATGCCTCTGCAATGAAAATCAGGACTAGACAGTCAGAGTTACTGCCTAAGCTCATGGAGCAACAATACCAGTCCATGTGACTGGACCGGCATCGCCTGCAGCACCAGTGGCCAGAGTGATGCCGTCCCAGCTGTTGTGCTTACCATTTCGCTTCAATCGTGCCGTATCTCTGGCGGTTTGGACAAGCTCCAATTCGCAGAATTGCCACATCTTCAAATCCTCAATCTTGGTAGAAGCTCTTTCTCGGGGCCAATTCCATCAAGCATCGGTGGTCTTGCTGAGCTCTCTGAATTGGATCTCTCCAGCAATAGACTTTCTGGATCCATCCCAACATCCATATATAGGTAATCTTAGAGGACATCTCCCTCAATCTCTCTTCCAGTTTGCTGTCAGAAGGACTAATCAATTCTACAATTGGCACACTATACTAAGAGTGGCAGAGTAGCCGAGTGGTGGAGCAAAGGACATCATGGTAGAGGACTAGTGGTCGCGGCATGGTGGAGGAGGCGTGTGTCAGTCACTCCATCGTCAATTGTGGCGGTCACGCAGTGGACGAGCGGTAACATCTGCAGGATGAACTGTGCCGCCTCCTCCGCTCCCATCCGACCTCTAAAGCCAATTTCGCGCACTCCCAATAATTCATCCCTGTGCCAAAAAACGCATTTTTCGCATTGGACCCGAATATGAACTCTTGTTGAAGACTACCCTGTAAACGCCCATATTCTCCTATTATCGCCACGTACGTTTCTTTCGTCAAGAGTGGTTGTTGGCAACTTCAAGGCTCAGTTCATTTTGGCTTACCACGGGCACATTTTTCAAACTAATAACAATATATTTCATGCAAAAACTTTATTTATAGAAGTTCCTTAAAAAATCAAATAAATACGTTTTTAAGTTTATAATAATTATTACTTACTGAATCCTATACTAATGGCTCACATAGTTCTGCATGATGCAAGCACAACATCTAATTCGAACTAAGCCTTGCATGCATCTAGAGACCGTTATACATATCATTATACGCCAAAAAGTCCAAGCGCAAAAACATATAGCCTTTTTTTTTTCTGTTTTAAAGTCATAAGCCACTATTCGGCTACGCAAAAGTGAGAAGAATAGTTTGAGTAGGTTTTTCTTTTTAACTTGTGTGAAGAATAGTTTGGACTTCATCACTGAACTCTTAATTAAGGTTTAAAAACACCAGCTTATAAAACAATGTAAGCCAAAATAAAGGGGCCTAAATAGATATTCCCTGTTTTAATCCTAGGTGCCAAATTTGAATGTAAGCAGATAAAACCATTTCCTCTCCCACCACCGACCAAATGGCCAATGCATTACCCTCTTCCTTCCTACCTTCTGCAGCCTGTTCCTGCAGGATGGTGGAAGTCCTGAGGCTGGTGATGGCCAACCAAGGCGCGATTGGATGGCCGTGGAGGGCTAGATGCTGTAGCTGCTGCCGGTTTCTACTTTGTATCTGCAGCTAGCGTCGAATCATCGCTAGGAATTGAAGGTATAACTAATCAAGGTTCGTCGTTTGTCATATCACATATGTGCGATCGATCAATAGGATTCGGCCAGCATGCTCATGCTCTGCTTCACATTCCTTCGCGCTTAGAAAAATCTAGGAATTGGCCATGGATGTCTGGTGATATGATATGAGTCAGGATTTCAAGATCATTGTATTCCCAAAAAAAAAGGATCTCAAGATCTTTGCACGCGCTGAGTTGCCTTATTCATGGGGCCAATGACCGAGACTGCCTCCGCTAGTCTTCTTCTATTGAGGGTTGGAAGGATGGCTCTCTCTACAAGACAGCAACCATTGATCGCCACTATCTGTTTGCATCAGTATCAGTATCACATCAGTATCAATATGTTTCATTGATCCATACGGAGGCCTTGTTTAGTGCCAAAAATTTTTGCCCATGCGTGTCACATCGGATATACGACACACGTTTGAAATATTAGACGTAGTATAATAACAAAATAAATACAGATTCTGCCAGGAAACTGCAAGACGAATTTATTAAGCCTAATTAATCCATCATTAGCAAATGTTTACTATAGCACCACATTGTCAAATCATGGCGCAATTAGGCTTAAAAGATTTATCTCGCAATTTACACGCAATCTGTGCAATTGGTTTTTTCGTCTACATTTAATACTCCATGTATGTGTTCCAAACATTCAATGTGACAGGTGAAAATTTTTGTTTTGGAAACTAAACAGGGCCGGAGTCAAGGTCTCCTTGGCTATAATAAAGTGGCTCTTTGACTGCAGCCATCAACAACACATCATGCATCTTAGTGATCTGGTCTTCACTTCACCTGCACAAAGGTGAAACTCCTCTCGTCTTGGAGCTTTTCGTCGCTGCTGCTTTCCTATCCATGCATTTTTTTGCCTTACTAATATATATGTTACTATCATGTATAGCCTACACCTTGTGCTTTTTTTTTTTTGGCAAAGCTCAATATAGTGCAGGTACTTTTTGGTCGGGGAAATAAAAGAAAAATCAAAAAACTCCATCAGAACAATGAGCTTCTGGTTTATATTGTTAAAGATGTCCATACAAAGATAACCTTCAAACTAAATATGAAGTTATGAACCGATTCATGCGTATTTCCTTTCTAAACGTGCCAACGATGTGTTATTGATTTTCTTGTATGAGCCATGGATTTCATTGTGTTGCACAAGGAGTGATGGAGGTGCATGCACCTTATTCCTTGGGGCATTGACTGACTCCACTAGTCCTGTCACGAGCATGCATTATTGATCCATTTAACTGAAGTCAGAGTCAAGGTCTCCTTGGTTAAAGTGGCTCACTTTCTGTCCAACTTTCAATATATATGTGTGTGTTTTAGAGCTTCACCTACACTGCTACTCAAAACACCAAGATGAGACGACTAGTTGCCTCAAAGGAGCTATTGACGGTTCTGCTGATTTCGCTGCAGTGTCTTTCCTGCCTTGCAATTGCAAATCCTACGTTGGATCAGCAAGCTGAAGCCCTTCTTCAATGGAAATCTGGTCTAAGGGATGGCTACGACTGCAAGCTAGATTCATGGAGCAACGCAACCAGCCCATGCAAGTGGCCAGGCATAGGCTGCAGTTCCATGGTGTCTCATGGTCATGGCCATGAGCGTGACGCCATCCTAGTTGTGACAAACATTACACTTTATATATGTGGCATCTCCGGTGGTTTGAGCAAGCTCCGATTTGCAGAATTGCCTCATCTTGTCCATCTCGACCTTAGCTGGAACTTTCTCTCAGGACCAATTCCGTCAGATATTGGTCATCTTGCTGAGCTCTCTTACTTGGATATCTCCAACAATATGCTCACTGGATCCATCCCGCCATCGATAGGTAATCTTATGAATCTAGCCTCCCTCGACCTCTCTTACAATTATTTGTTAGGAAGGATATTCAATTGCACACCTAGCACATTACATAACTTAGAGTACCTCAATTTAATGGATAACGAATTAACTGGCCCAATACCTTCCAGTTTGGGAAACTTGGCTATACTGTATCTTTGATCTTTGATCTTTCTGCCTTATAATAATACCAATGGCTCCATACCTACAACCACAGGGAATCTAACAAGTTTATACTCCTTGGATCTCTCCGCAAATAAAATCACGGGTTCCATCCCTTCAACCTTTTGGAAACTTACATCTTTAGAAACACTGAGACTTGAGTTCAACGTGCTCAATGCTATACTGCCACCAGAACTAGGATTTCTAAGTAATATTGTTGTTCTAGATCTAAGCAGCAATCAGTTTACGGGAAGCATTCCACCTCAGATAGGACAGTGTCACAATTTGTCCTCGTTGCGCCTGCGAAACAACTTACTGACAGGACCAATACCAGAAGAGCTTGGGTATTGTACCGACCTAACTGAGTTGGATTTGAGCAGAAATAATTTAGGTGGTGCCATACCAATGACTTTCATGAAGCTTTACCGATTACTTGAGCTGAATTTATCATACAACAGTTTGGGCGGCAAATTTTTTGGTTCCTACACCATTGAAGCCTCTTCTGTAGTTTCGCTTGACCACAATACAGGTATCTGTGGTGATCCATTATATGGCTTGACACCATGTCAACCATCAAATCCAAATCATGACAGTTTACATAAAAATGAAAATTCCGACAGTAAACATCTTGTTCCGAGGCTACTTCTTGCCTTTGCAATGTTTTCTTGCATCTGTCTCGTGGGTGGAAGCATCACAGTGGTTTGTTCGAGAAGAAAACTTGCAAAAAAGGGCAAAGAAATCATCCCTGGAGACTTCGTTTCCATATGGAACTTTGATGCGAAGGTTGCATTTCAAGATGTACTTTACGCAACAGAAAATTTTCATGAAAAATACTGCATCGGTGTTGGAGGTTATGGATCTGTCTTCAGAGCTGAGATCCAAGGAAAAGGTGTATTTGCCATCAAGCTGCTTCACAGAATGGAAGATTACTTTGATATTGGAGCATTTCTTGCAGAGATTGAAGTGCTGACAAAAATCAGGCACCGTCGCATTGTCAAGCTGCACGGTTACTGCTCTCATTCGCAGTGCAAATTTCTTGTATACGATCTCATCGAAAGAGGAAGTTTAGTGTCCATTTGGCATAACCAAGAATTGGCAAAGGAACTTGATTGGCGTAAAAGAGTCAATATTGTGATGGACATAGCTCAAGCTCTGTCTTATTTGCACCATGATTGTGATGATCCGATCGTGCACCGCGATATTAAAAGTAGCAACATCTTGCTAGACCATGATTTTAAGGCTTATTTATCCGACTTCGGCATGGCAAAGAAGTTGAAGGGCAATTCATCCAGTTGGAGCACTATCTTTGCAGGGACATGTGGCTACATAGCCCCAGGTACATGTACTTTTTAATCCTTAGCTAAGATGACAACTTGACATGATTTATCATGCAAAATATCTTTGTAACATGGTGAATTTTTAAATTTCTGCTGGAACTGAACTGATTGGTACAAAAATCTTATAGAATTTTCACGGTTCAAAGGGACACTTTATTCATTTTTAAAAAAAACTAGTACAGAAAAAAAAATTCTTATCTAGCTGAACTTTTTTTTTTTTTTTGCCACAGAATTGTCATCTACAATGGTGCTAACGGCGAAGTGCGATGTGTATAGCTTTGGTGTGGTTGTGCTGGAAGTGGTGATGGGAAAACATCCTGGAGATCTTCTGCTTCCGTTCTTTTGCCGAACAGAACAACATACAAAGCTCAAGGATATCCTGGACCAACGCATCATGGCGCCGACCACCGAAGAGGAGAAGGATATCACCCTGCTTGTTCTGGCGGCCTTTGCTTGCCTACAAATCTGCCCAAAATCCCGGCCAACAATGCAGCAGGTTTGTCAAGCACTGACAACTAGAAGTTTACCTGATCCTATCCTGAAGCCCCTTAACGAGATCAAACTGCAGCAGTTCCATGATCTCTGTGGAACCATACAGAATATATGATCTCAATGGGACAAATTATTAGTCTAAAACTATACTCTTTTAGGGATGAAGGATACCCATGTTTATGTTTTTTTAATGAAAATTCTGTAACTTTTAGAAGGCCAAGTCAATAAAGATTGAGGTGCGCATACTGTTTTGGCTTATAAGTCAGTTTTGGGAGTTCAAAGCTAGAGCTTGAGGTGGGCTCTTCGACATTCTATGTTAGTGAAAACCTCCACTCCTACAAAGGGTAGTCTCTAAAACTGACTTCATTAATGTATATTAGTTCAATTCTTGCATGCATCTAATAAACTGTCTGAATCGAATGCATTTTTCTTCTGTGTTATCCTTCATATCAATAAAGCTGTCAACTATTATATTTCCTCCACATTGTGGGGGAATAAGTCCTGGACGACTAACTGGTTAAAGGGTGGAAGCGTTGCCTGGAGATGGCCTATCCTGTCGACCTTTGTGGGAAGATCAAAATTAACAGTAGCACAAGCCCTGAAGAATCACAGATGGGTAAGAGATTTGCAAGGCTCCCTGTCCAATGAAGCAATGGCGCGGCGGAGTTTTTTCAACTATGGGATGAAATCCATCCGATGTAAACAAACTGAGGATGGCCAGTTCAGTCTCCTTGGCTTAGCTTTTCTTCAAGGCAAGGGACAAATGCTCATCTGGTGAATTAATCTCTGGCACTCAAAAATACCCTCCAGAATTCGTTTCTTCATGTGACTATGTGCAAGGCTGTGAGATATACAGGGCCCCCTTGGATTGTCTTTTCCTGATGGTCTGCTGGCTAACGTGGAAGGAATGAAACGCTAGAGTTTTCGAGCAGAGATCAAAACCCCCCAGAGCAACTAGTGGAAGACATTAAGGAGGAGATAATAATCTGGGAAGTCGGCAGGAATTTTTCATTCATGTAATGTAATGAGTAGCGTTGCTAACTGATATATATAGTAGTTGTTGGTTCTGCTTTCTTAAGTGTTGAGTATGAAAGTTACACCTTGTACCTGGGCGACAGGCTGTCCGATATGCCACCATGCATCTTGTGTCCCCGGCCCCCATCCATCATTCACACGGCAGCAGAGTGGTGGGGTAGCCGGCCGATCGGTGGAGCAGAGGACGAGTGGTCACAGCACCATTCACTCGGTCACCGATATGTGGCGGTCGTGCGGTGGACGAGCGGCAGCATCTACTGGATGACCTGCGCGGCCTCCTCCGCTCCTCTCCCACCTCCTCCATCCCTAAATAGATTTTGGTTGGATGTGACGTACTTCCTTCATACTAAAATATTTGACGCGGTTGATTTTTTTAAAATTATTTGACCGTTCGTCTTATTAAAAAATTTAAGTAATTATTAATTCTTTTTCTATCATTTGATTTATTGTTGCATTACCCTCTTCCTTTCCTTCCTTCGGCAGCCTGTTCCTGCAGGATGGTGGAAATCCTGAGGCTGGCGATGGCCAACCGAGGCGCGATTGGATGGCCGTGGAGGGCTAGATGGCAAGATGCTGCAGCTGCAGCGTGCTGAATCTTCCTAGGTTTCTACTTTGTATCTGCAGCTAGCATCGACTCATCGCTAGGAAGGTATAACTAATCAATGTTCGTTGTTTTTCATATCACATAGGAGTATGTGCGATCGATTAACAGGATTCGGCCCGCATGCTCGTGCTCTGCTTCACATTCCTTCGCCCTTAGAAAAATCTAGGAATTGGCCATGGATCTCTGGTGATATGAGTTAGGATTTTAAGATTTTGCACGCTGTGCTGCCTTGTTCCTGGGGCCAATGACCGAGACTGCCTCTGCTAGTCTTCTTCTATTGAGGGTTGGAAGGATGGCTCTCTCTGCAAGACAGCAACCATTGATTGCCAGTATCTGTTTGCATCAGTATCAGTATCACATCAATATCAGTACGTTCCATTGATCTAGATGGAGTCAAGGGTCTCCTTGGCTATAATAAAGTGTCTCTTTGACTGCAGCCATCAACAACACATCATGCATCTCGGTGACCTGGTCTTCACTTCACCTGCACAAAGATGAAACTCCTCGTCTTGGAGCTTTTCGTTGCTGCTGCTTTCCTATCCATGCTTTTTTTTATCCTTACTAATGTTACTATCATAGCCTACACCTTGTGCTTTTTTTTTTCTTTTTTTTCTTTTTTTGCAAAGCTCAATATAGTGAAGGTACTTTTTGGTTGGGGAAATAAAAGAAAAATCAAGAAACTCCATCAAAACAGTACAAAGAGCTTCTGGTTTATATTGTTATATTGTTAAAGATATCCATACATAGAAATAACCTCCAAACTAAACATGAAGTTATGAACCGATTCATGCGTATTTTCTTTCTAAACGTGCCAACAATGTGTTCTTGATTTTCTTGTATGAGCCATGGATTTCATTGTGTTGCACAAGGAGTGATGGAGGTGCATGCACCTTATTCCTTGGGGCATTGACTGACTCCACTAGTCCTGTCACGAGCATGCATTATTGATCCATTTACCTGAAGTCAGAGTCAAGGTCTCCATGGTTAAATTTGTTCGCTTTCTGTCCAGCTTTCAATATAAATGTGTGTGTTTTAGAGCTTCACTTACACTGCTACTCAAAACACAAGATGACACTGTTTGTCTCACAGGAGCTATTGCTGGTTCTGCTGATTTCGCTGCAGTGTCTTTCCTGCCTTGCAATTGCAAATACTACGTTGGATCGGCAAGCTGAAGCACTTCTCCAATGGAAATCTGATCTAACCTACTACAGTGACCTAGATTTATGGACCAACGCAACCAGCCCATGCAGGTGGCCAGGCATAGGCTGCAGCTCCATGGTGGCTCATGGTCATGGCCATGAGCGGGACGCCATCCTAGTTGTGACAAACATTACACTTTATTCATGTGGCATCTCCGGTGGTTTGAGCAAGCTCCGATTTACAGAATTGCCTCATCTTGTCCATCTTGACCTTGCCATGAACTCTCTCTCTGGACCAATTCCATCTGATATTGGTCGTCTTGCTGAGCTCTCTTACTTGGATCTCTCTGGCAATGTGCTCAATGGATCCATCCCGCCATCGATAGGTAATCTTACGAACCTAGCCTTCCTCGACCTCTCTTCCAATTATTTGTCAGGAAGGATATTCGATTGCACACCTGGCACGTTACATAACTTGGAGTACCTCAATTTAACGTACAACAAATTAACTGGCCCAATACCTTCCAGTTTGGGAAACTTGACTAGATTGTATCATCTACATCTTGGCTTTAACAATCTTTCTGGTCATATTCCACGTGAGATCGGGATGCTTCATAGTTTAGTACTGCTATATCTGGCTTATAATAATATCAATGGCTCCATACCTACAACCATAGGGAATCTAACAAATTTAAACTTGTTGGATCTCTCCCTAAATAAAATCACGGGTTTCATTCCTGAAAGTATAGGAAATTTAACGAGCTTACAAAACATGGATCTCTCCACAAATGAAATCACGGGTTTCATTCCTGAAAGTATAGGAAATTTAACGAGCTTGCAAAACATGGATCTCTCCACAAATGAAATCACAGGTTTGATTCCTACAAGTATAGGAAATTTAACGAGCTTACGAAGCATGGATCTTTCCAACAACCGAATCATCAGTCCCATCCCTTCAACCTTTTGGAAACTTTTATCTTTACAAATACTGAATCTTGAGTCCAATGTGCTAAATGCTATACTGCCACCAGAACTAGGATTTCTAAGTAATCTTGTAGTTCTGAATCTAAGCAGCAATCAGTTTACGGGAAGCATTCCACCTCAGATAGGACAGTGTCACTATTTGTACTCGTTGCGCCTGTCAAACAACTTACTGACAGGACCAATACCACAAGAGCTTGGGTATTGTACCGACCTAATTGAGTTGGATTTGAGCAGAAATAATTTAAGTGGCGCCATACCGATGACTTTCATGAATCTTTCCCAATTACTTGAGCTGAATTTATCATACAACAGTTTGGGCGGTAAATTTTCTGGTTTCTACCCCACTAGAATCCCTTTCGTACTTTCGCTTGACCACAATACAGGTATCTGTGGTGATCCATTATATGGCTTGACACCATGTCAACCATCAAATACAAATACTGACAGTTTACATAAAAAGGAAAATACTGACAGTAAACATCTTGTTCCGAGGCTACTTCTTGCCTTTGCAATGTTTTCTTGCATCTGTCTCGTCGCTGGAAGCATCACAGTGGTTTGTTGGAGAAGAAAACTGGCAAAGAAGGGCAAAGAAATCAGCCCTGAAGATTTCGTTTCCATATGGGACTTCGATGCGAAGGTTGCATTTCAAGATGTATTATACGCAACAGAAAATTTTGATGAAAAGTACTGCATTGGTGTTGGAGGTTATGGATCTGTCTTCAGAGCTGAGATCCAAGGAAAAGGTACATTTGTCATCAAGCTGCTTCACAGAATGGAAGATTACTTTGATATTGGAGCATTCCTTGCTGAGGTTCAAGTGTTGACAAAAATCAGGCACCGTTGCATTGTCAAGCTGCACGGTTACTGCTCTCATTCGCAGTGCAAATTCCTCGTATATGATCTCATCGAGAGAGGAAGTTTGACATCCATTTGGCATGACCAAGAGCAAGTAAAGGAGCTTGATTGGCCTAAAAGATTTACTATTGTGATGGACATCGGTAAAGCTCTTTCTTACTTGCACCATGATTGTGATGATCCGATCGTGCACTGCGATATTAAAAGTAGCAACATCTTGCTAGACCATGATTTTAAGGCTTATTTATCCGACTTCGGCATGGCAAAGAAGTTGAAGGACAATTCATCTAGTTGGAGCACTATCTTTGCAGGGTCATGTGGCTACATAGCCCCAGGTACATATACTTTTTAATCCTTAGCTAAGATGACAATGTGACATGATTTATCATGCAAAATCTCTTTGTAACTTGGCGATTTTTTAGATTTTTGCTGGAACTGAACTGATCGGTACAAAAATCTTGTAGAATTTTCACAGTTCAAAGGGACACTTAATTCATAAAAAAAATATTAGTACAAAAAAAGTATTTTTTTTCTGATCTAGCTGAACATTCTTGTTGCCACAGAATTGACATCTACAATGGTGTTAACGGAGAAGTGCGATGTGTATAGCTTTGGTGTGGTTGTGCTGGAAGTGGTGATGGGAAAACATCCTGGAGATCTTCTGCTACCGTTCTTTTGCCGAACAGAACAACATACAATGCTCAAGGATATCCTGGACCAACGCATCATGGCGCCGACCACCGAAGAGGAGAAGGATATCATCCTGCTTGTTATGGTAGCCTTTGCTTGCCTGCAAATATGCCCGAAATCCCGGCCAACAATGCAGCAGGTTTGTCGTGCACTCATTGCCAGAAGTTTACCAGCTTCCATCCTGAAGCCCCTAAATGTGATCAAACTACAGCATTTCCATGATTTCTGTGGAACCATACGGAATATATGATGCTATACAGTATGCACTTCCAATTGTCCCCAAAGTTGGCAATGAATTGTCTCCATTTCAAAAATAGATGCCACTGGATAATAGGAAACCATTTGTATGATAAGAAAAAGATCAGTTTTGCACGTTGTTTAATACTTCACTGATTACAGGTTTTCCCTTCTAAGTTTTTCCGGGTACTACTCAAAAGTCAGTTGAAAACTTCATTCCTGTTATTTATGTAGTGCATAAATGGTCTTATTTAAAGTAATTCTGTGATGGATGCAAGAGAACAAAATTGTAGTAAGAGGAATGCCCTCAATTATTCTTACTACAAAATTGTAGTAAGAGGGACGAAATTGAGGAATTTTGTGGTAAGAGGAATGCACCATCAGAAGCTCATTATTCTATGTTGTGATCTTCTCTCTAGGCTTGTAGTAATTCTGATGACCTCAAGCAAATGTATTTATTCAAGAATCTCAAGGAGTTCCCCTCGTGCCTTCCTTCTTTGAATCAGAACGTCCCATGAACTATCCCTTCTTGTCAGTGAAATTTAATTAACAACCGACAAACAGAACTTGTGAAAAGTTATTTTAATCGTTTCAGAAGAACATCCTTCGTCTACAAAATGCACTTACTGATTCTTCAGCACAATGGAGATTCGTGGCAGCTATGCCAGTTGGCCTTCTCTTTAACTATCCCAGGCCACTGGTTCCACTATGGCATTCTCATAATGAAAACTCTGCACCATGGCGACTCAAATAAATGAGTTTTTCTTGGAGGCAGAGTATCGTAATTGGTTCCCTCTCTCTTACGAAAAACTCTTTTCTACAAAGCTTAGTCCCTAAATATTTGAATATATGTTTTAGAGTCATGCTTATTTTTGTACTTATTATTTGATTCCTTAAGGGTCTAATAATTTTCAGGCATTGCTAATGCTCATAGATAAATATTATATGTCATACACCACTTAAATGTATTATGAAGTGAAATAATTATTCATAATGAAGCTCTTATCATTAAGCACTATTGATCTCACGCTCCGAAAAATTTTCTCATTCTCCGAAGACATGTCAAATTATAGGCAACTATAGTAATTCCAATAAAATTATTATATTACTACATCCATTTAAAAAATGGCTTTCGGTTCCCTTTCGTGTGTAAAGGCATCACTAATAGAGTAGTGATGCCTTTATGTAAAGTACTATATTAGTTATCTTATTAAGTACTATATTAAGAAGTATAATATTATTACCTATAGAGACATAATAAAGGCATCACTAATAGAGTAGTTTAATAAGATTACACTTCTTTGAAAGCCATTTTTTGAAGTCTTCGCAGTCCTTTTGCGCATGTCCAAGTTTATGCCAAAATTTGCAGACATTAGTGGTACTTGACTTAGGCACATAGTATAAAAACTCAGACCGGACGTCGAACCGGTGAAGGCCTTGGTTCACAGGTCCAACGGTTCAACCGTTGGGTCGCCGGTCCGACCGGGGTTTTCAATTATTAAAATGTTTAGTGTTTATTGCACATCACAACGGTCAGTGTGGTGTAGTGGTGGGGAACTAAACCCTCCAACCAGCAGACCTGGGTTCGATCCCACATGCTTCACCCCATTTTTGTACAATAAAACATAGATTTTTTTAAAATTATTTGACCGTTCGTCTTATTAAAAAATTTAAGTAATTATTAATTCTTTTTCTATCATTTGATTTATTGTTAAATATATTTTCATGTATACATTTTACAAAAGTTTTTGAATAAGACGAACGGTCAAACATGTTTAAAAAAGTCAACGGCGTCAAACATTTTGAAAAGGAGGGAGTATCTTATTACAACGAATCTGTCACATCTAACCAAAATCTCTTATATTTAGGGACGGAGGAAGTATCTGCTGCAGCTGGTGTTGTTGGGCACGAGCCGAAGCCAATTTCGCGTGCTCCCAATCCATCCATGTGCAAAAATCGCATTTTTCACATTTGACCCGAATGTGGACTCTTGTTGAAGACTACCCTGTAGGACGCCCATGTTTTCCTAGTCTCACCACGTTTTTCTCGTCAGGAGTGGTTGTTGGCAATTTGACTGCTTAAGTTCTTTTCAGCTCGTTCTAAAATATAAGAGCTTATATTTTAGATAGATAGGACATAACCTAGTACTACGAATTTAGACAGAGAGTTTACTACTGTGAATCTAAATATGGACCACGTGTCACATCTATCCAAAATCCCTTATATTTTAGGATGGAGAAATTAGCAGCTTATAACGGGCACATTTTTCAAACTATTAAACGATTTGTTTCTTGCAAAAAAAAGTTATATATAGATGTTACTTAAATAATCAAATAAATATTATTTTAAGTTTTTAATAATTAATACTACTTTGTCCCAAAATATGATAAATTTTTGCTATGCATAGTACAAATACATAGCTAAATATTATCCCGTACTAATGGTTCATCTCGTTATGCATGGTTCAAGCCCAACATCTAATTCGAACTAAACTGTGCATGCATATCTACGTACCGTTATAAATGTCCTTATAAGCCAAAAAGTCTAAGGGCATGTATAAAGGTAGAGTTCATATAGACTTTTACATAATGCATGTTTATCTAGAGACTATGCCTTTACAATGGTGGAGACAAGAAAAACTCTAAACCATTAATCCACAAAAGTATCTTTTTATTAATATTATTTCCTTGTTTACACCCTCATGCAACAAAGTTTTCATTTTATAGAGGTTAAGAGTCTCGTTGCTAAGCACTTGTTAACCGGAGCAATGGTGTTTGTCTCTCTATGCTTCTCTCTTCCATGTCATCAAACATTCCTAATTAGTAAGACTGAGACCCTTATTATTGATCATTGTATATGCCCTAAGCTTAAAAACACATATCTTTTTTGTTGTTTTAAAGTCATAAAAGCAGCTTCAGCAATAGCCCTCATTTTAAAGCCCTCAAAGGCTAAATGGAATCCTGAGGCCCCAAATAATGGCTCCAACTCCAACGCACTACTGGGGAAGGGCTCTTTAGTCCTAGTTTGCAACCCCTTTTAGTCCGGGGTTGCAAACCGGGACGCCCAATCTGGGACTAATGATGCTCATCTTTAGTCATGGTTAAAATGACTGGCAGTAAAGATAGATCTTTAGTCTAGTTGGTTAGGCCTTTTTTTCTTTTTTTTTCTTTGTTTTTTTGCTGCTTGCATTTATTGTCACCCTCAAATCCCCACAAATCATCCACGATTCACAGGCCCATCCACAAAATCATCCACAATTCATAAGTAATTCACAAAATCATCCATAAATCTAAAATAATCTACAATAAAATTGACAAATCATCCGCAGCCTCGTGCGCCGCCGACGCGGCTTTCGCGGGCCACTGCCCGCTGTCGCCGTCGTCAGAGGAGGGAGGAGGGGGAGGAGAGGGGGAGGGGGAGGAGGTGGAGGTGGAGGAGAGAAAATGAGAGGGGAGGAGGAGAGGAGGAGGGGATAAGGACGAGGCAACATGCGCGTGGTGGGTTTTTAAACCAGGACTAGAGTTATTTTTAGTCCCGGTTCTTACTCAAACCGGGACTAATGTGATTTTTGCATGACACAGCAAAGATCATTTCTCCATTAGTGCAGTAACCTCACTTCTTAGCCTCTATTTCTTTTTCTCTTTTATTTTGATGTATTTTACATATTTACTCCGTGCTTCACACCACAATAATTCTGTCAGGGTTATGGATACCATATACCCAATAGTAATCGACTAAGCTCGGCAAGGCCCACCACATACCATGTCTTATATGGAAACAAACCTCGTATATAGAAGGAGTTCCGGATAAGGAAGGACGAGTAGAGTTCTATATGGAAACGACAAGGACTAATCAGATTGTATCCATATTGGTCTCCCTAGTTTTACTTGGACAAGGTGACACCTATGGGTATAAATACAAGCCCCCTAGGAGGAGAGGGGACAAGCCACAAGACATAACATATACACAAGCCAACACACGCCGCAGGATATCAACATCAGAGATAAGCCTAGACATACACCATCCGGTGCCTACAGAAGCTGGCAAGAGAGATCTAGCGCCATCTTTGATCTCGACGAGTTCGTACTTAAGGAGGAAGACTACCCTGTCGTCGACTACGAGTTGGTTATCTAGCCGCCAAGTCGACGACAGCTAGATATGTTATCCCAAATATTGTATTTGTGTGATCCAGATGAATAAAGAGCAACACCGGCTTCGGCCAACAGGATATAGGGCTATTACCTGTCAAATAAGGGGCCCGAACCTGTATAAAAATCCATGTCTCCATCTCTTCTACCTCAATCTCGCATATACCCTGGTACCAATGATCCCCATATACCATACAAATACCGCAGTCACTATCTCAAACATCGACAAATTCAAACATAAATATTTCTAATACATGAAATTCAACCATATTTAAATCCACCATTTCAAACACCACAATTAAAATTTAAATTCAAAATTTTCTCCTCGTGTTGTTGGCATCTACATTAGCACATTCTTCATCACGAACCTCCATTGTTTCTACCCTACCCGATTCATCAACGAGTAAATTCCTAGTGTACCTCTGAAAACTCATCAATCTCTTTCATACCCCTTAAATTTAGCCAATCCCTTCTATACCCCTGAAGTTTGTACTTGATCCCTTCCATACCTCTATCGTTACATTTTCCTTCATTTCACTATTAAGTTTGGTTGTACATGTCTTTTTTTTGCCCTTGATGCTTTAGGTTTGAATATAAACTTGAAAAACGATTGAAAATTTTGTTTGAGTGCATATTATGTGTATTTTATGAAACTATAAATAATTAGTGCAGGAAATTTGACATAAATTTTGAAAAAAAACAAATGTAATAATTAAAATATTTATTTGAAATTTTAATAGGACAATGGATTTTTTTTCGGGAGCATTCATAAAAAAATTATTGTGAGCATTGGTGGTCCTATTTTTTATTTTTTATGAATGCTCCTCATTTTTTATGACTTTTTTTAAAAATAAATACATATTTTTATTTCATTACCTAAAAATAAAATTTGTGATAAATAATGCATTGCAAAAAAAATCATAACTATAATAGTGTCATGCAACAAACTTTTAAATTTTTAATAATGTAATTCATAAATTTCTATGTTCATCCAAAGAGTAAAATGGTCATTTTTATAGTAATTAGATGGTCAACTGACTGAAGGGGTAAGGAAGGTATCAAAATTTATTTTTGGAGATATACAAAGAAGTAAGCAAAATTCAGGGGCATAGAAAGGATTAGCTAAAATTTTAGAGGTATACAATAGATTTTCTCATTAATCTTTGTAGTCTGAACCTCTGAGGTGGGCATCGTGACCTGACAAACTACCTTGCCCTACACTGCCAAATTAAGTTGGTCCGAGACTGTGAAGACAAGTTTGAAATTTTATTATTGGAACCTAACTCTGACCTTTGCAACCTGAACATCAACATCCCTAGTATAGCTGTCAGATGCAAAAACATCTTGGTTGTTCTAGGTATTGCTCCAATAATCAAGTGTTCAACTAATACACCTCAGAAAACAATCCTGATGAAACTTGAAACCAATGTTTCAAAACTAATACTCCATCTTGGCTGTTCTAGGTATATCCGTATATTTGTGTTCAGTGCAAATCAATCTGCATTAATTAATCATGTACCTGCCCTGTTTGGTTGACGGTCTAATATGCAAATCAATCTGAACCAAATCAATATGAGCCAAAGATATGCGGTTTGATCATGTATCACCTCTGCTCGGTGGACGTTCGCTGCAACAGCAACCATCAACAGCAATTAATGGCGCTGCCACCGGTGAGAGCAAGGCCAAGAAATTCCTGAAGAGAACGTTGTCGTACGTTCACGGGTAGCTCGTCGTCGGGGAGGGCGATGGTGGGGAGCAGGGCTCACTAGTACATCCTTCCATCTGTGACGGCCCATAACAAGACTGAAATTTGCGGGCCGTCATAAGAAAGTAATCTCAATCGGGCCGAAGCCATGGTATATCGACATAAAAATAAAACCCGTCACGGATGACACTTATCTGTGACGGGCTATAGTTGAGACCCGATTGAAATGAGGGTTCCATATCTCAATCGGGCCCTAAAAGAAGCCCGTCACAGATGAGGGTCATCTGTGACGGGCTCCAACTAGAGGCCCGATTGAGATAAGTTTAGTGCCCGTCACATATGACAGTCATTTTTGACGGACTTTTATTAAGGCCCGATAGAGATTACTTATATGCCCGTCACGGTTGATTGTTTTAGGACCGTTATAGATATTTGTTGCACAGTATAAATACCCCCCACCACCTAGTGTAACTGTATCCCACTGTTCACTATTTTGGTGGGAGGCTGTAGGGGGCGATTTTTTGTCCTTTTTCCAAGGAAAACAGAAATTAAATTCCTGTAAGTGATCAAAATGGATCAATCAAGTGAGTAATATTAATCATTAATTGAGCAATTTCATCACGTCTTACTTTTGCAATAATGATCTTATAATATGTGCCTCTAATTTATTTTTTTATTTTGTAGCAATTGATCGAAGTTGGATGTATG
>CM020180.1:23061925-23093118 GCA_009805545.1 Oryza longistaminata | reverse complement strand
TTAGAAACTGCAGTCGTACAATATGATCAAAGACGTGTGCTTGCATGAGTCAATATATCAAGTTGTTGAAACGCAGAGTTTTTTTTTTAAATCCCGTAGGGTGCACTTGTATTAAGTAAGAGGGAAAAACTGTACAAAGGCCCAATAATTAAGGAAAAACTGTCCAAAGGCATGTGTCCTACTTTTTGAAACGCCGAGTTGCGCTATTATTTCTTTCGAAACTTTAAGAGCAGGTACAATAGGCTGATTCAGCAGGCTGCAAAACATTTTATATCATTATATTGTAGTACGAAGGAGAGAGAATCAGGGAGATTGAAGGAAGCGAGCGCCAAATTAATCGCCGGGCGATAGCACAATCCTCCATGCACTGCAGCTCAGAAGCAGCCTGCACAAGGGATAAAGCTGGCATTTTGTGGGCCCACATCAACTCCATCTCTCTAATACAACGTACTTGAACTAATTAAAAAAAAGAAAAAGCTGTCAGTAAATACTGTTGCAAATATAAAGTGTAGCTGGTTATTGTACACCTTACTAACTTTGTACTGGCTGCAATAATATGACGTGGTCATTTTTATCGCCGACAGTTAGCTATACTATTAACCTTGCTCTAAGAGACTTGCTAGTCATCATCTATAGTAGCAAACACTATTGTCTATTGACTTTGATGGAAAGTAGATGTCCTCTTAATCAGGGATGCAAATAGGACAGGGATGTGGGTTTTTTTTCCACCTTTCCAAATTCTAGTTTTTTTTAAAAAAAAAATAATTTGTGCTGCCATAAAGAAAATGAACAATTAAACAAGTGTTTATGCGAGTAACGGAAATGCATGATTACCCACTATCTTCATTAATGTTACTCCCTCCATTCTAAAATATAATATTTTTTAGTCTTTAGAATTTATCTCAAAATATAACAATTTCTCCACCTAAATTCTCTTTTCAACCAATCATAATCCTCTAGCATTAAATTTTCCAACATATCTCCGCTTCTCATCTAATCACAAACATTCCCATATTTAATTCTAGATATTTTCTTAATAACTGTGTTTACTCCTAATTAAAAATTCTTATATTGTGTTATGGAGGGAGTAATTAGAAGGTATGATTCATTGACCTGAAGTCAATGCCCGTTTGGGTATAATTAATATACGCGTAGCTCACTTTCTCTCCAACCATCTGTATTACCATGTGTGTTTGGAGCTTCACTTACACAAGATGAAACTCCTTGCTCTAGAGCTGCTGCTGCTGCTGCTTTCCTCGGCATGCCTTCTCTGTCCTGCAAACTCTACAGCAAGTGTGCTGGACCGGCAAGCAGACGCTCTTCTCCAATGGAAGTCTGGATTAGATGGCCATGGTAGCTGCCTAAACTCATGGACCAAGGCCACCAACACATGCAACTGGACCGGCATCGTCTGCAGCACAAGTGATGATGCCTTCCCAGGTATTCTCAGCATTTCGCTTAACTCGTGTGGCATCTCCGGCAATTTGGACGGGTTCTGGTTTGCAGAATTCCCCCATCTTCAAGAACTCTTCCTCGGAAACAACTCTATCTCTGGGCCAATCCCATCAAGCATAGGTCGTCTTGTCGACCTCTTTGATTTGGATTTGTCCAGCAATAGGTTTTCTGGATCCATCCCAACATCCTTAGGTAATCTTACAAGACTAAATTCTCTTTATCTCTCTTCCGATTTGTTATCACAAGGGCTATCTGAATCAGCAATTGGCACACTAGACAGCTTGCAGTTCCTCGATATAGGCAACAACAAGTTAACCGGCCCAATACCTTATAGCTTGGGAAACTTGTCCACGTTGTATTTTCTAGACCTTAGCTTCAATAAGTTTTCTGGTCCTATTCCTCATGAGCTAGGGATGCTTCAAGATTTAGTATCGTTGGATCTATCCGATAATAGAATCACCGGTTTCATTCCTAACTTAGGAAATCTAACAAGTTTAGTGCCATTGGCTCTCTCCAACAACCAAATCACAGGTTCCATTCCTTGAGCCTTTCGGAAATTGACCAATATAGCAATAGTGGAACTTGAGCTAGTCCAACGAGTCAAGTGGTGTACTCTAAAGAAAAAAAAGTCTAATTTAACCACCTAAAATAGCTTTTCTTTTTCCTTTTTGGATTTACATAAATCCCAAAAAGAAAAAAAAACTATTTTACGTGGGTATATTAGACTTTTTTTCTTTAGAGTACTGAGTACACCACTTAACTCATTGGACTAGCGCCCAAGTAGCCTAAATTCCAGATCTAGTAGGATGTGGTTTTAATGTGGTTTTAGTAACCCCTGTGATAAAGAAAAAAAAAAGGATGATTCAAAGTTTAGTGATGTTGGATCTTGCATAAAATGTAATCAGCAGATTTTTAGGGTATAATTGTTTCACAGAACACCATGTTTTGAGCCCAGTTGATTACAAAAAGAAAACCGAAATCCGATACTCCTGCCGCCCTGGCCTTTAGCTGACATACGGACCCCACCAGTCAGCTTCACGTCTCTCTTCCTTCCTCCTCTTGTTAGATGGGCTGGGCATTGCAGAGATCGCCGTCGATTTGCACCCGATTCAGTGCCCATTCTCCAGATTTAACAATGGAAGGAAAGAGCAGATCTGCGACTCCGCTACAAAATTTTGGTAAGGGAAGGTGGTAGCGGCGATGGAGGAGCTCGTCGAACCTATGCTTCATCTTCCTCATGATGCCACGTCACTGTCAAAGAGGCTGTCAAGTAAAATGGGCTAGAATGGCTGGCTCTGGCTGCCTCCAATCCAATAAAAAGGAGTGATGACCTTGACTGTGACCTCATGTCTATAGATGTAATTGATCTCTCTTTTCCATCTCTTTACCTCCTGAAAATCTGATGTAATCGTGTCCATGCATTCCTGTGTAATCTCATACACTTGTATGCAGTTATGTTGTACCAAAGTACTCCCTCCATTTTATATTATAAGTCGTTTGATTTTTTTTTTCTTAGTCAAAATTATTTAGGATTGATAGTTATAGAAAAAATAGCAAAGTTTATGACATCAAATTAGTTTAATATTGAATATATTTTTGATATAATGTTTGTTTTGTAGTGAATATTATTACAAATTTTGGTTAAACTTAAAGAAAAAAATTTAACAACTTATAGTATGAAATGGAGAGAGTACCACAATTTGAAGCAATAGTTTTGGTTCCCTAGCTACATGAGCACAGCGCTGCTTGCCTTATGCCAATTGCCAAGTCTCGTCTGAATTCCTCTGCTTGGCTAGTAAGAGGAGGAAGGAAGAGGTAAATATACCATACTATATATGTGAGGCTGGCTGGTGGGGCCGTATGTCAGATGATGGCACGCAGCCTGCAGGCAGAGGTGTAAGGGTAACGGATTTTGGTTTTCAAAGCTAGGTTTACGTGCACTGTCATCAAAGCTAGGTTTAATTTACCCTACATAATTAATTTAGTACCACAGGTAGCATTTCACCTCAGATATATAGGACAATGTCAGAATTTGATTTACCTCCACCTTTCAAGAATTTTATTTACCTAAGAATATCAGGTAACTTAGTAACTATAACAGGTCCAAATGTCCAATACTGCACGAGAGCTTGATCATTGTATTAATCTGTATGAACTATGAACTCAGATCGCAGATAGTATTAGAGCATCACAACAGAATAGCAATAATCTATCCGCAAAATTTAACTTTTGGGTCTCCTAAACTAAAAATAGGAAGTGAAAAAATTTCTCCCTCTAAAAAAAAGCCTAAATTCTATTTCCAAAAACTAAAAGTGAGCCTTTCTATTAAACTACAAACAGAAATTTCTATTTTCTTCCTTCCCCACGCAGAAAGAGATCGCACCCACGTGCGGGAATGGGAGGAGAGAGGCGGGGAGCGCGTAATTAGGAGCTAACCGGTCAGACAAAATATATATAGTGAGTGCGGGTTATTTCCAAATCTAGTCAATATTTCCCATTTTCTATCTTAGATACCAAATTTATGTGTCAACATTTTGGTGGGCTATGGCCTGGGTGAGCTAGTCTAGCTTAGCAAGATCTATCCAAGGGTCCAAACGTACCCTAAGAATCTGTCCATACCTTAAAAATCCTTGAAAACAAAATTTTGAGGATAGATTGTTGGGCATTATTAATGATGTTCTTGTTAATTTGCCGCCGTGGTAAATGTTGGTCTTGTTTGGATCCTCCGGGCTATTAAATAGCCCTCCGGAATCTTGCTATTTAGGATTATTAAACGTAGATTACCGACAAAACCGATTCCATAACTCTAGGCTATTTTGCGAGACGAATCTAATTATGTATATTAATCCATAATTAGCGGCTAATTACTATAGCAAATCATGGATTAATATACCTCGTTAGATTCGTCTCGCAAAATAGTCTAGGGGTTATGGAATTTGTTTTGCCAGTAATCTACGTTTAATACTCTTAAATAGTAAGATTCCGGAGGGACATTTAATAGCCCTCCGGATCCAAACAGGGCCATTCTTGTTATTTTGATCCCCAAAGTTAGCAGTCCCTCTGAACTTTTGCCAATTTCTCCTCTCTTTTTTTTAGAAATTTTTTTGCCAATTTCTCCTCGTCCTATTTTCATTTTCGTTTTCAATCTTTTAGTCTCAGGCTCTCAGCACCTGCACAGCCAAGCCTAATCCTTTTTTTCTCTCTCTCTCCAGGTCGATCGAGGGAATGACGGAGGCTGGGCTGGCCGGCCATACCACCTTCTTCTCCATCTCCGTTGTCGCGCCGGCGGCCCACCATCTCCTAACACCTGTGTCGCTACTGTTGCCTTACCTGAAGAATGGGGACTTCTACCACGAGTACCCAGATTCTTGAAGGGCGGGAAGGATTCGCCAACTCAGAGAGTCAGGGTACTGAATCTTGCCATGGTTCAGTTATCCCAATGGTGAATCATTAAAAAACTCTATTTGCTGCTACTAGGACGAGCTAAAGCCCTGACAGTATTCTTGTGTGATTCTGCTTTCATATTCAGTTTGCCTGATTGGCGTTTCTCTGGATTTTGCTTATATTCCACACTGCCTAGAGCTTAGCATTTTGGTAAAAAAAAAAAAAAAAAAAAGAGCTTATCCTAGTTCAGTCACATATCAGCATTGGCGTTGCTTTCTACATTATACATTATCAAGTTTTCAGTAGTATATTTTTTGTGTCCATCTTGCTAAGATAAATACCCGAGGAAAGAAACAACACGCTGTCGTATAAAATCAACCAGGAATTGAAGGGCTGTTAATTGCACGCGGAAGTCTGGGGGCCATTGACTGACTCCACTTGTACTGTTGCGAGAAGCAATCCTGAGTCCCTAAAAAGTAGCCATCAGTATGATCCATTGACCAAAACTCAGTCAAGGTCTCCTTGCTTGTATGTGTCTCCTACTGCCTATTGCACTCATAAAAGGAGTAAACGCGAGTTTAGCAAATCAAAGATATGAATCCCAACCATGCCTACACTACAGATGATGAAACTCCATGCTTTGGAGCTGTTGGTGGTGGTGTTGCTACTTTCCTCACCGTGCCTTGTTTGTCTTGCAAATTCTACAGTGAGCCAGCTTGACCGGCAAGCAGGCATGCTTCTCCAATGGAAATCTGGACTAGACGGCCAGAGTGCCTGCCTGGACTCATGGAGCAAGAACACCAGCCCATGCAACTGGAACGGCGTCGACTGCAGCATCAGCAACGAGAGTGATGCCGTCCTAATTGTGGGTAGCATTTCACTTCCATTGTGTGATATCTCCGGCACTTTGGACAAGCTCCGCTTTGCAGAACTGCCTCATCTTCAAACCATCTACCTCAGTGGCAACTCTCTTTTTGGGCCGATTCCATCAAGCATCGGTGGTCTTGCTGAGCTCTATCAATTGGATCTGTCCAGCAATAGGCTTTCTGGACCCATCCCAACATCCATAGGTAATCTCGGAGAACTAATCTACCTCGACCTCTCTTCCAATTTTCTGTCAGGAGGGCTAATGAATGCTACAATAGGCACATTACAGAACATAGTGTACCTTGATTTAAGCCACAACAACTTAACTGGCCCAATACCATATAGTTTTGGAAACTTGGCCAACTTGTCTTCTCTAGACCTTAGCTTCAACAAGTTTTCTGGCCTTATTCCTCAAGAGCTAGCGCTGCTTTATAGTTTAGTATCCTTGGATCTCTCAAAAAATGAAATCATGGGTTTCATTCCTGCAAGCATAGGAAATCTTTCAATTTTACAGTTATTGAATCTTTCCAACAACCAAATCAGAGGTTTCATTCCTTCAACCTTTTGGAAATTGACCAATCTGAGAACTGTAGGACTCGAGTCCAATGACTTAAGTGGTGTTCTGTCACCAGAAATAGGAGTTCTAGGTAATCTTACTGATCTGGATTTAAGCAACAATCGATTTACAGGTAGCATTCCACCTCAGATAGGACAATGTCGCAATTTGTTTTCTGTACGAATGTCAGGTAACTTACTGACAGGTCCAATACCACAAGAGCTTGGTTATTGCTTTGACCTGCATGAGCTAGATTTGAGTAGAAATTATTTAAGTGGTGCCATCCCATTGAGACTCTCTTACCTTTACAAACTACAAGACCTGAACTTATCTTACAACAGTTTGAGTGGAAGATTTTTAGGTTTATCTACCATTAAAAGTGTTACTGTTGTTTCACTTGACCACAATATGGGTATTTGTGGTGATCCACAGTATGGCTTGACAGGATGTAAAGCATCAAAGTATGATGATAAAATTATGGTTATTGCTCTGAGGATACTTCTTGTATTCGCACTGTTTTATGTCTTTTGTCTTGCAATTGGAAGCATCACAGTTGCTTATCGAAGGAGAAAGCTGGCAAAAGTTAGTAGCATAAGAAATTCGGGGGATTTACTTTCCATGTGGAATTTCGATGGTAACCTTGCATTCCAAGACATCCTCAATGCAACAGAAAATTTTGATGAAAAATACTGCATTGGTGTTGGAGGATATGGAGCAGTCTTCAGAGCTGAGCTCCAAGGCAGAGGTACCTTTGCTGTCAAGCTGCTGCACACACTGGAAGATTCATTTGATGATGGAGCATTCCATGCTGAGATTGAAGTGTTGACGAAAATCAGGCACCGCTGCATCGTCAAGCTGCACGGTTACTGCTCTCATTCGCAGTGGAAATTTCTCGTATACGATCTCATCGAAAGAGGAAGTTTAGCATCCATTTGGCATGACCAAGAATTGGCAAAGGAGCTTGATTGGCCTAAAAGAGTCACTGTTGTGATGGACATAGGTCAAGCTCTATGTTATTTACACCATGATTATGATGATCCAATCGTGCATCGTGATATTAAAAGTAGCAACATCTTGCTGGACCATGATTTTAAGGCTTATTTGTCTGACTTTGGCATGGCAAAGAAGTTGAAGGACAATTCCTCTAGTTGGAGCACCATCTTTGCAGGGACATGTGGCTACATTGCCCCAGGTACATATCTGTAGATCCTTAGCTAATATTAGAACGTGACATGATTTAGAAAGGATTAATGCCTTCGTTATGCAGAATTTTTTTTCGATTCCTACCGGAATTGAATTGATGGCAACAAAATATTGCAAAACTTTTGTGCTCCAAAGGGGCACTTAATTCATAAAAAGTTACAAATTTAGTGTTCTTTTTCTCATCTAGCTGAACATATTTTTTCTTGCCACAGAATTGTCGTCTACGATGGTGTTAACGGAGAAGTGCGATGTATATAGCTTTGGCGTGGTCACACTGGAAGTGGTGATGGGAAAGCATCCTGGAGATCTGCTGCTTCCGTTCTTTTGCCGAACTGAACAACATACTAAGCTCAAGGATATCCTGGACAAACGCATCGTAGAGCCAACAAGCGATGAGGAGAAAGATGTCATCCTGCTTGTTCTTGTCGCCTTTGCTTGCCTGCAAATCTGCCCAAAATCCCGGCCAACAATGCAGCAAGTTTACCAAGCACTCACGGCTAGAAGTTTACCTGCTCCCATCCTGAAGCCCCTTAATGAGATCAAACTGCAGCATTTCCATGATTTCTGTGAAACCATACGGAATATATGATGCTATACAGTATGCATTTCCAATTATCTCCAAAGTTGGCATTGAATCGGCTCCAATATTTCGAAAGTAAATACCATGGATAATGGAAAGCCATTTGTGTGATAAGAATAAGACCACACGTTCCAATACTTGTTAAAGTTTTCTCTTCAATTTTTCGCTCTCGCGTCGCCCTATCCCAGGGAGGCTCGGGAGGTGACAAACCTGGCCGCCCCCTTCCCCCTCCTTCATCCTCCGCCTCGCCACCTCCCAAGCTCTCGAGACCGCCAGATCTGTGCCGCCCCGGCCGGATCTGGCGGGGTGGTGGCGCAGCGGAGACAGCGTCGGTAGCGGTGGCGTGGATGGTGACGGCGACAACAGAGTCTCAGCGGTAGGGCGGCGAGGTCTCGACAGAGGCGGGAGCTTCATGGCGGCGGGGATGGTGGCGGAGTGACGGCGGCGGTGGTGGAGACGGTGGATCCGGCGACGGGGCACCCGGATCTAGCACCCCCCGCGCCGGATCCGGCTGGTGGCGGCACACCAGCGGTGCTGCCAGGAGGCCGACGGCTAGGTGAGCTAGCACAACCTGGTGCGGCCGGCCACATGGCTTTCCGGATGTGAATCAAGATCTGGATCTGGAAAAAGGAGACACTTGCCTTGCGGCGAAAGGTGGTTTTCACAACCTGAAAGGAGAGTAGAGATGATGGGCGATGGGAAGGGGTTGGGGCAGTGGAAGTATGGGGTGGTAGGATGGATGTGGAGGGCTGGTTGGGTGGCGGCAATGGCGGGGTTCGCGGTCACCGGTGTTAGGGATTGTTGTCAGGGCTAGGAGACGAAGCCATCCTTTGAATGCTAAATTCCTAAAATCAGTACTATCATGATGAGGTAATATGCATTTTATTTCTGTACGAGCTTGATACCATTTGCAGCATATGGGATATTGTCTGTGATGCCAGAAATGCCCCTGCTACAGCAACAAGTTGTCCATGGCGGTTGCTGGCTGGAGCTGGAGCCGAAGGCCGAAGCTGAACAATGACGGCGACACCGCTTCATCACCTGCGGCGATCACCATCATCAAGATTACTTGCGAGGTGAGGTAAGAGGATCACCACTGCCATTTAATTATTTTATTTTCTTCTCTTTCTCTTGTCTGAGGATTCACATCTATCCATTGTGTACGACATGGTAATCTATCACGCAAATAATTAATTCAACACTTTCATAACGAGTGGCGAATAATCTTAACCCTAACTTATATTCAATTGGTGGAGCCAATGCCTAGGAGATCATTTGGATTGTATATTTTGTATGATCTTTTCTCTATTTGCTCTTCAGATGTTGATGATATTATATCCATTATTTTTAACAAAAAGAGCATTAGAATATTACAACTGAGATTTTCTTTCATCCTTTTCTTTTATTAGGGAATACACAAAAGCCTTGGCGAATCTTCGTACTAAAACGGGAAATTTGGGAAAGATCAGTTTGCAAATTGCAATAATGAAAAACATCACACAACCAATCTAACAAGGATGGATGAACGAGTGAATGGCATAGTGTTGGTGGGAATCAAGGCAGCTGATCAAATGAAGTGCCAGGTGACGTGTGTAAAAAAAAAATCAAAAAGGGGCCAGCGACGACGATGATGGAGGGGAGGTCGCGGAACTCCGGATAGGGGCGGGAGCGCGGCCATTGTGATATGGTGTGAGGAGAGAGACACGCTATATTTACCCTTTCTCTCTCCGGTTTTGGCGCATGCGCTAGTTTTGGATGACTGGATGGCGCATTTGCTGGAGGTGGTTTTTTCGCTCCTATGCGTCAAATTAGGGATGGAGGACCAGATAGAGAAGCTGCTGGGGATGCTCTTATACCTATATACCTCTCATCCATTCTTTCCCAGCATGGGGATGCTCTTATACCTATATACCTCTCATCCATTCTTTCCCAGCAGTAACATGGATAGGTCAGGCCAGAAAAGCCAGGGTGTTTTCCACCCGTTCTTTCTGAGCTGCCCAACGTCCATTCTTTCCGTGTTTCTGATCCATGACAGCACGAACGGCATCCGGTATTTCTTTGAAAAAAGACCATGTCCTGCTATGTAGGCATTGCACACTGACCACTCGCTTCTTGCATCAGGAAAAAAAATACTAGCGTGTCAAACAAACCTTGAAAAAGTTTTGTAGTCTGAGGTGAGCATTGTGACCTGACAAACCACCTTGCACTACACTGCAACCTTTGCAACCTGAACATAAACATCCTGTCAGATGCAAAAATTTCTGGACTTAAAATAAACTTTGACAAAAGTGAGGTGTTTTGTTTTGGAGAGGCTAAGGAGAATCAGCTTCTATATAGCTAGATTTTCACTTGCAAGATTGGGGAGTTACCCATGACTTACTTAGGTATCCCTATTGACAAAAAGAGAATCTTAAATAAAGACTGGAAGAAAGCTGAAAATAAAATGGAGCATAAACTGGGGTGTTGGCAAGGAAGACTTCAGTCTATTGGAGGGAGATTAGTGCTGATCAATTCAAGTCTGACCAATGTTCCTTTGTACATGATCTATTTCTATAGGCTGCCACAGGGTGTTAGGGATAGGATGGACTATTTCAGGAGAAGACTTTTGTGGCAAGAAGACCAAGGTATAAAAAAATACCACCTGGTTTAATGGCCTCTTGTCTGCTCTCCTAGAGATCAGGGTGGTTTGGGTGTCCTGGATTTAGATATCATGAATAAGGCTCTATTGGGTAAATGGATATGGAGACTGGAAAATGAGGAAGGGTGGTGGCAAGGCATGCTAAGAGAAAAATATCTAAAAGGAAAACCTCTGTCTGCAATTGAGAAAAAACCTGGCAATTCACACTTTTGGCAGGGGATTATGGAGATCACAGAGCTGTTTTATAGATATTGTACCAAAAAGGTGGGTGATGGAAGAGACACTCTTTTTTGGGAAGATAGCTAGTTGGGGGGTAGACCCCTTTGTGACCAATTTCCTGAGCTTTATAATGTGGTCATGACAAACAAAGTGACAATTGCAGATGTTCATCATAGAGGTATTGATAGTATCCGGTTTAGGAGAACCTTACATGGCAACAAAATCAGGGATTGGGACAAAATAAAACAAAGTTGGGATACTGTAGTGATTCATGAACATTGTAGGGACAAAGTTTGGTGGAATCTCTGTAAAGATGGTAAATTTAGTGTCAAATCTTTTTACAAAGCTCTCAAAGTAAACAATGCAGTGTTCCCTCTTAAGAAAGTTTGGAATTTCAAAGTCCCACTGAAAATCAAAGTTTTTATTTGGTTGTTTGTCAAAAACAAAATTCTCACTAAAGATAATTTGTATAGGAGAGGATGGAGGAAAGGTGATAAAAAATGTCAGTCCTGTGATTTGGAGGAAACAGTGCAGCATTTATTTTTTGACTGTCCCATGGCTAAACTGATTTGGCATGTTGTTATTTGTGCTCTTAATATAAAACCAATGTTGGATGCTCAACACTTGTTTGGGCAATGGCTAAATGTTATTGACAAATCTACCAGGAATTTGGTGGTAATTGGGTTTGCAGCTGTCATATGGGCTATTTGGAAGACTCGAAATAGAGCTTGTTTTGACAAAAAAACTCCCAGATGACCCTACTGATTTGATTTTTTTGGCATGTCACTGGGTTGAAACCTGGGCAATTCTGCAGAAACAGGAGGCAAATCGAAGAAACTTGCTGTTGGGTGCCAAGCTCATTAGGCGGGTGACAAGTGAAGTCTACCAATCAAGATTTGGATGGAGGATCAACAACAGGAGGCTTGAGAACTGATCTGCGAAGACTCTGATGGCGCGTCTGGATGTAGTGTTCTGTTCTTTCCTCTGTGTGTTGATACATGCTTAATCCTTTTGGAGGACGCGGTGCCTCTACTTTTGTAATAACAATCTGGATGGTCGTTTTTTCTTTTTTCTGGACCTGTACTCTGGTAATCTCATTTCTGGTAATGGAAATGGGGGGAAACCCCTTGCTAAAAAAAAAAAAGATGCAAAAACATCTTGGTTGTTCTAGGTATTGTTCAAATAATCAAGTGTTCAACTAATACACCTCAGAAAAAAATCCTGATGAAACTTGAAACCAAAGTTTCAGTAATTTGAAGCGTGCAAACTAATATCTTCTTGGTTGTTCTAGGTATATCCGTTATATGTGTGTCATTATCTAAAAAAAATAAAATCCGTATATGTGTGTTGAGTGCAAATCAATCTGCACTAATTAATCATGTGCCTGCTCTGTTTGGTTGAGGGTCTAATCTGCAAACCAATCTGAACCAAATCAATATGTACCACCTCTCGCTTGGTGGACGTGTTCGCTGCAACAGCAACATCTCAACAGCAATTAAATTAACTAGAAAGATAGTCCGCACAAATGCACGGGCTTGTATCTTAGGGTCGGCTTGGAAGGCTTGTATACCATCAACCAGATTATTAATACAATATTTCAAAATTATGATATGTTTGAAAAACCTTCTTAATTGGTATTGCTTGGGTAACTTTTTCTAAGCTATTCGTTGCCGTTAGACTATACAATTCATTCGTAAGCAATTATCTATGAGCTGGTTTATCAGCCAAAAGAAAAGAAGGTAGACTTAGTTTGATTTGGAAAATAGGTAAGTGTAAATTAAAAGTAAAGTGCTTGTTTATTCAAACGGAATGTTTAGAGGCTCACTCTTTTTTAACATCTTTTCTAAAACTGTTATTGCTAATAATTATGTTTTAGTTGTTCCATGAAGTTAACCATCCCTCTTACTGGTTCATATTGACATAATTTAGATACTTATCTAGACCCTGCTTCGTTACAATGTGTGGGACCTACAGTATTTTTTTTAAAAAAAAACATAGTCAACATCAAGTTCAATAAAACTTTTAAACCAATTATATATTTCTACCTTAGAAGGTTATATGTGCATGATGTAGAGAAACTAATAACACCACCATATGTGATTGAGTGAAGGGTATTAGAATCTAAGCACTAAAAAGTGTCGCAATGATACAATGGTTATGGTAACAGGTGTTCCAGTTTTGGTGAAAAGAAAGAACCAAATTTTTCTAAAACTTTATAATAATTTCTCTAATTGGTTTGCTTTACTCCTTATTGGCATTTTCTATTTCTTTTTTTATTTTATGCAAGTATTATTTTTAAGTTCAAATGTCGTGAGATGATAAATAATGACAGTGTTACACCTTAGGTGTCAACTTAAAAAAAAATCAATCATCTTTTATGTAAGCAGCCAAGATTGATATATTTTATCGTTGTTTATTAATGAATAGATTGGGCGTGGGACGTAAGGCTACGCTAAATTCATGGTCTCTTACAGTGTGGGAAACACCCATTTGGGACCCATTTGGGATCGATTGAAGCAGCAAAGCGAGAGCACAAATGGCTAAATATAATTAAAGATGCATCATTACTTTTGGGATGTGATTTTTATAATGCCTCCCTAATTCATTCTTCTTGCTTTTATTATTTGATCATATTTTCTGAGGAAAATCACGAACCAATTGGATTGTTTGGTCTACCTAAAGACATCAGATTTTTTTTTTATGTTATGCTTTGTGCTATTCATATTTGAGTTAATTCTTTATTTTCCACATAGTGAGCCCCGCACCTTGGTGTAAGAAAAACACAAAACCTATGTGCACCTGTCTTGGAACCAATGGTGAAACTATATATGCATGTTTGAAGAATGATGTATAATAACATAATATATGTTGTTAATAAGTATTTAATTTATTTAGATGGCATACAAACTTGCAAAATGCACCGTCTATACCACAATAACATATTGCTTATATATAGCAAAACATTGGATCTAAAATTGTCAATTAATTATAAATAGAGCAACGTTTTAGATAGAATATAAATTAGCTGTGTACATTTAAAATTATGGTCAACTTAATACTAAAATTTTAGTTTTCTCTTTTTAATTTGATAACATAAAATAATTAGGAAGAGAAAGAGATGGAGATATAAAAGAATTGGAAGAGGAAGAGACAGGGAGAGCGTACTGTTCTTATGTTTTTTTCTTTTTCCGGCCCATGGCTGTACGAAGTCACATGTATACGTATGTTCTTTTTTTTTTCTTTTTCTGGCCCACAGCAGAGGAAGGGATTATTTTCTTAAATAATAGATTTAATCCAATGGTCTAAAATATCGGTCTACCAATTTAAGTGAAAATCAACGGTGAGATTATATAGTGCCATGTGGCAGTTTAGGAGTGTTTGTAGGAGTGACATGTGGTGGATTGAGAGCGTTTGTAGGAAGTTTAATGGACTTAATTATATAACTAGGAAGGTAGCTCGTGCGTTGCGTAGGCATCTCTATCTTTCTGAATGTTAAAATTATGTATGATGGTTCTTTGTATGTATTTTGGATATGATTACTACTTGCTCTACTCTTGAATAGTATGATAATACTTCAGAATCAGTAACCCGCTATATCTCATTCTTTTAAAAAAATATTTAGCTTGCTTTGGATAATATTCAATAACTGTTTGAACCATTCACTCTATCTCCCCCTTTCCAACGATTAAAATTAAATATCAAAATTAAAGATATAAATTTGTTATCTGCTTGAGTTCTTGCTAAGTATTATTATTTCTAAGATGGGTTAATTGAATATTCTAACATGTAGCCTTCTAGATATACCAAGTTATGCATGCTTCAAGCCAACGCGACTTAAATAAAATTACATAGATACTTGATTTAAGAGAAGATTTAGTCATAAAAAAATATTTGTACTGGGGTTCCCTTGTTGCCTTCTCTTAATGGTGGCTCGATCAACAAAACACAAAATATCTCCTATGGGCTCTTTTTGTGATGCACTGGATGGCTGGCAACCTAGTAAAACTCAACGCTAGTCATCCTTACAACAACCCTCTAAACCATGCAACAGGTCACTACAACCTCACCTGACATCTCAAATAATTTTCTGCTAGATAACATGCTTGGATGAATAATTTTTTTATTAAATAATGTGTGTATACACATACCCATTGAAATGACCCAATAGCCAAAATTAATGGGAGAATTAAATTAATGAGGATTAAGTTTTAGATGCTTTATCTGTTACAAAAGAAATTTAAAGTTTCCTCTTATTTGTTAAAGACTTTAATAGACGTTGTAGGAGGGTTCTTTAGGGAGTTTAATAAACCGATAAAATAATACTTTATAATTTTATATGTCCTAGGGATTAGCCATTGATATTTTTATTTACTATTAGTGTATTATTAGGGTATATGCTCTTGAGTTTGTCTTTTAAATTTCTATGATTCTTATTATCGTAGACATGTTTTTTTAGATAGATTAAAGTACATCACACGTGTCTTTGGCTATGTATGTATATAAAATGATACAAAATGATATAATCTATATTATAAAATGGAGCAATTGCACATTTGACCCAATTTGAAGGTCCAACTACCGATTTGACCCTGTTTTGGTCACTTTGCTCATTTGACCCTCCTTTTCAAAACTGAAGCTACACTCTGACCCTCTTCTCTTAAGGGCATTCATCGGTTCATCGGTGTTAACAAAAGCTCCAAATACCACTTCTATCCTTACTTATTTGACCATATTTTTCCAAATTTAATTTTTCTCCTTTGGTCCAATTTTGTGCGGAAGAAACCGCGGGTAGCAAGCTAATGGCAGAGATGCGCATGGGCGCCGGTGGTCCTCCTCGTCACCGTGCCGCGGCCCCTCCACCGTCACTGCCTATCCTCCTCATCACTGAATCTGTTTACAACTTCAATATCCGCTCATCACCAAGCCGACACCATCCCTCTGCCTCCGCTCCTCCTACCATATCCGTGGTTGCTGCCGCCCCTCCACAGCCACCGCCTCCCGTTCGCCACCGCCGGCGGTCCTCCACGTCGCTGAGCCGACGCCACCCCTCCTACCCTTCATGGAGCTACTGCTTCCCCTCTGCCGAGTTGTCTCTGCCCCTTCCGCCACCGCCAGCGGTCCTCCTCGTCGGCGAGTCAATGTTGCCTCTCTGCCACCGCTCCTACCCTCCGCAAAGCAGCCGGGGGCCCTCCGCAGCTGTTGCCGTGCTGCCACCACCGCTCCTCCTACCATTCGCGCTTTGGAGAGAGAGAGGAGATAGAGGGGGATAAGGAATGAGCAAATGAGTGGTTGAGGATAAGGTTGATGTACTCAGTGTTATTTTAGACATTTGGGCTTGTAAATACATGTTTTTCTTTTTCTCTAAATGAAAAACTCAGGATGCAGTGAAAGTAGGGTCAGACGACAACTTCGATTTTGAAAAACATGGTCAAATAAGCAAACTTTTTTTTAAAAAATGATTAAATTGATAGTTAAGCTTTAGAAAAGGGTTAAATGAGCAAATGTCCCTTATAAAATGTCCTTTACCTCTATTATGCGTCTAATGGTACACATGTTCATCATATCTTAGATATTCGATATGATGCACAAATACCTTGTTAGTAATTGTAGCTCGATGTTTGGTGGATAAGAATTTGTAAGTGGGTCAGACACATTCAAGATTAATGGGACATATGCTTGATACCTTTAAGTTATCCACGTATAACATATGCAGGTTGTACCATAGTAAGAGCTCTGTATCAGGTCTTTCTTACAATATATTCACAATAAAAATTAAAAATATGAATACATGAAAGTAGTTTATATGACAATCTGATAATGTTATCATGACTCTAATGTTATTGTAACTTATCACAGTTTCATAATGAACGAAATATTTACTTCGAATAATCATAGATATATTTTTTGTTATCCATGTTTATGAAGTTATATATGATGATATAATTGATATAATTATTTTTGTTATAATTTTTATGATGAAATAAATAAATGGAATTAGTTTTTCTTGCAGTTTTTGTTATAAATCTAATGGTAAATTTATAGTAGCATATCATAATTTCGTAACAGTCAGGAATTTTTAAATATTTAGTTGTTTTACATCTCTTAAATTTAGTTGTAATAATCTAATGTTTTTATAAAATCAGGCGAGGCATGGTATGCTATTTTTCTGTGTTTTTTCATTACTTGAGGTGAGCGTACATATATGTTCGTTTTTCTTTTTTGGCTTTTTTCCCGATGAATAGTGGTCAGCCTTTTTTTTTTTGGCAAATATAGTAGTACGTATTTTTTTTTCCTACTTCTATGTAAACGTACGGGAGTGTTTTTTTGGGTAATGTATGGGAGTTAGGAGGAAGGGATTTGCCTTCTTTAATAGATCTAATTTAATGGTTTAAAATACCGATTTAAGTGAAAATTGACGGTTAGATATTTTCTTTGTATTTAAAATTGTAGAACTTTTTAGAGATATGACATGTGGCGATCTAGGAGTGTTTGTAGTGTCTGTAGGAGTGCCACATGGTGATTTAAAAACGTTTATAGAAAGTTATAGATGGTGCTGCCGCCGGGGAGAGCAAGGCCAAGAAATTCCTGAAGAGGGCGTTGTCGTTCACGGGTAGCTCGTCATTGGGGAGTGCGATGGTGGGGATCCTGTGGCCTCGGACGGAGTCGTGCACGGCGGAGCAGGGATCCCGACGTCCGACGGCGGCGCAGCGAGGGCGCTTAAATTATAATGAGATGGAGACTGGGCTCCTACCCCGCGCGTGCGCGGGTGATTAAATCGCGCGCGGGATCCGCAGCGCGGAGTCGCTTTTAATTTTTTCTGTTTTCCTTTCGCTTTTCTCTAAGAAAAAAAAATAACCTTTAGCACGAAGAAAAAAAATAACCTTTAGCACGTTTTATTTCTTTTTTTTTAAGGATAGGACGCGGAAAATTAGGATAGGTACGGAGGGTTAACTGCAACAAACTTTTAAATTTAAGATTTAAAACTCTTAACTCAAGATTTGAAACTTTTAACTTAAATTTTAAAAAAATTCTAAGTCAAGATTTGAAAACTTTTAATAGAACTACTATTAGGAGTGCAGCGCGCTCCTAATATTCCAAGCGCCAAATATTCATCAGCCCAGGCTCACCCCACCCCACGTCCCGTCATCCAACTCCTACCGTTGTCGGAGTAAACGATTTACTCCTATCGCGCGCCTCAAACACCTACCTTTATTCGAGTAAACGATTTACTTCGATAATAAAAACAACTCCCCTGCTTCCGATCCCACCCCACGTCCCGCATCGTGCACCCACCATTATCGGAGTAAATGATTTACTATGATAAAAACAACTTCTCTGCTTCCGGTATATATTCTATTTTTCCCGTACCCAACCAACCACTCTCGTCCCCACTCTGTTTTTTTACTTTTTTTTCGGATCTGAATCGATCCACCATCCCAGCCCACAGATCGGCGACACACCATGGAGGAGGACGACGACACCGTGGCAGTTGATGACGGTGGCCGGCGAGCGGTGGCCGGCGGCGGTTGAGGCAAAGGCACTACTTCGAGCCTCGCTGCCGGACGCTAGGCAGCACCATAACCAGCAAGGAGGTGTTCACCTGAGCCAATAGCAACAACCAGCGGCTGCTCCATGTCGGCGACATTGATAGAACAAGCAAGTAAGGAAATGGCACTCTGATTTGCATCTGCATACTCTCCTTCAACTTCACGCATGAAGCCCTAATTTTTTTTGCAAATCAAATTAACATGCAATCTCCAATATCACCTGATCTCAATTGATGGGTTGCACAAGTCCTACATTTGCACATCATGCTCCATGTGGCTGGCCGCAGAGGATAGGGTGGAGTCCACCGGTGATGGAGATTATTTGCTATTTTTCTTTTGCTCGTCATCTATATTGACATGAACGAGAATGTTTTTGCATTTTTTTTTGTGCTTGTTAGATGATGGATGGCTGCTATTGCGCAACGTCAAGCTCATCTCTATACTACACCGCTACATCCTTCCATGATGGATTTTTGGCTGAATCATTTTTTCTTCTTTTCTAGTTTGATTCACCTGTGAGTAATTTTATCGCTTGTGTGTGATTGAGCCTATAATTTTTTCATTCATATGACTATTTTGTGATACAGATCAACAATACTCTTAGTATCAGTTTTTACACATACTGTATATTGAATACATCAGTAAACATATTACTACACGGTGGCTATGAGATCATGGCTATATCGAGAGGAAGGTGGTAATTATTTCACTCGCAGACCACGAAATCTAAATAATATTGGTAAAAGAAGTACTAGAGTTGTAAGCTGGTAGTAATTCTTTTACGACCATCTACGTATGGCATCATACGATGTGGAGACATTCATGCGAATAAATTTGTTACTTTAGAATAAGCAGATGTGGGAGGCTGGGAGTAAATGAAAAACTCCACGAGTAAATTCGTTACTTTTGAAACGTGCGGAGATATTAGAAAAACGGAAAACTTGGAAAGAAAAACTAGACGGTAAATATTTTACTAAAACGCGAAAACAGAAAAACTTTAGAGAAGGAATGAATAACAGAAAAATCTGGATGGTTAATATTTTACCGGGCCCATTGATGAAGCACGGATAAGACGGTAAAGAGAAAAAAGAAACACGGAAGGTGGGGTGGTAAAAAACGAAAAAAAAACAAACCGAGAAAAAGTGGGATGCGGAGGACAGGTGGGGTGGTAAAAAAGGGGAAAACCGGAAGGAGGAGGCGGTGTGCGGCGCTCGAATTATTATTCCGCGCTGTAGCGCGTGGAATAGCGCTACCGAACTTTTCACTCAAATTTAAAAACTCTCACATCAAAATTCAAAACATTCGATTTAAATTTGAAAACTTTCATACCAAATTCAAAACATGCAACTTAAATTTAAAAACTGTCAACTCAAATTCAAATCTCTCAACTGATATTGAAGGTGAAAGATTCAATTTACAAAATATCGCAAAGAAAATTGCATGTGTGTGTGGAGAAAAAAGGGAGTGATTTCCAAGAAAAAAAAGAGAAACTAGTGCCTATTTCCCAAAAAAAAGGGGGGAGGACTAGCGCCGTGACTGTTGGCAGTGTCCGTGCTGCCAATGCGTACGCGCTAATTAGCAAATTCACTAGGATTGAGGGCTGAGAGGTGGGATTTAGGTGTCTTCCTATTTTGAGGGTTTAGTGCTGGTTTTGTTGGATCTTGATTTTTTCCTCTTCACCCAAAAAATATTTGGGGTTTAATTTATGTGCCCTGCAGGACATGCAAAAGTTAGATTTTGTTTGCGTAGCTTTTTATTTTTTTTAGATAATAGAAGCTTTATTGATCTCAGTCATCCAAGGATACTCCCGGCCTCTGCACCACGACAGTGCACACAGCCAACAAACTCCAACACACTCAAAATAAAAGAGAATAAAAACAGCGTGCAAGATCAAGGCCCTACAACCCGAAGACTAGGTCGCCACCCATATGCCGGGGTAAAAAACTCCTTGACCACTTGCTCCAAATGTAGACAATCCGAAGTGACAAAGTACTGCAAATTGGGTTTCTGGAGAATAACCCATGATCGGAGATAGCTTTTTCTTTTTAACTTATGTGAATAATAGGTTGAACTTCATCATTGAACTTAAGGTTTAGAAACAGTGGCTTATAAACCATGCATATAAGCTAAAATAAATTAATGAGCCTAAATTGATATATCATGTACAGTCACACCTTGTGCATTTTTATTATGCAAAGCTCAATATAGTACAGGTACTTTTTTTGTTGGGGAAATAAAAGAAAAATCAAGAAACTCCATCAAAACAATGAGCTTCTGGTTTATATTGTTAAAGATTTTTTTAAAAAAAAAAACTGCGACGGTATTGAGAGATGGAAAAGTTTGACCACATGGCCAAAACAGAAAAAGGTTTGCAGATTACAAATCAAATGAAAGCCACAAAGAGTGGAGAGCATCTTCAGCAGAGCACCTAAATTAAGCCCCCAAAGAGTTTTTGAGGTGAAGGTAGAAAAATAAAGGTCCAGTAGGGCTCGTATCAAAGGCCCCAAAATAGAAAGGCTCCCAAATTTCTCCTCCTAGCCCTCAATCCTGGGGACTCTAGGCCCAGCCCCCATCTCTCCTCTTTTTTGTTGGCGCGGTGGAAAATCCCAAGCGCGCACTTCTCTCGTCTCTCTCGCGCCTTGGATGCGCCGTCGCTGCCATTCTCCTTTGTTTTTGCGTAAGCCGTCGTCAACCTCGCACTCATCAACTCCGGCGATCAACATCCCACGCTGCCGCTCGTCTAGATCTATACTTTGCACATCGCTGCTCCACTTCCTTCTGCCCCTTTTCCCCTTTGCATTTTATTTCCATGGTTATGAATCTTGTAATTTAATCATTAATCTGCAGAAATCAACCTTCTATTGCTAATGTGCATTACTCATCAATAATTGCATCAATTAGTGACAGGTTGGATCAATAACTCAATATTCTAAAAACTGGAAAACAAGGTCTTTTTACTGAACTGATGCATAAAAGAAGCAGCAGCAGTGTACAGTATATGAGCCTTTGGCATTTGCTACTAGTCTATTTTAATTTTATTGCATCTCTTGCTCCAAAAATTTTTACATGTTTGAAAAATGAGTATATGGTATTGCCACCACACCATATTTACATGTTTGAAAATTTTGATTTTGAATTTGAATTGTGTACTTTGAAATTGTGAATTTAAGTATGGTTAAATTATACGTGTCAGAAATATTTAAGTTTGAATTATTGTGGTGTTAAATATAGTGTAAACATAGATTGTATTTTAAAATACAAGAGAAACATGAATAGAGGCTAAGAAATAGGGGCTACTGGTGGAGTTGGGGTATTTTTTTTTTTTGTCCTTGGGAAATGGGGGCAGCCCTCATTTAATTTTTAGGGGCTTCAAAATAAGGTCTATTACTGGAGATGCTCTATAAACTTTAAGAGGAGCAGCCAAAAGAAAAAATTAAAGCTTATTAGGGTGGGCGAAAAGCATGCAATTGCCCTCTAACCAATGTCTTGGAATATTGTTAAAGATATCCATACAGAGAAATAACCTCCCAACTAAACATGAACTTATGGAACTGCTACATGCGGATTTCCTTTCTAAACGTGCCAACGATGTGTTCTTGTATGAGCCAGGGATTTCATTGTCTTGCACATGGAGTGATGGACGTGCACCTTATTCCTTGGGGCATTGACTGACTCCACTAGTCCTGTCAAGAGCGTGCATTATTGATCCATTTACCTGAAGTCAGTCAGAGTCAAGGTCTCCTTGGTTAAAGTGGCTCTCGCTTTCTGTCGACCCATCAATATGTACTATGTGTGTTTTAGAGCTTCACCTACACTGCCACTCAAAACATAAGATGAGACGACTAGTTGCCTCACAGGAGCTATTGCTGGTTCTGCTGATTTCGCCGCAGTGTCTTTCCTGCCTTGCAATTGCAAATCCTGCGTTGGATCGCCAAGCTGAAGCACTTCTCCAATGGAAATCTGGTCTAAGGGGCGATCTCTCCTACTGCGGGCTAGAGGAATGGAGCAACGCAACCAGCCCATGCAACTGGTCAGGCATATACTGCAGCTACAAGGTGCGCCGTGGCCATGAGCGTGATGCCATCCTAGTTGTGACAAACATTACACTTTTCTCATGTAACATCTCCGGTGGTTTGAGCAAGCTCCGATTTGCACAATTGCCTCATCTTGTCTTTCTCGACCTTAGCATTAACTCTCTCTATGGACCAATTCCGTCTGATATTGGTCGTCTTGCTGAGCTCTCTTACTTGGATCTCTCTAACAATAAGCTCACTGGATCCATCCCGCCATCAATAGGTAATCTTACGAACCTAGGATTCCTTGAGCTTTCTAACAATTATTTGTCACAAGGGATACTCAGTTGCTTGCCTGACACATTACATAACTTGCAGTACCTTGATTTAAGCCACAACAGCTTAACTGGCCCAATACCTTCCAGTTTGGGAAACCTGGCTAGATTGTATTTTCTAGATCTTGGATTTAACAATCTTTTTGGTCATATTCCACGTGAGATAGGGATGCTTCATAGTTTAGTTGCCCTAGATCTGGATCATAATAATATCAATGGCTCCATACCTACAACCATAGGGAATCTAACAAGTTTAAAGTCCTTGGATCTCTCCACAAATGAAATCACGGGTTTTATTCCTGAAAGTATAGGAAATTTGAGTTTAATAGAATTGTATCTCTCCATAAATGAAATCACGGGTTTCATTCCTGAAAGTATAGGAAATCTAACGAGCTTACAAAACATGGATCTTTCCAACAACCGAATCATTGGCCCCATCCCTTCAACCTTTTCGAAACTTATATCTTTATTAACACTGAAACTTGAGTCCAATGTGCTAAATGCTATACTGCCACCAGAACTAGGATTTCTACGTAATCTTTTTGTTCTAGATCTAAGCAGCAATCAGTTTACGGGAAGCATTCCACCTCAGATAGGACAGTTTCACCATTTGTCCTCGTTGCGCCTGCGAAACAACTTACTGACAGGACCAATACCAGAAGAGCTTGGGTATTGTACCGACCTAACTGAGTTGGATTTGAGCAGAAATAATTTAAGTGGTGCCATACCAATGACTTTCATGATGCTTTACCGATTACTTGAGCTGAATTTATCATACAACAGTTTGGGCGGCAGATTTTTTGGTTTCTACACAACTGAAGCCTCTTCTGTAGTTTCACTAGACCATAATACAGGTATCTGTGGTGATCCATTATATGGCTTGACACCATGTCAACCATCAAATCCAAATCCTGACAGTTTACATACAAATGAAAATTCCGACAGTAAACATCTTGTTCCGAGGCTACTTCTTGCCTTTGCAATGTTTTCTTGCATCTGCCTCGTGGGTGGAAGCATCACAGTGGTTTGTTGGAGAAGAAAACTTGCAAAAAAGGGCAAAGAAATCATCCCTGGAGACTTCGTTTCCATATGGAACTTTGATGCAAAGGTTGCGTTTCAAGATGTACTTTACGCAACAGAAAATTTTGATGAAAAATACTGCATCGGTGTTGGAGGTTATGGATCTGTCTTCAGAGCTGAGAACCAAGGAAAAGGTGTATTTGCCATCAAGCTGCTTCACAGAATGGAAGATTACTTTGATATTGGAGCATTTCTTGCAGAGATTGAAGTGCTGACAAAAATCAGGCACCGTCGCATTGTCAAGCTGCACGGTTACTGCTCTCATTCGCAGTGCAAATTTCTTGTATACGATCTCATCGAAAGAGGAAGTTTAGTGTCCATTTGGCATAACCAAGAATTGGCAAAGGAACTTGATTGGCGTAAAAGAGTCAATATTGTGATGGACATAGCTCAAGCTCTGTCTTATTTGCACCATGATTGTGATGATCCGATCGTGCACCGCGATATTAAAAGTAGCAACATCTTGCTAGACCATGATTTTAAGGCTTATTTATCCGACTTCGGCATGGCAAAGAAGTTGAAGGACAATTCATCTAGCTGGAGCACTATCTTTGCAGGGACATGTGGCTACATAGCCCCAGGTACATATACTTTTTAATCCTTAGCTAAGATGACAATGTGACATGATTTATCAAGCAAAATATCTTTGTAACTTGGCAAGTTTTTAGATTCCTGCTAGAACTGAACTGATTGGTACAAAAATCTTGTAGAATTTTTACAGTTCAAAGGGACACTTAATTCATAAAAAAAAAGAAATACTAGTACAGAAAAGTTCTTTTTTTCTAATCTAGCTGAACATTTTTTTTATGTATAGAAATACTATATATAAAAAATATTTGAATTCAAATTCAAATTTGAATCGGATATATTTGATTTATAAACTTTAGGTCTCTAAACTTTAGATGTGTAAACTTGAGGTATACAAACTTTAGGTGCATAAATTTATTAAAATATGAAAGTAATGCGGTGCCAAAAAAAGAAAACTGCGTGGAGGAGAGGGGGGGCACGCTAGGGCCTAGGGGCGATCGCTAGCAATCTCGAGGTGGGCTGTGGGGTGAGCCGCGCGTGACTTAATTCCTTCGGTGCACACGCTAGCTAGGAGAACCTAGAAAACCACTCTAAAAATTGGGGCCGGGCTGATATTGAAAACTGCAACAGTATAATATTTTAGGGTTGAATAATCTCCAATTATGAAGTTCAATGTTCGATGACAAAGTTTTAAATTTTATGGTTATTTTATAATCTTATAAAGCTCAATATTGTAAAATAAATATTTTTCCTTAAATATATTGTTATAATTAATATATAGTTACTAGATGTAACTTAGTTAGAAGTTTAGGACTTCAGCACATAATTTTAGAGCATGGCTATTACGGCACAACTACGCAACACGAAGTATGCATTCCCCAGAATCTGGTAAAAGGACTAGAAGCAACGAAATATTATAACCAATTATATATGTCACATGCAACGTGTGCTAATATTTTAAGAGAAACATGGTGATGAAAAAAAATAAGAGCATCCTTGCAGTTGCACGACGGAGGGAACAGGACAAATGGAGTATCGATAATATTTTTCTCAACAAACTTTTTTTAAAAAGTTTTTACTAAAAATAATCCGATCACTACATGTATCCTGATCCTGAATATGAGAGGCACTAAATTTTAGTGCTAAAAATTATGATACCTCCTGGTACCTCCCAACCCAATTGTACCTCCCAACCCAATTACCATGAAATTGCTCTCATCAATTTTTCAAGGTCTCCTAAATGCTTGCATGTCTAGTTTTGTATACTTATTGGATGTGGCATGCTTGTATTAGATTTTAGAAGTGCTAATAAATATTATGCTTGCGTGTTGAGTTTTAAGTGTTTAGTAGGCATTAGCTTTATAGAAAGAAAAAATCACTTACTCACACCTCTACCACCATATATGAGCTATACTTTTTCAATACGATCAAAAAGCAAAATTAGAATTTCCAAGTGTATAGCTGAGATCTTTTGCAGCACCATACCTACAGTACTGCTAATAACGGAGCCACATACCAGTGAGCGGTACTGCAGTGCGCTACTGTAAATGTAAATTAAAGAACATATATGTCCCAAAGCTGTATGAACTTTAAAACTACAGTAGACAAATTGGATAGGAACCGGAGACGACTCACCAGTCGCCACCATCGCCAGACTACACTCCACACATGTAGTGATAAATTAAATCACGTCGATGTTTAACAACAGAGATATCATTGGAATATCAAACTGATCATCATTAGTATCGTACACCCAGCCGCCCAGCCCTGATCACCAAATCGTACGTCCGACAACAACTACAATCACTAAACAAATCACCCTCGTGGATCGCGCGCATTCTGTCTCCATGATTAGAGCAAGTTTAATACTATAGCCAACTACTAGCTCCAATCCATCTATAGCCAATCTAACAGCTTATTCATACAATAGTTACATACTACGCTATTAATATCTGGTCCCATCTGTCATACACACACTGTGTCTTGGAGTCCATGCTACAGCTACAAATATGTAGCCCGTTGCCCTTCTCTCTCCTTATTTATCTGCTTAAAATATGTTTGCAGCTAGCTTATAGCCTGTTGTACCTGCTCTTACATTTCACCAATCTGACAGTTATATATACATATACACACACATCATCAGATATCCAATTCTTTTAAAAAAAAAAATCATCAGATATCCAACTCTTTCCAATAATCCGGCCATGGCAGCGACGGTGCAGGCTGCTGCTTCTTCTTCTTCTTCTTCTTCTTCTCCGCTTCACATTATGGTGTTCCCATGGCTGGCCTTCGGCCACATGATCCCCTTCCTCGAGCTCGCCAAGCGGCTGGCCAGGCGCGGCCACGCCGTCACCTTCGTCTCCACGCCGAGGAACGCCGCGAGGCTGGGCGCGATCCCTCCGGCGATGTCCGCCCACCTCCGCGTCGCGTCGCTCGACCTCCCGGCAGTCGACGGCCTGCCGGAGGGCGCCGAGTCGACGGCCGACGTCCCGCCGGAGAAGGTCGGGCTCCTCAAGAAGGCGTTCGACGGCCTCGCCGTGCCCTTCGCTAGCCTCATCGCCGAGGCCTGTGGCGGCGCCGCCTGTGATGGGGAAGAAGCCGCCGCTGGGTTCTCGAGGAAGCCAGACTGGATCATACTCGACTTCGCGCAGAACTGGATATGGCCGATAGCCGAGGAGCATGAGGTGATCTTGAGGCTTTGAGCTCATGCTCATCGTCTCCATTATATTACCATTTCGGTGAATAAAAGGACTAATTCATTGATTTTTGTTTGTTTTATTTGAACCTTGAAGATTGCATGTGCCATCTTCTCCATCTTCCCGGCGGCATTGGGGGCCTTCGTTGGCACGAAACAAGAGAACCTAGCTCACCCGCGTACCACCACGGAAGACTACATGGCCCAGCCAGCGTGGATCCCCTTCCCCTCCACCGTTACATACCGGCGGCACGAAGCGGAGTGGATAGCAGCCGGTTTCCGGCCCAACGCCTCCGGTGTGTCCGACGCTGATCGTTTCTGGGACTCAGAGCGCCCCTCCTGCCGCCTCATCATCTACCGTAGTTGTCCCGAGGCAGAGCCGCGACTGTTCCCGCTCCTCACCAAGCTCTATACTAAGCCGGCCATCCCCTCCGGCCTCCTTGTGCCTCCCGCTCTTGACGACAATGATATTGGTGTGTACACCAGATCCGACCAGTCCTTCATGCCAGTGATGCATTGGCTCGATAGGCAGCCAAACAAATCCGTCATCTATGTTTCACTCGGGACTGAGGCACCTATCACAGTAGACCACATGCGTGAGCTTGCGCTTGGACTAGAGCTTGCTGGTGTGCGCTTCCTATGGGCACTCCGTCGTCCGAGTGGCATCAACTGCCACGACGACATGCTCCTCCCCAGTGGGTTCGAGACACGTGTTGCTGCACGTGGCTTAGTGTGCACAGGGAACCCTAACGGCGATGGCATTTTTGGGACAAAATTGCTTGTGCGATGGCATTTCTTGGAACTCACACTTGTCGATGGCATTTCTGGGACTTGGATGCTTGTCAGTGGCATTTTATGGATTATCTCTAATATATATGCAACATTGAACTTTATCAAGAAAGACATAAATGCCAATTCAAATTACATTTTCAGAGGATAGGCATCATGAAACGTGTGAACATAAGCATATGATAATATGAGTGGATGCTAGATCACCATACTTTCCAGGTGGCAACATGACACCAGCTTGAATAGAATCAAAAAGCCAACTGGGATTCAAAATCCAGGAGTTGATAGCACAGCCATATAAGAACTTAGCCGTTGATACCTGTCACAACAAATACTTGAGACGTAAGTGCAAAATATTGTCAAAATATGAAATGGTAATTTTTGGAATACATGTGAGCATATTATCATTTGTAACCAATAAACTGTACCAAACACAAAGAAAAAATGAAATGGATTAGCAAACCTTTTTAGGAGATAGAACAATGGGAGGCTTGCACCTAGCAAGCTCTGCTAGCTTGCTTCTTTTATCAAGTGGACAGGATGGCACTCTAGAAAGAACATAGCCTCCAAATTTTCGGATCAATGGCTCAATTTCCTTTTCCTTGTGACTCTGAAATCCAGTCAACAAAAAATCCAGTCCATGAAATAGGGCTTCTTTATTATCAATGTACTCCCTGGGTTCGATTGTGTCAATGAGTCTGCTATCTGACCCTGAAATACTAAACTGTAAGGATCGCCAAAAGGACTAATGATATTTAAAAATTATTCAAAATGAGCCAGAGTACGTCTTTGATATTGCATGATGATGGATAAGGGAAAACTTACAGCTGAATCGAGATTTAGTATGCGTCCTTCTAATATTCTTGGTTTTCCTGGTACTAATTTTAGCTTCTGAAAATTGGGCTTTCTTTCTTTTAAGACTCTTCATACTGTTTTGATGCTCACTGACCCCCTGAGCATAAGATGGATTCTTTAGAACCTTAGAAAATTCGTGCAAATTTCCAGCTTCAAAATTATTTTCTACACATACTTTAGAGGCATGCACACGTCGTATCTTTTTATTTAAAGTTACTGCTGCAAAACTTCCCTGCTGACAAACTGCCTCATCAACATCATTATGAGGTTCAGTACTTTCTGATACATATGGTCTGGGTGCTATTGTGCTAAAAGGTCTGAGAGAACTGTATTTCCTTCGCCTGAGCAGAATATTAGATACTGGTGTGCAAGATGGACCAGCTTCTCCCTCCAGATCTTGCTTTGATGGAAATTCTTTGGTGCTGATCAATTCTTTATCCCCTTTACTCTGTATGCATTCAGGGGCCTGACTAGGGGGGCCTTCGTTGAAAGATATACTACATGGAACAATGGAACAAAGAGGATCCACAAGTGACAAGTTTGAACATACAACTTGAGAGCACAACTGTGCAGCTTCAGCACCTTGGTTTTCCTCACAAGAACCTTTAATTTTGTGGAGAAAAGAAGCTCTTGAAGATGCAGCCATTTCCATGGAAGCAATTCTAGATGGAGAAGGGAACTCATCCATGCCATCCATTGACTCAGAAATTAAGCTAGTTTCTTTATTGAATAATCCCTTTACATGCTTCCTTGTACCAACATTTGTCTGCACAGCAACTACTCCACCTTCCTGGAAAGAAAATTTACATTGTAATGTAGCAGATAAGTGAAGTTTATTTGAAACAAAACATTCGATGATAAAGCATTTGATTGGCAACAAAGATACCTTATTGTGACTTGCTAAAGAATCAGATACATAGTCATTAGTATCAGCATCATGGCTGTTCCATCTAATATTTTGCTTCTCAGGAGAGCTCTCTAATACGTGAGCTTCTGCATCACAAGGGTGAGAACTAGCGTGAGAGATTTCCTGTTTCAGGCCACTTATGTTCTGACCTTGAGATGCGCAAGCAGTTTGAACAAGAGATAGGCCAACATCTTGAAATGCATCGAGCATTTCAGTCTCATCTAATTCTGAAAGCCCATCAGTCTCATCCAGATCACTTTCAGAGGATCCACAAGAATGTTCTAGCTCCTCAAGAAAACACTGTTTCCGAGCTTCTTTCACATGTAGAGCAGCTTCTAAGGAAGCTGTAGCTAGTTTATCAGACTGAGAATCAAGAAGTATCATTTCCGCAATAACCATGGCTTCAGAGGCAGCGATTGATAGTTCAACTGCATCATTCACATCCGCGCTACGGAGTTTCCGAACATCAACCTTTCGTCCAGACAGTTGCTGTCTTCTATGTCCTTTTGAATCACATGTTTTATTGATTTCCTCGCTAGACATTTTACAAATTTCTCGAAGGTCTTTGGCTTCCGATTGATTTTGCGGCACTGTCTTGATCTCTTTTGCTTGGTCATCAATACAAAAGCCACCTAACACATCTTTGCATGTAACAGAGTTTAGACCATTGGCTTGAGTTGAGGATAGTTTTGAAGCACTTTCTGAAGAAAGATGCAGAGAGAAAGGCACCACCTGTAGAGTGTAGAGAGCAAATATTCAATGTGTTATGGCTTAATATAAGAATAAGAATATTTGACAATGAATACACTTACACAAAAGGATGTCTAACAGCAGGACAAAGTTACAATATTCAGGAGACATTAGCATAGTACATTGAATGCAAAGATGTATATACAGTATATATGGCTACATGCATCATTTGAACAAATTAGGTTAATGACAGGAAACAATTTGTAACTTCTGTCCTTGCAAAGGAAACATGAGTTTTACTAGTTTCTTAGTAGACAACCTTGTTGCTTACAATTAAGCTCTTCTAGAACACTTTCATGTCCATGGTGATTTGCATCCAGAATTTAGGCAGTCCCAGTAAGGGATATCATTCCTAAAACTTACATTGCCATTGCTAGGAGTAGTTCCAGTAGGTGTGCCCTCATCCCCCGACAAGTGCAAGCTAAACCCACTGCAACTAGCAGCATTCACCATGGTGTTCAGACAACTATGTTGCTCTTGTGCAGGGCCTCCGATAAACGCGCAATTCTGCAACTCAAGAAAGAACATCAGTCATTGGATCATAGCCAGCTGCACACCAAGAAACATGGGTATATACATCAGATATTCAGATCGGATTCAGCACATCTCGTTTCCTACTAATTATTATTGGCTTGTGGTGCCCAGGCAAGATGGCATTACTAAAATAGAAACAAAGCATGAACTAAAACCCCACCAGATTGTTGCTACTAACCAAAGAGAAAAAGGACCTCACCACACAAGACGGCGACGAAACGGCGGCGCTGTCCTTCCCGTGCTCGCCAACCGCCAGCG
>CM020180.1:22932186-23044118 GCA_009805545.1 Oryza longistaminata | reverse complement strand
TATAGTAGGTGGTGGTTATTGCCTGTACTGCATAGTTCCTCTTAATTACTGTCCTACTCATAAGTTATTTTGTTTAGCCTGCTGCTCAATTGGCCAAAAGAGAAGTATTTTGCTGCTCGCATTATCTAATCAAGCTTTGGATTATCTGCCTGTCAGGGCTGGAGGAGGGTAAGCTGAGCAGCACAAATGGCAACGCCTCTGACCCACCAGCAGCTGTAAGCACCTATCCTTATGAACTACTAATTGCGTTTAGTTCCCAAACGGAAGAAGGCTACGAAGTCTGAACATGTGTTTGTGCAGGATGCGGCGGCGCATGACCACTCCGTAGCGTCGATGCTGCGGAACGCGAGCACGCTCGGCGACAGCGTGCTGCTCATCGCCGCGCTCTGCTTCCACTCCGTCTTCGAGGGCATCGCCATTGGAGTCGCCGGTAAGATTATTATTCTTTTGACAGAGACACACAAGGATATATATACTCTCCGTTACTAAATATTTGACGTCGTTGATTTTTTTTAAATATGTTTATGAACGTCTTATTCAAAAACTTTTGTGAAATATATAAAACTATATATACACATAAAAGTATATTTAACAATGAATCAAATGATAGGAAAAGAAATAAAAATTACTTAATTTTTTTAATAAGATGAACAGTTAAATATGTTTAAAAAAGTTAAAGCGTTAAATATTTAGGGATGGAGGGAGTATATATATAGAGAAACCTTGTGACCTTGTCCGTTAGTCTCTTGTCCGGTTGTCCCTGCCTGCTTGACTTAATTAACACTCGCTTTCAGCTTGGAATTTAAATGGCCCGTACAAATGTCTTCATGTGACTTTTATATGAAGACCGAGTTCATATGGTTAATAGTTAATGGTAGTTCAGGTGTCTATAGGAGTAGGTGAATCTGTCCTTTTTTTAAAATTATAAGTGAACAGATGATCACGTATAAACACGACATATGGAAGTATCGACGGGCAGAGCTTTTGGGCGTTCGTGAAAAAGAAAATGCTTGAAAGTATCATTTAAGCCCGGGGTTCGTTCCTTTGCTTGTTTCTTGTGAAAGTCTGATAAATCGATGCCACTGCTAACTGATTAGGACAAACTGGAATCTTGCGTTGTTTTCTCGGTCAAAATTGCATAAGTGCTTCACTATTTTCTCATAGCGAAAGCTCCGTGCGCATGTTGAAGATAGCCAGAATAAATGAAAAAAGTCCTAGGACCCGGCTTATATTCAATGCCAAACATAGGCAGAATAATCCCCCCGAACCCCCGTAATTTTGACAATCTGACCCTTTAAAAAACTTATTCTAAAAATAATCTGTGCCAAAAACTTATTTAAAAAATGAGCCGTGACCTCAGCGCCATAGGGATTGGCGCTGAGATCCACCATCTCAGCGCCACCAATTTTGGCGCTAACATCTATCCGAGGTGGCATGCATTAGCCACATCATCAAGGGGTCTGCGCCATACTCTTTGGCGCTAACCTTGACAGTAGATAAAATGCAAAAAACGGTGATTTCTATCACGTAGGTATCATTGGTGCGCTGGTTATGTGCTGAAGATTCTAGCAGTAGGTCCTGGGTTCGAAGCCTACAACGTGCATATTTTTTTTTACTTTCTCCTACTATCTGCTATAGCCTAATTTGCTACCAAGATCATAAGTTTGGCTTATAAAAATCATTTTATTCTGGACTAGACAAATATGAAAAGGATACATATTATAAAACTTTTTAGATATTTCCATTTATTATATTTGAACTTCAGAAAATATGTAAAAAAAATATTGTGCATGTTCTCAAATTTGTATATACCTTTAATTGTAATTTGTAGTTATTCCTAGTTGTAATTGTCATGTATATCGTCATATGCTTTCTAAATTTAATTTTATTAATTTATAAATTTATGATAATTAATACTCAATTAATCATGCGCTAATGAGATGTCATGTTTTCCGTGCTGTGCTAATATGCTCCTCCAATGTGGAATTTCAAACGAGTTAGAATAGTTTTCATGCGTGTTTGGATGCTAATGGGATAGCTAGGTGATTGAGATTTGAGATCTTTCTCACACCGCATCCCAAATGCTCCCTTCATTTCAAAATAAGTTAACCTAGTATGGAATGTATACCATTCCAGGAAGGCACACGTACATATGCAGATCAGCATATAGTAGATGGCTAGATGCATTGCATCCATCTTAAATTACTCCCTCCGTCTTAAAATATAAGAATCTAGGATGGGATATGACACATCCTAGGCTTATGAATGCTACTTATCCATATTCGTATTTCTAAGATGTGTCTCATTTAATCATAAGTTCTTATATTTTTAGGACAGAGGGAGTAGTAGATTAGATGGAGTTAGACGTATCAGTAGTCACGATGCCGCCGCTGGCACAACTCCTCAACGACGTCATCTAGTTCAACATCCTCTCGTGCCTGCCTTCTCGGTGCTCATGTGCCTCGCCATCTTCTGTAGGTCCTGGCGCGACCTCATCCTCCATGACCCCGCCTTCACCATGCAATATGCGCAAATCTCTTCCCGGCGACCTACGAGTTCCACAACGTCTCCTTCGACCACACTACTAGAAAAAGGGTTTTTCATGACGGTCATATGAGAAATCCACTTGCGGAATTCTAACAAGGGGTGGAGGGTTCAGGACCACCAGCGAAAATCCATTTTCGCTGATTTTCGCTAGTGGTTGCTTAAGAAGCCCGCTTGCAAAAAATAACCCTATTTTTATTGACGGGCCGCTTAGTTGACCGCCAGCACGCACTAAAGAGTGACGCCCTTGAAAAAATTCACGCACAGTAGAAAAATCACCGCCCATTAAAAAAAATGCCACCCACCACTCCTTATCCACCCACCGCTCCACCACTTATCCTCCTCCTCCATCAGCACCCTTTCCTCCTCCCTCCCAACAGGCGGCGGCTCCGGTGGCGGTTCTCAGGTGGCGGCGGTGGCTCCGGTAGCGGTGCACGGCGGCGACGGCGACAGGAGGAGGGCTCTTCTTCTCCTTCCCCTCCTCCTCCCCCTCTCCCTCCCACGGTCTCGCCGCCAACACCTCCTCGCCGGCGGCTGCGATTCCCAAATTCGGTGGCTCCACTGGCAAATCCGACGGTGACAGCTACGGGGCTTGGTGCGACGGGAGGAGCTCGGCGGCGGCGGGGCTTCCCACATTTGTTGGCTCCCCCATTGGATCCAGCTATGGCAAGAATCAGCTGCTGCTCGGTCAGCGACGGCGACGATGACCTCCTTCCTTTCTCCTGGCCAGATCGGTGGTGGAGGCAGATTCGATGGTGCTGCTTCTAGCTGTTGTTCTTCTTTTTTTTTTCTATACTGTTGTTCAAAATGCTTGTAGGCATGTTCACTTGCATGTTAATTGAATCTAATGAACTCTCTGGGTGAGGATTTGAATCGTTTCATGAAAATTTGGATGTGGATTTGAATCTGAACATGCTGCGAAAACCTGATTTATTTTCTTTTTTTTGTTGAAAAGAAATTTTGGGGATTTATTTTTTTCCTGGAAAATCATTTTTGCTGGTGATTGACTTAATCTTACCGACTACAGAAGTCGTTGCTGGAGGTCCGCTTAACCTTGCCGCCAGCAAAGATTGATTTTCTCTGGCCTTTGCTGGCGGCCCGTTTAACCTGGCGGATGAAGCCCGCTTGTGAAGATAGTATGTTTTCTCTAGCCTTTAGTCACACGCGGTTAGCTTAGCCGCCAGCAAAGATTGATTTTAGCATCTAGAGAAATCAATTTTGGTAGTAGTGCTAGGACAGCCATCGCAGGCCTAGTGTACGACTCGGCGACCGTCGCTGCTGATTCTAGCAATTCTCTTCGTGGGACGCCTCCTCTCTTGGCATGTCTCGCCACACACTATATGCTCATGCCATAGGACGGCCTCCTCCCAAGGAGACCGCCGTATGCGAGCAGGCGTGTGTAGTGGTACTGGCTTGTCTCCTCAAACACACCATCGTTTGTAAGTTTTTTTTTTTTCTGTTAAGTGATTTATATTAGATTGAAAATTGTTTTTGGGTTAATTTTGATATTTTAAAAGACATTTTCAGATTTGAGTAAAACTTTTTAATATGAGTTTTCAACTCAAAGTTTCAATTCAAATTTGAAAAAAGCAATAAACTTTCCACTGAAAACTTGAATTTTGTGTTGGGTTTAGTCCCACATCGGTAATTGATGATGGGGGACCACGACTTAAAAGGTGAAGGCGGTCATCACCCATCAAACTAGTTTTTTCGGTTGTGTAGGCCCAGAATCTAAAGTTGTGGCCCACGGTTGGTGGGCCCGGCTGCGCACTCTAACAAGTGGGTATTAGAGCCCAAGGTTTGGAACCCGGAACAATTTCCATGGGTCACATGGTGGAGAGGCCAGGTAACAAGTCTCCGGGGTCACATAGGTTGATGTGATGACTTAAAAGGTGGAACCCGGGTCACATGGTGGAGAGACCAGGTAACAAGCCTTCGGGGTCACATAGATTGATGTAACGGGGGAGATTGTTGGGTTTAGTCCCACATCGGTAATTGATGTGGGGGAGCACGACTTAAAAGGTGGGGGCAGACCTCACCCATCAGACTAGTATTTTGGGTTGTGTAGGCCCAGAACCTAAAGTTGTGGCTCCCTGTGGTGGAGCAGGTTCAATGTGACCTGGGTGGTCTACGGTTATCGGGCCGGTTATATAACATGTTGTAACTCAAATTTTGAAACTTTTAACTCAAAATTTAAAACTTTCAAATAGAGAAAGTTGGTAAAGTCAATTTGCAACTTATATTAAGCGTACATGCGCTCATCCCTTGCATGTTATGTGAATGATCATAGTATAAATTTTCTGACCCTTGGATCAAGATCCGACCGTGCACACCATATTCCTCATCCCTCATCGAATATTTAGTCGATCCAAACATCAAGGACCGCCGGGCCGATATGATTTAGCGAAACCGTTTCCACTTCTACACGTCCATAGCGATCCAAAACATACGCAAGCGAATCTCCCGACCCGAAGAGATGACAAAGCATCGTTTCGTACTTTCGTATCAGTTTCGATGGAGATTTTTTTTTTCCGCAACTCTCCGACGACCTTATCGAGTGCAACATCCTCCCGCGCCTGCCCTTCCGGCTGCTCCTGTGTCTAGGGGTGAAAACGGATTGGATAATATCCGATCCAATCCGCTCCGAATTCGTCCGAAACGAGGATATGGTATGGGATTTTAGAAATCCGGCGGATACGGATACGGATGCGGATAGTATGAAGCGGATGCGGATATGGTATATCTAAAATCCGGTGGATGTGGATTATCCGACATTGTTGTCAGATTATCCGATAAGCCGTTTGCCGGATAATATGAAATTATCAACATATATAACACTCTATCTATTGCATATAACATAAGTTGGTATATCCAATACCCTAATTCATCAATTAACAAAGATTTTTTAGTCTAAGGCTTTTATCGTCTCATGTCACACTCACGTAGCTATATTTTTTATATTATGGACATCATGTGTTCATGTTGTTTAGCACTTAATCATATAATTATTACGACGGGTCATTTATTGATTATTATATTATTGTTCCTTGGATTAATAACTCGATATTGCATTGATTGCATATACACGTAACATCCGATAAATTTAATTCGTTTCCGAACCGATTCCGCACCGACCCCGCACCATTTCCGACATCCGAAACAATCCGCTCCGCATCCGTACACTATCCGCACCCGCTTCGAATCCGCTCAAAAAATATGATTTAGGATATGGAATGGCCACTATCCGTCCGAATCCGCTCTGTTTTCACCCCTACCTGCGTCTCCATCGGTATATATATGTATGTATGTGTGTGTATTTTCCCTAAAAATTGATCCATGTCCGCGAATATAAAAAAAATCTTGGATAGTTTCTTAATTTATTTGTTTTCATTTCCGAAAAAAAATCCGAATTCGTTTCCGAATCCGAAAATATTTAGAACTATCCAACCGAACCTATCCGACTCCGAAAAAATAGACCGAATGGACGGAAAGTATTTGTACCAGTTTTATCCCTATGAATACCCAGCCTCCACCGGATGAGGCTTGTGACTCTTTGCAGTTTGCAGTTATGCCACTGACATTTAAGTCATAGTAAAGTGGAGCCCACGTATAAGTAGCACAGCTCCATAAAGTTAGATGATCTGTTTCTCTCTCCACCTTTAACCTTGTGTTTTTAGGGATTACTCCCTCCCTCATTATAAATATTTGAGACTTAGAATATCATTTTATTAAACATTTAAAACTAAGTAAAATTCTCTCTCAATTTTTTTTTACTCGATGAGACCATATTCTATTTTAGGCTGAGTTCTTATCTCCACTTTCCCAACTCATATCTCTCGTTTTCCACGTGCACGCTTTTAAAACTACTAAAACGGTGCCTTTTTTTTTCAAAAAATTTCTAAATGAAAGTTACTTAAAAAAAATCATATTAATCTATTTTTTAAATTTATTTTAGTTAATACTTAATTAATCATGCACTAGCGCTGCTTTGTTTTGCGTGCTAGGGAGTGAGGGGCTTTGCCACCCTTGAAACTTTGCGCTCCTCTATTTTATCACTATTTCGTTATCATTCATTCCACTTTTGGTAGTCAACGTCATTTGAACATACGATTTAGCCCTCAGTCTGAAACAAGTTATTAGAAATTCCAAAAAAATACGAAATTTAGTTTTCAGTTCTTTAAGTTTTGAAAGGTTGTATAAAAATTGATGGTAGAAAAAAATTGGGTTAGTTAGAACGGTTTTAGTGCAACTTTAAACAAAATTTTCAAAGGAAAAATATTTCTGTGTATACACATATAAAATGTTTTACGTGTAACTTGGACCTTCAACTTTATATGACGTAGTAGAATAAATTTATGAAATCTAGTGAGTCAATGATATTATGATACCATTTTCTATTTTTCCTGTTTTTAAACTAAGCATTTTTTAAAAAATTGATGATCAAAGTTGGTCTGAGAAACGTCAAAAGTTTCTCTCTCTGTCTCTCGCTCTTACTTTCTACTCCCCCGTCCCTAAACATTTGATACTGTTGACTTTTTTTTAACATATTTGACCGTTCATCTTATTAAAAAAATAAAAAAATTCAAGTAATTATTAATTTTTTTCCTATCATTTGATTCATTGTTAAATATACTACTACTACTCAAGTTTTTGAATAATATTCACAAAAGTTTTTGAATAAGATGAACAGTCAAACATGTTTAAATAAGCCAACGGCGTCAAATATTTAGGGACAGAGGGAGTATATTACACTTTGTTTCTAGGTAGACTACTGGAACAAACATACAGGTCGGTTTTTTCCTGTTCTTGGGACCTTTAGAATAAAAGGATGTTATGAACCCTTTACAATCCATACACGTTTACACATATTAACAGCTAAAGTTTTCTAAAGTTGACAACAGGAACTCAAACAGCCAAACCCAACTTCCTGTATAGAGCAAGTAGCTGTAGTTTTATATTTAGATCGAAACCCGCTAAAGCGCAGCATGATAATAAAATAATTCGCTGTATTTTATCACGGCAAGCTTTTGCTTACCCACGTACCAAGATAAAATAGCATTACAGAGGGCAAGAGACGCAATTTTTGCACTAGATGGCACAAATAGATTGAATGCCTGTAATACTACTACAAGGGAGCTCCCAATTCTGCACTAGCTGACGGGAGTGACGGCGCAAGATGTCTGCAATGGATCGTCAGGTTTAACTATAAAACATTACTTCTTCAACTTTGGACTACCATGTTCATTACTTCTAGTATTTTCTTCCTGCAAAATGTTAATTGGGAATAAGGAAATCAAACCTAAACATCAAATAGATCAAGTGGCTAAATTCATATTAGCAACAATATAAGATTCACTGAAATTTGGCAGCAAAATGGATCGTTCTCTAGAAACTAAATCATTATGCCATTGTTTCTGGAAGCTTGTTTCAGTTGTTTGTATCTTGCTACATAATTTGTTCAGCTCCAAGGATAATTCAAGTCTGCCGACAGATTCATTCCATTAAATTTGCTTACTGTGCTTCTTTTGAACTAATTATATGTTTGTTGTGTAAAGCACAGTGTATACAATTTACACTGCAAGATGTGAATTAGACCAAAAGCTATGAGGGATTGTTGATGGAATTTAATACAAAAATTTTAAATATGCTTAGGGAATATGCATCACCTTAAATCCTAAAAAATTGTAGTTTTGTAGCATGATTTTCGGAAGGCATTGTTCAGAGCAGTTATAGATTTAAAAGTTCATAGTCATCAGATTTTTTAAGTGCGAGAATTTGCATTATTAATTCTATTGTTAACAATGACATGACTGAACTGCACAATCATATAAAATTCCATAACATGCTAGTTGCAACTATTTAAATGCAAATGTAAACAGTTTGATACTTGCCCAGATCATTTTAAGCCAGAATATCTCATTAATGAGAACACCTTGTGTTCAAATTATCATTAGCTGTTTACGTTGGATAAACATATGAATGAACTAGGTGTGACTCGAGTGCAAATAAAAGTATACATCGTGTTTAAATACATAAGAAGAGGGTTTGGCCAGCAATGAATTCTGGCATATAGGATGTTTTCATCATACCTCATTCACTGGCTGCTCCAGTTCAAGCCTGTGGGCTGACATTCGAGCTATCTCAGAGATGGCTGCATCACGGACCTGTATATCATCACCAGCAAGCTCTTCGTAGGCAGCCTCAAAGGCTTCCTGCCAGAATCGTGGAAGTCGGACCTCATCACCGGTGCGTGTGTACATGTCCCACATTCGACCCACTAATTTTTCCCTCTCCTCCATTTCCTGCACAAAATAAGCTATAAACTCAGCTGCTTATATTACACAAAGAATTTGACAACAGACTTCTGCTGCAAATATTAATACAAGGAGTGAATAGTTCTTCAATAACTAGGAAATCATAGTACAGGAAGTTTTATCAGACCTCCAGAAGAAGAAATGGATTTCAATCCAAGCTATATTCAGATAAAAAATAATAATAATCACACTTTATATACATAAAAACGCCATGCTCCAGGGTCCACACATACTAAACCTAAACAATGTTGTTTAAGTTATGTTTGCATCTTAGGCTAGAGGATTCCAAGCCTTGCCTACAGCAGGAGAAAAACTAGTTTTGACAAGTGAGACAACAAACATTTACAAACAAACAAAAAGGCGAATAGTCAGCTGGGGCAAGTAAACCTTCACGCTAAGGCACCACATCATCTTCTCCCATGGTGTGTGATCATTATCGACCGCATTCCTAGCAGCCTCTGGCCCAAGCTGTCATCTGTGACACTAGCTAAAATGGCAAAGCCCTCAAACCTCGATGCAGATTTCACTTTTGTTACCAACCAACCTAAGAACTTGAGTATGTCGCTCTGCATGTCATATCTCTGACATGAATCACCAAAAGTTGGCTGCAGTCACAAAACTGCTGACTTTTATACTGCAGATTGTGCAAGCCCGACTAGTTATATATTCAGGATTAATCTGTACAATATGTTATGTATGAGTACGATCTCCTGTTTTATTCTAAATCACATCTAGCGCCATGGGAACTACATATGCTTGTACCACATATCATCCCTAATATCAGAATATAAATTACTGTTCACACATCTTGATTCTTGAATCACTATTTGTTCTGATTCTGTGAATGTTATGACAGTTGACCAAACAAAGTAGCTTTACTCCCACGCCACAGTCCAAATAAGCTTTTTATTTTTTTTTTTAGCCTAAGCTAAGCAAGTTAGACAAAAGAACCAAATGTACCCGTAGCATCGATACGCAGTTCCCTGTCGTAAACAGCCCCAGATTAGCAAGTACAAAAATGTTGTGAAGTCTTGAACACGAAAACAGTAGCATTTGCATTCAGATACAACCTTTCTCAGTTAATTACGACGACAGTTGTGCAAATCTTTTTCCTGCATTTTCCCACACAACAGTCAAACAGCCAAAACAAGAACACACTTATTCAGAGACCTCCAAGCAATACCGATAGCAATTCACAACTGTTTCAAATTCAATTCCTACTCAAACAAGGCATTGCGCATATAGACGAGACCACGCAGCAAGCAGTTGGCAATAAGCAAAAGGGGAAGAAGAGGGGAGTGGAGTGGGAGGTAACGAGCGTACGAGCGAGTCGAGGTCGTCGAGGAGGGGCGCGTCGAGGTCCTCGGAGGCGGTGGCGGCGAGGAGGAAGCGGCCGGAGGACCAGCGGAGGGAGGCGGAGGCGGCGGACATGGACCAGAGCGCGAGGAGCGCGATGGCCGCCAAGGCCCACACCTTGTACCGCCCCTTCCCGAACGGCGGCCCGGGGATGCCGCGCTGTCGGCGGCGGAGAGGGCCTTCATTCCGGCGGCGGCCGCGGCGTCGGTGGCGGTGGCGGCGGCGTCGCGGCGATGATGAGCTGGTTTTTTTCTTTTTTTCCGTTCCGTTTGGTTTCCTCTGGTTTTTGTAGCGTAGTGAGGTTGGCCGTGTGGGCCCCGCTTCCGATACAACGCCACTTAGTGATACAAGTGGCAGAGAGCCAGAGAGTGATAGTGGGAGGATACTGAACTTTTTTTTTTCTTTTGGGGAGAATTGGAGGATACTGAACTGAACCACTAATCGGTGTGACAAAGATCATCATGCAATTGCAACAGCATTTAAATTTTTTGAATTTTTAGTTTTGATCTCACCAAAAGCTCAAAGGAAGATTTTTTTTTATTACTCACTCTGTCCTAAAAATATAAGAGATTTTGGAGGGATGTATCACGTCTTAGTGCTATTAGAGTAGCTCCAGTATATGTATAAATCGAACCATGGACAAAGAAAACCGAATAGAGCACACTGTGGCCATCGATTGTTACGTGTCAGAGATTAAATCGATATCTACTTTAGAGTCGAACTCTACCGTTTTAAAAACTATTTGTTGCCCACGAGAGAGGAATGGACCGTGTAGATTTCATCAGAAGCGCACGCAAGGGAGGATGAACGGTAGTGATTGAATAGATATTTATTTATGTGGGTCCCACCGATCGACTTTACCACTGCAACTATCGAATCTTTGATTCGTTCGTCTCCCGTGGCAGGCATGAGTCGAACAGACAACTGTGGATGCCCTTATGAATCTGGAAAGAGTAGCAGGATATGTCGCATCTATTTAAAATCCGTTATATTTAGAAATGGAGGGAGTATTTATTTAGTTTGACATATGTGAAGTGTAAAATCTCTCCTTGTCAACAGCCCATCAGCCCATGTGTTATGTTGGGTTGGGTTGGGTTGCAAACTTTGCAATTGGAAACACAAAAGTTGCACAGAGTCTGGAATCAGCTCATGGGAAAAATCTACGGAGTAATAACTGATGTTTTGCTGTCTAAAGGATCATCTGGTCTACACTAAACATTATCAGGACCAATGCATTGAGACCATAGGCTGGCGGCATGTAAAACCAGATCCAAAAAAGAAGAGCAAAAAATCACACTCAACGCAGAGATGTTTTGCTCATAGGAGCGATGGCGATGCATTCAAGTCTCGCAGATCCAGCCTCCTGTCATTGGAGTCCTTGAACTAGAAGGACGGCGAAAATCTCAACTTCAGCTCCAGTTTCACAATCCTTGTACCAGCCTCTGCTAATCAAACTGTGCCTAAGTGTTTGTTTGTTAGTATCTTGTTTCCAGCAGGGCATCAACTAGTCCAAAGTCCATGGCCTAGGGTAAAACCAAAAAAAGAAGGGGGAAATAAGTTATAATTCACATGGCAAATGATGATTTACTTTCTTCTGATACATTTAAGAGATGAAAGTTACTTCAGATGAAGACATGAAACGATCCCTCTCTGTCCACTGTTGTACCATATCCAAGGTTTGCCCAGTAAAAGCAGCAAACATCTTATCAACTTTCTGCATCCAGATTTTTCAGAAGCTTTAATCGCTTAGAGAGCAGAATCAAGAGAAATTCCTTACCCTCATCAAACATCTAATTCAAATGTACACTGAAGAAAATATAGAACTTGTTATCTATCACAAAACACTTACATCACGAGCATAAATGGTTTCCCCAACCTGTCGCCTCACCTCCTCCACATTACCCTGCAAATCATCCAATTTTTAGAATAAAAAACAAACTTCAAGTACAACAAACACAAAGGCAAGCAAGTATGTCCTAGCAAGACTGTATATTGTAAGTTTCATGTGGCCAGCTAAAATGATGATGATTATTATTTACTGTAGTCACAATGTTAGAAAATCATAATGCACCCGCTGCAGTAACTCAGAAAGGCAGAAAGCCCCAGAATCATACCTCTGATCCACCTTGAGGTTGATGAATCATTACTCTAGCATTTGGCATGGCATAACGCATTCCCTTCTCACCGCCAGCAAGTATAATTGCTGCCTGGCTAGCAACAACACCAAAGCACACTGTTCCAACTTTGGGCTTGATCTGCAATAAATGGTTCATGCGTTAGTGCAGAACAACAAAAAAAGATTAATATTCTGGGATTTATTTATCAGTAGGCGAAATTGTAGATAAAGTATTTGGTTATGGAAAACTGGCATAACAAGTAAAAACACAGCCAAATCTAACAACTAACAAGGCTGGTCCAGCTCAAAGCCAGTTTTAGAGACAGGCATGATTTCAGGAAATGAGATCTGTTGTCTGCAGTACCAGACCAAACCCAATTAGCACAGTCTCAGCATGGCAAATGCTCATGTCTAGTATGTACTACAATAAAAATATAAGAATACAAATGTTGCAAGCACTACCATTGATATGAGATATAATTTTTGCCTAAATTACATTAGGCTTTCCTGTAAATGCTATATCATATTATAAATATAAATTCACTAGCTAGGGGCATGCATAATGTGGAAGATACAAAATGTTGAGATGCATCTATAATGTGTTCTCGTCCAACAATGTAAATATTAAATTAGATGAGAATAACTCAGAAAGCATCCACAAGAATAAATATAGGTGAATACAATCTCTGAAATTTGAATGCATGAAGGACATGGAAAAAGTAGCTCAACATAGATGGCATACCCAGGACATGCAATCATAAATTGCTAAGATGGAGTAGAGACTTCCGCCGGGGCAGTTCAGGTAGATCTGGCAAAACAGAATTATACAAAAGGAGTTATAAGGTATAGAGCAACACACCTGTGAGCTAAAGGAGCAAGCCAAGGGAGTGAAGTTGAGCAATCAAGAGCTGCTGCAGTGAACAATAGGGTAACTGTTATGATCTGAAAAACACAAAAATAAACACTAACCAGAATATCAGCCTCTTCATCAACAGCAGCAAGTGTGACAAGCTGTGATATTACACGCTGTGCTACTTGCGAGTTAATATATTGACCAATGAAGATAATGCGGTTCCCCAACAATACAGTTGCCAGATCAAGAGCACCAGCAGGAGTCATTATGGCAGGCATTAAAGGTGGATTTTCATTCTCTGATGCTACAATTGTATTTTTCCTGTGAAAAAATATTTACAATATTACGAATGAATAAAACAGGATTCTGATACACAGCACAAATAAAACCTAGATGAGCAGTTTCAAATCAGGCAATGTATCCTCATTGTATATCAGGCATGACAGTTTCAAATATATCACCTCAGAGAAGAATGACAATGTATCCTCTCGTCCAACCTTGAAGAAATACCAGGTGGTACAAATTGTGGACCTAGGTGTGGAAATTTGAGTGAGAATGCAACTCAGCACATTTGCAGCAATATATCATGTGAAAGACAGATGGACTAAACAGTAAAGGAATCCAAAAAACATGTCCAAAGAAAAGTTTGCGCTCCGCATATCCTGTCATTATGGCATGTTGAGTTGTGCTAATACACCATACTGAGTTACTGACAAACACAATAACACATATACAGTCTGGAAATCTCATTCAGCAGTTTTCTAAAAGGCCCTAAACTAATTTCAGAATCAGACCAAACTGAGGTGATATGTTATATGCAGGTTATCGTTTTTATACATATCCGTTCAACCAAGCACATCCATTTTTCGTGTACTTAGTGAGCTAATGCTGATGCATACCAGACATTGGCCCAGGAAGGAGTTGACACTGGTTCAGATAACCCCAGGTCGGCATACCCTTGGATAATGCCGACATTCAGAGGTTCTATATGCTTTGCAAAACCTACCAATGGCGACTCCATAAAAAATTGGCACAGAGAAAGACAACTAGGAGCTGATGGGACGGCTGCCCAAATGGTCATGTTCTAATATGTGCACCACCATGGACAACATCTCAGTAAAGCTGTATCAAATCAACGATCAAATTCCACCAAACAGTCCTGGCCTAACGAGCTGACCAAGGGAAATGGTTTGCTAAACCAAGGGTTAGGAAATCTCACCTCGGAGAGCCACGCCTGATTTGGCTCCGCTCCGCCTGAAGAAAGAAGGACCAGACAGAGGGTGAGGGGACAAGAACGGGGGAATCCATGAAGAGAGAAGCGCGGGGCGAGCGAGCGAGCGAGGGAGGTGGAAGTGGTAGTTCCGTGGAGCTCACCTGCGGGAGAGGAGGCGGGTCGGGGAGGCGCGGAGGGCGAGCGGGGTGGAGATGGCCATGGGCGCCATTGGAGGCGGAGCTGGAGCGTGGGAGGGAGCCGAGCCGAGGCGAGGACTGAGGAGTGAGGAGGGGAGCGAACTGGGGATGAGGTTGGACTAGTATGGGCTTGGGCTGGGCTGGGTTAGGGTTTTCTCATGGGCCTAAGTTCTAGCCCATCTATGTGTATGGGTTGGAATTATTATTATTATTTTTGGGAATAAGTTCACCAGAGGTCGCTCAACTTAATAGCGAGATTTTTTTAAGACCCTTTAACCACAAAACCAGAAATGTATACCCTAAACTCATCCAAACCGTGCACACAAGGTCCTATGGCAGTATATATGGGTGGTTTCGCTGACGTGGCATCATAGTCAGCAAAAAAAAATTAAAAAAAGTGGGGGACCACTTCTCTTCTCTCTTATCTCTTTTGTTTTTCTTCTCTTCAGCTCTTCTCTCCTAGGAGGCTGTCGGCCGGCGGCAGATAGGGGCGAGGCGATCCGGCGAGAGGGAGGCGACCAGCCGCGCCGGCGTGAGATGGGGGAGAGGAGAGCTGCTGCGCTCGCCCGCCGCTTGCTGCGGGATTTGAGGCTTCCTCTGCCGCCGCCAACACCAAGCCCATCTTCACCGGCGTCCTCCTCCCATTTTTGGCCCCGCCCCTCTGCAGGGACCCCACTAACAGGGGAGACGGCACGCCCGCGATGGTCCCACTGAGGCTGCCGAGGAGGCTGTATGTATGGCCTGGCATCGAGGGCTTCGCGCGACAAACCGGCCGACAGGATTTGAGGTCCCCTCCACCGCCAATGACGTCGAGTCCCCTTCGCCGGCGTCCTTCTTCCACTTCCGCCCCCGCCCCTCTACAGGGACCCCGACCGCCACAATCACCCTCCACGTGCCTATACTCGACTCCTGCGAAGCAGTGACAACAGCGATGGTGCGAAGCATTTCTTAAATTGGACCTTTTCGCAAATTTTTGCTTTGTGCTTTCATCTAAAATTTATTTTATTTTATTTGGTCTTGTGAATGTGTGTTCTTGTTTTGGTCTTCCGGTTCCATGCAAATCTTTTTGTGATTAATGCCAAAAGGGGGAGAATATTTGAGGATCCCACATTTGATATGATCGTTGATATACAAGGGGGAAAATATTCTAGGATCCCACATTCATTTGGTGCATGTCTTGAAAAGAAGCATACCATCATCTACCATAGCATCCAACATGCACCATATGCACAAGCATCACATGCATGGATATAAATCAATTGTCAATTTCTCATATCATGTTGATTTATATCATTAATTTCACCCTTCATATCCAAATGTGGTCATTATTAATGGATTTGTCGTAAATCACCAAAAAGGGGGAGATTGAAAGTTCAAGTGCCATTGATTTGGTTTTGATGATTAATAACAAATCCAATTATGTGAGACTAATGTTTTTATAAGCATTTCTTTGCCTAGTCTCATGTGGATATGAAAGTGGAGTGTTGGTCACAAGGATGAAATGCATGGAGATCAAGCTATATGTATTACTCTTTCTCTTCATGTACATATTGATATGTTTGTATATAATATTTCCACGTGATTGGCATATGCATTTGAGACTAATGTTTTGTTTGAGTATTATCTCTTATTTAGTCTATTTACATTGAGAACGTGGAGATGATGAAGGTATGTTTTATTTTAATATCTATATTTGAGAAATGCCTTCTATTCTTGTATAGGATAAGCTCTCAATGTTTAATATCTTGTTATGCATACTCTTGCTTCACACAAATATTTTGTATGCATACATTTAGGGGGAGCAAATCCTATACTTTAGTTATGCATGTAATCGATCCAAGTTATTCACCTTCATTTAATTGGGATATTTACATTTGAACATATATTTGAGTATATGACACTTGTGGTGTTGATTAATACTCATCATTTATTCATATCCTTTTATACATGCGATCGGTTGGTCAACATAAGGAGGTTGACAACCGGATCATTGGGACTAATAAGTTTATTGAGTTGAATGAAAGAAATAGGTCCCAAGGATTATAGAGGTGTTGATGCTTAAGTGATATCATTACCCCTAACAATACCAAGAATGACAAAGTGAAGATATTGAAGATGTGTGATACGAAGTGGCTATTATGGCAAGACGGTGAAGGGCAAGCGATGCTCGGTCGCGATGGACCATGCGGCGGTGAAGGGCAAGCAAGGGGCATGGCGCCGAAGAACCAAATCCGGTGGTGAAGGGCGAGTGACGGCTTTGTCATGATGGACCGTGAGGGACTATTTGAAGCTACAAGTAACCGCATCAATCATTTGAAGAATATATGGTGAAACGGTATCGGCATTGGTCTCCCTCAAGACAATGAAAGAAAGATAAAAAAAAAGGCATTCCTAATGGTATAATTATCTTCTTATTTATATTTGAGTTTAGGAATGCCGTACTATTAAGAGGGATGCAACGTCGAGGTGTTTGTGTATGTCTCGGTGCTCAAAGTGACCTATCATAGTGCTACCTTGAGAGAAACCCAAGCTTTAACCTATCCTTGAGTGGTTTTGGACCTTGTTTTTGGTTGAGTTGGGCAGTCCTCTGAGTGAGCTTTCCATAGAGTCCAAGTTCATCAAAAACGGACTCCCGAGCGAAAAGTTATAGTCGTTTTACTCTGTGCTTTTCGGGAAGTCCGAAAAATTACCGGAAACTCCAAAAATTTTTCGGATAACTCCGAAAATTTTTGGACATTCCAAAAATGGCTGCGAATCTGAGATTTGCTTCTGTAAGTTTTCGGACTTGTTCGAAAAGCATTTTCGGAAACTCCAAAAATTGCAGTCTTGGCCTCCAACGGCTAGTTTTTGAGGGGCTCGAGTATATAAACTCCTCCACCCCTCCTTTGAGTGGCTGCTGCTCTTGGGGAGTATTAGATACATCCAAAGCCAAATAGCCATCCCTATTTCCCTACCTTTGTGGTGCCTCTTTGTGAGTGGGATTTGAGAAGGGAAAAAAGTTGGGTTGAGAGAGTGAGGAGTTGAGAGCTAGTGAGCTTCACACCATCCTTTGTGGTGCCTCTTTGTGAAAGGGATTTAAGAAGAGGAAAGAGTTGTATTGAGTGATTGAGAAGTTGAGAGCTAGTGAGCTTCACTCCACACTTTGAGCACTCGAGTTCATAGCAAGCAAATCTTCGATTGTGTTTATTACTCTTAGGGACTAAGGTCTCCTAGACGGCTAGGCGTCGCTGGTGAGCACCCAAGGTTGTGGTGTGCCACGGAATGTTTGTGAAGGCTTCGATTTCGCCTCCGCAAGGGAAGAAATCAAGAGTGAAACCGAGGAGTGCATTTGTGCAACCTCGTGAGGAAAGGGTTGAAAAAGGCCCGGCCCTTGTGGCTCCTCAATGGAGACGTAGGATCCGTGGATCTGAACTTTGGGAAACAAATCACGCGTCTCCTCTCTTAGTTTGCCCATTTGTGCATTCTCTCATATTGTGCTTGAGCTTGTTTTTACCCGATCTACTTGCATGCTTAATTGATTTAGTTGGTGACCTTATATCTTGTTTAGATACCATATTTGTCACCTTTTGATTCATATACATTTTGTTTATTTGAGCTACAAGTTCATAGCTAGTGTTTTATTCCATTATCCGCCGAACTTTTCGGTTGAGACCGGAACTTCCAATCTCATATCGAAAGTTCCTATTTGAACTGAAAGTTCTCATCATTCTAATATGCTATGAAGTTGTGATAATTTTTAGGAAAGCCTATTCAACCCCCCTAGGCAACATTAAGGTCCTTTCAATTGGTATCAGAGCAAGGCAAGGTCTCTCATTCCGGGCTTCACCGCCTTGAGAGAAGATGTCGACAAGAGGTGAAATGTTCCTAGAACTTCTTTTGCTAGATGGTTTAAATTACATATCTTTGAGTACTCGTGTGCTTAATGTGTTTAGGGCCATTGGTCCTCATATAGAGCGAGTTGTAGATGTGAGTATTTCTCCTCCTAATGATAAAGAGCTATCATTTGATGAGGAAGAGAAATGCACACATCTCAATGCTCAAGCTACTAATGTTTTGTTTAGTGCTTTAAGTGAAGATGTGTTCAAAACCATCATTCTTAGCACATTAGTTTTTGTTGGAAACATAGTAAAAATACAGGCACCCAAAACCTACTCCTATGAGCATGTTCGAAAAACTGGGCCGGTATATTTTAAGAGTGACGAAGTCATCACGGGCTTCTCGTTATCGATGGGTACGTCGCCTAACACTGAGCACCAGTGTCAAATCTAGGATTTGAGTTGAATGGGCTGATTACACCACAAGAAACCTAATTAGTTGAGTTACGCTAACCTCGGCTCAGCACATTAATTTCATTGTACAAGAATCCAAGCATTTTTAGCAAGAACGGGGGTATAATAGCAGACTATAAGCCATCTATAAAAACATATCGAGGAGATAAAAGGGGAGAGAAGAGCAGCGGGCTACAGATTTGTAACCAGCTGTAGTATGGACTTGCAAGACGCAATGTGTGTATGGCAGGTGGTGGGACCAGGTATCAATTGTGTAGTATATGTTTATAAGTAACTATTGTATGTATTGACTATTAAATTGACTATAGATAATTTAGAGCTAATAGTTGGCTATACTATTAAACTTGCTCTAAGTCAGATGCATAGGAGAGAAATATAAACAATTTAATATTTACGGTAGTGCTAATCCGCGCGTTGCGCGCGGAATATTAGTTCGAGCACCGCACAACACTCCCTCCTTCCGGTTTTCCCTTTTTTACCACCCCACCTTTCCTCAGTTTGTTTTTTTCGTTTTTTACCAACCCACCTCCCGTGTTTCTTTTTTCTCTTTTCCATTTTGTCGTGCTTCATCAAAGGGCCTGGTAAAATATTAACCATCCAGACTTTTTTGTTTTTGTTCATTCTATCCAGTTTTTCTGTTTTCGCATTTTTAGTAAAATATTTACCGTCTAGTTTTTCTTTTTGAGTTTTCTGTTTTTCTAGTGTCTCCCCACGTTTTAAAAGTAACGAATTTAGTCTGTGGAGTTTGTCCATTTACTCTCAGCCTCACACATCTGTTCATTAAAAGTAACAATTTTACTCGCATGAATGCCCCCTTTAAAAGTAATAAATTTACTTGCATGAATACCCCCACATCGTACGGCACCATTCTTAGATGGCCATAAAAGAATTACTACCACCTTATAATGCTAGTAATTCTTTTACTAGTGTTATAAATATGGTTTAGATTTTGTGATCTGCGAGTAAAACAATTACCACCCTCCTCTCAATATAGCACATGATCTCGTAGTCACCGTGTAGTAATATGTTTACTGATGTATTCAATACACAGTATAAGAGTAAAATTTGAGACCAAGAGTATTGTTAATATGTATCACAAAATGATCGTGCGAATGAAAAAAGTACAGGCTCAATCACACACGAATGATAAAATTACTCACAGGTGAATCAAAATAGAAAAGAAAAAAAATGATTCAATCAAAAATCCATCGTGAAGCTGGGATCCCTAGTGGCTTAGCTAGATCTTGCTATAAGGATGGAAAGGTTGGTCTGTGTCTTGTGACTGATAGTGGAGAGGGCAACCGAGTGGCGAGCGGTAGTCGATGATGGAATCATAAAAGGATGTAGCGGCGTGGTATAGAGATGAGCTCGACGTTGTGAAGTAGCAGTCATCCATCATCTAGCAAGCACAAAAAAAATGCAAAAACATTATCGTTCATGTCATAGAGACGACGAGAAAAAGAAAAATAGCAAACAACCTCCATCACCGGCGGACTCCACCCTATCCTCTGCGGCTAGTCACATGGAGCACGATATACAAATGTAGGACCTGTGCAGCCCATCAATTCAGATAAGGTAATATTGGATATTGCACGTTAATTTAATTGGCAAAAAGAAATTGGGGCTTTACGCGTGAAGGTGTAGGAGAGTATGCAGATGCAAATCGAAGTGTCATTTTCTTACTTGCTTCTTCTGTCAATGTCGCCGACGTGGAACAACCACTGGTTGTTGCTCTTGGCCCAGGTGAACACATCCTTATTGGAAAAATATAATATATACCGAAAGTAAGGAAGTTGTTTTTATTGAAGTAAATCATTTACTCTGATAATGGTGGGAGCATGATGATGAGACATAGGGTGGGATCGGAAGTAGGGAAGTTGTTTTTATCGAAGTAAATCGTTTACTCCGATAATGGTGCGAGTGAGGATAATATGACATAGGGTTAGGTGGGCCTGGGCTGATATATGTTTGGCTAGTAGTATCTCTATAATAGTTAACTAATAAGTTGACCAATAGGAAATATTTTTCACTGACCTTAATCTTTATTAAAAGGAAAGTTTGATATGGAGAGTACTAATATGTACTCCCCCCGTCCAAAAAAAATCAATTCTTAGCATCCAAGGTAGTATTAGTGGAGAGTGGAAATGACTATAATACCCTTAATTATTAAAAAAAGTAGTAAGAGTGATAGATATGTAAAGGGTATTGAAGGAATAAAACTTCTCGTTTTACATGCTGAGTGTAGGTAGGATGGTAGAAGTTGGTTTTTTTTGGATAAAATTTAAACTCTAGATTTTACGTTTTTAGGTAGGTAGGATGGTAGAAGTTGGTTTTTTTTTTTATAAAATTCAAACTCTAGAAGTTGAGTTTTTTTAGACGAAGGGAGTACTCATCTCGTCCCATAAAAAATAGTATAGGATATGACATATCATAGTACTATAAATCTGGATATACATATGTCCAGATTCACAGTATTAGCATATATCATATCTCGTTATTCATTTTTTATGGGACAGAGAGTATTTCATTGTTTATACACATAAATATCCGTGAAATCCTCTTTGGAAGAATGTCCGCATAAGCAAAATTCAGCATTCACCATTGATGTGACGGATCAAGTTGTTAAAAAAAAAAGAAGAAAAAACCATGTGCGCGCGTTTGAGAGACGAAAGCCGAGCCGAGCAAGCTGATACGGATAGGCAGCCGCTGATCGAACCGCGCATATGATATGCCCATTGTTTGTTTGTTTATCCGTCGTAATCTCTCGCTTACAAAAATATCTCCCTTCTTCTCCGCATCACTCACTACTCAACTAGTACTACTACTAGTAAGCAGCAAGCAGCAGATAAGCATCACTCCCTCCCACTCCAACCACCACATCAGCATCAGCAAGCAGCAGCAGCAGAAGCAGATCGATCGATCGATCGCCATGAGCGTGGTGATCCTGGACGGGTCGACGGTGCGGGGCTTCGTGGCGGACGACGACGCCTTCGCCCGCAGCGTCGACGCGCGCTTCGAGGCGCTGGACGCCAACGGCGACGGCGTGCTGTCCCGCGCCGAGCTCCGCCGCGCGCTCGAGTCCTTCCGCCTCCTCGACGGCGCTGGCTTCGGCTCCGCCCAGCCGGCTCCGCTCCCCGCCGAGGTCTCCGCGCTCTACGACTCCGTCTTCGAGCAGTTCGACGCCGACCACAGCGGCGCCGTCGACCGCGCCGAGTTCCGCGACCAGATGCGCCGCATCATGCTCGCCGTCGCCGACGGCCTCGGCTCCCAGCCGCTCCAGGTCGCCGTCGACGACGAGGGCGGGAGCTTCCTCCTCGAGGCCGCCGAGCACGAGGCCGCCTCCATCGCCGCCAAGATCGACGCCCAGCGCGCTGCCGATGCCGCAGCCGCAGCCGCCGACGCCAACTGACGCCGGCCACGTCATCGCAACCGTTGCATCGGATCGGGCTTGATTTTTTTTTTTCTCTTCACGTGTACCGTGTCCGTGTGTGTCGAGGTGTCGGTGTACGTGTACGTATCACAGGTGGCAACGTACCTCTCTGCTACGCTTATCAAACTGGAGACTACTGCTCCACTCTACTTGAATGGAAATAAAATGATTTTCTATCCACTCTAAAAAAACGTCATTTATTTGTACTCATTGTCCTTTTCTTTTTCACGCTACTCAGGCCTTGTTGAGATGAGGAAAATTTTCTTCATTGGTTTTCATATCGGATATATAAACACACATTTGAAGTATTAAACGTAGTTTAATAATAAAACAAATTATAGATTCTGCCAGGAAACTACGAGACGAATTTATTAAGTATAATTAATCCATCATTAGCAAATATTTATTGTAGCACATTGTCAAATCATGAAGCAATTAGGCTTAAAAGATTTGTCTCGCAATTTACACATAATCTATGTAATTAGTTTTTTTTTCTATATTTAACACTCTATACATATATCCAAACATTTCATGTGACATGGTGAAAAATTTTTTGTTTGGAACTAAACAGGGCCTAATTTTTACTACGGTAAGTCTTTAGAGTTGATGCTGATCTATCCTACGAATGCTATCTGGCACACGCACGTAAGTAATGGAACTCGCACAGGCCAGCTGGCGTCGCCTTCACTGCGCCACATGTTTTCCATCTTTCTTTCCGCAATGTTTCCTCTGTTTTGGCGCCGCTTTCTGCCATTTTTTCTCTATTTTGGTGTCCCTCCCCTCAGCGCGCATTTTCCATTTTCTTTTGCACTCTTTCCCTTTTTTTTAATCTGCAGCACACGTGTTTTCGAGTTTTCAAGTTGAAAGTTTTGAAATCTTGACTCGAACAAATCTAAGCTGAAAGTTTTTCAAATTTTGAGTTGAATGTTTCTAAATCTGAGTTGAAAGTTTTCAAATTTACTTTCAAATCAAGATTTGAAAGTTTCAAATTCTGAGTTGAAAGTTTCAAAATCCGAGTTAAAATTTTTTTAGTTTCGTGTTGAAAATTTTACCAATCAAGATTTGAAAGTTTCAAAATCTGAGTTGAAATTTTTTAAAATTAAGTTGAAAGTATTCAAATCCGAGTTTCAAATCTAGACTTGAAAGTTTTCAAATCTAGTTAAAGTTTCCAAATCCTGAATAAATCTGATTTAAAAGTTTGTTTCAGTCAAATTAAAAAAAAGGAAAACGCACGCGCATGGCGAATTTTTATCCCAAAGAAAAAGTGGGGAAAAAAAAGAAACGCACGTGGGAGATTTTTTTTTTTCTTGATATGATGAATCTATAACAACACGCAATAGGAGGGCGCACGGCTGCGCCAGTTAGGCAGCTGATCTATCCAAATAAAAATTAAGTAGTATCAAAATTTGGCACTATCAAAATGCTAATACAGCTTCAAACCAACCAAAATGGCTATCAGGCCACGTTCGGTATTCCACTTTGGTACAACTTCCTTATTTTTCATTAGCATATGCTTAATGAACGGCTTAACAATATTTTTCATTATTTAAAAAAACATTTTATGTAAAAGTTTTTAAAACATTCAAATAGACCAGTTTTTGTTTTTCTAATAATTAAAACTCAATGAACCCTGTGCTAATTAACAATACGTTAATGCAAAAGAACGCTTTAGTTCGTGAGTGCTAGAGTTGGAGAATTTGTCAAAAACCCAGGTACAGGATTCCCAGTTTTGCACATTTGCTCACTGGATTCGGCAACAAGCCTAGCGTCAAAAATCGGCCGGAGCGGATTTGCCACAAACTGTGGATTACTCCGGTTGTTACCGATGACCATATGCACTTGTAGCACTAGATAACACAAGCTGGAATCAAGAATATGCATTTACCATCTTGCAATTAGCCTTTAAAGTAGTGCTCCCTCTCGTTGCATATGGAATTAAGCAAAATAGTTCAAATGACTAGGTTATCCTTGAGTTACCAGACAAACAAAAATACTAACTACAGAAGTAAATGCAGATAACACAGCAGCCTATAGCGTTTATAGATCAATTTACAAAAACAGGTGATTGATTACATGTGGCAAGGTTCTATAAAACCATGACAGATTACATAATTGGAGGGTTTTTAAGGCAACTTGGTAATGGGTATACACCAAGAGTATAAGCAAAAGGCAATTAGGTACATCAAAAGCTTCAGGATTTCTGTACCCACAACATACAAATTAGCCATCTGCTCGACAGTTCGTTCAGTCATAGCTTACAATAAAACAAACTATAAGAGTTTATCTGACAGAGGTTGCATTGCATATAAACTGACAGCAGATTATTATCAGGTAGATACTTCATAAGCCAAGGATGAATTGCCACGGGCACACCGGAGTGCGCCAGTGAGGGTAAACCAGAACCGCCCATGTCCCGCGATCCCGAGGTTTTCACCTCATGACGGGACACGGTGGTTCTGGTTCATTGTGGGGTGGCGATCAGCGGATGCGAAGCTGATGTGCTCTTGGTGAGCCAGCATGCCGCCCCCAAATGAGATGCTGGAGATCTCGGAGCCTGTCGGTGTCGATGGCGAGCAGGATGTGCTGTTCTCTGGGCACAGGTTCTTGCCAAGGACAACGGCTTTAGGATCAATTTTATCTAATGGTGTATAATATTGGACCCACCAATTTAAGTGAAAATCAAGAGATAGATGTTTTGCTTTTTTCTTAGAATTTCTAGGATTTTCTCTATTTTATTAGAGCGCCACGTGGCGGCTTGAGAGCGTTTGTAGGAAGTTTCATGGACTTTTAGTATATAATAGATATAGAAAAGTGTAGTTACAGACAGCAGGCAGGAAGGCACGCATGCAGGAAACAAATGCAACCAAACAAGGACTAAACATAAGTGGCTACAAACAAAAACTAAGAATATTAATTTTGAATCATTACAGAAAATGTAACTGCCTCTATTGATGTTTGCAGGTAAAGGAATGTTACAAGCATAAAAGATACATCTGACATCACTAAAAATGACTAATCAATGAATAGTACCTGGAGGATTAAATCATCTAAATATGACTATGTGACACTGCCCAAGCTTGTAGAGATTGCTAGGAACAAATATGAAATGATTCAGCCATACCTTCCGACCTTTCACCGCCTTATTTTGGGCCTCCAATTTTGCACGCGTTTGCCTTCTTCTAAGGATCGCATTGTATTGCTTTGCATTGACAAATATGGGCTCTTCTACAGAAGGATCAACAGGCAATGGCATCCTAGAGTTTGCAGCACCAGTAATTTGAGGATGAACCTGTTTGATAATACACAAGAGTTTAATACCACACCACATATATTTTGCAGGTTTTCTTCTATGCCTATATATTCTTCTAGGTTTTTCCACTGGGCATAGTCCTCACTAAATGTCATTATTATTTGAAAAACTAAATTTGTAGCATTCTCCTATAAAATTGGTGAGAACTATTTGGATAATTTTCATTTCCATTTGAAAGCATTTGTTGCTTCTGTTTGGATAAATAACAAAGAAAATAAAACAAAAGGAGGCCGAAAATTACAGCCCTGTCTTTACTTACAAATGCATGTGAAGTGTATCCTGTTAATACTCCACCATAATATGGATCAGTACCATATGGATAAGAAACACATGCCTGGAAAAACACAAGAACAGGTAAACTAAACATAAGGTTCAAACACAGTAGTAGTACTAAAGATTATGTTAACTTACAAAAGGCTGGTTGTAATCGAACTTTGAAGGAGGAAAGGCAGCTTCTGTGTTCCCCAAAGACAATACCGACTTAGTGCCATGGTCCCGCTCCCCACAACTATCATTGTTGTTAATATCTGAGGGGACAAACACTGTCATACAATAAGTGATGTCAGCCACTTGTTCACCTTAGAAACTGAAGTGATTTCTTATCTATACTATTTCAAAAGAAGCAAATGGTGGTGGTTTGTGGTGAATCTGCCACCACCCCCACCACCAACTCCCTGCTTTTTTGCGAAGGTAAAAACAAGAGTGTGGGTCCAATGGGCCCACTTATCAGCTGAAAGGTATATACAAAAATTAAGAGATGAAAATAGGTAAAATGTGATGACCAACATGGGTTGATGACAGTGTTCTTTTCTTAAATCCTGTACCAATGCACGGGCAATATGCTAGTAAATCGAACAATTGAAGTCGGTTACATGTGCGACTCTTTAAGAAGAGCATAACCCAGAGCATAAGAATTGATCACATAATAATGCACCCTCTAGTTATTTCATTTATTATGTAGAATTTTAGATGCCTAATTGATACAAACAGGAAAAGAACATGAATTGTGAACACGGGGGAATGCACACAGTGATCTCACACATACCAATCTGCGTAAGATCATATTTTGTTAATTCTGGATAACAAAGATATCGTATTTTTCAAAATATTAGAGTGACAACTTAATTCGCCATACTGAATTACATTACCATATATTTGAAGCCTGACCATTTGAAGAACAGATTTTGCTTTAGCGCTCTACAGGTGCAAAGACTCGTGATCTTTAAAGCAATAATGCTCAAGATCGAGACAATCATCATTTGAAAGGCTAGCATGATTTATTTCACTTATATACAACAACCACCCACTTGGCCAATCAACAAGAAGAAAAACTAAGTGTTTCTTTCATGTGGGTAGAAACATATCATTAGATGCATAATTAAATATGATTTAGGCCCGTGAATTTACATACAACATTCCAAACCAAAACATTGCTCCGTCCTATGCTGCTCAGATGGATTCCAAAGCAAAGATTTTTCTTTGGTGTATTCTTCTGACTACATAGTTTTGTAGCAGGTCTGGTTGCCGCAGACGTGAAAGTAGACAAATGAACGCTATGTAAAAGCTATGGGCAGGGATAATACAGAAGCACATCTAAATTAATTCCTATAGGGATTAGGGTTAGAATAGATATGGATTAAAACTCTTATCTGCCCTTAAGTAATAGTATATTTACAATCTTTCACCAAAATAAAGCAGGGAAGTAGGAATAATAGGTGAATGAGCATCATTCAAATGCAATATACTTCTTTTGTTTCAAACTTAAAATGGATGATATAGTCACAGAAGAATATATTCTGCGTTTCTGCAATTGTAGCCAAACCTCTAAGATTGAATACGACATTTTCTCTCACTGGCATAAAAATTTCACAATGAAACAAAGTTTAACCCTATCATGTTATGTGTGGTGACTGCATTTTTTGTTCTCTTTCATAGTCTTTTTATCAGAATATTCTCCCTTTACAGCTTATAACTCATATGGCACTGAACCGAAATAATAGGAGCAGGTACCAAAAGAAATTGTTTAGCTGCTTGAGAGTCAATCATGCATGTGTGTGTATTTCCAGAAACAGCAAATTACTAGTTCGAGGCTTCAAGCAAAACCACCACAAAATTTGATTGGGGGAAAGAATGCGTTTCTGGTATAGATGATGTCATTGAAGAAAAATGTATTACCTGATTGTGGTGAGGTGTGTTGTCCGTTGAGACTGCTGTCACTTACTGCAGATGCTTCTTGGTGAGACTGCCCAGACTTTGTTGGTGACGAGTCACCATCAGAGTTCCTCTGAACTAACTGTTTCATTGGATAGTTATTCCTGGCCAGAAAATCCTATTCACATAGAAGTGAATTGGTAAGTTCATTATCTTCAGTTTAATAGCTATGATTCAGTATCACACTGTGTGGAATATGTACTTACATAGTTGATCTTGGCCATGCATTGGACAGGATGATTCTCCATTTCTTGCAACAGCATTATCATTATTAGAAGGCATTACTCAAGATCCACAAACATTTTCTGTCCTCCTATTTTGAAGTTCAGAAAATTTTCAGGTCAGACTGACAGTGGCACATAAAGAAAGCCAAGTTACTAGATAAATTAGTACCTTGAATTCGGTTTGTATACTATCCACATACAATGATTAGGGATTAGGTTGTACAAACATCCAAACTCAGCTGGATGAACAGTTGAAAATGATCGAAGCATAAAATAAATCAAAGAACTATTGTACGGCCTCTACAATATCATTAACAAACAATACTATGTCAACTTTATGATGGATTAATCTAACTAGATAGTACACCTCCAGGATAAGAAGTAGAACTCCTGAGCAGCATCATCTACCTGGCTAATCCAAAATAAATAAGAAAAAACAGTGTCCGCGTAGCACACCGGTAGTTACCAATGTAGAACACAAAAAAAATCACCCTAAAGCTGACCAAGAGCAAAGTACAGTGACAAATCTAGGCTACTTCAGATGCTAATGATCAGCATGTCCTATGACCGACAAGATGCTAAACTTTCTTCAGGACTACTTTCAACCACAAGGTTGCTGTTAAGTTAGAGACTTAAAGTAATGAGTAATCACTTCTACTATGCACTATCTCTAGTAATTACTTCCCTGTACTATCTTGCCTATGGAAGATCCAACTCAATCATTCAGAAGATTTTGATTGCTCCAAGACTTCAAGTACTAAACAGCGGGAAAAAAAATCCCACGTTTGCATAGTACATCAAACTTAGGAGAACTCCCGCTTTTCAGGGGGGAAATAGCAACTGAAATCCGCCAAGAATTCAACCAGGATAACCTATTTATCATCACACAAAGGCAATCTTGCTAAAGAAACTTCAAATATTGGCACTAATTCCTCTGTACCCTAAGCATCCACTTTAACGCAGAACTAAATCAGAAATGTCAATTAAGAACCGTACAGTCCATCCAAAGTCAGAAGCTGTGTCTCATTTCATTGGCAGAGAAGAAAGTACACAGCATGTACCCAAGAAAAGGGGGGTAAGCACTGAAAAACCATCCAGATTTTGAACTTGAAAGAACACCAAATCCAGAAAAGAAAAGGTGAAGCCAAGACTCCTCAGTCTAGCCCACAGACAAAATCAAAGCAGCAGCCTTAAATTCCTGAAAGCCTCATACGAGTTGTACTTCTTTGTTCATGCAAAACAAATTCTGAACCAAAGAACAGCATATACAGAGAAAGAGTAACAAACCAAGAACCAAGGGACATAGCTATGCTCCCCCTTACCCCAAATCATGCGGAGATCCAGCTGAAACTGAAAGTAGAAGAAGGAAGACATGGAGGGGGGGACATGAGCAAGCAAGAAGCAAATCCACACCCACCCAACCCAAAGCCGCAAGTCAACAACTTCTACCAAGACACATGCAAGCGCCATAATCCAGGAACCCAGCCCCATGAAAGAATATCTTGAAAGGGGAACAAATTTGGAAGTGAATCAAGTGGAAGCACAAGAACAAGAAGAATACCTCTCTCTTTCTCTCTCTCCCTCTCCCTCTCTCCTCCCCCAATCAAGACTCTCTCTCTCTCTGGGGAAAGATCGAGGGCAAAGAAATGGTGGCACTACTACTACTAGTGCTGAAGCATGACGATGAGGCTACCTCCTCTGATCCTCACCTCCCCTCTTCGGCTCTTCCTGCCAAATATGCACTAGAGTCTCTCTCTCTCTCTCTCTCTCCCCTTTGTACTACTATTGAGTCTTTCTCTCTCCTATGTGTATTTAGGGGAAAAAAAGGATTATGTCACGCTCTCGCCACTACGGCACCACCATCATACATCATCCACCGGAGAAATTCTTAGGTGCACACAGCCACACACACACACCATCATCACCATATATTGGTCCATGGAGAACCCAGGGCGCAAGTTCTCGCCGAATGTATGAAAAGTGTGTCTGCATGAACGCGTTGGAAGTTGATCTACGAACAGATGATGACTTGACTCCATCTTTAAAAATGACGGCAATTCTATGACGGCATCTCTAGCAGTACTCCCTCCATTTACTTTTTATAGATATATTTTTAAATCTGAAAAATTTATTTTTATAGGCATACGGAATATTTCAATCCAACAACCTATCATCTTAATGACTCTCAGATTTAACCTATCATCTTAATGACTTTCTCAGATTTAGTGCGTGACTCTATTCTTCCATACAAGATTGGCTACATGGGCATCGAGAAATATAAATATTAACGAATCACTTGTTTACGAGGAATGACTAGTAGTATATTTAAATAGATGATAAGTAGAATTATTTATCCTTGGTCTGTGTGTTAAGCTGAAATATGACTATCAAAAGTAAATGGAGGAAGTATAAATCAGCTATAACTACATGTGAAAAAGATAAGAGATGAGAGAGAAGAGAAGTGTAGATCAGCTGCAGCATGGACTATAAAACGCTGTGTGTATGACATGTGAGATCAATTATTAATAATGTGGTATACTCCCTCCGTACTCGTAAGGGTAACAATAATGTATATAGTAAAAGTAGTATATATAGATGGGACTCACATATATGGACTTTAACTATTGTAATCTTCACAATGTATATAGATAGCAAATAGTATTAGGAGGAGAGAAGAAGTAGAGACAAATAATATATTATATTCTCTATGGGCAGCACATATACTTACGGGTAGCTTTTGTTATTTCTTTGCTATGAACTAGTTCCACAATGTTGCTACGTAGCTAAATGAAATATTGTATTACTTATGGACCACTTTTGGACTACATTGTGGATGCCCTAAAAGAAGTCGTTTTGGACAGCGACACAGTCTAAAAAAACTTTGACTTCTTGTTTCTATAAAAATATTTATTGAAAATTGATATATGTATACTTTTATGAAAGTATTTTTCAAGACAAATCTATTCATATAATTTTTAATTTTCAAACTTAACAACTTGAGAGTTATTCATGATTTATATTCCCCAGGTTTGACTTAAACATTGTCCTAAACGACTTCCTCTACAAGTACAGAGGGAGTATATTTGTAGTTAACTATTGTATTAATAGGCTATTAGATTGGCTGATGATTTAGAGCTGGTAGTTGGCTATACTATTAAGTACTCCATCCGCCTCATAATATAATGGATTTTAATATTTTGCTTGCACTGTTTGACCACTCGTCTTATTCAAAAAATTTGTGCAGATATAAAAAACGAAAAGTTGTGCTTAAAGTACTTTGGATAATAAAGTAAGTCACAAAAAATAAATAATAATTTCAAAAAAAATTTAAATAAGACAAATGGTCAAACAGTGCAAACAAAATGTCAAAATCCTTTATATTAGGAGACGGAGGGAGCATGTAGAAGATGTTCATGTATGTCGTGCATTTTATGTAGGGTTGCAATGCACTTTTAGAAAAGCATTTGTTTTCAACTTATTTTTGGAAGTTGTTGAATGAAGTTGATAAAGGGAATGAAGCTTGTGGGTGCTGATTCACAGCTACTTCAAATCTTCATGACAGATGAAGGGTTTTTCTCTTTAATTTTCTATGAAGAAATTTATTGCGGGACACTAATAAAAGGTTTTAAGCAGCAACTGCCTCATAATTATTTCTTTGTTTTCTAAGAAATGAAGTACATGTACTAGACTACTTTTCTAGTGACAAGCGATTCGATTTATGACACCACTACAAAGATAATTATCAGACGGTTAAATGTAGGATATTAACTATATGTACCAAATTAATATGTCGATCAAGAAAATATGATTGCTCGCACTGTACAACAATATATAAGAAAAATAAAATCACATATAAATATGAAGTAACTAGCTCCATTCATAAGGTACTCGGATCTCCATCCTCAAACAAGAACTTAGTATCCGCGAAATGGCCTGTAGCTTAATGTTACAAGAGCCTCAGTATTACCTTAGGTTCTGGGTTCGACTTTTCATAGGAGCGAATTTTCCAGAATTTAACGGACGACGTACCCGTCGATAGCGATGCGCCTGTGATGACTTCGTCAATTTCTAGGATGGATTTACCGGCCCAGTCTTTGAAGATGCTCATAGGGGTAGGGTTTACGTGCGTGCGTTCATAGAGGTGAGTGTGCGTGCGTTGTGAGTGTCTGTGTTGTACTGTGTAATTCTCAAAAAAAAAACTTAGTAGGGTGAGTGTGCGTGCGTTGTGAGTGTCTGCGTTGTACTGTGTAATTCTAAAAAAAAACTTAGTATCCAAACCAAGGTGCTTCGAGGCAACTGTCATCCGTCATCCTACAAAATTTCAAATCTAAATTAATCTAATCACTACAATCGAGAAATCTGTTGAAAATTTCCAAACTATTTGTATGCATTTTCTTTGGTTTGGAACATCTTATAGTTGGGTTGCTCCTTGAATCACATTATTTCTAACAAATGCCATTGATAAGTTGACAGAGAGGAATAGATGGAACCCCTAATTACGGTGGTATTTATGCGACAAGTTGACTTGTACAATAACATTTCCTGGAAGTTGCATTTGTCGATGATATTTTTTAATAATAAAGCATTTTCAATTATATTTGTTGGATTTTCTTAGATAGATAAACATACAGTAGAGAGTCCATGTCGTCTATCAATAGCATTGGATAAGAAGAAGCTCCTCTAATGTATAGTCGTCTGACGTAGGTTGTTGATATATGAGCTCACGAGCTAGCTGTGAGGCTCACATGTTAGTTTATTGAAGCTAGAAGGTACTCCCTCCGTTTCATATTTTAAGTTATTTTATTTTTTTCTTAGTCAAAATTATTTAGGTTTGACTAAGTTTATAGAAAAAATGAGCAAACAAATTAAGATTATATATGCATCTCTGGCACTGATAATCAGCCCTGCGCTGAACGTCTCATGGACAATCTGTGATTGCTTTCTATGTGATGAATCAACGGGAATCCGAAGACGAAATAACTCACGGTGGAGCATGCATGCATCTGCCTGCAGCGGCAGCTTGCATGGACATGCCCGTGCGGTCGGCGTACGTCGGCGCCGACGTATGAAGCAGCGGCGCCCGAGGCTTGCACCGAGATGCCACAGCTTCGGCAGCCGGCAGGTGCGGACATGGCAGCGGCGAAAGCCGAGGCGACTCGGCGACATCTGCGTTGAGCGACGACTTTGATGTGAGTATCAGCGTATGCTGCATCGTGAACGCCGTTTAGAACCCCATCGCTGATCATCGCTGTTTTCCATAGACGTGAACGGCGTGCCTGAAGAATTAATCATCTTGCCGATCTAATTCCTTTTCCATGCCTCCCTATCGATGCCCAAGGTGTTGCATGCCACGTTGATTTTCTTCTCTTCTTATGTTGTGAATTAAATAGATCTAATCATGTTCTTAACGCTTGACAACAACAGAAATAATCTTGCCTCTCGCATATCCTCTCTTATCTGTTAGATTGGTTTGCACGTGGCCCACAAAGTTAAACACTGATGGAATTTACAATCTACGGTGACGATAATATCATTTATTTAATGAATGGTCAGATCTTTCTGATTAATGTGGAAGCTCGTAGAAAGTGCCTAATTAGTATAGGTAGAAAGTGCCTAATTAGTATAGGTATAGATAGATAGATAGATGTGCCTTAGATATTTAAAAGTTAATGTTATTGTTGTCGAATGACAACTATGTTTGTCGAAGAAAGTGGTTCACACTTGTTTGGGATCACCCTTGGGGACTATTTATGGTTTTAATATAAACTAATACACGCTAGGGCTAATAAATACAGGGGATTTTATATGGATGTCCTTATGATAGGAACATTCATAGGGACAACTAGAGTCTATTTGGCCATGAGCCCCCTAATAGGCCCTAACATGGGTCTTACTCGGCGAATCGGCCGTTTTAGGCCCTGTGTCCTTTAATTCCAACTAGGATGGTAGCCCGCGCATTCGCGCGGGCATTCATGAATCATTGCTTAAATGTTTCTTTTAAGATATTTGTTAGTTTACAATATGTAAATTTGATTCATCTATATAAGCACCTATCTATAAAGTTAATCATCTTTATCATTTAAGAAGACGTAGGTCTTTAATCCAAATTAAAGTAAGGTGTTGTTTTTATTTTTAATTAAATGTTTTGGGCTCTTATTTAAAAAAAATTCTCAAAAAGGTTATTTATAATAAATGTGTTTTATTCCTTCTTTTAATTGGTTCACATTTGATGCAATTTTTTATACGTACTTATGTATGAATCAATAAAAATATAGAGTAGATATATTCTAGACCTCGCTTCCTATAATATGTGTGATCTATATATTTGTTTAAATACATTTAGTCAACCCGAGTGTTAAAACCCAAATTTAATAGTAAGAAATATAATATTCAAAGCCAACTATCTTCTGCTATGGCATAGAACAGAGAGAAGTCTATTGATATGTAGTCACTTAAAAATGATGAAGTGGTTATGCATGGTTGTCTCAATTTAAGGGAAAGTTATGAACCACAATGGTTCTAGGAAATTATAAGGTTTTCTAGAATTGGTTCATTTTACACTTACGTTTTATTTTATACAAATATTATTTTAAGTTCAAATGTATGATATGACAAATAGTGACATCATTACACCCTATGTGTCAACTTTTTTAAAAAAAAAAATTATCAATAAGCAAGTAAGATTGGTATAGATTTTCATTATTTATTAATAAATGGATTATATGGGACATAAGGCTACGGTAAATTGATGGGTTTGTATACTCCAATATATTTGCATTATGTGATAGATAATTCATTTGGGAACGTTTTATATATAATGTGTGAGGCTCTACACAACCATTGTGAATACGATTTGATGGCTAATAATACATCATAGAGAGAGGGAACCGAATGGGTAGAAGGACCGATATATACACGTATATACTAAGTACGCACTTACATGATGGAAGGGAGGACGTGGCACACGTGGGCCTTTCAATTTTTTAATAACAAAAATCTAATTAGTCCACCATGTTTTATGGAAAATCAATGGTTGTGAATGGACTTGAATTATTTATTTTCATTTTTCATCTAATGAAATATAAAATAAAAAAATAGAAAAAGAAGTATGGTGGGATGATACGTACGTACAAACGTACATGCTGTACAGGTACACGGACCGAGGGATAATTTAAGAGAGATAAATTGATTTGGTAATTTTGTACTCGTAAGATAGATCTATCGGTGGTTGATTTGGTAATTTTATAAAATAGATCTAATGGTTGAAAATAATGGTCTAAAAGAAAATCAACAGTTAGATGTTTAGAATTTTTAGGATTTATCAATGCGCCACGTGGCGACTTATGAGCGTTTTTAGGAGCACCACGCGGCGGCTTGAGAGCGTTTGTAGGAAGTTTCATAGACTTTTAGTATATAATAATAGATTAGGCTTAAAAGATTCGTCTCGTAATTTACACACAATCTATATCATTAGTTTTTTTTCTATATTTAATACTCTATACATGAGTCTAAATATTTGGTGGGATAGGATGAAAAGGTTTTTGCCTTACGCGTTATTATCAGAAAGGACGCCAACTAATTTTTGTTGCTGCCAGATGTCAATAGTGGGGTGTGGGGATGACGACGATTCATAACCGACGGATTTCGGTGGGTGCGGTGCGGTGGACGGACAAGAGACACCCAAGACAAGAGTGTGCTAACCATGCCGAACCAACCGTGTGCAGCAGATGGAGGATAATTTTCTACTATTAAATATTTTTAATTGAAGTGTGCATGCAATACCAAATGAAGAATTGGCAAATACCGGTGAGATTGGCCAGTTGGCCCGGCTATTTTCAGCTATTTCATCAGTTTATTTGTTTCACATCTCTAAAACAGTGTTTCCTGAAAAAAAATTATTTTCTTAGAAAAACAGTACAAACACGTGTCTACAACACGCGCTCACTCACCCCATGAACGTACATACGCACACTACCACTATGAGCACCTCCTAAAAACTGGGCTGTCATATCTTGAGATTGATGAAGTCCTCCGGAAGATTGGACCGATATATTGACGAAGTCACCATGGGCGCCTCGTTATCGACGGGTATGTAAGAATAATTAGCCGTAAATGCGAACACTCGTATCAAATCTAGAATTTGAACCTGAGAGGGCTGGTTACACCACAAGAAACCTAACCAGTTGAGTTATGCTCCCTTAAAAAATTATGTAAGTATTGCTCAAATCCCTAGTTCTAAGATATTGTTATTAAGTTCATTTACCATGTTATTTAATTTATATCTACTAGCTGAAAACCTGTGTGTTGTAACGGATTGTTAAAATAGCAAAATTAAGTTCTTGTTAAAAATATTTTTTTAATTAATTGAAACAAAATCTTTCATCCTTCAAAAGAAATATCATGCTTAGAAAATTAAAGAGCTACCTACAGAATTGCAAACTACTGACTCACCCAAATCCTAATATCCTCCCAGCCTGTATATATTACAGCCTACACAAGCAGACACTGGTGGAGGTGGTGATGGTGGTGGTGTGGTGCTTCTGGGTTATTATTCATTTTCAGGGTTCTATAACTATAATGAAAAATCTGACTTTTAGGGAGCTAGAGATTCTACGAATAGCTACAGTTGCAGCCGCCATAAGCTACCTAAACATGCCCAACTTTTAGGGGTTCTATATGTTTCGTTGATGCTTATGCTTATAAGCCAAAATTTGATTTTTAAAACTTATTTTTAAAGTTGATTTATGGTGGTTTTTTCATTGTGGTTTATTTTACAACATTTGCTTTTACGTCGTTATGAAAACATATATAAAATTTTACTCATAAATTATTTTTTCTAGTAAATTGTACGAATAAGTATAAGGATAAACGAAATGATGGTCCGCAAGTATTGTAGTATCAATCATACCAAGCCGAAATAATATCAATCTCATTTAGTATCTTAATTTTTTTTCACTATTCCGATCCATACGATCAAGTTCTTGTGTAATGTCCCGATCCTACGTAATAATGTGAAGTATTTTTAAAATCTAATAAGATCCCGATCATATGAGACTGTCACTCAAAATGATCTTCCTAATATTCCGACTAGTATCTTTGGCTTGTATCTAAAAATGAAACATTATTTAGTGAGCTTAAGAGTCTGAGACTCTGAGTAGCTCGTGAGAATCTGAAAATTAAAAACCTTTATTTTTCAGCCTTTTGACTTCAAGCTTATTTTCTAAATTTTATAATCTGGATGATAATATGAATTGTTCTGGAGCTTCTCATAATTAGAGTTATGTCACAGGCTCTTCAAACCGAGCCAGACCGTCCTTGAGCAGGAGTTTTTTTTTTTCCACTGCACGTATCAGCGCACATATATATCAGCCACATTTTGCCCACGCTCTGCTTGTTGGTCCAGCTAGCGAGCCTGATGATGATGACGACTTGATGAGATCTTTTGTGCCAACAACTTCCTCTAGAAAAGCATCTAAAAAATTGCAGATGGATAAGACCAGACCAAAATACCTTCCCTTTTTCTACATGTGCATGCCTACTACATCTAGATACGTTAAGCAGTCAGTAATCCAACAGCTATGGTGCCATTAATTTTCTTTTTATAAGCTGCTGGATAGGAAGGGCCTGTTTGGGTCTGGATCTATTTGGCATAGTTCTAGTTCCAGCTGTACCACCTCTTCTGAAGCTAAAGTCCAACTAAATAATTTCAGTTCTATCTAAAATGGGAGCAGAGCTAGGTGAAACGCTCTCATAAAATAAACTAAAGATGTGGAAGGGTTTAGGCTACTCCACAACTTTACTCTAGACATAATACTGGAGCTAAATTTAGAAGTTTGAGCGCTACTAAATAGTCGAAGAATACATGTTGACGACATTGGATTCAATGCAAAGGTCTTTGTGATATATACGCATGGCCATCTTTGCAATGTGGACTATCGGTATGTTTGGCCACTTATAGAAAATTCTTTAGGTAGAACAACTGCTAAAACAGGGGCACAAAATCAGTATGGTGATATGGTCCCTAGCCTTTTATATTTAGAAAATTATTTTATATTTGTAGACTGGGTATATGATTATATATGTGCACGCCTACCGTGATCCCTCGGTGAAAAACTTTTGATGCTTTAATTATAGCCATGTTTAGGGGAGCATTTTGCTTCACATTACAAACCAGTTTTAGATTAGGGATTTGTAACCCGTAGAGAAAAAACTCACTCAAATGTCCGTGTAATGTTCCATAGAGCTTAGTAGATTGCTGGTGAGCCAATAAGCTCAATAGTATCTGTTCTATACTCCCTCTTCCCAACCACCACTCCTTCATTTTTTACGTGCACACTTTCTAGACTGATAAACAATATATTTTTTTTTAAAAATAATATATTAATCTACTTCTATTTTTTAAAATTAGTACTTAATTAATCATATGCTAATCTATTGCTTCGTTTTATTCTGAGAGAGGGTTCTCAACCCTCAATACCGAACACACCTGCGGGCATCAGCAAGTATATGTTAATGAGGGAAGCAGGTCCTCTGACTTAACTGCACATGCAGTTGAGTCACTGACATGTGGGTCCCACTTTACTATGGCCCACATGTCAGTGACTCAACTTGCACAACAGTTAAGTCAGAGGATCCCTTTCCGTTAATGAGCTCAGTATTAATGTGGGACCGTGCTATGGGTGGTAGTAGGAGCAGACATCCTCCATAATTCTTATTTGATCGAGACGGCATTAAGGTGGGGTCCACAGGATTTAAAAAATCATAGCTCATGGAAACCCTATGGATGAGTTCAGGATCAATCCCTAATTCCTCTCAACTTCTTCTCACTCTTTCCACCGGCACCACATTCTCCTTCGCTGTGATCCAGTGTCGCATTCCGCTCTGTTCCCGCCCAACACCGCAATCCGCTCCGTCCCCGCCCAATGCCGCAATCCGCTCCGTCCCTGCCGGGAGCCGCAAACTTGTCCGTTGCCACCACCCAACGCTGCAATCCGCTCCACCCCTAACATCGACGCTGCAATCCACTCCGTCCTTGAAACCGACGCCACATTCCCCTCCAACCCCGCCACCCAATGCCGCTGCTTTTTTTAATTTTGCTGTCAAAAAACATTGTGTACATGTCATATTTTATTTCCTTGCTTCGGGTAGTAGTGAAGATGAAGCGATGAAGCACTTTAGCCGATAAGGTTTAATTTGAGAATGATAAATATTTTGGTGTCCTTGGTCTTGGTGTTATTTGCTTACGTGATGATCAAACTGGGATGGAGGAAGTAGTAAGTAGGGACATTTAATGCTTACTAGCTAGTTTTATATACTCCCTCATTCCTAAATTGATTATCATATAATGAAAATTAAAATTTCTCAAATTGATCATCATATAACCGCATGGACACGGATTTCATCGGAGTATAATTAATACAACACGGGAGAATGTGTGCATGCTAAAGGATGCGATTATGCATTGTTTTTAATCGATGCATTTATTACGGGAGAATGTGTACATATTGTGCATGGCGTTAAAATTATCCTTGGTCTTGATGTATAAACATTATAGGGTGATCAATATGGGATGAAGATAATAACATATTAACATTGTATGTGCCCTACCAATAAGGAGTAGACGGCCCCGTTGTTTCGCTTATTTGTGGAATAAGCCAAACGACATATTTGCAAACGAAAAATAATTTGTGAATAAAACTTTTATATACATGTTCTTAGCGATTTAAAAACAAAGATTGGAAAATAAATTTTGATGAAAAAAAAATCTAAAATCAACTTTAAATTTAATATTGAAAATTTAAATTTTAGCTGATGAGCATAAGTATAAATGAAAAGATGAGGCGTGCTTTCACACACGAGCCGACTTGTTTGATTGATCCCTATGAGCGTTATTGCTACCGCCATTAAACTATTGAGCTAGCTCTATCAACAGCAGAAAAGTAGGGTTCTATCATAGTTTTTGTGTTAAGCACGATCGCTTTCCACGAACTAGAATCTTGTTTATCCACAACCACTTTCCACCTTCCAATCTGTCGTCTTAAAATTTTGAGATGCACCTTACACCTAACGCATAACCATGTGACGTTGATTTAACAATTTGTTACGTCGAATCATGGTTGATGGTATCTTTCACCCTGAACCTTTTATTACTGTGTTTAATTTAAACCTCACTAGTGAACTGTCCTAGCATATCTGATGCAGCACTGCAGCATTCAGGTGTATCCAGAGCAACAACTCGGGTACTCGACAAAATCTCCAGGGAACAGCGGAATTATCATGCGATTTGAGTTGAACTCATAAAGCATTTCGGAGCACACATTTCATCGATCAGAAAAGTTAAGACCGAAGTGATGTATACTATAAAACCAGAAATAAATAAGATAGCAAACTGGCAGTCAAAATTGGTGTTTCCAATGCAGGACACGCTTTGGGCGGTGCAAGATGAACTGGAATACTAACATGTTTTTCCCTGCATCATAAACAAAAGGTGGCAAGTATCATGAGTTACTTGCATTAGAGCATAGCTCTTCAATCAGTTCTTTTCTTTTCTTTTTCTTGTCGATACGAAACCAGCTCACTTGTCGTCTCATGAGAGCACTGCCATCCAAATCATCATAAAAAACTGGGAGGAGCCCAGCCGAGATGGCTGAGTTGGTTTTGCTGAAATGCTCCAACCTGAGCTCCAGAAGCCATGGCTGCCATATCAATGCCGATATTTCCAGCCAACGGCGGACCGGCTGGCTGATGCACCATGGGTTGTGGGTTCTGCACCATGGTCATCGTTGTCGGCTGCAGTCCGTGGGGCATGGCTGGGAACTGCAGGTGAGCAGGGTGTTGAACTGGGCTGAAAGGGGCATGACCATTGTGCGGTGGCAAGTATGCTGTATGGGGAGACATTGGTTGGCCCATCATGTTGTAGAATGGTGTTGACGGCATGACGGGAATATCTGTAGGAGCCTGAATCCACACATCTGCTGTTTCAGCCTGCAACCAAGCACAAATATTATTCATGTTAAGGTACAGCATGTGTCAAAATTATGATCAGAAAAGGCTTGGTCTAAGGATGAAATATATAATTACCTGAGGGTTGAGTGTGTAAAGATTGTTGTCCTTATATTTACTCATATTGGCATCTTCGACACTACCAGTGCCACCAATTACACCAGTATTGACTGGGTAACCATTCTGATTTGTAAAACCACCGTATCCAGCAGGGCCACCAGGGAACATTTGCTTACACTGATGAGGTGGTCCATATTTCATGCCATTGGGTGCTAGCTGTGACGTTCCGTTTGGCATTACCAAATAGCTGCTGGCACTTGGCAATTGTGTAAATGCTGGATTGCTTGAATAGTTTTGAACAGCCACTGGAGGCACATAGTATGGAGAGAAAACATGTCGATATGGCAAGCAGTTTGGATATTGCGATACATGCATGTGTTGGTACATTTGAGGCACTGCGTGCTGAGTTGCTGCAGTAACAGATAACTGATTGAAATTTGCAGCATGCAAGCCCATCACCTATCAACAGAGTTTCACACAATGTCACAGCTGCTAAGGAAACATTGATCTTGGACAGTGGATAAGCCCTAAGAAGAAAAAGCTAAACATCCAGTACTATAACTACAAGTAAATGCTGGAGCCATCAGTCAAGATTAGTCCAACCATTGATAAAACATAATTTCAGGCCAAAAGTGCAAAAACAAAAGATAAAATACTAGCAGGTAGTATGGAAAAGCAAGCTGCGTTAACAGCTTGGATTCCCTTTTAGCTTCTTTGGAGCTGTAACAGATGTTCACATAGACAAATGCAGATCTCTGATGCTTCTGAAACTTCTAATACAAGGTCAAATAACCAGGTTCTCAAAAATCGTTGCATTCACAATCTGCAAATAAATCTAGAGGAATCCAGACTTGAATATAAAGGCTGTTTGCTTAAGTGTGCTTTATGAATGTAAAATCGAAAGCGACGTATAGCAGACAGGCAGACACCAGATCATAATAACCGGACTTGAACATAAAGGTGGCATGGTGGTATTACCTCAGACGGATAAGGTATATTTTGGGTCGCCTCACTATCAACAGCTTTAGTGATAAATGGCATCTCATACCTAGAATCTGGCTCATATTCCTGTTACACGAGAAAAAGAATGAATGAATGTCAGGTAAAACCACTAAGCTGAACCACGAATAAGAAACACTGCCATCCACTTAATATATTCTATCCACTTAATATATTCTATTCACCTTAAAGTCATGCACTGCTGAATTGTCCTGATGCTGGGGTTGAGGTGAAGAATGTGAGACCTGGGTTGAAATCATATCATTTGTCCTATGCTCTCCAAAAACACCTGGACTCAAGACCTCCATGTCCTCAGTCAATGGGTGCTGATATTCGGAAACTGAAACAAAGGAATCTGATTTCGGAAGCATGACACAAGAGCCAACAAGATCCGTCTGGTCAGTAGGAGGCACATCATCAGTTGATCTGCAAGAGTATAATGCGTCAAACTGCAATCAACGAATAATTACATGTGGCATGTCTCAGATTTAATTTGGACACAAGGATAACTTCATAGTAGAAATCTGAACACTTCAACAATAGTTATGATGCAAGATTATATCAAAGAGAAGATGCAGGAAAATCACCTTGAAGAAGAATGGGCATTAAAATCTCTGTTAGTTGAAGCATCAGGAGCTAATGTAAAAGCCTTCGACTCAACATCACATTCAAAATTACCAAATATAAGATGTGTTCTTTCTGAGTCTGGTACCCTGAGGTGTGCAGGTATGATGACATGCTCATCTTCAGAAACATTAGTTTGTGAAAGCTTCTTAGACAAACCAGCCATGTGTGCCTGATTACCATCAACAGATGATGCAGCACTAGAATGTACCACATTATCTGCATGATTGGCAGGACTGGGGCTTACTGATTTGGGTTTCCACTCCAATTGTGGGTTCACTGCATATAAACCACAATATCTGTTTAACAAAAATGCAGTTCTCCAAAAGATGGAAAACTAACTTAAATAATCTCTGCCCATCTAGAATTGTCCAAATACTTTGAAAGACAGTACATAAGAATTTATACAAAACTGAATGGCAACAATTAGCATCATTGGTTTTCAGAAAATATAAAACAGTGTTACATAGAGAAAATGTACAATGATGTGGATATATAATACAATAAGGCTCCAAGTCAAACTATGCATTGCTAACACTGGAAATTACTCAAATGAATATATTTTGTCATTAGCATGTTATGCTAAGCAAAGTGACCTAACAGGCTAACAGCTACTGCTCTGTTCATTTTTGAGCAGGAAAGAAGTTTTATGTCCGAATGTGCAACAAAATGACATACCCACCATAATTGTACTTTTTACACATCTCAATTCCCAACCAAGTAAGTTTCCATGGAAACGCTAACCTTTTGGATGACCAACAGGAGTATTTGGCTTAGAATGATATTGACTCGAAGAAGATGGTCTACTGCTCAAGTGTGTAGATGAACTAGGACGGGAGTTTTTCGATGATACACCAGAGGATCTAGATTGCTGTCCATTTGAAGCATTCTCTTTTGTTGCTGTACTTGTTGGCACCTTAACTGAACTGTTTGAAGTGGATGTATTTGTTGCTGTATTATCAGATGGCCGTTGCCTAGCACCAACTACTCCAACCTCACGCTTTATTGCTCCAAAAGTCCCAGCTGATTTAGAACCAGGAGAGGGTACATGTATTGGATCTGATGAAGAGCAGCAAAGTTCACCAGTAAAATTATTTGTTCCTGATGGCACAGCAAGCACTCTGTTCTGATTGCCCTTTGCTAGAACTGCATGTGAACCAACCATTGTTGTAATCATCCCATCAGATTGTCCCACTGTTTGGTCATTAGAAGGCTTGACTTCTTTGCGTCCATTATCAGCTTGAGCTACCCCACGTCCATTAGAATTTTGAGTAACCGGATGGCGTTGTGCAGGTAACTTTTCAGTTGAGCTTCAGAGAAACATGACAAAGACATATATGAACAGAAGTGATACTGGTGAAATTTTTGAAAGCAAATTCAGTTTCCACGAAAGAAAGCAAGATGTCAAACCATAAAGCAGTGAAACGAATAGTGCTATTAAATATTCAAGTAAATAACTACTGGTTGTGAATTGTATAATGCAGATAGAATAGCACATGGGAAAGAAGGCATGTCATTCAATTACACAATAAGTACATCTACAAATGTATTATAGTTTGTTCTATACAACTGCTAACACAATTTTTGATCATTTGATTACCTCAGCTGACATATTTTTCTATCTGTGTAAATACTCAAGTGCATATTCCAAAGGGAAAATATTGGAAGCAATATGTTCGATATTGGAAGCGATCTGTTCATTTCTACTATCATGCATACTCTACCTTTTGTCTCCAATATTGGAAGCAATCTGTTCATTGCTTGGGACTCCATTATGAAATGATCCTGGTATAGTCTCACCAACTACCTTCTGTCGATTGTCTTTCACAACACGAAACTCCCTAGTGACTCCTACAAATATCAGCTTTTAAAAATTAGACTATATAGCGCCTTGAATTGGTCACAGAACAGCTAAGTAGAACATAGAATAGTTGTTATTACTGGTAATAACAATAACTTCTACCCCAGGAGTCCAGGCTATGTTGAAAATGAGTAGCATTCAAGCTAGTAGAAGCTATTTTACAACCACCAAAAAGACAATTTATTGTGATGTAGCAGAGTTGCCAACCCTCCATAAATTCCTTATTTCATAACTGTTTGCCCAGGCAAATATATCCATCGTGTTAGTATGGCAGTGTAGAAGTACACTTACAAGCATGCAGTTGGTGGTAAGATGCCCAAGGGGCTAAGAATACAAGGAAACATGCATTTCTTTCTGTCTTAATCAACGATTGGCTGATAATTTGAATAATAACTCTGATTAAGCAATGTAAGGGTTTTCCCAAGATGGCATTGTTTGCAGATGGAATTCACAAAACCAATCACATGTCAGCATCAATAAAAACGATAATGAGCAAATCCAGTAACATATCATCTCAGATACCACAAGCTTGCACTTCGGGCAACAATAAGATGCAAACATTAACCACAGAGCACACTGTACAGAAAAAACAGAAATGATCCTCTAACAGGGTAAAAATATTCACGCAATGCACCTGGAATAAGTACCACAGAAGACATGTTCACTCACTAGTTATTAAAAAGAACACTTTATGCTATTTACTTATGAAAGTTTACCAGGCAATGAATTCCGAAAGTAACCTCCTTTGTTAGTGTTCCTATTAAAAACTCTTCCAGGTCTGGCCCATTCTGCTTGCCTTTCCTTTTGTACTCTGGGATCATTGGAACCTTGGTGACTTGTGTTCTGCAATAACAGAACAAGCTAAGAATAGGAAAAGACTTGGATAAACACAGTAAGTCAGTAATCACAAATCATATTGTTGATGCCTCATTAACAAAGTAAAATCCTAAATATGAAATACATTTTATATCAAAATAGCAACAGTTAGCAGGCTATAACATTTTTGAGCTTTTCTTAATCAGAAAGCCAGTAATATTTATTAGCAAAAAACTAATAGCCAATTTGTATATCGAGTATGATATCCAAATCTAGTGTGGGCTTCCACTGCTAAAGTACCAACAGGACACGGTACAACGAAGAACCAAATTTTTACTAGTAGTGTCCACATTAAAATCCTATGACCCTTAAGAGGAAACATCCATCCATCTAAAAATTTATTGCAAAACACAAACATCAATCCTTTTAATTTCAGACCTAATAACAGGAAGGTCTGAAAAAAAAAGCAGCACTACTTATTATAATAATAAACAATAAAACGAGGTTTCACATAAGGTCGAACACAGTTAAATTCAAATATTAAACACGTTAGCATTCATGCATCATCATCAAGCGCGAATATACACAGCACATTCAGAACCCCATCTCTTTGTTATTGTCATGTCTCCATCAAACACAGGATCGGACCTAATCGCGGGGGCATAGGGTTTCAGCTGAACCCCAAACTGCACCCCCAACCCACAAATCGAGACGAGACTGGATTGGATTGGTTAATAAGAACAGAGGTAACGAAATCGATTAAACCCCGAACGGATCTCCAATCTGCCCATGCCTCTTTTATTTTTTTCGTCCGAAACTGACCTGCCTCATCTCCGACCGGTCGACGCGCGCGGGTGGCATGGGGCTGGGCGACCTCGCCGGCGAGCGGCGCGCCGTCTAGTCTAAAACCTCCCACCCCCCGCTTCACCGCCTACCTCCTGGGCTGCTTCCGCAGTGGGAGTTAGACGGTGCGGCGGCGGCGGCGGCGGTGGCGGTGGCCGGGGAGGTGGGATTACGGCGGAGGCGGAGGTGGGGAATAGGGTAGAGAGGAGGGATTTGGGAGGGGTTGGGAGGAAAAGATGGATTATAATAATATATTTATATATAACGTCGGTTTTGTCGAATTTTTTTTTCCCCGGTGAAAATTTGCGGTTTATACCTCGCTTGTTACCAGGATTTTACTTTGGCCCCTTTATACTACATTCTTTTCGTTTTACACTCCATCCTCTCTCCTTTTGCTTTACTTTAGAATTTTCCCTTTTCCTCTTCTTCTCCGATTCCGACGCGGCGTTATTGTTGCGTTCTCTCTATTTGTTCGATATAGAACCAACGTGGGGCAGCAGGCTGGTAGCTGCTCGGCGCAATGCCATCCGATATCGCGTTGTTGTCATGTTCTTCCTAGGCACTCTTATTTCGTGCCCTATTGTTGTTGTGCAAAAAAGACCAACGAATACTGCGTGCCACACTTTTTATTTTTCGCCTAGTATGCTTTCGAATTGGGCCAACTTTTCTTTTTTTCCCTTGACGCACTTGGACTTTTTGGCCCAAATTTAAGTGGCTACATGAGGGCCTTGTGGCCCAACCTCTTCTTTTTTAAAAAAATGAATATTTCTATGTAAACGTTTCCACAATTTATATTTCTATGTATAAGTTTCTATACTCTATTTTTTCTTTGCATGCAAATAAAGATTTTATACTTTATGTTCAAAGTTTGTATGTCCAAAGTGTATGCATATAAGGTTTCTATGTATAAATAAGTTATATTGTAGTATATAGTTTGCATGGCAAAATTAAAAGGTTAACAACAATAGGCTGAAAAGAGGAAAGGCCAACATGCACACATTGCATGTGGTGTATTCACGAGCACATTAGACCTCTCCGTTGTTGTGGTCATTGGCGCCTTTGAGATAAATGAAAATTAAGATTAATAAGGGCACGCAAAATGAGAAAGTCTCAGTGCAAAGATTTTTTTTAATCAAACCTGCAAATAGATCTATTTAATATTTTAGAGCAACTTTTATATTGAAAGTTTTGCACAAAACACACCATTTAACAGTTTAAAAACATGCTAACAAAAACCGATATGGAATCTGCATCTTAATCATACCATGATGAAATCATCCTCTTCTCTTTTGTTTTGCACCATTGTCCACAACCAGCGTTGGCAACGTAAGTGTGTCTGAATTCAATGAGAAGTTCAGAAAGAGTTCAAGGTGAAGAAAAAGAAAAGACGGGTCCAAAGTGAAAAAGTATGCAACTTTAATAAGAAGAGTAGTCCAAAATACAATGTAGTTCTATGTTTCTACATGCTGCTCAAACATATCTGTGCAAAAGTAAAGCTGAATATAAAATAACAAACATTTTGGTCTGTATTTTCATTTTCTCATTTTTAACCTTTTTTTTTCTAAACTAAAATGAGCAAATTTAGAACGTTGAGCAGTGGTGAAGCTTGAAGACAACTTTGAGGGGGCTAATGTGCAAAATTAATTTGGTGTACGCTATTTATTGTTACATTTGAAGTACAATCGTAAACAAATATTGTAGTTTTTGGAAAGTTGGAGGATCCATAGCTAAGCATCCACGCAGCTCTGCACCTCAAGTTAAATCCATTATTGTCAAAATGGTGTAGTTGTGCATGTGTGTATGAATATGCGTCTTTAGTGTGATTTTTTTAGTGGAAAAATATAAACGTCTTTAATGTAGTTAAAAAAAATTGGTTTGATAAAACTTTTAACTGAATACTTTAAAATATGTAACAAATGTTAACGAATAATATATAGAACTACAACTTTCTCAATATGGTCCATATATTGAGAAAATCTTGTCGCATTATTATAGTTTGCATATAGCTTTGAAAAAAAAATAGTTGTCATTTGTAAAACTTACTCGGTTAACATTCCTACGGTCCTACTCACTCGAGTCTTCTATTTAACATGATTGCTGACACCCATTTCCTCATAGTTATTTATAATAGCCAGTCAACAATTGGTAGTTTTCTCGCGAATGAGTGTGTTCATAATTCATAAACCCATTGTCCTTGAGTAAGATTGTGTGGTGATGCCAGGTTTCCTTTTATATCAATATGGTTGATCGGAGTTGGTGTTCAATTATCAACAAAGCAAAAGGTGTAACGAGATTGATTGGAAGATGAATTCGAAGGGTGTGTTTGGTTGAGCTGTGGCTTTTGAAAAAGTAGCTGTGGGCTGTGGCTTTTCAAAAAGCAGCTGTGGAATATGGGCTGTGGCTTTTAGAAAAGTTCGTTTAGTTCAACAGCTGTGGCTTTTAAAACAACTAGTCCCACTTACAAGCAGGCCCCACATGTCATACACCCATAGGAAAAGAGAGGGAAAAGGAGAGAAGAAAAAAAAAACAGGCGCGCGGCGTCGGCCTCGGCGGCGGCGCGGCGTTAGCCTCCGGCGTCGCCTTCTAGAGCGGCTGAAGTGCGGCGGCGGCGCGGTCGCGTCCTCGCAGGCGCCGTCGGCGACGGCGGCAGACGCGCGCGCGGCGAAGGAGGCCTCGGCGGCGACGGAGGAGGAGGCAGACGCGCGTGGAGTTGACCTCGGTGGCCCGGCGTGGCGGCGGAGGGAAACGCGGCCGGCGTCGAAGTCAAACGCGCGGGAGTCGGAGTCCTCGGCGGCGGCGGTGGAGGGCGGAGTCCTCGGCCGCGGCGGTGGAGAGGAGGTAGACGCGGGCGGCGGCGGAGTCGACCGCGGCGTCGTCGAAGTCCTCGGCGGCGGCGGCGGCCTCGGGCGGTGGCGGGGAGGCAGAACGCGCGGCGGCGGCGGAGTCGTCGGCCGCGCGCGGTGGAGGGGAGGTAGACGCGGGCGGCGGCGGAGTCGACCGCCGGCGTCGTCGGAGTCCTCGGCAACGGCGGCGGTGTCGGCCTCGGGCGGCGGCGCGGAGTCCTCGGCGCGCGGTGGAGGGCGGAGTCCTAGCGGCGGCGCGGCCTCGGGCTCGGCGAGTCGGCCTCGATGGCGAGAAGGAGCGGCGGCGGAGTCGGCTGCGGCGTCGTCGGATTTCTGGCGGCGGCGGGCCTCTGGCGAGGAGGAGCGGCGGCCACGACGAAGTGAGGAGGAGGAGGGAGAAGGATGGAAAAAGAAAAGAAGCGAACCGGTTTTTTTTTTTTTAATGGCGGAGTGGGTAATTTTTTTCCCAAAAGCAGGTGAAAGCAGGGATAAGGATGCTTTTGATTTGTACTACACCAAAAGCTGGCTTTGGGCAAAAGTAGCTGTGGCTTTTGACCCTTTGGTTGCTTTGGCTTTTGCAAAAGCAGGCACTGAAAAGCCCAACCAAACACACCCGAAGGTTAGACATATTGATGAGACTTAATCAGAGGACTAGCATAGTGTAGTGGGAGTGGATGCTCCTACTTTGTCCATAATCTAATCTCGAGTGGAACAACTTTAGTTAATTAATACAACACCCTTCATAGGGAAACAACATAACTTTTGGAATATCAAATACACAATATTCCCTTTTGTGCATTAGTTTGAGGACATGAAAAATGTTCCCCTTATTAGAGATGAAGCGATATGAAAACGGATGGAAACCACATATGTCGTTTCTGTTTTCACTTTTTTCTTCGGAATCGGAAACCCCAAATAAAAAAACAGAAATTGAATATTGTCGAAATTGAAAACATAGCGAATACAAACCGACACGGATACAGTAATGAAAATTTATCGGAACAAAAAAACCCATCAAACTTTGTCAAGTCCACTTATTGTCTCAAGTCTCAACGTACATCACAAAACACAATCACATGCTAGGATGCTAACTTAATTGGGTTAGGCTATTAAGGGGGGTTTGGATTCAGGGACTATGTCACATCGGAGATTTGGACATTAATTGAAGTATTAAACATAGACACTTACAAAACTAATTATAAATAAGAGGTTAATTAGTGAGATAATTTTTTTAAGCCTAATTAATCCATAATTAAGGGCACCCACAATGGTTATCTATAGTTCTCTACAAGAGATCCATGTTCAGCATATTTTTTCTACTTGGAAGATATTAAATGAAGAGAGAGAGCAAATCTATCTACTAACTTAGAGATAGTCTATAAGAGAAAACGAGCAATGCAATGAGAGAGCTATAGATACCCATTAGACATACTATTGAGGTGGTTTACTATTAATCTAGTCTATTGCTGAGATGTAATATATTTTATGAGAGCACCTACTTTACCATTGCGGGTGCTCTAACACATGTTAGAGTAGCATCACATAGGCTAATTATCATGGATTAATTAGACTCAATAGATTCGTCTCGCGAATTAGTCCGTGTTAGGAAGGGTTATCATCATTAATCTACATTTAATAATAATTAGTGTCCAACATCCGATGTGATAGAGACTTAAAAAATTTTAGCCCCATCCAAACATCTCCCTAATATGATGGCCTTTGTAACTCTTAGAAATTCCAGAGAATTGGTGGACAAAAAATTCCAAGTTTGCTTTTGTTTCAAAAATTTCGACCGACAGTTTCCGTTTACAAAAACGGGTTCAGAATCCAGGAAATTTTCGAACCGTTTTCATCTCTTTTCTATATGTTTATTTTGGATTATTTTGCATTATAGTTTTGTATGAGACAATTCTAGATAACAATAAAGTTATACTTGAGATAGATAAGTGTAGTTATTAAATAATTAAAAAGTCATGTACATAAGCCTAATGTAAATAATTAGTGGTACTATCGTCACAGTGTGATGATAAAAACACAGGTTTTTTTATATTTGCTATTTTCATTTGAATTACTCTCCGGTTTATAATGTTTGACGCCGAATGCTGTCAACATAAACTTCATGATATAAACCAACGGATGGATAAAATACTACTCCCTCCGTCCCAAAATAAGTGCCCAGTTGTTGCACTATTCACGTTCAATGTTTAACCGTTCGTCTTATTTGAAATTTTTTTATGATTAGTATTTTTATTGCTATTAGATGATAAAATATAAATAGTACTTTATGTGTGATTAAATATTTTTTTAATTTTTTCACAAAATTTTCAAATAAGATGGACGGCCAAACGTTGGACACAGATATCCACAGCTGCACTTATTTTGGAACGGAGGTAGTACATATATTTTTACCCTTTTTTATATTTTAATACATTGTATGATGTATCATGTATTTACATAGTCCTTCGCTTGAGCTGCGCTGTCGAGTGGAAAATCGTGATTATATTACTTCATTGAGCTTAATCACCTCATGTTGTGTTAAGCTTAATCACCGTGTCTTCGTGTTAAATGAATGTGTATAACTAATCTTCTCTGATAATTAAACATAGAGCACGATCAACAAGCAACAAGAAAATAACTTCCAATGCGCATTGACTGCAAATTATTGTAGCAGCACATGCTTAGGGTTGGGGCGCCAACAACAAATTTTCTCGTTGCAAATCCGAAGTTGAATTTTTGAATTGCAGTTAGCAAGCACGAAACATAAGACAATAAAACAGCACATTGACGATACAAAACTTTACAACTGATTATAGAGAAGAAATCTGGTCTCAACATTATCTATAACAGTTCTCTGACAACTATTTGTATTGGTCCAATTTTTCCCCTCGGGGATAATTCATCCTGTTCCAGATCGTAATTCAAGGGGTAAATCAAACTGATACGTAGTCAGCACAACAGGTGCATTTGGCAAATGGAAAGTACTTTGAAAACATGTGTCCTGCGAATGGATGCAAGTACTTTGACCAAGATAGAACAGAAACGATGCCAAATTATTACGGAAAAAATATAACTCAACATGCCCAAGCAAAAACACCTGCTTTCTGAGGCAGAAACATACTATGAAAAAAAAAAATCCAGCATAACGAAATGGAATATCATATTTTTGATGATAGGTGCAACAACCGGCTTAACCTAAATCCGAATGCCCATTCAGAGATCAGCACAGCAGTAAACTCTATCCCATCCCACCCTTTCTTTTCACAAATCCAGTAAACACACCAGGTCAGGTTAAACGATCTATTCAAACTGTAGCTGCCCACTATACCTAAGCTATCCTCCTTGCGGTTAATCACATGTGAGGAAAATGATTGTTGGAAAAAGCTGATATCAAGCTTAACCCAACTGCCCACTCTCCTCAAATTTGTATAGCAGGAAACACTTTCGGCAACAAACGCACAGCATATAAGCAGCGTAATGCCGATACACACAATCCTGCACTCTGCTTAACAAAACCTTGCATTCTAAGGTACCAAGCATATCTAAGGCACAAGAGTAAAAATTGAAATAACTAGCAGAAGGCTCAATAGAACCCAAGTTCAACGAATATTCTATATGCCCTCCGCAATAAGCAATGTATGTCAGTAACAAATCAAATAACCTACTTTAATGCATGCGAAGGACTGCCAAAAAACATTTATATAGTCATCTTTGAACCAGGAGCTGGCAGAGAGGAGCCAGACCTGCTGTGAAGATGACGAGCAAATACACAACAGCAACAAAGAGCATGGTGTGGATCATCACAACACGGAATTGCAGCTTGCAAACAAAAATATCAAAGGTTGGCATTCCATATTCAAGAAACAATGTCAATATTCCACACATTAGTCAAGGACAAGGTACAACAAGAACATCAACAGCATATACATCAGTTTTCTTGCTACCAGCTCTATAGCTACTGAATCAGGAATATACCACCGGAGTCACTGGGATTTGGGCACTGGCTCCAATGCCTCAATCATCACAACACTGTTCCCCCTGACAACCTGCAAATGATTTAGGGGCATCAGCATATAATCAATGTATATATTCCAACTTGCTAGTAAATCTCCTTGCAATAAGTACAGAGTTTAAACAAATAAGCAAGTGATTCTTCACAGAAGGCTTACCACCATTCCAATATCAGTCTTGTCATTTCCATTGACCTCTACCGTGTTGTCCACCACCAAATTCATAAACTGATCGAATCCACGGAGTGTACCCACAATTACACGGTTTGCATTCAGCTTGACTGAAAAAAAGTTGAACAGTGTTACAACTAGACACTAAAGAGGACTCCTCAATGTAAAAAGTACAATATTGAAACCCATCATTTCACCAAGATCAAGGTGATGATGATTAAAATAATGAAATGGCAAAACACAATTGGATTGAGGTGCATGACCCTTTCTAGTCATATACTTGTAGACTTCAATAATGAAGCTAAAAATGAAACCACCAATCAAGGAACCAGTCTTTTCCACTAAGGTCAAAATGACTAAGGAAACCTTAAAACATCACATATATGGTGATACCAAAGAACATTTCAGCCATGATGTAGCCATCTTACAAACAGGTTATGAGCAACCACAAAAAACTTGAAATGTTCATTCAATACCAGCAATGTTATGGGCCTCGTCTTTACATAATAGTATGATTGACACAATGGAAGTTTAGAGTAGCAAAAAACAGATAACCAGAAAGAAATCACACAATAATACCATCTAGCATCAGATGCGAAGTTTGAACTATCATGTATCATGTAGAGTGGTAATACAACAGTAAATACAAAATGGTCAGGTTTACTTAATTTTTCCCTCGACAGCAACCCAAGATAAAGAAAAAAAAACAGTACTGTGCAACTATTATGCTCAAAGAAATGAGATGATTTGCATAAGCCGGCAAGTTTAAAAAGATTGATATGGCAGCCTATCAGAGTAACTATGACAATAAAAGCCTCATTTGGAATGAATCCATAGCTTTTTGGATATCATCATCATGTAGAGCAGCCAACCAATTTGAAAGTAAGAAGGAAAATCAATCACAGTTAATTAAACATGCAACTGAAATGAATAGAGTAGACACAGGAAACTGAAAAACAATGAAACACAACACTATGGATATGAGAACACATGAATGAATGATAGCATAAATACTCAGACTAGATGTTACCATGAAATGGCATATCACAGAATGCCCATCAGAGTAACTATGACAATAAGCTTCATTTGGAGATAAATCCATAGCTTAGATATTGAGTTCATCACTTAGGGCATTAGGACATTGGAATACCAACGTAGAAAAGACAGCAAATATAAACAATCTAAAGAGGACATAACTGACAACAGCGACTCCACGCCAAAAGAAGATAACAAAATCAGGGCGCCTCTAATAGGGCTAATTTCAGGCCATAAATGTATGACCATTTGGTCAAAATGCATAAGCCAAGAACCCTAAAAACATACAAAAAATTCAGCTAATGAAACAAATGCACACCCTGAACAACCGATCTATTGCTTTGAGCAATGAAAAGCTTACCACAGTTGAATACCTATTCATCCTTGTTTTGAGCAAGAACAGTTTACTACACCTATTCATCCCATCCTTGTTTTGAGCAAGAACAGTTTACTACACCTATTCATCCCATTCAAAAACTTTGGCGCAGTTCTAGCTATCAGTAAACTATCTTCCGAAAGCGAATCTACCCGAGTACTACAATTACAAGAGCTAAACCACGAAGGATTATTATTTTTTTCACTTACTCTGGAGCTTCTTGTCCATGTACCTGGCGATCCACCAAAGAAAAACTCAAATCAGTAAACCGGACACCAGTTAAAAATCGATGGAAACACACGTGAGGGAGAGAGAGGAGACGGAGGCTTACTTCTTGAGATCCGGGGGCTGCCCCGATCGGCTCATGACGGGAGTAGAGAGGGGAGGAGATCTGGAAGCGCCTCCACTCCTCTCGGCAGCAGCAAAAAACCCTAGCGATGGGGAACCCGAGCCGACGCGTCCAGTTTTAAAGCGAGGAGGCGGAGCAGCCGCCGCCGCCGCCGCCGCCTCAAAACCCTAAAACTCCCGGCCCATGACTGAAACTGGGCCGTACCATCGTTGGGATGCCGTCAGAGTTAGCGGCCCATGGCTGAACTGGGCCGTATCACATGGGCCGTGAGAGTTAGCGGCCCATGACTGAGCTTGTCGCCTTATCCTCGTCGTCGCCGCGAGAGATCACCTCCGCCGCGCACGCGAAATCCGGCCGACGACGACGACGTGACGTCACGCGCCGCAGGCGAAGCTGCACGGTCCACCACCACCAGATATGCCGCCGCCCACCGCCCTTCTCCCCGGCCGCTCCGCCGCCCCGCGCCCTTCTCCTCCTCCTCCGCCGCCGCAGCTTGCGTCCGCCGCGAGACTCTCTAGGAGGCCCCTCCTCAATGCCGCCGCCACCGTCGTCGTCCGGTCCAGGAGCAAGGACGAGGCCAGCTTCACCGACCGCATCCTCGACTACATCGAAGGTGCGTTTCCCCCCTTTTTTTTTCCCCTGAATCAACACAAAATAAATTCTCGATTCTTCAGTTGCTGGTGCAGGATTCATGGGCACGGGTAGCCGTGCAGTGATGCTATAAAAATGAAGAAAAAAATATATCAAACTTGTTTATGTACTTTGGTAGTTTGACATGCAATTGCTGTCATTACATTGCCTTGTCTGTCAGTGGACGAAGTCTTTAAAATTAAGCTGATTTTATTTTATTGGACAGCTTAACTAGCTAAAGCATTATGTGACTTAGTTGCATTCTTCTGAAATATTCGTCGTATAGGGGGTCCAAAGTTGAGGCGGTGGTATGGAGCGCCCGATTTGCTTCCCAAGGATGGGAGTGCTGAGGATGAGGAGGATGAGCCTTCAGGTGCGTAGAAACAGTAGGCTGCGTTCTTTTTTTTTTTTTACCCTTTCCTAGACACTGTTTCTTATTTATTGTCAAATTTGGGACGAGAAATAGATATCGAGGAGCCTCGAGATGCTGTGCTAGTCACCAATGGCGATAGCGAGATTGGACAGGTTGCCATTATTCTTCAAGTTACTCTTTTGTTCTGCTGCAGATTTGCTAACGAATCCAATGTTCACAAAGCCTACAATTTGCTTGCCATTCACTAGTGAGTAGTGACCAGAATATTATACTACAATCTTGATATGTGGGTACACAGCCACATGATCAGATCATTGGGCAATAATTTGAAACTTATACCATCAACTTATTGTTTCAGGATATAGATAATGTAGATCCACAGCCACATGTCAGGCGAGTAATTTGAGACTTAAGATTGGTGTATATAATTATTTCCATATAATATAATATCCTATATGGATTTCCGCTGAATATTCTTTCTATGCATATTCTTATTGGAGAAACCATTTTATGATTCAATCATTTCTCCTTTTTTTGCTGCATGGAACACACACGTGCATGCACACCACCATACCCGCACACACACATGAGTGGCCCCCTTAACAAATGCTCAAGAGACAAAGTCTACGGATAAATTCACTATCAGGAATTTAGGAGAGTAAAACCGAGCTGTAATTTGTTTTTCTTTTGGGAGGTCGCTTTTGTGGCAACTTCCATCTACTTTGACAGCTTCTTGTTGAAGTAAGAAAGCTTGTATATTTGTACGTAACCCTTAATCTTAAGTAAATTTGGTTGGCCTAGCTTGGGTCGGCCTAGAAAGACTCCTGTTCTTTGTTTTCATAGTTTTCTTAGTGAACCTTGCAAGTTCCTTGTTTTCATCTTGAGTTACATGTTCCTTTTAACTTTTCTCGGTTGCTTCATATTAAACTGCCCATATTTTTTTTCAGATGGTGATATTATCATTAATCCTGAAAAGGGCCAGAATAAAAGCATTAGTGAAGGACAGGCGATCCACTGAAGAAGCATTTGGAACTTACGTGGAGGTGACAGCTTGTAATTCACACATATAGCTTTAACATGCTTTTCGTTCTTGTATACCACCTCTTTGGTGCATCAGTTATTAGAAAAAGGCCATAGATGTTTTTGGATGTTTTCTCATCATGCTTGTACTAACAATTTTAGTGAAATATTATCCTCATAATCACTTTCTCTGCTGCCTTGTAGTGCATGGTTGGTAATATGGAAGATAAGTCCTTCACAAAGAAAGCACTAAGGGGTGTTCGTGCTATAATTTGTCCAGCTGATGTATGTTACAAACTTTGTTTTCTTGGCCTATTGATTTATCAGATTACCTAATTACATTGACTGCAATTGATGATTAGGGTGTTGGTGGGGTTTAGTATTTTTCTTAGATAACGATTATTAGATTTGAGTTATGGCATGAGAGATTGTGAACCATTTCTGTGCTCCATACTTACACGAAAACGTCGTATCGGCTTCTAGAGTTCCCTTTCCTTCCTCATTCTAAGTTTTGCTTCCTTTAAACATTTATGCTTCAATAGGATGGTTTCTTCTCTGACTTGGACCTCAAGGGTGTGCAACACATTGTTCTGCTATCCCAGGTTTCAGTGCTTTTGTAACTTTGTCTAATCCAGTTCAGCTTAGATTCAATCACCAACCATATGAGATCTTGATAAGAATGCAGCTCTCTGTCTACAGAGGTAGCGGTGGTCTCCAAGCTATTATGAACAGCAAACTGCGGAAACTTGCTGAGAGGGATGAAGAAGTGGTTCTTGCATCTGGGATCCCATCCACGATAATCAGGACTGGCTCAATGCAAAGCACTCCTGGTGGTGATAGAGGTTTCGATTTTACAGAGGTATCAGCATGGCAATTATCTTACTTTAGTAACTTTGCACAATGAGCTAGGCAAAGACATTCCAATATTATAATGTTCGTTATGTAAGATTAGACCATTAGTAGTTCCCTTCATTCGAAGCATGCTGTAGTTTCCACCTAGCAGTTTGAAGAGGCAAATTGATAAGAATATTTTCTTTTGGGAACATCAATTTGGTTTGCTGCTCTGATGTTCTGCTTTTTGGTAAACTCTCATATGATTCTTGAACTATGTAGGGTGCAGCAGCCAAGGGAAGAATGAGCAAAGAAGATGCTGCTACAATCTGTGTGGAGGCCCTGGACTCCATTCCCCAGACAACACTCATTTTTGAGGTAATTAGCTCAAGCATATGCTTCAAGGTTCTTATTTTTTAGATAATTACTAGCTCAAACAAGTTTAGGGCCTGTTTCTTATCTTCCGCGTATACTTCAGGTGGCCAATGGTGACGAAAAGGTTACTGACTGGAAGGCATGGTTTGCTGAGCGGACGAAAACGGCGACAAGTTAAGTATGATTGAAATGCAGTAATTTTTTTGTTGGGAAAGAAAGGATTGCGGTATTTCCACCACGAAGTTGTGTGGCAACGCAGTTGCGCTGAATCTGAAGCTCATTTTGGTTGTGGTTCTCTGAGTTTGCATTCTGAACTCTGAAATGGTGCTATGTACAGTCTCACCTCTCAAAACCTGTGAATATTATGTAAATCGCACACGGTCGATCATGGTACTTGTACTTGCCCATTTATTCATGAGAGATTGAAAACTTGTGCTACTGAATTGAAATTGCAGGACAAAATAAATTCTCGATTCTTCAGTTGCTGGTGCAGGATTCATGGGCACGGGTAGCCGTGCAGTGATGCTATAAAAATGAAGAAAAAAATATATCAAACTTGTTTATGTACTTTGGTAGTTTGACATGCAATTGCTGTCATTACATTGCCTTGTCTGTCAGTGGACGAAGTCTTTAAAATTAAGCTGATTTTATTTTATTGGACAGCTTAACTAGCTAAAGCATTATGTGACTTAGTTGCATTCTTCTGAAATATTCGTCGTATAGGGGGTCCAAAGTTGAGGCGGTGGTATGGAGCGCCCGATTTGCTTCCCAAGGATGGGAGTGCTGAGGATGAGGAGGATGAGCCTTCAGGTGCGTAGAAACAGTAGGCTGCGTTCTTTTTTTTTTTTTACCCTTTCCTAGACACTGTTTCTTATTTATTGTCAAATTTGGGACGAGAAATAGATATCGAGGAGCCTCGAGATGCTGTGCTAGTCACCAATGGCGATAGCGAGATTGGACAGGTTGCCATTATTCTTCAAGTTACTCTTTTGTTCTGCTGCAGATTTGCTAACGAATCCAATGTTCACAAAGCCTACCAATTTGCTTGCCATTCACTAGTGAGTAGTGACCAGAATATTATACTACAATCTTGATATGTGGGTACACAGCCACATGGTCAGATCATTGGGCAATAATTTGAAACTTATACCATCAACTTATTGTTTCAGGATATAGATAATGTAGATCCACAGCCACATGTCAGGCGAGTAATTTGAGACTTAAGATTGGTGTATATAATTATTTCCATATAATATAATATCCTATATGGATTTCCGCTGAATATTCTTTCTATGCATATTCTTATTGGAGAAACCATTTTATGATTCAATCATTTCTCCTTTTTTTGCTGCATGGAACACACACGTGCATGCACACCACCATACCCGCACACACACATGAGTGGCCCCCTTAACAAATGCTCAAGAGACAAAGTCTAAGGATAAATTCACTATCAGGAATTTAGGAGAGTAAAACCGAGCCGTAATTTGTTTTTCTTTTGGGAGGTCGCTTTTGTGGCAACTTCCATCTACTTTGACAGCTTCTTGTTGAAGTAAGAAAGCTTGTATATTTGTGCGTAACCCTTAATCTTAAGTAAATTTGGTTGGCCTAGCTTGGGTCGGCCTAGAAAGACTCCTGTTCTTTGTTTTCATAGTTTTCTTAGTGAACCTTGCAAGTTCCTTGTTTTCATCTTGAGTTACATGTTCCTTTTAACTTTTCTCGGTTGCTTCATATTAAACTGCCCATATTTATTTCAGATGGTGATATTATCATTAATCCTGAAAAGGGCCAGAATAAAAGCATTAGTGAAGGACAGGCGATCCACTGAAGAAGCATTTGGAACTTACGTGGAGGTGACAGCTTGTAATTCACACATATAGCTTTAACATGCTTTTCGTTCTTGTATACCACCTCTTTGGTGCATCAGTTATTAGAAAAAGGCCATAGATGTTTTTGGATGTTTTCTCATCATGCTTGTACTAACAATTTTAGTGAAATATTATCCTCATAATCACTTTCTCTGCTGCCTTGTAGTGCATGGTTGGTAATATGGAAGATAAGTCCTTCACAAAGAAAGCACTAAGGGGTGTTCGTGCTATAATTTGTCCAGCTGATGTATGTTACAAACTTTGTTTTCTTGGCCTATTGATTTATCAGATTACCTAATTACATTGACTGCAATTGATGATTAGGGTATTGGTGGGGTTTAGTATTTTTCTTAGATAACGATTATTAGATTTGAGTTATGGCATGAGAGATTGTGAACCATTTCTGTGCTCCATACTTACACGAAAACGTCGTATCGGCTTCTAGAGTTCCCTTTCCTTCCTCATTCTAAGTTTTGCTTCCTTTAAACATTTATGCTTCAATAGGATGGTTTCTTCTCTGACTTGGACCTCAAGGGTGTGCAACACATTGTTCTGCTATCCCAGGTTTCAGTGCTTTTGTAACTTTGTCTTATCCAGTTCAGCTTAGATTCAATCACCAACCATATGAGATCTTGATAAGAATGCAGCTCTCTGTCTACAGAGGTAGCGGTGGTCTCCAAGCTATTATGAACAGCAAACTGCGGAAACTTGCTGAGAGGGATGAAGAAGTGGTTCTTGCATCTGGGATCCCATCCACGATAATCAGGACTGGCTCAATGCAAAGCACTCCTGGTGGTGATAGAGGTTTCGATTTTACAGAGGTATCAGCATGGCAATTATCTTACTTTAGTAACTTTGCACAATGAGCTAGGCAAAGACATTCCAATATTATAATGTTCGTTATGTAAGATTAGACCATTAGTAGTTCCCTTCATTCGAAGCATGCTGTAGTTTCCACCTAGCAGTTTGAAGAGGCAAATTGATAAGAATATTTTCTTTTGGGAACATCAATTTGGTTTGCTGCTCTGATGTTCTGCTTTTTGGTAAACTCTCATATGATTCTTGAACTATGTAGGGTGCAGCAGCCAAGGGAAGAATGAGCAAAGAAGATGCTGCTACAATCTGTGTGGAGGCCCTGGACTCCATTCCCCAGACAACACTCATTTTTGAGGTAATTAGCTCAAGCATGCTTCAAGGTTCTTATTTTTTAGATAATTACTAGCTCAAACAAGTTTAGGGCCTGTTTCTTATCTTCTGCGTATACTTCAGGTGGCCAATGGTGACGAAAAGGTTACTGACTGGAAGGCATGGTTTGCTGATCGGATGAAAACGGCGACAAGTTAAAAGTATGATTGAAATGCAGTAATTTTTTTGTTGGGAAAGAAAGGATTGCGGTATTTCCACCACGAAGTTGTGTGGCAACGCAGTTGCGCTGAATCTGAAGCTCATTTTGGTTGTGGTTCTCTGAGTTTGCATTCTAAACTCTGAAATGGTGCTATGTACAGTCTCACCTCTCAAAACCTGTGAATATTATGTAAATCGCACACGGTCGATCATGGTACTTGTACTTGCCCATTTATTCATGAGAGATTGAAAACTTGTGCTACTGAATTGAAATTGCAGGACGCGTATTTCTGAAGGAGTGAAGGACAACTGTATTCAGGCTCTGCTTAGTATTGTTTTGTACAACTGGTTCCAGACGTTTTGTGTTTGACAAAATCCATGTATTGTGTTCTAACAATATTACTATAAAACAGAGAAACATGGCAATTGGATAAATATATCTTGTTCACTTTGGAACACTTTTTCTGTAACTTTTCACTTCGAACTTGAGTTTTTGCTCTCTTTTTTTTACTACATTTTGAACCATCCAAATCTCCTTGTGAACGTATTTAACAGCCTTAACAACATATGCATCCTCATAGTGACGACCTCCTCTAGTTATGTACAAGTTACTTCTTTGCCAGAGAAAAGATTGGATGTGGCTCGACATAAACATTAGTTGTGGCGGCTCCCAAGGGATGGTCCATGTAGGCCTTCTACCACTCTAGATTTTGACATATTTGTATGTTCATATTATATTTTTGCAAAAATAATTACTACTCTCCTCAACCCAAAATATAAACATTTTTAGAATATTGCTAAGTCAAATATTTTTAAATTTAACTATTAATAGCGAAAAAATTAAAAAGATCGATCACATGAGAATGGTGTTACTAGATTTATCACTAAACCAACTATCACCGGTAGAGAAACCATTTTTACTCCCGGTTGGGAACCCCCTTTAGTCCCGGGTTTTCAACCGGGAGTAGCAATCCCGGTTGAAATAACCGGGACTAAAGATGGATCTTTAGTCCTGGTTGGTAACCCGGTTGATAACACCAACTGGGACTAAAGATAGGGGTATCTTTAGTCCCAGTTGGTGTTACCAACCGGGACTAAAGAGGATAGCCAGGTTTTTTTCCTTTTTTATTTTCTCCCGAATCTGGGTGGTATGCATATCCTTTTTTATTTTCTCCCGAATATGGGTGGTATGCATATCTAAAATCGAAGTAAGATCCCAAGTCCACATCACAAATCTTAAAGTTCTAAAAAATTACATCACAAATCAAATACATCACAAATCCTAAAAAAAAATAACACACAAATCAAATTACATCACAAGTGTCAGGGTTATGGATACCACATACCTAATAGTAGTTGACTAAATCTCGATAGGACCCACCACATAACATGTCCTATACAGAAACAACCTGCGGATATAGGAGGAGTTCCGGATAAGGAAAGACAACCAGAGTTCTACATGGAAACGACAAGGACTACTCGGATTGTATCCATATTGGTTTCCCTAGTTCTACTTAGACAAGGGGACACCTATGTGTATAAATACAAGACCCACCATAGAAGAGACAATGCACACACCCACCACAATCTATGGAACAATAGAAGCCACAACATACAAGCCAACATACGCCAAGACAAGACGTCGGATATTGACTTCAGGGATAAGCACGGCTAGTCCCCTACGATGTCTCCGGATACTGTCAGGAGAGATGAAAGCGCTGTCTCTGATCTCGTCGGACACGAACTCGAGGAGGAAGACTACCCTGTTGTCGACTACGAGTCAGACCTTCAGACCGCCATATCAACAACAGTTAGATAGGCTACCCCAAATATCGGCTTTGGCCAACAGGATGTAGGGTTATTACCTGACAATTCAGGGGTCCGAACCTGTATAAAAATCCCTGTCTCCATCTCTTTTATCTCAGTCTCGCATATACCCTAGTACCAACGATTCCCATACTATGCAAATACCGGAATCGCGACATCAAACATCGACAACAAGTTTCTACAAAATTCATCACAAATACATCACAAGTTCACATCACACACAAATCAAATTCATCACATGATGCAGCAATAAATCACAAATTATTAAAATAAAAAAGAAAAAAGGAACAGACAGATGAGGCCGGGTGGGGGCCGGCGCGGCTAGGGCCGGTCGCTAGCTCGGACGTGCCGGGGGCCGGTCGGCACCGCCACGCGGTCCGCGCCGGCCGCTCCCTCGCCCGCAGCCGGCCAGCCCCCGCGGCGCTGCCCGACGCCCGCCGCCGCGGCCCTCGCGCCGCTGCGCCGCCGGGCGGCCCTCGCACCCGCGTGCCCACCGCCGCGCCGCCTCCCTCAGCGCCGACCGTGCCCCGCGCCCCGCCGCTGGCCCTCCGCTGCTGCCCGCCGCGTCGCACCGGCTTCCCCTCCGCGCCGGCCGGCCACCGCCACCCGTCCCTCCGCACGCCGCGCCGGCCACCGGCTGTCGCCCGGCCGCTCTCGCTCCAAGCGGCTGGCGCCTGCGTCCCTCCATCCAAGCGGCACTAAGGAAGAAGGAAGAACTAAGGAAGAAGGAAGAAGAAAGGATAAGGATAAGGAGTTAGAGAGGAAAAAATAGATAGAGAAAGAGTTCGTTGTGTGGACGGGAAAGAGGATAAGTAATAGAGATTATATAGTACGTGTTGATTTATATTCCCGGTTAGTAACACCAACCGAGAATAAAGTTAGATCTTTAGTCCCGGTTGGTAACTCCAACCGGGAATAAAGATCATCTAGTCCTGTTACGCTTATAAACCGGGACTAAAAATTGTTTTTAGTCCCGGTTTTTAATGGAACCAGGACTATTGTGGATTTGGGTCGACCGACTAAAGATGGTTTCTCCACCAGTATCATAGTATGTAAATCTTTTTATTTTGAAAAACTTATCTATATAAATGATATTAGTTAAAGTAGCATTTCGAAAACCCTCGTGAAGTTTTAAAAATCCTTAGATGTTGGGACGGAGGGACTATTTTGTACTATATTTTGAGCAAATTTTGTAAATTTATAATAAGTTTGTAGTGATATGGCAATTTCGAACATGAAGTAGGCACTGTTAAGGAAAAATTTCCAGAGCCGTCACTTAGCATTAAGGTGGTAAAATAACAAAGACGAAAATATTTAGTCCAAAGAAAAATATTAGGTAAAGGTTGGCTCTAAGCGAAACTTCAGTAACAGAAAATGTCATTCACTCATTTGCTCTTGCATAAATGAATCTATCATGGAGGAGAACGTACTCCCTCTGTCCCAAAATAAGTGTAGTTTTATACTATTCACGTTCTACGTTTGACCGTTCGTCTTATTTGAAACTTTTTTATGATTAGTATTTTTATTGCTATTAGATGATAAAAACATGAATAATACTTTATGTGTGACTAAATATTTTCAAATTTTTCACAAAATTTTTAAATAAGACAGACGTACGGTCAAACGTTGGAGACGGATATCTACGCCTGTACTTATTTTAGGACGGACGTAGTACTACATCATATGGCCCTAGCTTGCATGAGATTCACAGCGACAGCATTGGCATCTGGCAGTGTCTTGGAAAAAGTTACTCTAGTACCATTGACATGTCTTGAAAAATATTTTAACAATATTTCAGTTTTGTTTGATTTCACAAATACTCCACCCATTTCGTATTATAAAATGATTTTGACTTTTCTAAAATCAAACTTTTATAAGGTTGATCAAATTTATATAAAAACATAGTAACTCTTACAACACCAAATGCATTTAAATCTATTATTGAATATATTTTGGTAATATATTTATCTGGTGCAAAAATATTACTAAGTTTTTTTTATAAACTTTATTCAAACTTCAAAAAAGGTTGAGTTAGATAAAAGTTAAAGATTCTTGTAATATAAAACAGAAGTACTAGTATACAACAATATAAATATTAGTGATCAAAGTTTTGTCGGAGAGATTGCAGTATTATACTACCAATATGGAGTAAGAGTGACATGTTTTCATGATCAGATAAACGACTAGTTGTTTGGTTGGCAACTAAATTTGCCACACCTTACCTTAGGTAAGCTACAGTTTTAGTCGATAATGTTTGGTTCATGCCACAAATCCATCTTACATAACCTTAGCCACCTGGCCATATGTCATATACACTCTATTTTCTTATCTAACTTTATCTAAGCTTAAGGTAGGGCTGTCAACGAGCTGAGCTCGAGCGAGCTTGGAGGCCCTGGACTCCATTCCCCAGACAACACTCATTTTTGAGGTAATTAGCTCAAGCATATGCTTCAAGGTTCTTATTTTTTAGATAATTACTAGCTCAAACAAGTTTAGGGCCTGTTTCTTATCTTCTGCGTATACTTCAGGTGGCCAATGGTGACGAAAAGGTTACTGACTGGAAGGCATGGTTTGCTGAGCGGATGAAAACGGCGACAAGTTAAAAGTATGATTGAAATGCAGTAATTTTTTTGTTGGGAAAGAAAGGATTGCGGTATTTCCACCACGAAGTTGTGTGGCAACGCAGTTGCGCTGAATCTGAAGCTCATTTTGGTTGTGGTTCTCTGAGTTTGCATTCTAAACTCTGAAATGGTGCTATGTACAGTCTCACCTCTCAAAACCTGTGAATATTATGTAAATCGCACACGGTCGATCATGGTACTTGTACTTGCCCATTTATTCATGAGAGATTGAAAACTTGTGCTACTGAATTGAAATTGCAGGACGCGTATTTCTGAAGGAGTGAAGGACAACTGTATTCAGGCTCTGCTTAGTATTGTTTTGTACAACTGGTTCCAGACGTTTTGTGTTTGACAAAATCCATGTATTGTGTTCTAACAATATTACTATAAAACAGAGAAACATGGCAATTGGATAAATATATCTTGTTCACTTTGGAACACTTTTTCTGTAACTTTTCACTTCGAACTTGAGTTTTTGCTCTCTTTTTTTTACTACATTTTGAACCATCCAACTCTCCTTGTGAGCATATTTAGCAGCCTTAAGCACATATGCATCCTCATAGTGACGATCTCCTCTAGTTATGTGCAAGTTACATCTTTGCCCGAGAAAAGATTGGATGTGGCTAGACATAAACATTAGTTGTGGCGGCTCCAAGGGATGGTCCATGTAGGCCTTCTACCACCCTAGATTTTGACATATTTGTATGTATTTTTGCGAAAATTTTACTACTCTCCTCAACCCAAAATATAAGCATTTTTAGAATATTGCTAAGTCAAATAATTTTTAAATTTGACTATTAATAGTGAAAAAAATTAAAAAGATCGATCACATGAGAATGGTGTTACTAGATTTATCACTAAACAAACTATCATAGTATGCAAATCTTTTTATTTTAAAAAATTATCTATATAAATGATATTAGTCAAAGTAGCATCTCGAAAACCATTTTAAAAATCCTTAGATGTTGGGACGGAGGGACTATTTTGTACTATATTTTGAGCAAATTTTGTATATTTATATTAAGTTTGTAGTGATATGGCAATTTCGAACATGAAGTAGGCACGGTTAAGGAAAAATTTCCAGAGCCGTCACTTAGCATTAAGGTGGTAAAATAACAAAGACGAAAAAATTAGTCCAAAGAAAAATATTAGGTAAAGGTTGGCTCTAAGTGAAACTTCAGTAACAGAAAGTGTCATTCACTCATTTGCTCTTGCATAAATGAATCTATCATGGAGGAGAACGTAGTAGTACTATATCACATGGCCCTAGCTTGCATGAGATTCACAGCGACAGCATTGGCATCTGGCAGTGTCTTGGAAAAAGTTACTCCAGTACTAGTAACATTCATACCATTGACATGTCTTGAAAAATATTTTAACAATATTTCAGTTTTGTTTGATTTGACAAATACTCCACCCATTTCGTATTATAAAATGATTTTGACTTTTCTAAAATCAAACTTTTATAAGTTTGATCAAATTTATATAAAAACATAGTAACTCTTACAACACCAAATGCATTTAAATCTATTATTGAATATATTTTGGTAGTATATTTATCTGGTGTCAAAAATATTACTAAGTTTTTTATAAGCTTTTTTCAAACTTTAAAAAAGGTTGAGTTAGATAAAAGTTAAAGATTCTTGTAATATAAAACGGAAGTACTAGTATACAACAATATAAATATCAGTGATCAAAGTTTTGTCAGAGAGATTGCAGTATTATACTACCAATATGGAGTAAGAGTGACATGTTTTCATGATCAGATAAATGACTAGTTGTTTGGTTGGCAACTAAATTTGCCACACCTTACCTTAGGTAAGCTACAGTTTTAGTCGATAATGTTTGGTTTATGCCACAAATCCATTTTACATAACTTATTCTGATTATGTTAAGCCTACAATCGTTCTGTTCCTATTTGGATGCAAGTCCGATGAACATGTGGACATGTGGCTTTATACAGTGTAATATTATCTAATAATTTGCTGAGCCATGTAGTTGCTTGCAATAGCCAGTTAGTATACAATGTATTTTCTTGAGTTTAATGACATGCTGCTAGCTGCATCTCTGGTGGAAACATTACCATAACAAAGCTATAATTTTCAATCTTTCCATTCAAAACAATATTGATCGCATATGATGCTGTTAGCACATGACACTTACACAATATTTATCATTTACATGCCTGGGGCTAGAACCTTTCTTATCTACTTGTGACGAGATGTACAAATCGATCCATATAAGACAATTACTACTCTTGATCTTTCTGTTGCAACTTGCTGTCCTATGCTCCTCTTGATCTTGTTTTGTACTCCTCTTGATTGTTTCCATTTTTTTGGTAAATAAAGATCGATGCCTTCTCATTTCTATTAGCAGGAATGACCGAGTGCTACAAAGTTCAAAACAACATTCAGCAAGCTGCTCTGCGAATACACTAAAAAACTGCTACATACTACTAAACAACAAGAAGCACAGCGTACAGTCTGGCACCTAATGAAATTCCAGCTATCTGAACTTAGGCAATCTGAGTTCCAGCTAACTACTAAAAGAAAGAAACAAGTATATGGTCAGAGATACAAAATCCACACTAATACGAGCATTAATGTTCTAAAGCAATATGCAAGATAATGGAGAACATAAAGCACGACGGCAGGCCGGCAGCAGCAACATCAATTCTACGCATGGTCCTCCCATCGATGAATAACACAACAGCAGCAGCTGCAGCTGCAGACTCAGACGCCGCCGGTTGCTCCATATCTGACGACGCAATCGCCCCAAACAACCCCCAAAAACTACTCCCATGCTTCCTGCTCCAGCATTCTCCATCGCCGATGAAGGGGATTTGCAGGTATTTACATAATCTCTCCGTGGTTCCCAAAAAAACATAATCTCTTTGCGGGGTCGCCGAGGCAGACGAAACAAATCTGCTTGGAGGAGGCTAGTACAAATCTGCTCGGAGCCCGCAAGCCGCCACCTCCTCCACCACCGTGGCACCGTGTCTCCTCGCTGTTCTCCTTCCTTCTCCAAGCTCCAGTTCGTCGCCTCGCTTTGGCATCGGCCATGGCAGCCATCCTCTCTTTGATTTGGATCTGGCAATGGAGTTGTATCTTTGTGACAATGGTGAAAAATAGAATGGTGTATTTGAAAATGTACATAGAATGGGCGCGGGGGGCAAATCATAAAATGCACCGAGAGGACGCCTGCTAGGGAAGGCTTCATCTAGAGCGCACATTTTACATCCAGCGGTCCACAATCTAGTTTCCAAGTTTCCATGTAGGTTTAGGTTTTCCGCCATATGTCATACACTCTATTTTCTTATCTAACTTTATATAAGCTTAAGGCCTGTTTGGTTGGGGACTAATGACGCCACATATTTTTTACTAAAATAGCTGAGCTACATCTTGCCACACTTTTTTGGCAATTAAAATGACAAACTAAACTTAACCAAAGTTAGGTAAAAAAAATAGAGTATATGACATGTCGATCAGGTGGCTAAGAGCTAAACAAAGTAAAGTTGTGGCAGAAAACAAACACTGCACTATCTACTAAATTTAGTTGCCAACCAAACAACCCCTTAGTTTATCATTTTGTTTGCCAAAAAATATGACAAGACTGAACCTAGTAATCTTAGTTAATGCGTAGAGCATTAGTCCTCAACCAAATAGGCCCTAATTAAATCTCACTCAAAACAAAAATTGGGGTCTCATCAACCAACATAAATACTCCACTTTTCAGAAAGTCTAAAATCTACGGCTGCATTGACTTTGACTTGCATATATGTCAGTCAACTCATGAAGGTGATCCGTAAAGTGAAGCAACTCTTACTTGGCTTATACAAGCATGTGGACATGCTTATTTGTTTTCGCTTGAAAACCTATCCGAATCATCATTAGAAAACAGAACTGTCCCAATCAAAGGCAATTGTACCACACGTCAGGCGCGCTCAAAGCAGCACAAAACAACCATATACTATCTCCATCCCAATATAAATACAACATATATGATAGTAGTATATTTTAGGACTAAATCCAAATTTATAATTATAAAATATGTATATGTTATATTTGTATTAGGTTACACTTATATTGAACGAAGTACGAATTTGCAGTTTCTTAAAACCATATGTAACATTTAGATTAACAGTTAGTATTACCCTAACATATAATTTCCCCCATAAGCCATTTTATGTTTGTAATAAGTCAAAAATTTATATAAAAAAATGTAACAATATCTACTATATGAAGTTCCATTAAATTCATCATTAAATATATTTTTATAGCATATATGTTTTTGGGTTTGAAATAATATTATATTTTTCTACAAATTTAGTTAAACTTGAAGAAATTTAATTTGAGAAAAACACGAAACGTCTTTTCAGAACAGAGTGAGTATGGCAAACTGGATTTTTCATAATTTGATCCTTTTAAAAAACTTATTTCACAAATAGTCCTCTAGAAAAACTTAACCCATAAATAGTCCTTTTTTGACGCCAGAGTTGCTGGCGCCACCCTCCTGCCACCATGGAGGTCAGAAACTTACGTGGTAGGGGGAGCGCGCCAGCCTCTCTGGCGCCCCCCCCAGTCCGAGTTCGACTGCTTGCTCTTGCTCTCTCTCCCCTCTCCTCAAATTCACTCAAGATTATATCGGTAGGAGACTTCCTGTTTTTCGTTGTTTTTCCTATAGTCAAAAAACCAAAAAAATAGTATCCTATAAAAAAATAGGGTTTGTTGAGTTTTTTCTTTTACACTCGAGTGCCCTTCCTTAAAACAGGCATAACTTTCTCATACGGACTCGGAATTAGGCAAATTCTATATCCACGGACATGTACATAAAGAGTTACATATGATTCTCCCCCGCTTTTTCGGGTTTGGTGAAATTAGAACCTCCAAATTCCGCTTGCAAGATTATGTTTTCGAGGCGAGAAGCTTTTCGGTAGAGCTTTAGAAAATTCTGCATGTCACATATTACATCCATTTGAGTTTAACTTTTCTATGGTTGGTTCTTATGTGCTCCTAAGACATCTCTCCTCTACAGAGGAGAGGAAAAAAAGGGCGTGGGTTGGGAGGGCGGTGCTAGCCTCATTGGCGCGCTCCTCTGCCATGTCAGCACCGACCCGCCATGGTGGCAGGAGGATGGCACCAGAGTTGTTGGTGCCATCCTATTGGACCACGGTGCAAGCGACTTTGGCGTCCCAAAAAGGACCATTTTCGGAATAAGTTTTTTTTATGGGTCTATTAGTAAAATAAAGTTTTGAAAAGGACCAAATTGTGAAAAATCCATGTATGACAAATCTATATTTCTAGAGAAATTTACTTAGGAAACTTTGTTTTTTTTTTGCAATTAATTATAAACTATATAGTTGGTTGATTTTGTTGATAGGTTTAAGGCTTTCATGGATTTATCACTGTGAGTGGGAAGCCCAGCAATTGTCAGCAAAGCACTCGCCTGTTTCTCTTGTGTAAATGTTCTTGGTAGCCGCAGCATTTCTGCTCCTTGATTTGGCAGCAACCTAGTGGTATTTAAGGAGAGCGAGTGATGAGTGATCATCTGCTGATTTTGTGATGGCCTACCTGGCACAAGGGACATCTCCATGAGATTTTGACCATACAACCAAGGATGTTCAGCAAAGTGTTTCGGCGTTTATTGGAAGCTCTGTGTCCCAGTGGGTCAAGTAGAGGGCCAAGTGAAAATGACAAGATCCAACCATGCATTTAGCCGAAAGTTAAAGCATGAATCACGAGAGATATCATTGTTGGTCCTACTCATAAGCTTATACAGCTTCCACAGACGCATATCCAGAACCAAAAAAAAAAACAGAGATATCATTTTTAAGGCAATAGTTGTATACTTGTACCTTTAAGTTAATTTAAAATTAGTTATGACTTATACTCATAATACTATAAAGTTATCCCCCACTAACTCCTTAAGCTTAACATGCAAAGATACCACATCATCATCCACTAATTAACAAGATACCACATCATCATCCACCAACAATCATCACATTTAAACATCATGCAAACATACTATATATTTATAGTTTTTATAATTTAAGAGCTTTTCAAATACAAACATATTAAATTATCATCCAACATAATTCACATAATGTTTCAATGTATATCTTTATTATGTTTTATGATACCATATATACTTATATATAGTTCATCCTCACTTAGTTAGTGCTTAAATGATTAATCTATGGTCCAAATTATCTTTCTCTTTTTTTTCTCTAATCAAGTCATATCACATCAATTGTTTTTAGCCTTTAGATGTTAATCTACGGTCCAAACTATTTCCCTACTTATTTTCTTCCATAAAGTCATACCACCTTACTTTTTACGTTTGAGTCACCATTCTACGTACTATTTAAATTTGAATTATTATAAACCACATTAATTTACTTAATCTGATGTTATCTAGCTATCTTACACTTTTTTTTTATTGTTATTATACTAAATTTCCGCAGCAATGCGCGGGGTTTCACTCAGTATACTCCTATATGAAGCACATCTCAAATGAACAGGTCCAACCATCAATACGCATTTAGCACTCGTATCGGTCAATTATTACAAGTTTCTAATGTCGGTGATTAGATAACAAACTTTTGGTACAGTACTGTAGTGAACTTGTGTCTAAATTTAATGTTTAATGTAATAAAACGTTAGCCGTGCCATCCTATCTTACTATAAAGTTATAACCCACTAATTCTAAAGCTCTACATGCAAACATACCACCTCATCATACACTAGCAATAATTACATACAAAACTTATGTAAGCATGCAACATCATCTATAATTCATTAAATTCTACAAATCAACATCCAATCATCTACCTTCATATTATTTTTCACAATATTTTTAACATATATCTGCTTGCTCTTGCTCTCTCTCCCCTCTCCTCAAATTCACTCAAGATTATATCGGTAGGAGACTTCCTGTTTTTCGTTGTTTTTCCTATAGTCAAAAAACCAAAAAAATAGTATCCTATAAAAAAATAGGGTTTGTTGAGTTTTTTCTTTTACACTCGAGTGTCCTTTCTTAAAACATGCATAACTTTCTCATACGGACTCGGAATTAGGCAAATTCTATATCCATGGACATGTACATAAAAAGTTACATCTGATTCTCCCCCGCTTCGTCTGGTTTGGTGAAATTAGAACCTCCAAATTCCGCTTGCAAGATTATGTTTTCGAGGCGAGAAGCTTTTCGGTAGAGCTTTGGAAAAATCTACAGGTCACATATTACATCCATTTGAGTTTAACTTTTCTATGGTTGGTTCTTATGTGCTCCTAAGACATCTCTCCTCTACAGAGGAGAGGAAAAAAAAGGGCGTGGGTTGGGAGGGCGGTGCTAGCCTCATTGGCGCGCTCTTCTGCCATGTCAGCACTGACCCGCCACGGTGGCAGGAGGATGGCACCAGAGTTGTTGGTGCCATCCTATTGGACCACGGTGCAAGCGACTTTGGCGTCCCATAAAGGACCATTTTCGAAATAAGTTTTTTTCATGGGTCTATTTGTAAAATAAGGTTTTGAAAAGGACCAAATTGTGAAAAATCCATGTATGACAAATCTATATTTCTAGAGAAATTTACTTAGGAAACTTTGTTTTTTTTGCAATTAATTATAAACTATATAGTTGGTTGATTTTGTTGATAGGTTTAAGGCTTTCATGGATTTATCACTGTGAGTGGGAAGCCCAGCAATTGTCAGCAAAGCACTCGCCTGTTTCTCTTGTGTAAATGTTCTTGGTAGCCGCAGCATTTCTGCTCCTTGATTTGGCAGCAACCTAGTGGTATTTAAGGAGAGCGAGTGATGAGTGATCATCTGCTGATTTTGTGATGGCCTACCTGGCACAAGGGACATCTCCATGAGATTTTGACCATACAACCAAGGATGTTCAGCAAAGTGTTTCGGCGTTTATTGGAAGCTCTGTGTCCCAGTGGGTCAAGTAGAGGGCCAAGTGAAAATGACAAGATCCAACCATGCATTTAGCCGAAAGTTAAAGCATGAATCACGAGAGATATCATTGTTGGTCCTACTCATAAGCTTATACAGCTTCCACAGACGCATATCCAGAACCAAAAAAAAAAAAAAACAGAGATATCATTTTTAAGGCAATAGTTGTATACTTGTACCTTTAAGTTAATTTAAAATTAGTTATGACTTATAGTCATATATACTCCTATATGAAGCACATCTCAAATGAACAGGTCCAACCATCAATACGCATTTAGCACTCGTATCGGTCAATTATTACAAGTTTCTAATGTCGGTGATTAGATAACAAACTTCTGGTACAGTACTGTAGTGAACTTGTGTCTAAGTTTAATGTTTAATGTAATAAAACGTTAGCCGTGCCTATCCTATCCTATCTTACTATAAAGTTATAACCCACTAATTCTAAAACTCAACATGCAAACATGCCACCTCATCATGCACTAGCAATAATCACATACAAAACTTATGTAAACATGCAACATCATATATAATTCATTGAATTCTACAAATCAACATCCAATCATCTACCTTCATATTATTTTTCACAATATTTTTAACATATATATATATATATATCCATCATTTTTATAATAGTTAATATATATTTATCCATATAATCAAAGTGCGGGATATCACATTTCATCTACAATCTCATATAGAGTCTACTAAATTTATTTTTTTCTCTTAACATAATTTTTACTTTTAGCTTGATTATTAAAAAATATTAAAAGTTACTTAGTAATTTTCGTAGCAAAGCGCTGGGAATCACCTAGTTTACTTATAGGATTGAATGATAAGATGTAGAAGATAAGTGGGGAGAAAAAGAACGAGTCACTCTACATAAGCTCTAAGAAATGCACAAAAAGAAGTGGGGTAGTATGAAAGCAAACTAATAAAAAAAATATTCTGTTTTAGGATTTGTATATCAGAGATACTATATTATTGTGTACATGATTTTTTTTAATGAGCAGATAAAATGAATAAAATTGGAGGTAGCAGTTACTGCACCTAAGGGCCTCGACGCGCCACCGTGTCGCGTGGATTCGTTGTGCGACATAGGCTAGGTGTTGTGGTGGAAGAGAGAGAAGGTGGAGGGCCATGGCTTTGTGATGTTTCTCGGCTCCAAACAAAGAACCGAGTTCCTCACTTGGAGAAAGGAATGGTGCTAGGCAAAAGTGGAGCAGGAGAAAGAACCGATGCTGCAGCCGACTTGTGCGCCGCTGCCCTGCCACCCTGCGACCTCGCCACCTCAACTAGAGAAGGGAGGAGAGGACCGTCACCCACTGGAGAAGGTGAAGTGGAGGAGCCCGATGTTGAGATATCGCGCCGCCGCCCGATTTGCGATGCTGGAGCTGATGTCCAGAGAGGGGAGAGGAGAGCCGGGGTCTGTCGCCGTGCCATGGCTTGTCCTCAACTCTCATGAGAGGGAAGAGGCGACGACAATGGCGGTCGAGCTCCCACACCACTCCAAATCTGTGCCACCGTCGTTGAGGTCCTCGCCCTCTAAGGAGAGTAGGAGTGGAGGGGCACCGGTCACGCGCCACGGAGCTCATCATCGTCCCCCGCTTGCGTGCTGCCGAGCTCAACGTCGTGCCCCGCTTGTGAGCCGATGAGCCCGTCGTCCCCCTGCTTGTGCCAACCTCCTCGTCGTCGATTTGCTTAGTGGCTCCGCCGCCGCCTCGGCCTCCTCGATCACCGCCGCATCTCCGTGTGGGTTGGGCTCGAGCGGCGTCTAGGAGTGGAGAGGTGCCGCGATGGGGAGAAGGAAGAGGCTGGCGGCGGTGCCAGAGTTCATTGCCGAGGTGGGGAGAGTGGGGAGAGGCCGGAGGCTGCGGTATCACCGGTGAACTCGTTTAGGTGGGTGGGTGGGGGAAGTGGAGATGGTTGTGGACCCAGTGGTGGTGGGTGGGGTTGAGATTTATATTATTTTCTCCATTTTAAGGTGTTTGCTATAAAATTTGGATTTCTTTGTAATTTGAGAAAAATATGAGGGCTGAAATGAAAAATTGAAGTTTCTCACGAGGCCATTTGCAGTATGGGGAACCAAAATTTGGACCGTGTCTTTAGTCTATGGGGTATTTTTAGGGTCCTCAAATGTGTAGCTTGCATTGCTTCTGCTCTAATAAACTTATTACTCTAGTGACTATATTCTCTGGTAGAATATTCTCATCAGAACTGAATTTCAGGCAAAATACGATGGCTGGATCGGGAAGATTTGTTGGTTTGATTGTCTCTAATGTACGCAGGAAAGAATATCAAGAAACGCATGTCCAAGTACACCACGTGAAGGTAGGTACAGACTGCCTAATTTACCAATCCGGCTTAAATTGCCTTTTCAAACAAAGCTATTCCCTCCGTCAAAAAATATAAGAATGGATTGAATATTAGATAGCATGTCCAGATTTGTAGCACTAAAAAATGTCTCATCCCATCTTAGGTTCTTATATTTTTGGACGGGAGCGAGTATTATAACTTCCAAAGTTCCAATCTTTGGACTGAATTAATGAGTGTCTATGTGAGATGCAAATACACTTCCAGAACTGTCCAAAGCTAGACAATGTGAGACAAGTAGAACACCACAATGGAACCAAACTATGCGTCCACACCAGCATAGTAATTGAACATCGAATAGATATTAATTGTAGCTTGGTTGTTGTAGGTACACTTGTAGAAAGGGGTACAACTCACTGTATGAGTAAGATTTACATGACTTGCTCATCATTTATTATCAGTTTCAACCAGAAAAGGAGAGAGGTGAAATTAAGGATTTGTAACCAGATCTCTGGTAAGGTTATCCAAATTTCAAGGATATACCTTCAGAATGAACGCTGATATTGTTGTCTGATCCAATCAACGGGGGCGAAATTAGCATTGTCTTTCCTTTACCATTTGAAGAGTTGTTGAATCTCAAAAACCACGCCTCTGTTTCGTTCAATTAATGAAGCTCTCTTTTCCTCCAAAAAAAAAAAAAACCACGCCTCAACAATATCACATTATATACCTTGCCCAGCTGGCTTTTATTTTGTTGCACGGAATGTGATGTAACAATTAAATCTATTATGAGTTACAGACCATGTGTTCTTCTTTTGCTCGGTATCACAAGATAACTTGCCCCTATGGTACACTGCCATGCATAAAGCCTAAATATCCCATTGTACAACGTGCACCGATAACTTGCCCCTATGGTACACTGCCATGTATAAGTCTCTAAACCCATTCCCTTTAGAATCCTAGGGCTTGTTTGGGGAGTTTATAGCTGCTGCAGCTTCTCCCAGAATCAGAAGCTCCCCTAAGAAGCTATAGTTGTAGAATTTAGAAAATGCACTAGAAACCAGAAGCTGCATACCAATCAGCTGCTTCTCAAAGTCTTAGCTAACCCAAATAGGCCCCCTAGTCAGCTTTCATCCCGAATAATGGCTACCATTTGTTATCTTCATTTGTCTTTATTGTTATCACTGTAACCTGTTCCATTATAGAAAGGTTTAAATTGCTTTTATGGTTTGTTTGCTTTGTTGCAGAAATCAATTTGATCAAATTTTGGTGATGCTAAACTTTAGTGTGATGGCGATTTGATAATGTTAAGATGGTCGAGGTATTATTTGATTTGGTACTTATAAAATTTAAAAATGTTATAAGTAAAATTTTCTGAAATTATCGATAGCAGTTAGTAAGGTTATAGTATGTTTGCATTATTATTCTACCATTTTTAATATTATCGAATTTTAACAACCATTACTTGATAATGTTAACCAAACCCTTGCATTTGTTAAGAAAGCAATCTGCTAACTTCTTTATGAACAATGATAAGAACATTTTAACAAGGTTTATATTTGATAGGTGTGTCCCACTATGTTTTGCCGACTAGCCGAAATCGAGTAAAGATGATGTTGGTTTATACCGCATGAATAAATATACTCCCTGCGCCAAAAGAACTAAATCATTGGTTTTTTATTGGACAGAGGGAGTACACCAATAAAAGAATTTTTTTTTTCAGAAACATGACCACTGTACATGAAGTTAATTACTTTACCACCGGTAGACGGAAATGTGAGGATGCAGGTCCTCTGCAGTACTGCATGCTGCTCACTGACATGTGAGCCCCATAGTCCCTCGGGCCCGTATGTCAGTCAGCTGTACTGCACTCAATTGGAAATGCACCGTGCCGGGCAGGAAAGGATAACCCAGCTGCAGCAGCAGCATCAGCAGCAAGCTGCCAAGCAAGCACACAGACAGTGAGACGAGGCGAGGAGAGAGAATGGAGATACAGAAGGAGATCGAGGAGGAGAAACGTGTCCGAACATGCCACAAATCTCAATCTCTCTTTCTCGAGCAAAAGATTCTACTCCTACTACTAATATCCTCCATCTAAATCTAAATCTAAGAAGTTGTTTGAGAGAGAGAGGCTATATTTTTGTGAGAGGTACTAAAGTTTAGTCCTTAATTTTCAAACACCCCATAAATCTATAAGAAAAGAAAAGAAAAATAAGGAGAGCTTTTAAAGCTACAGAGAGAACAGAGAGAAATACAGAAAGAAAAGTATAGTATTCCCCTCCGTTATATATGAGGAGGAGAAGAAGATGATGGGTCACTGCTAGTGCTGCTAGCCTGAGTAGTTTCGTGTGTCTGAGGATCTCCTGATCTCCTACCTCCCTCCCCCCTTCTCTCTCCCCATCCCCATCCATCCTCCTTTTCCTCCTATTCCCCTGTGGAGTCTCATCTTCTTCTTCATTCCACTGCTCTTCTCTCTCATGGTCGCATGATCTCATCAGGAGCGCAGATGCTACGGCGTCCTTGAGGTGAGTCAAGCTCGCCCTTCCTCGCTTTCTCTCTCTAGTCCGGGAATTATGTTGGGAGAAGTAGTGAAATATGTTCTTGCGAGCGACGAGTTGTTCTTTTCGTTTCTTGTGCGGATTATTAGGATCTTGGCGGGCCAAAATTCGCCTCCAAGTTCTTGTATCTTGTGCTCTGGCCGTGCCTAAGGTTGACCTGTTGAGACAGTTTTCACATGGATTTCTTGTGTCCCCCCCCGCGCGATTCTCGCCTGAATTTCTTTCTCGGTTCGGTCGCCTCCCCTCCCCTTTTGTTCTACTGATTCGAGCGAATTTTGGTCGAAAACCAATCTCATTCGCATCAGAGTAACGGATTTTGTTTTTTTGGGTTCTTGTTCTTGATTTCGTTCTATTTTTTGCTGGGAATCTTTCGTCTCCGGTTGCTCGCGAAGAATTCAATGGATCTCAGCTATTCCCCGAACTCATCATCCCTTCCCGCACGACCACTGTTTATTTCTTCTTGAGTTCTTTGATTCTTTCCCCTCCAAATTTGACGCGCTTTGTGTTTCTTGGAATTTAGACTTACATGATTTCTTGTTTTTTTTATATATATTTATTATCCCCAACCATTGCGTTAATTTCGAGATTACATATGGGGAAAAAATTTACAAGGTTTTAATCATGTTTTTATTGGGTCCAAGCAAATAAAGATTCGTCAAGTACATCTGATCTTGTTGAACAGTGCTTTTGTCGTCCCATATGCCCCCCAAACAGTGAATCTTACATTTCCTCGCTACAGCTGCTCCAATTCGCAAAGATTTCGCGATAAAAACTGAAAAATCTTGCTTTTCATTCATGGAAAGAACTGCAAAATCTTCAGTGCTGTACCGAACAGATAAAGAAAAAAAATTAATTATTTCTTTTGCGTCAAGAACTCATCAGGCATCTGTTCTGTCGTCTCACCATTTTCAGCGGTGAATCGAATAGATAAAGAATGTACTAGTATTTTCTTTTGTCTCAAGAACTCGTCAATTCATCGCCCATCGAGCTTCTGTTCTTGTCGTCTCACTCTTCACCATTTCCTTCCATTTGGGGTGCAGAATTGCAGAGAGGCAAAAGAAGAACAAGCAGAGAGCAAGAACAAGCAGAAGCAGAAGCAAAGAGGCGATGGACGGCGACACGCTGTCGGCGGCGGCGGCGGAGGACGGGAAGGTGCTGCACGCGTTCCAGACGAGCTTCGTGCAGGTGCAGAGCTTGCTGGACCAGAACCGGGTGCTGATCAACGAGATCAACCAGAACCACGAGTCCAAGGTCCCCGGCGACCTCTCCCGCAACGTCGGCCTCATCCGCGAGCTCAACAACAACATCCGCCGCGTCGTCGACCTCTACGCCGACCTCTCCTCCCTCTTCGCCGCCTCCTCCCCCGGCCCCGCCGCCTCCGAGGGCGCCTCCGTCGGCACCGCCGTCCGCCACGCCGGCCACAAGCGTGTCAGGTCCACCCACCTCGACTGAACCAAGAACCATTCTCATTTCTCAATTCTTAATTAACCACCTCCAATTCTCCAATTCCAATTCCAATTCGGCTAGCTTAGCTTAAAGATCGAGCTCTTGCTTGCTTGTATATCTAGCTATAATCTATAAATCTACATATGAGCAATTAACGCCCCCTCACAACTACTCCCTCTATTTCATATTATAAGACTTTTTAGCATTTGCCTACTCTTATATATATATATATATGTATGTATATGTATATATATATATATATGTATGTATATATATATATATATATGTATGTATGTATGTTAATTAATCTAGACATATGTTTTTCTAGATTCATTAATATCTATATGAATGTGGGTAATGTTAGAAAGTCTTATAAACTGAAACGGAGGTAGTACAATCATCTTCGGTTCTTTCTTGTAGCTGTTGTTTCATCTTGTTGTAGCTGATATGATGAGCTATTATATGGATTTTGATGCAACAATGCCAATACAAGAGAGTGAGCACTTCTCTGAATTCCCAAAAACATCGTTTTTTTTTTTTTTTTTGCTTTCCAATCTGAAGTTCAGTAACTGTGTATCAGCTTCTGTTCAGTTGGTTGGCTGCGCTAAAAAAAGGCTCCACTTGAGTTGAAAACCTTTTTGGTAAACTCCTACTTTTCTTTTAACTCTTTACTACTAGTAGTGGATCTTCCACTGAAAATGCTAGATGAACTGAAAACTATCTTGCTGCTGTTAGGGATAGATAGATAGATGACCAAATGTCATGGATGGATGATGCCATGATGGGCCCAACAAATCTCTCCCTTTTCAAACAAAACATGATATATACTGTATATTCTTTGAATTCGTACTGCTGCTATTTGGTCATACCAGAAACCAGTAGTAGAATCTGTTGCCATTTTCCCTTTTTTTCCTCCTCTCTTTCTCCTCTCTACATGAATGAGTGAAGCCTATTCCTGTAAAAAAGAAATAAAAATGAATGAATGAAGCCTTCCTTTTAACAGCATCACTTTTTGCAGAAATCTGTTGCAGTGTGTGTGGGCATTCAGCATTGGATGATTGCACTTGTTTTCTCTGCTCCTGAAAAAATTGTAGTAGTGGAAAGTACTTTTTTTTTCTTGCCAATGGGATCAGGTCCTTTTTGGTGAGAGCATGTTTTTTTGCTATAAAGTGGATGCTGGGTTGTGCATGAGATTCCCCTGATGAGGGGGCATTTGACCCCATCTCGTAAATGTTTGTGTTTATTCCTCTTGCAGTACAGGCATTCGATTCATGTGAAGTTATGAATGTGTTCTTTTTCAATAAAGAAAAACTGGACCAAATGCAGATAAACAGACACCATAGGGGGTGTTTGGGAGACTTTAGCCCCTCTCTCAAAAACATAAGTCCCTCTCATCATAGACTTATAATTTTGTGAGAGGGACTAAAGTTTAGCCCCACTTTAGCCCCTCCAACCAAACACCACCATAATATAGTTTCAGAATATCCAAAATTGTGTGAATTTAAGTTTTACAAATAACAGAGATACACCAAAACCAGCCGGAACGAAATCTTTAACAAACTTCCACGCACTCTTAAGTTGCCAATCATGCAGCACTTGACCAGAATCTGATGAACCAAAAGAAGGAAGCTGGCCAACTTTTTTGATCACTCTTTTGTTCTGCACTTCTGCCAGTGAATGGTTTTGCAGAGGGTCATCTCCTGTACTACCTGTGCATTCTTCCCTCAAAAGGCTTGCATATCTCTCTATCTAAGCCAATGGCATGCGTGGCTTTGTGAAACATTCTTGGGATATGCAATTAGGTTCAGGACACTGAAATATACTTTTATTTAACAGACAAAACTAACCGTAAGCACACAGCAGCTGTGTGCATCATGTCACAGAAGTAAACGGATCCAACTAAATTAGGCCAGGAACTTGCTTAGTTAATATTCCCTCCAGTAACAAAGATCAACTAGCTCCATATCAAAATATAAGCATTTCTGAAGGGGAGAGTAATTCAGGATGTTAAACTTTTACAGCCCAATCCATTGAATTTTAAAAGTTTGACCGTATCTTGTTTTAAACGTTAAATGTTTATGATCGGAGAGTACTAGAAAAATGTTGTGGGCTTATTTGACACAGCTCCAACTCCAGCTCCACCTCTTCTGGTGCTAGAGCTTAGCAATATAGTTTCAGCTCCATCTAAAATGGGAGCGAAGTTGGGCGGATCACTCTCACAAAATGAATTAGAAAGGTGGAGCTAGGTTTAGGCTGCTCTACAACTCCACTTCAAACTCAACTTCTAGTCTTCTGGAGCTAAATTTAGAAGAGCTCTACCAAACAGAAGATTTGTTTGGACCAATCGAGATCCTCTGTAGTACTACATACTGCTCACAAATGGGCCCAAGCGTATGAAGCGCCCCACATCTTCCCGTTTGACACCTTTGCATCCCAAAGCACATGAATTTTACAGGTTTTACACGAGACAGCTCGATTCTTGCAGAAAAAAAGAAAGAATTCTTATCTATTTATTTCGGCACCAAATCTATCGTCCTGTAAGAGAATATTTTAGAAGTACTTATGTTTTAAAGTTTGTCACTGTCACCAAGATATATAATCAATATATACCTGTGACATTAATTTGCGAAGGGTTGGAGTTGACGATAGTTCAAGACAAAGGAAAATCATCAGTGGCGGTCCCCATTTGAACCTAAATACACTCTAGCTACTAAAATTGATATTTGAATTCACAAATATTTGACGAGTAGCACGAGTCCTCTCGTCAATTGGATTATCTTTAAAAATATATTAGTATTTTCTTTTTGCATGGCTCTGGTTTATTCAATCGTTTGCGTGAAGATAATCTTGATCTACTCTTTTTCATTGAGGATGGAGACAGATGAAGAGGAATCCTGATCTTATCACTTTGTGCAGTGAGACCATATTCTAATCATACTCTTTCCCTTTCCAGTTTGTGACGCTTTTAAATGAAAGAGAAGAAATTAAACATATGTCAAAAAAGATAGCCTTTATTGGTAATTTTCGGTGATTTGAGGATTCTTTCGAAAACTGGGGCAAAAGTATAATAAAGAGTAAAGGTGCCCACATTCCGCAATTGCCCCATGACGAAATGCCCTAACAGTAACAGCGTATATGTTTAGTTCTTTAATCCCCTCTGCTCCTGTCATTACCTATTATCAAATGGTCATATTTTACCACTTGATCTGGTTATCCTTCTGTTTACGACACATGATCAACTCACGGGACAAGGGATATAAGTTGTCCCCCTGACCTTCTAGTTATATACTCGAGTGCCGGGTGAAAATCATCTACTATAATATCACTGTATTATAGTCATTAGTATATGAGTCACACTCTCTTAGCATGTGTTTGGTTTGAGGACAAGATGTGATAGGTTGGACTCATCCCTGTTTTTAGGATGGGATGATCCCATCTATATCTGTTTGGCATAAGGGATGGGATGATCCTACTTTTAAAGGAATGGCCCACATGTCAGCGAGAGAAAAAATGTGATTGGTCCGTTAGTTTTTCAGGGATCATGCCAACCCGGATTTTAGGGGAATATTCCCTTATCATCCTATCCCACTTGTCCCAAAACCAAACGCACTAACAAATGGGTTCAACCCAACCCGGCCCATCCCAACCTTTTAACCAAACGCAACATTATTGCCTCACACGTAAGTGTCTATAAATGGTAATGTCATTATGATAAAGGATGTGAACCCTCGAGTGCCTCTGGGATGGCTACGGAATAGGAGATGGTTATAATAAGACTAAAAAAAATTAAATGACCAGTGATTAGGTAGAGGAAGTATTACTTAATTTAGAGTCTTGTTTTTTTGAAAAAATTTAAACGCTCGAAATAACTATATTTTAAAATGGACGGAGTAATTGATGTTATATACCAGCATAATACTATTTAATTTACATAACTTATTATTCCGTTAGGTCTTGAAAAATACTGTTCTTTGAGTAACTTTGAATTGACATAAATTTGGAATAGCCTCTATGGAACATAAAAATGTTAGAACATCTGATTTGTATAGGACAAAATCTCCCAAATCATTTGAAATAAATAATTCGAGCACACAAAATTTTCAAGATTCTTATGGAATAGACTATTCAATATAAGTGGAGGAAAATAAAATTATCTCTTTCATGTGTCTTTAAGTTGATGCTTTTATTCTAATATGTAACCTTTCAAAAGTTTTGACAATTTGTAAATTTTGTAGGACTTTGGCCCCATTAGAGAAAGCGATAGATGAAGATTATGTACGGGCACGTAAAACAAGAAAGCCATTAATGCATGATTAGTTAAGTTTTAATTATTTTAAACTTGAAAATTTGATTTATCTAATATTTTAAAACAAGTTCTATATAGAAAGTTTTCACATGAAATGTACCATTTGGCAATTCATTTAAAAAGTATGTTAATAAAAATTGAGTTAAAAATTATATCTTAATCAGAAAATAACAGGACCTTCATAGAACATAAAACCAAATTCTTGATTTCTTTCTATTCTTGCACCATGCTGTCCGTGCCTTTAACATTTTAAGAACAGTAGCAGAGACCGATGGTAATGAGGATCTCAAAGTCTTAATTCACAAAAATGATAAAAACTGTTATGTGGGGGTGTTAACGACCAAATTTGGTAAGCCATGAACTAGGTTCAACATCGAAATCGAAGCGGATTTGGCAAGGAGTCATCTTCCAAAAACAGAGTGCGCGTCGGCTACGAGGGCATCAGCTGAAGACTGCATCGGCTGAGATGGATCGGACAGAAGATAGCCGGTGTAGCCGATGTAGCCGATTTCGTTGAGGTGGTTGTATAACCGTCTCTAGGATTGATCAACGTGCTAGGCAAGGATTGCCACGATGGAGATAAGCTCACGGATAGGCAATTGTATCTATTAATTAGGATATTTTAAATAGTTTCTTTAGAGATATGTTTCAGCAAGAGTCTGCTGTAAAGACTTGTTCGTATCTTAGAGTTTGTTAGAGATAAGAGTCGTGTCCGGCAAGGACCAGTCATGTATCTCGGGTATAAATATAACCCGATCCCATGTAATTTAAAACAACAGTTCAATAACACTTTCGGCGCATCGCCACCCTTTTTCTCCTTTCATTGTTTCGACGAGTTCTTGCTTTCGGGTTGAGCTGCATCGATTTCGATCTTCAACAAGAGGTAAAACTTGTCATGATGGCTTGTGTTCTCGGGATTAGTACTTCCATCTTTATAATACTCTAATCTTGTCTATGTAAATCATCGAGCTATCATATATACTTCATAATCTTTATTAGTATCTCAATCTAACTCTCAATTGGCTAACATCTATTACTAGAGAGTAGCCGATAGAGTAATGTTTCGTTGTTAATCTAGATTAGATTGTATATCTACCATCTCTTAGAGGTTTGCATCAACTTGTTTAGATCTTGTATTTATTCTTATGCTTAATGCTGCATCGGTTGAGTTCGATCTATTAAGTAATATCCATAACTGCAATATCTAGCTTGTCTTATGATCATCAATAGAGATAGTATAGGGGTTTCAGCCGATCTTACCTGATTTAGCTACTTTATTTCCTATATGTTTACTTGATAGCTAAATCCGCTCTTTATATTAAGATCTTATTGCATTAAAGTATATTAGGCTTGTTGTTTGATATATTTTGTTTGTCTTAATATCTTAATATAGAGTGGTATCGGAGTATTAGCCGATACATGTTAGATCTATTTGATCGGCTATGCTATAAACGCATATATAATCTTTATCTTAAAGTACTTTTAGGTATAAGTGATTTTTATTGTCTCGACTTGCTGTTCGATCTATCCCAATTACTTAGCTTAAATATATTTCGAGAAAAGGATTATATATCGTTAATATCTACAGCTGATCGAGTAGATCCATCCAACTATATATTGCTTTATTCTTCATTGCCGATCTAATGCCAACAACATCGGCTTAATGATTGACGATATGTCATCGGCCCTTAGCCGATCGGCTATCGTTTATGGATTTAACCGCATTTTCCTTGTTTTATCTTCTTGTTGATTGCAAGATCAAATCAACTAGCACGCCTTTGAACCCAAGAGCAAGATTTAGGACCTGCACTGGAGTTAAGCAAATCTCCCAGGCCAGTGTGTGTTTTTTGCATCAACAAGGGGTTTTCATACCACCATCGTGTGATAAAGCGAAGCCTAGGAGTGGGAACGGATGAGGGTGGTGTGACGTAAGTGGACGGATGAAGCATCGCGTGCACAGGGGATCGAGCGTCGACGTCGCTTTCGGATTTGCTACAGTGCTTGTTGTTTCTCATTTTTATCTAAAGTTTGTTAGTTTGTTGAGTCCTTTAAATTAGCAATTCGGTTTAGTTGTAAGCTTATATATGGCAGATCATTCAGGAAATAAAGCAAGCAATTATCCCCAGGTCAATCGACTTCCCTTCTCCTTCTATTCCGTTCGCCGGCATGGCTTCGGGGAGGTGAGGCGTGCGCCCTCACCCTCCCATCAAGCACAACTACGCTCTTAGAGCAGGTACAATAGCGGGCTATTAGCCAGCTATAAATATATTTTAATGAGATAAAAGATGAGATAGAAGAGTAGCGGGCTACAGATATGTAGCCAGCTGCAGCACGGACTCCAAGACGCAATGTGTGTATGACAGGTGGGACCATATGTTAATAGTATAGTAATCAACTATTGTATGAATTGGCTATTAGATCGGCTATAGATAAATTAGAGTTAGTAGTGGGCTATACTATTGAACTTGCACTTAGGCGTTTGGGTCCCATCCGGCGCATAACAAAAACATATTTCCTTGATATTTGCATATGCATGCTTTGAAATACATTTTGTCAAAATCACACATATAGTCTATATTTGTATGCGTTAACAATGTTGATGTGATCACTATCGTCTGCATTTCCCTACAATTTGGACCAGCCAATGAAAACAATGTGTATTTCTTTGTATACACAGTTTAGTTACCACAACTACACAAAGGAAATTTGGTGCAAAGTGAAATTTTCCCCTAAGAAATGAATCTTTCCTTAACAAAGCGAACAACATGTCTCCTTATTTGTAGAGTTATCAATGATATGTTTGGTAGGGCACTAACTACTAAATCTAACTTTAGCAATAGAGCCATGCATGGAGTAGCCCAAACTCCGCTCCATCTGTCTAGTTCATTTTCTCATATCACTTTAGCCTGTTTCGCTTTCTTTTTGATGGAGCTGAAATTGTTGGGTTAGACTCCAGCTCTAAATGAGGTTGAAGAGTTAGAACCTGCCTTGACTCGTTTAATTGTGAAAGTGTTGTGTAATGGCCAATGGGAAGTTGGGAATGTACCTGCCCCTTTCTCTTTTTCTTTTCTCCTATCCCTGTCAAGATTTCAACTTGTCTAACTAATGCATGTTGGCAAAAGGGCTGAAATTTTTAGAGACGTCTACCAAAACACATTATTTATTGGAATCTTTAAAACAAAGACACCTCAATAGTTTTCAAGAAAGAAAACAAAAATTAGCCTACACTTTGTTAAGGTTAAATTAGTGAGTTAGTGTGTCTGAGTGATCCCTTCCTTTTCATGCAAGATGTCACTTGCTCGCACCCTATTCCATCTCTTGATTTGATGGGAAACAATATCTATCTCCTTTACTTGCAGAATAGTTGGCTATTACAAGCATGAATCACTAGCTCATTAATATTTCAGCCTTTTTCTCTTCTTTTTTGCAGGGAATATTATTAGCATTTTCCACTATATGTCCACTATTGTATATTCCCTTTTTTTTAACCTTGTTTCTGAATATGCCATGTAGTTCCACTTTAACAAAGGCCTCATCGTTTGCCCCACAACATATCATTCACTACCAAAATTTAAATTTTAAAACTTAAATTTTAGAGTATTTTTAACAAAATTTTAAAGTATTGGCTTTTAAGTCATTAACAACATTTCTATATAAATTTTTTACTCAAATTATTTTTTTTATCAATAATAAGTCGTTTTTATATATAATCAACTCTCGACCGATTGGGATCTTCCGAAGATAAAGCAACTTTGCATGACCAAGCTAGCTACAAAAGCACCAAAACTGAGCCCTGGTGGCCAGACCAGGGCCAGGGCCAGCCTAACAAAAATGACAGATCGACAGCATTTTTCAGATAGAGGAGATTGCTGCTGGCCTGCTGGGGCAGAATAAAGATGAGAGTACACTCAGGATTTCTTTTTTTCCCTTTTGAGGAATAAAGCTGGTGCTGATCCAGTGGTTGATAGGATAGTTGACTCTTAAGCTCCATGTGATTATTGCAATCGAACCCAAGGACGAGAATCTGAGAAGCTTTTCATCCACATGGGCCGGGTCCGATCTTCTTGTTTAATGATATTGGCAACCCCACAATCATCAGCAAAGATTGCAGTAGCAAGATCCTCATCAAACTTGACAGCTTGATCTAGAGCAAGGTCTTGCACATTTCTGGCCATTATTGTTTTAGAGTGTGTGCAGTGCAGTCAACGTTTAAAAATTTTGAAATTGATGTGTTCCAGATTATCAGAACTATATACGTCAAAGCTGTATTCCCATATTGGCCGCTGAAAATATTCTATGGTGTAATATTTTTATATAAGTAATAATTGGTGTTGATTTTGAAGTACTGATCAATTTGTTTTCTTGGAGTTGTTTTCTTTTCAAAGTTATCCGTGTTAATACGACGATATTGACCAAAAGTCGGTAACTCCAGAAACCTTCCCAGTTCCCACCAATTATTACAAGACATACGTATTGTACGATGACGTGCATTTCACCTTTAACGATGCTATTTGTCGTGATTACTTTGCTCTTTCTTACGATGTGCGCTCGCAAGAATAAACATATGATATATCAAAGCACAGATGCTTCTGTTCCTGGCTAAGTCTTCGCTGGAACAATATTGTACTGATAGATGATAGTGACAGCCAAGAGCAAGCCTGTGAAGAAATATGTCATTTGGGTGGATGACAAATTGACAATTCATACTACTCCGGCTGAAAATAAGTTAATCTATTACTAGGATGTCATATTCTATTCTATTACTAGATTAACTTATTCTAGTACTAGATTAACCTGGCGTCAGATGACCTGAACGCCCGCGGTGAGGTCCTGCAGGCGGCCGCGCAGGCCGAGGGGTAATTTGGTAAGACATGTAAAAAAGTGGGTCTGCTCTTGCCTAGTCAGCACGAAAATATTAATTTAATGGATGGAGTGTCCACCAGCAAATAACCACATTTTCAGAGTGTGTTCCCCCAAAAGTGACTTCGTGCGGTGTCCTACGGCTAAAACCACAAAATTTGCCATATATTTATGACATGTGGGACCCGCTTATGAGCGAGACTAGTTATTTCAAACGCCACAGCTGCTGAACCAAACGAGCTTTTCCAAAAGCCACAACCCATATTCCACAGCTACTTTTCAAAAATCCACAGCCCAAAGCTACTTTTTCAAAAGCCACAACTCAATCAAACACACCCTTAAGCTGTTTTGCATGCAGATGCATACCTATTACCATGTATACTTTGCATGCAGATGCATACTTATTACCATGTATACCCCTTTCGTCCCAGAATATAAAAACCTAGGATTAAATGGGATGTATCATAATACCATGAATCTAGATATGTCCTTATCTAGATTAATTATTAATATAACTAAGATGTGTCACATTATATTTTAGGAAGGAGGGAGTATTTGATAGGTTTTAAATCCTGTTCTCTTTTGTCAGCTCTTGAGAAATGATATTGATATCGTAAGCCGTCATATATTCAGGAATGTTTGATGAATACGAGTACGAGACACAGATCCAAGGCCATCTGATTCAAGTGTATGTTGATTGGCAGGTGATCAGATATGGACTCAAGGAAGGACAAAGGAAAGAGATTAAAAAAAATCCATCGCTTTGTCTGCATGTATCCATATGATTCTTTTCTCTCTCGATCGTTGTGCTTTGTTTATGCAGGGAAAATTTGAAATCATTTTAAGCACTGGAGCAAACGAATCCAAACATGCTGATTGCCAAGCCTTTCATAGATCGTATCCAACTTTACAATTGCCTGTCATACATGTACCAAGCTGGAGTAGTTATTTGTAGTTTATTGCTAGAACCGCCTATACAGGTTCTTTTCTGTAAACAGCAATATATGATGTCAATATCTTTTGCTAGTAAATACTGCAATTTTCCAAATCCTTGATGAAAACACTTCAGTTTACGGTTTCCTATTATGATCTCATCCAACTGAATGTTGGGGTAGAGATGATAACTTCGTATGTGCTTACAGGAAGTATGTTGATTACTTAATTACACCAGCAGGCAGCGATTTGCGGGTTGTGAGTTACCTTATTTCATATCCTGTGGTGCTGGGCAATATGAGTTCCAGAAAGACGATCACCTTCGACAATTATTTTTCAAGTTAGCCAATGGCTAATACTGCCAGAGGCAAAGGAGATGCTATAAGGAAAAAATTTGATGGGTGACGCCCTTTTCACAAAATATAATTGATGTAAATCACCTCATATCTATTTCATAACAGTTCACTTGAATATTTTAAAGAATAACAAAATGTGGATTCATACCCCCTTTTTATCTCTATAGTTCTAATTGGCGGCTATACATGGTATGGGTTAAGCATTCTTGTTCTAATCATCTAAGCTCTTACCTTCCGACTTCTGTTAGCTCTGTCTTGTTCCCTTGGGGTCTCATTTCAATCTCTCCCTATTCTATCAAAATAAGATCCTAGAAAATGAAGGGGTAAAGAATTATGCAAAATTGTTCCAGCCACTTGTAATCACCAAAACACCTAGTAGAAAATAAATACATCATTATGTCTTTGCCAATAGGTCGCAAGAATACCTACCTTGACAAAATGCCTAAGAATGTGTGAACAAGAACGGACATTTCTTCAGTCAGCTCTCAATCTCAGTATCTCCTTCGCTGTTCGTTTCCTAAAGTAATCCATATGTTCCTGCAAATAGTGATTGATTTAGATGACACCAAACACAATTAAGTACAAGGTACATGTTACTCCACTTTAGATGTATGAAAGAGAGAGATTGTGCTTCATGTTAGCAGGTTAAGACTCTTCATTTGAGATTGACTTAATAGTGCAAACAGCAAATCAATGAGTGAACAGATTAAGCATATATAATAACTTGAATCCAGTATTTTGTACTATACTCACCTGAGTAAAGCATAGGCCAATACCTCTACTGTGGAAATCAATGAACTTAAGCATAAACATACCACAATCCCACCTATTAAAAGAGAAATTCAGTGTCAAACATATCCATGCGGGGGACCATGCTTGGTCATTGATATGCACAACACAAATGTCGGTAATGTATTGATGCACTGAGTGATAAAATTTAGACCTTCATCTGTGTTCATTGCAGAACCGAAGGTAACCAATATTCATTCCATACGTAATTCTGGTAGGTCATATGTAGCATGTAAAGAGAACATACCCATTCTGCTGCAAAGGACAAGAATCTGATGATATTTTCAGCCATGAACTGGTGTCTACCTGTATGTTACTCTTGTCATTCAATTCATCCCTGATATATCTAGCCTGAGAGGAATAGAAAACAGAACTTCACTTGAAAATAACTGAAAGCTTGAAATAGCACCTGATGGGTAAATTCTAATTAACATGGATTACTGCTTCGTAAGTCACAATTTAAATTTCAAAGAATAACTCTGAATCATGTCAGATTTTAAGATATCACAAATATTTGTGATAACGTAAGACCTTTCTCATTTCTATAGCACCAAAAAATAAGTCCATGAATGCATCAGGGGTAAAATTTTGTCCACCCTTTAACTATTGTGGGAGCTGGAGATTTATGGCATCCAAATAGAGAGCACCATAACATACTTAGCAAAATTAATTTGGAGCAATTAAGTCCAAATGCTATGACTGAATCAACTGTTAAGTCATCAATGTGCCATCTTACCAAACTAACGTCTCGTAAGTCGGAACTCAAAGACTTGTAACTGAACTAATTGGAAGTAACTGGCTCTCTAATCCAGTAATATACTTGTAATCAGCTAAGCTTACCAGTATTCTCAGCACAGCATGGTCCATGCCGCCAAAAGAATCAAGGTATTGAAAAGTTTTGTCCTTCATGTTTATTATCGCAAGGCACCAATGCACATTTCTATGTATTGGAATAAAGATCTGCACAATAAATCTCATGATTTGTTTGAAAGACAAACAGACATGAAAAACATTAAAAAAATAATAACAGTAACATTACTTTCTCACACTCAACAAGCCCATAGCCCAATCTATTGAGGGTTGTCCATCTTCTTACAGATTGATAGTCATAACCAGTTTTTCCACAAGCAAGCTGAAGAGAATTCAGAAAGTCATGAGGGTGCAAACTACTGCTAGAATTCATATGATATCTAAGAAAGGTTATTAATAAATAGTAAGGGATGTTACAACCTACAAGGAAAATTAGCAAAAAAAAAAAAAAGTAAGAGAATAACCACACAAAATTTGTAACTCAAGAAAAGGGTCATCAATTAAGTAAATACAAGGCACGCATCAACATATATTAAGGATAAGGTAGGAATGGCGTGTTCTCAAACAAATGTATGATATCGTATGCTTGAGTGTTGAAACACAGGTTTTTTGTGCAAACTGGCCAACAATTTCCACTATTGAAGGAAAAGAATCACAGGTTTTCCTGCTAACTGGCTGATAATTCCCACTATGGAAGGAAAAGAATAAATTCCCCTCAAAAAAAGGGAAAAGAGTCAAGTAACAATTGCATAAATATCACTTGATAGTGCTTCAAAGAGACAACTGATAAGCTGAAGATCATAAAATGGTGTGTGTAACAGAACTACAGAAATATTGAAAAGAACATTCCATCATACAGCACCGGAAAGAAAAATATGCAAATTATCTAACCTTTTTATAAAAGAATGTATTGAAGAAGTGGCATTTCAAAAATCTTTTTGGTTCTCTTTGCGCCCTCTCCTTTAACAATTCAAGGTACAAATTAATGACCTGCAAGGAACAAAAGTAGAATGCTGACGCAGTCTTGGTTCTGTGAAGGATGGAAAATGGAACCACTAATGTCAAGATCAGAAAGAATGGGACATTTGTTTAACATATTCTTCAGTATTCCTTCCATGGACAGGCCGTATTCACCTCATCATTTAACCAATTACAAGTTCTCAAGCACCAGATTTTCTCTTTAGTAATATCAATATTGGAAGGTCCATGCATCACTATTATTTTCTTACTGCAAAAAAAGAAAGGGAAAAATCAATGCCTGATTGTGCTAAAGATATAGGAGAAGTAATCAGCCAATTAAATCCATGGTTGCCTACAATACCTTTGATCACTGCCATACAAAATGTTGTTTACTTCACTTTCTTCTTCATTTGTCAGAGGTGTAAAAACTTCACATAGATCCTGGAATAGTCAAGGATAAAATATGACAACAAAGGTCAATTTGCAGTGCTCCAATTAATTTAGTTAACAGTATTTGACTTCAAAAGAAAAAAAAATGAACAGACTGGAAATTTAGGTACTTAACTTTTTACTCTCACTTGTGGATTAAAATACTTGATACAATATACTACCTCCGTTTCAGGTTATAAGACTTTCTAGCATTACCCACAATCATATAGATGTTAATGAATCTAGGCACACATATATGCCTAGATTCATTAACATATATATATGAATGTGGGCAATACTAGAAAGTCTTATAATATGAAACGGAGGAAGTAGCTAATATAAATAGACTTTTCCACTTAAATCATACTTATTTCATTAAAAGCAATTTGGATTGACACAAATGTATTACCATTTTTTGAAATTATGTTGCATTGTCAATTTTACTGTGCAAACTGACGATTCAAGCAAATTACATGTCAGATGTACTCAATTAGATTAAAAATTGGGTACCTGCTTGGCTGTATCGTCGGCTGGCGGCGCCTTACCACGGTCACTAGAGCTCTTCCGGAGCACCCGCGAGATGTAGTTTCCCATGCCTGGCAATGGAGGACGACATCCTGGTGTCCTACATCGCCAAGCACGGGGAGGGCAAATGGGGAGCCCTCCCCAAGAGAGCCGGTCGGTCGGTCGTCTTCTTCCTCCTCCTCCTCTCTACTCTCTAGCTTTGTCTTCGATCGGTGGTGAACAGCTGATGAAGTGATGAGATCGGCATGGATGAATATGCAATGCAGGGCTGAAGCGGTGCGGGAAGAGCTGCCGGCTGCGGTGGCTCAACTACCTGCGGCCGGGGATCAAGAGGGGCAACATCTCCGGCGACGAGGAGGAGCTCATCCTCAGGCTCCACACTCTCCTCGGCAACAGGCCTGTCTCTGATCCTCACCTCTCCTCCTGCAAATTAATCCAGCCCTACCACCTTCATTTCCTACTTGCTTAGCAGTAACTGATCTCGCTAATTCAGTGTGTATACTAGTTAGTGATTGATTTGCATACTTGATAGGACTGCTTTGCTCTGCATGCCTGCATATCTGCATTCCTGCGTTGCTGAAGAAATTAACGATGCAGCCATGATGCATACTTGTTCAGTAAATTCCTGTTTCTCTCCTCTCTCTCTCTCTCTCTCTTTTTTTTTTTTGCGCCCTGTTTCTAAGTCCGTTCTAATTCAGCCAAACTCCGATGCTAAACTCTAGGGGAACAGTAACATGCAGGCTGCAGACAGCCTGACACTAGTGTTCAAGCCAAATGAATGATTTTCTTTTCTTTTCTTGCGACGCAAATGAATGAATTTTAGCTAGAGCGTACAAGGACATGATCACTACTGGCGGATGACCATAGTTCTGATGAATCTCGCCGAGATTTCTTTTCTGCTCGCCACAAAAATGCTGCAGTTACTCAATTTCTTTTGATCTGAATCGTTCAAAATTGGGTTTTTTCTTTCAAAATTCAAATATTTTTCTTTAAAATACTCTGACCGGGAATCATTTTTTTTTTCCAAAATGAGATCAAGAATCATGAGAATATCACCGAGAATTTTATTGCTAGAGGTATGTAGAGAGGGTCTTTTTCGCGAACGTGTAAAAAGATTGCACGTCAGTATATTAGGGGTCATGGACTCATCATGATCATCTCCCTGGTAACTAGCTTGCTCTCTTTAGTTAGCAGATGATGACATGAAGCTTTCTGATCGTTTCTCTTGTTTGATGACAGATATCTCACATCTGTCTGCTCCATGAGATGAGATGAGAAACAGACAAAGTAGGCCAACACAGCCATGACTAAGCCAACAACTAATTGCCTCCAATTAACAGAACCACCTAAGCACGCTTTAACCCAAATCAGTCACAACCTGTACAAATTTCCAGATCAGCTGTCTCTCTAGAAGAACAAACCTTTTGTTGTCAGTGCAGTCTCTGCTCTCCAGATTAGGGTAATCTGATAAGAGTAATTAGGTCAGCAAAGTTGATGATGACAGATGGAATCATACAAGGCTGCTTCTATATATACACCTAAAGCCACAAACTCACACAAGAAAGAAGAGCAAAGTTTTTGCCTAGGATCGGAAGAGCACATGATGAATGCACAACCACTTCTCTCAGATGTGGCAAGCATTGTGCTTTCACATATGGAAAAGTGCAGCTCACATTGTGCACTGCAACTTAATACCCCCTCCGTCTCAATTTAACGAGACGTCCTTGTTTTTAGAAAAATCAATCTTAACAACTTTTGACTAATAATTATTTTACAAACACGCAAAAGCCTTACGTATCATAGAAAAAAAGAGAAAAAAAGAGAGGAGATTTTACAACTACGACCTGCTAACGTAAATTAGTAGGAAAGACAATTGGACTCTTAAAAACAAGAAGGGAGATAAAATGAGAAATAAATATATGGTCAAATATCTATGTTTATATTATCTATATATATCTCTAATGTGATGCCTATCATATAATTATATTCGTACTTTTAAAAGCTTATGCTAATTTTATAGTTATTGATACATATTATGAAATAAATAGATGGTCAAATATTGAAGACCGTATATTAAAAATAATAATAGGCCAGAAACTTTGCGACACATGGAGTACGAAGTGAGGGAACTTAAAACTATAGTTGGCCAAATGGGCGGCACGGTCGTGCCTGGACCGAGGTTAGTCGGGCCGGCATGGCCCGACCGACATGCCGGGCCATGCCGTGCCAGCCCACAGGCTGCATACATGGCCGGCCCGAAGGCACGACGGCCCATCGTGCTTCTCCACAGAAAAAGTATATTTTTTATCCCTCAACTCTGTGGGCTGTGTTCATATGGCTGGAAAATAAGTCCATTTGTATTTTTCTTTTTGGCCTTGCCTTATACGGTTAATTAAGTCTATTGTGCATCCCTATATTTTTTTATTCGATAGTTGCCGTGCCGGGCCAGCCCACCGTGCCTAGGGTGCAGCCCAGGCACAGCCTGGCTGTTGGGCCGGGCCAGCACGGGCACGACACCAGTCCGACCGTGCCGTGTTTGGGCCGGACCAAAATGACGTGCCTTGGGCCGGGCCGCCAGCCTTGGGCCAAATGGCCATCTATACCCACCGAAAGGGCCTCCGCGTTGGGCTTTCCTATCCTAATTGATCGTTCCAAAAACTTTTGTGTTGTTCTTTTCTTTTTCAATTTGGTCGAAATTGCTTCAATTTTGAAAACTTGGTAAGACTTGTATGGAACTATGGATGCAGATGGTCGCTGATAGCCGGGAGGCTGCCGGGGCGAACAGACAACGAAATCAAGAACTACTGGAACAGCACCCTAGCAAGCGGGTCGCCATGCAACGGACCGCCGCCGCCACCAGCATCCGCCGGCGGCCACCACCAGCAGCAATGCCGACGCCGCCGGCGCTGCTGCACGACGCCGGCGAATCGCCGGAGCCCCGCACGGTCGTCGTCAGCCCAATCCGGACCAAGGCGCTGCGGTGCAACAACAACAGCAGCAGCGGATAGTGGTGGTGCAGCAGGCAGGCGCCTGCAGCCACGGCGGCCGTCCGCCGGAGAGCGGCGCGGCCGGGAGACGCGGCGGCTGATAAGGTGGCCACGCCGCAGGCGGTGCTGCAGCAGCAGCAGCAAGAGCTGGCCGGAGCGGAGGATGACGACGACCTGCCGGTGCCGGCCGTCTGTATCGACCTTGACTTGGACGACATCGAGCTGGGAGGACTCGACGGCTTCCTCATCAGCCCGTGGCGCGGCGGCGGCCACGACGAGGACAACGCCGCCGCGGCCGGAGCGGTGCCGAATCTGCCGATGCCGATTGGCTATGAGCTCGGCGGCGGCGGCGCCGGCGAGGCTGGAGCTGTTGACCTGGAGGCGTTGCTGGGGCAGCTGGATGCAGGGGAAGACGACGACGGTGACCACCACCACCACCACCAGCAGGAGGAGGTGCCTTCTTCGCTTGGGGACGAGGACGACGACGACTACTTGGAGTTGGCGCCATGGCTCCTCTGATAGCGGCATCCATCCATGGATCATTGTGGAATCGAATCAGTCGAGTTGAGAGTTGAGAGTTGAGAAAGATCGATGATTGCTTTGCTGGTCGTGTGTTCCTGCGAGTCGGATCATCGGCACGAAGAGAGATCTCATCGATTAAGTAGGCGCAGAAGGCGTACGTTGAAGCTTAGCTGCTGAAGAATTACTGACGTAGTCAGATGACCATTTCCTTATTGTACAGATTATAATGGAGCAGATTAAATAAATCTAAACACACCGCATTTGATCAAAATATGAAATGGTCGTAGTATTAGGATTAGTCCCATCCGATCCTCGATTGTTCTATTTTGGAGGGGATGTAGTACTAAGAAAAATGTGTGTGAAAGAAAAGCATTGATCAAAATATGAAATGTTTTATTAAGTGAGAAGAAGGCGAAATGGTCTATTAAGTAAGAAAAAGGTGTGGAAAAGGAATGCATTGATCAGGAAATGTTTTTATTAAGTGAGAAGAAAAATACGAAATGTTTTATTAAGCGAGAAGAAGGTGAAATGGTAAGAAAAAAAATGTGTGGAACAAAATGTTAAGTGAGAAGAAGATGAAATTGTAAGAAAAATGTGTGGAACAAAATGTATTGATCAAAATATGAAACGGGTGTGAAAAGAAATTAAAAAAGAAGGCGCCCACCGTGGGGCTCGAACCCACGACCACAAGGTTAAGAGCCTTGCGCTCTACCGACTGAGCTAGACGGGCTTGTCGATTTAAATTCCATTTATTCTTATTTGTCGAGAATGTATCTGATTTGATTAGCCGCAAAACCACCCCTGTTTCCAATTTTTTTTAATAGTGGATTTATATTAAACCCGGCCTCTACAAACAAGAGTACATAATACTCATCAAGTTATATGGGGGACAACACAAGGTACAAAAGTTTACATAAGACTCATCCCGATACATGGACAATATCACGTAAAGATATAACCCATATTAAGAATCATAGAAAGCTAAGCTTCAATTCTTTTTCTAAAATTCCATCCATAAGTAGCATAAAACTCCATTACTCGCGTCTCCAAAAATTTACAATGAACTTGGATGGCATCTCCATCGTCCTCTTTAAAAAGCAAGGACCAAAGTCTTGCCCAATGAGTCTCCCTGAAGATTATCTGCATAAAAGAAATAGGATTGGAGCCATTAAAGACTACATCATTCCTATTAAGCCATAAAGCCCACAAAATTGCCGCAATGCCCATATAAATTTGTCTTTTAAGTCTAGGTTTAAAACCATTCAACAAATTTCCAAACATATGAGCCATGCTATGGGGTTGGCTAATTCTGAAAGTAAAGAAACATGCACTCCAAATGTACCTTGCCATGAAACATTCACAGAAAAGATGGTGTATCGACTCTTTAGAGTTACAAAAGCAGCAACTTAGGCTGTGCTCGGCACCCCTTATTCCCAATCTCTATTCCTCGTTTTCCGCGCGTACGCTTTTCAAACTGCTAAACGGTGTGTTTTTTGTAAAAAAATTTCTATACGAAAGTTGCTTAAAAAATCAAATCAATCCATTTTTTTAAAAAAATAGCTATTACTTAATTAATCACGCGCTAACGGACTGCTCTGTTTTCCGTGGGCACTAGGGCTGTCAAAAAAGCTCGAGGCTCATGAGCTGCTCGAGTTCGACTCGTCCTAGGCTCGATTCGAGCTCGGCTCGAGCTCCTGATGAGCCGAGCTCGAGCCTCTCCCAAAGCTCTTAAAAAAGAAGGCGCCCACCGTGGGGCTCGAACCCACGACCACAAGGTTAAGAGCCTTGCGCTCTACCGACTGAGCTAGACGGGCTAGCTGATTTAAATTCCATTTATCCTTATTTGTCGTAGAATATATCTGATTTGATTAGCCACAAAACCACCCCTGTATACAATTTTTCTTAGATAATAGATTTATATTAAACCTGGTCTCTACACTGTGAGGGTGTACACAGCCAAACAAGTTTCCAAGAGGACATAAAACTCATCCCGTTATATGGGGACAACACAAGGTACGAAAGTTTGCATAAGACTCATCCCGATACATGGGCAATATCACATAAAGATATAACCCATATTAAGAATCATAGAAAGCTAAGCTTCAATTCTTCTTCTAAAATTCCAGCCATAAGTAGCATAAAACTTCATTACTTGTGTCTCCAAAATTCTACAATGAACTCGTATGGTATCTCCATCGTCCTCTTTAAAAAGCAAGGACCAAAGTCTTGCGCAATGAGTCCCCCTGAAGATTACCTGCATGCATGAAAGAAATAGGATTGGAGCCATTAAAGACTACATCATTCATATTAAGCCACAAAGCCCACAAAAATGCCGCAATGCCCATATAAATTTGTCTTTTTAAGTCTAGGTTCAAAACCATTCAACCAATTTCTAAACATATGAGCCATGCTACGGGGTTGGCTAATTCCGAAAGTAAAGAAACATGCACTCCAAATGTACCTTGCCATGAGACAGTCAAAGAAAATATGGTGTATCGACTCTTTAGAGTTACAAAAGCAGCAACTTAGGCTGTGCTCGCACCCCTTATTCCCAACCTCTATTCCTCGTTTTCCGCGCGCACGCTTTTCAAACTGCTAAATGATGTGTTTTTTTGCAAAAAGTTTCTATACAAAAGTTGCTTAAAAAATCAAATTAATCTCTTTTTTTAAAAAAATAGCTATTAGTTAATTAATCACGCGCTAATGGACTGCTCTGTTTTCTGTGGGCACTGGGCAATGTTCTTGTTGGGATCCAGGGGAGCCCAACATAGCCTTTCGGTACTCTATTTTCCCAACTCTCCCATCTTGTTTTCCGTGCGCACGCTTTTCAAACTGCTAAACGATGCGTTTTTTGCAAAAAGTTTCTATACGAAAGTTGCTTAAAAAATCATATTGATTTATTTTTGAAAAAAATAGCTAATACTTAATTAATCACACGCTAATGGACCGCTCTGTTTTCTGTGCGCACAGTTCCTATTGGAACCGGCTGAACCGGTTGTGTTCTTTTTCCCTCTTTCCCAACTCACTTCCTTCGTTTTTCACGCACACGCTTTTCAAACTACTAAACGGTGTATTTTGTGCAAAAGTTTTTTTAAGGAAAGTTGTTTTAAAAAATCATATTAATCCATTTTTCATGTTTTTAGGCTAATACAAATTAATCTCACTATAATAGTATGCTTTGTTTTCCGTGTCGGAAGGTAAGGTTGGGAACCATGCCTCCCGAACACAGCTAAACAGTAGCGATGTACAGATTATAATACAGCAGATTACCCCTGTATCCACTTGTGCTAAACACCAGCACATAATCTGAGTCCCATTTGGGCCCAAAATGGTGGGAAACTGACAGTCCAGGAAGATTAGAGAGATAGCACAACCACTGCCACTAAAACCACCACCTTCTGAGGGGGAAAAACAAAAAGGGAGCAAAATCTTATCTTCCAATAGACCAATGGATCCGGATCGTCTGCCGTAACGCAGAAGAGCACTGTTCATGTGAGCACTGTAGCACACAATCTGGTCCTTTCACTCTTGATCCGACGGTCCACAGTGATTCTAATGCGTGGTACTGTTCATCCTCTGCATTAGTACCTCTAATGCAGAGGATCCGATTTGTAGACCAATAGTTAGCACAGTGCAACAAAAAGGCCGCATACCAAAATAACAAAAGTCACAACTACCATCCAGCTAGGCTGATTTGCTCTGCTCCATCCAGCAAGCTAACATTATATACCATCATGAACCCACGAAGAATATGCAAATATATAATGTTATATAATTATTGCTCCTTTATTTTGAGCTTTGATTTGACCACCCATCATCAAGAGAGAACAAAGATGCTCAGACTAATTAAAGATGTGTCTGAAATCAAGAAGAAGGCACTGACTCTCTGCTAGCTTAACTCGCTGAATTAGCGGCCTTTGATCCATTTGTTAGCCATCCAAATAATGATCTAGGGTGTGTTTAGTTCCACACTAAAATTAGAAGTTTGACTACAATTGAAAGTTTGAAGAAAAAAGTTAAAAGTTTATGTGTGTAGGAAAGTATTGATGTGATGGAAAAGTTAAAAGTTTGAAGAAAAAGTTGAGAACTAAACAGTGGCCTAGCTAGTGGTGACTTGTGAGCTAGCTTCCCCACTATACTTAACTAAAATCATCATCCCCGAAAAAAAAGAAGAAAAAAAGCATCTTTACACGTGTATGGCTTCTGATGCAAATAGTGTCATGGACTTGGTGTCTAGAGTCTACGATGTTAGCTAGTTTCAGGTTCTCTGCAACCCGTGAAGTTCTAGCTAGCCGTACAATACAATCATGATCATAATTAGATTCTGGTTTATTAACAACTTGGAGCTAAAAAAATCTAAGTCACTACGTTCCCCTTCCAATAATCCAGTTCTAATCATTTGATATCTGCAGGGAAAAGAAAGCATGAGAACATGAGATCATCGAACAGCCTGGTGTTACAATCATCAGAAAAAGCGCAGATCTGAATATTTAGGACTGTCAAGTGTTGGAGCTGCTGCTGCTGCTGCTGCAAACAGAAAATAAATTAATATTGGTGGTTAATTATATATTTGGGACCCATTTGTTTATATGACTGCTTAATTAGCAAAGAAAGCGCAATATCATCACAGCCTTCCTAGCCTTGAGATGACTTTGTCATCTACTCCATTTTGAACATTGTTAATTCTTCCAAAGTAGCTAGAGTAATGATTGATTGTACATAATTTGAGAAGATTTCGTTTGTGGACGGAGGAGAACTTATATATAATTGCAGTCGTTATTAGCCATTGCATGAATCCCATCATATATGAAACTCTCTTTTCCTTTTCACTAAATAAAAGTATCATTCTTTTTTTCTCTGAAAACTAAAGAGCAGAGTACTTTGCTTTCAGGGCAATGTTTTTTTTTTCCTTGAAATTAAGGAATCGCTCAGGGCAATGTTTAATTCATTTTCCCCTAAATCAAAAAAGAAGGCTATTGTTAACTGAACAGTGGATAAAGGAAAAGGAAAAGGAAAAGAAAAATACCCTAGCTAGTCGCAAATCTTCCTTCAGATATTTCGTGTAGTTAAAAAAAACAACTACAGCTAATAACATATCCTGGGTGACGTCACGGGTACACGTGGATTGTGACAACAGACGAAGAGCAGAGAGCCGCTAAAATTTTCCCGGGCTCGTGTGGAAAGAAAGATACTTCCTGTGAAATCTATGCCAAATCTATTATATACTAAAAGTCCATTAATCTTCCTACAAACATTCCTAAGTCGCCATGTGGCGTTCCTTCAAATCCTCTAAGATTGCCACGTGGCATTTTATAATCTCACCGTCGATTTTCCTTTAAATTGGTGGACCCATTATTTTAAACCATTAGATTAGATCTATTTACTACCTAAGTAATGCACACACAATGGAAAAAAAAAGGAAAAATATCACGTTACGTACAAACGCACAATGGAAAAAAAAGGAAAAATCTCACGTAAGTACTCACCATGGAAATAAAAAAAAGAAAATCTCACGTACGTTCACAATTGGAAAAAAAGTACTGTGTGAGAAATTACGTACGTATGCGAGTAAAAAGAAAAACTATAAGACCTAAAATATATATGTATATCGGTAGAAAAAAATAGATGATTGTTTAAATAGTATTTTCTATAGTAGAAAAACAAAATTTATTACTCCACAAATATGGTAAAAAAACTTGCAATAAAAATATATGATTTAAAAATATACGTTTTCAGCTGCGCGAGCATTCTTCTTATTGGTGACGCTTTAAAAAGTCGATCTAACAATAACAATATATAGTCTCTTTCTATTTTATTTATGTATGCCAGTGAAGTGGTACAAGATGAAATAATATATAGTCACTTTATTTTTATAATTTTTCATACATGTTTGAATATCATTCAAGGGATAGTAAATAGAAGTTAGAAGAATATACATTTTACAAGTGAAGTAGACAACATACGTCATAAATTCCAATTGTGATTTTATCATAAATAACACAATGGTCCAAATAGATAAAAAAATAAACGTATGATTTAAAAGTTAAAAATTATGACGATCTAAAATATATTGTTACAAATAAATACATAATTTAGAACATTGTGGTTATTTAAAAGTTATTGTTGCAAATATTTTCATAAAGAGAAAAGGGATAAAAAGTAATCAAGAGGATAAACTTCCTACAAACCCTTCTAATCCACCACATAGTACCCTATAAACGCTCTTAGACCGTCATGTGGTGCTCTAATAAGTCATAGAAATTACAAGAAAAAAGCAAAACATTCGACCATCGATTTCATTTAATTTGGTGGACCCATTATTTTCAACCATTAGATCTACCTTAAAAATTACTAATTAAATTTATCTTAAAAAGACCCACATCGTAATGTCACTGCTGGCAAAATATACATGCAGGTAGGTACGCTGGTATTCCTCCTTAAGAAAAGTATGTACCTACGTACAATACGTACACATGCATTCCTACTTAAGAAAAAATATGTTCCTTTGTATTGTACATACATACGTCGGATCCCACATCCTTATTTTTTTTCTTCTCATTTAGATTAATGGAAGACCAAACTAATAATTTAAACCCATATTAACTATGCTTTAAGTTGTAAAAAATATATGCTATTTCGAGTAATACTCAAATTAGGCGCATATCATCGAAACATCCATAAAAATATAAATAAATTAAAATTATAGATTATGTGATAGTTAAATTAGACTTACATTTTACAAAATAAAAACAACTTCGACTATGGGTAGAATTTTAAAAAATTACTCACTCCCAACTGTAAAAAATACTGATATGGAATTTATCGAATGAATTTATTACTTGAACATTGAATATCAAATATATTTCGGGATGATGATTTTAGTAAGTTAGTCGGGAAGCTAGCTCACAGTCCCACTAGCTAGGACCTTGTTAGTTCCTAATTTTTTCAATAAATTTTAATTTTTCTATCACATTAAAACTTTTCTACACACATAACTTCTAACTTTTTTTCAAACTTTCAATTTTAATCAAACTTTCATTTTACTATGGAACTAAACACACCCTAATCATATTTGGATGGCTAACAAATGGATAAAGGCCGCTAATTCAGCGAGTAAGCTAGCAGAGAGTCAGTGCCTTCTTCTTCTTAGATTTCAGACACATCTTTAATTAGTTGAGCATTTCTTTGTTCTCTCTTGATGTGGGTGGTCAATCAAAGCTCCAAATAAAGGAGCAATAATTATATAACATCATATATTTGCATATCTTGTGGGTTCTATGATGGTATATAATGTTAGCTTGCTGGATGGAGCAGAGCAAATCAGCCTAGCTGGATGGCAGTTGTGACTTTTGTTATTTTGGTACGCGGCCTTTTTGTTGCACTGTGCTAACTCATTGGAAGATTTTGCTCCTTTTTGTTTTTTTCCCCCTCAGAAGGTGGTGGTTTAAGTGGCTAGTGGGTTGTGCTATCTCTCTAATCTTCCTGGACTGTCAGTTTCCCACCATTTTGGGCCCAAATGGACTCAAGATTATGTGCTGGCCAGCACATCGGTAGTGTTTGCACAAGTGGATACAGCGGGTAATCTGCTGCCATTATAATCTTACATCGCAGTGTTTAAGCTGTGTTCGGAGCATAGTTCCCAATCTTGCCCTGCCACACGGAAAACAAAACATGTTATTATGGTGAGATTAATTGTATTAGCTATAAAAAGAACCAGCCCGCGTTCTAACAGGAAACGTGCGCACGGAGAACAGAGCGGTCCATTAGCATATGATTAATTAGTATTAGCTATTTTTTTCAAAAATGAATCAATATGATTTTTTAAAGCAACTTTTTATATAGAAACTTTTTAAAAAAAACACAACAATTTAGCAGTTTGAAAAGCGTGCGTACGGAAAACGAGATGGAGGAAATTGGAAAACAGAGTACCAAAAGCTGTGTTCCGGCTCCGCCTGGATCCCAACAAAACAGTGCCCACTAAGCTGGTCAACGAACCGGCTCGTCTGCCTAGGCTCGAGCTCATACAAGCTCCGCCGAGCTCTAAAAATGTTCGAGCCTTTGCGCAACATGCCGGTTTGAGCTCGATCAAGCTCGAGCTTGATACGAGGATAACAATTTAAAAAATAATAATTTCTAGTTCATCAATTAAATAGAAGAGGAAAAAGAATAAAATAAATATTGATGTTCAATACAAGCAACAAATAACATATTTGATTTTTCAATTTATTAAATAACAATAAAAATCATATATACTAGCTCGTTAGAAGCTCGAGCCGGTTCACAAAGCTCGCGAGCTTAGAGAGAGAGAGGCTCGAGCTCGGCTCGTCAGGAGCTGCAGCGAGCTCTCGAATCGAGCTAGACGAGCGAACTCTGAGCAGCTCACTGAAGCCTCGAGCTTTTTTGACAGCCCTAGTGCCCACGGGAAACAGAGCAGTCCGCTTAGCGCGTAGATTAATTAAAGTAATAGCTATTTTTTTTAAAAAAATGCGATTTGATTTGATTTTTAAGGCAACCTTTCGTAATAGAAAAATTTTTTACAAAAACACAAACCGTTTAGCAGTTTTGAAAAGCGGTGCGCGCGGAAAACGAGGTAATAGAGATTGGGAATAAGGGTGCCGAGCACAGCCTAAGTTGCTGGCTTTTGTAACTTCTAAAAGAGTCGATACACCATCTTTTCTGTGAATGTTTCATGCTAAGGTAACATTGGAGTGCATGTTTCATTTACTTTCAGAATTTTCCAACCCATAGCATGGCTATATAGTTTTGGAATTTTCTTGAAATGGTTTTTTAAACCTAGACTTCAAAAGACAAATTTATATGGGCATTGCGGCAATTTTTGTGGGCTTATGGCTTATGGAATGCTGTTAGTTCTTTAATGGCTCAATCCTATTTCTTTTATGCCGATATTCTTCAGGGGGACCTCATTGGGCAAGACTTTGGTCCTTGCTTTTTTAAAGAGGACGATGGAGATGCATGCCAAGTTCATTGTAAATTTTTTTGGAGACTGCGAGTAATGGAAGTTTATGCTTACTTAATGGATGGAATTTTTCAGAAAAAGAATTGAAGCTTAGCTTTTCCTGATGATTTCTTTGAAATATGGGTTATATCTTTATGTGATATTGTCCCATTGTATCGGGTGAAGTCTTTGGTCACTTTTTTACCTTGTGTTGTCCCCCATTAACTTGATGAGTATTATGTATCTTGTTTGTAGAGGCCGGGTTTAATATAAATCCATTATTAAAAAAAATTGGAAACAGGGGTGGTTTTTTTGGCGGCTATCAAATCAGATACATTTCGACAAATAAGAATAATGGAATTTAAATCGACAAGCCCGTCTAGCTCAGTCGGTAAGCGCATAAGGCTCTTAACTTTGGTGGTCCGTGGGTTTCGAGCCCCACGGGGGTGCGCCTTCTTTTTAATTTCTTTTCACACAGCCGTTTCATATTTTTTGATCAATATACATTTTTGTTCCACCACACATTTTTCTTACAATTTTCATCCTTCTCTCACTTAACATTTTGTTCCACACATTTTTTTTCTTCCATTTCACCTGTCTTTCTCGCTAATAAACTTTCGTATTTTTCTTCTCACTTAATAAAAACATTTCTTGATCAATGCATTCCTTTGTTCCACACCTGTTTTCTTACTTATATTAGACCATTTCGCCTCTTTCTCACTTAATAAAACATTTCAATATTTTGATTCAATGCTTTCCTTTCACACACATTTTTACCTTAGTACACATCCCCTCCAAAATGAGAACATCTAAGGATCGGTGGACTATCTACATACTACGCCATTTCAATATTTTTGATCAAATGCGGTGTGGTTTTAGATTTAATTTATCCTGCTCCATTATAATTCTGTACAATATATAAGGAAATGGTCATCTGAACTAACGTCAGTAATCTTCAGCGCTAAGCTTCAACGTCGCCTTCTGCGCCTACTTAATCGAATGAGATCTCTCTCGTGCCGGTGATTACCGACTCGCAGGAACACCGACGCAGCAAACGCAATCATCGATCTTTTCTCAACTCTCAACTCTCACTCGACTGATTCGATTCCACAATGATCGCATGGATGGTTGCCGCTATCAGAGAGCCATGGCGCCAAACTGCCAAGTCGTCGTCGTCTTCGTCCCAAGCGAAGAAGGCACCTCCTCTGCTGGTGGTGGTGGTGGTGGGTCACCGTTCGTCGTCTTTCCCCTGCATCCAGCTGCCCAGCCAAACGGCCCCTCCAGTGTCAACAGCTCCAGCCTCGCCGGCGGCCGCCGCGCCGAGCTCATAGCCAATCGGCATCGCAGATTCGGCAACCGCTCGGCCCGGGCGGCGTGTCCTCGTCGTGGCCGCCCGCCGCGCCACGGGCTGATGAGGAAGCCGTCGAGTCCTCCCCAGCTCGATGTGTCCCAAGGTCAAGGTCGAATACAGAAGGCCGGCAACCGGCAGGTCGTCGTATCCTCGCGCTCCGGCCAGCTTTTGCTGCTGCTTGCTGCAGCACCGCCTGCGGCGTGGCCACCTTATCAGGCCGCCGCGTCTCCGGCGCGCCGCTGTCTGCCGGCGGACGCCGCGTGGGCTTGCAGGCGCCTGCGCTGCTGCCCACCACTATCCGGCGCTGCTTGTGGTTGTTGTTGCACCGCAGCGGCCCATTGGTCGGATTGGGCCTGACGACGACGCGTGCGGGGCTCCGGCGATCGCGCGGCGTCGTGCATGGCAGCGCCGGCGGCGTCCGCATTGCTGCTGGCTGTGGCCGCCGGCGGCATGCTGGTGGCGGGGCGGTCACGTTGCATGGCGACCCGCTTTGCTGAGGGTGCTGTTCCAGTAGTTTGCTTCGATTTCGTTGTCTGTTCGCCACGGTCAGGCCCTCCCCGGCTATCAGCGACCCATCTGCATGCGCATAGTTCCATACAAGTCTTACCAAGTTTTCAAAATTGAAGCAATTTTCGACCAAATTTGAAAAAGAAAAGAAAACACAAAAGTTTTTGGTTCGCTACGTATTGCAGATTTACAGCAAGTAAACAAGTTTTAAGTACTACGATGGCCATATGGCCCGAGGCGCCCACGGCCCGGCCCAGCATGGCACGACCCGACTGGGGTCGTGCCAGGTGCTAGGCCCGGCCCAACAGCCGGGCTGTGCCTGGCTGCATCCTAGGCACGGGTGGGCTGGCCGGCACGGCAACTATTGAATAAAAAAATATAGGGATGCACAATAGACTTAATTAACCGTATAAGGCAAGGCAAAAGAAAAATACAAAATGGACCTTATTTTCCAGCATATGGAACACAGCTCCACAGAGTTGAGGGATAAAAATATACTTTTCTGTGGAAGAGCACGATGGCCGTTCGTGGCTTCGGGCCGGCCATGGTTATGCAGCCTGTGGGCTGGCACGACATGGCCCGGCATTATCGGTGCGGAGGCCATGCCGGGCCCGACTTAACCTCGGTCCAGGCGACGACCGTACCGCCCATTTGGCCACTATAAGTTTTATAAGTTCCCTTCAACTTTCGTACTCCATTGTTGTCGCAAAGTTTTTCTAGCCTATGTATTATTTTTAATATACCGGTACTTCAATATTTGACCATCTATTTATTTATAAATATGGTATCAATAACTACTAAAATTTTTAGCATAAGCTTTTAAAAGTCACGAATATAATTATATGATAGGCATCACATTAAGTAGATATATATAGATTAATATAAACATAGATATTTGACCCCCTATATTTTATTTCTCATTTTAATCTCCTTCTTTGTTTTTAAGAGTCCAATTGTTCTTTCTCCTAATTTACGTTAGCAGGTCGTAGTTGTAAATCCTCCTCTCTTTTTTTCTGCTTTTTTCTATGATACGTAAGGCTGTTTGCGTGTTTGTAAAATAATTATTAGTCAAAAGTTGTTAAGATTATTTTTTTTCTAAAAAACAAGGACGTCTCGTTAAATGATGACGGAGGGGGTATTAAGTTGCAGTGCACATGTGAGCTGCACTTTTCCAATAATGTGAAAGCAACAATGCTTTGCCACATCTGAGAGAAGTGGTGTGCATTCATTACACTATGTTTACTTTCTGACTTGTTATCAGGGTCAATCCATTTGCCAACGTACATTACATGCACGCATGCATGCTTACGTTACAACATCTAGTCATTTTGTTGTCACTATAGCTACATATCCATATGCGTAACCTTCTTAGTTGTCCAACCATCAAAATATCGGAACACTTTTTAAGCTACTTGTAGTGGTAAGAATGGAATTTTTTGTAACATCAACAGCTTTGATATTTTATTCTATTAGTCAGCTTTGTCCGTGCACCCTGCATCCGTACTCGCACCGGAAACCCTTTCTCCGGGTCATCACCTCCATGATCCCGCATTTACCGGAATATAGGAAATTTAGTGAAAGTTATGAATAGTGACTCCTTGACAACAATGTACACATAATGTTTGCAAGGATAACCTATTTCAAAATAGCGAACAATTCTTTTTACCTACGGCGTCGTAGAAGAATGGATTGTTGTAACGACACATCAACAGCCGTAATTGCACCAGAACACTCCATAAAATAATGTACGACAACCACACGCCGTAACTCGCACCAGATACTCGCCACCTGCATGATCCGCATCGCTAAATATGAAGCAAATTGCATTTTTCAACTATAGATAGCAGAAACCAATTCTAATGCAATGGTTGACAGGAATCAGATCTATATGTAACGGTTGAAGGAAGATGCTCCGTTGTTGCGTGCGGTGATCGGTGGCCTGCAGGTTGCGAGGGGTCCCGGTGGCCGGTGGCCAAGCTGGATGGAAAGATGAGGGATTGGCGATGACGTTCTGCTGGTGGCACGGTGGCCGACGAGAATCGATGATGACTCTATTGGCAGCCACAGTTGGAGAGGGATCGCCGGTCATCCGCAGAGATCGATGATGAACCAGATGGGCGATTGGTGGCAGCCGTGATGCGCGTGGTTTGCGGCGGTGGAGGAGCGCCGGGATTCCACCTAGGAGGGGATCTGGCGCATGATACCCACGGCGACCAGGTGATGAGGCAGGGTGTCGCAGCGTCCGATAGTGGCAAGGGCACAGGGCGAGGTGGTGCAGCGTGACTATTCGAGGCAGCGCAGTTTAGGGTTTAGCGAGGGAGCGGCGGAATAGAGGGAGCGGGAGGGCGCAACCGAGGGGAGGGGTGAGGAGGGAGAGGGGTAGGTGGGAGTGAACCGATCATGAGCATCTGGGATTTCAGCACGGGATAACTGAACCGTTGAAGTGGATGAACGAAGAATGAGTGATGAGTGAAAGTTATTTTCTGGTGTGAATATAGGGTAGATATGTTGATTTGTATGTTTGTATGTAATCAACTTAATTTAGATGCCGGATGTACTTGTACGATTGTGTTTCGCATATATCAACTATGTGTTTCCGATTGTCATCCGGTCAAGCCATTGGGCAATGGTCATTATATTGCCTGTGCTTCTGTTAATGTAATCTGTAATTTTTTGTCATTGCCAAGCCTATCATGTTCCCTTGTTAAGCCGCTTTTAGTTTATCCACTTACTAGAGTTTACTGACTACGCGCCAACAGAATAGCGAACAATTTCTTAGCTCGGCATCGCAAAAGAATTGGATTTTGTAGACAACCACACACCCTAGCTTTCGTACTAGACACTCCGAAAAAGGAAAAGTACGAATTACCAGCCCCCCTCACCTCAACTATCGGCGGTCGGTCTCAAATTACTCCTGAACAAATAACCAGACATTCTTCACCCCGAACCTTGTACCAGATGAATTTCCGCTCCTCGACTCCGATATCCGCGTGGTTTTGGTCTACTGTGGTACATGTGGCATCCAACCAGCATTCTATTATTAAAAAATGTAAGAATACCCATACGATGCATAATCCTCTTCCAACTATTCCTCTCTCTCTCTCTCTGTCTTCGCTCTCTTACTCCGTCCTTTCCCCTTCTCTCTCCACACACGCACTACGGCAGCAAATGGGGGGCGGCCGGCGGCTGCGCCAGCGCACGCGGATGGGTGCCGGAGGCGGCGGCGAGGACGGTGGCGTGGCCGAGACGGCACAGGCGGCAGCGACGCGCGGCCGCACAGCGCGGCGTGGGCGTGGCGCGAGGAGGCGACGCGACGTGCGGGCAGCGACGCGGGCACGCCGAAAGCGCGGGTAACGGGGCTGAGGCGGCCGCGCCGCCGACCTGCTTGCTGCTGTACAACCCGCTTAGGAGGTAGAGCGTGCCGCGGCGGATGCTCT
>CM020180.1:22892077-22932161 GCA_009805545.1 Oryza longistaminata | reverse complement strand
CCCCCATATTACTTAGCCACTAAGAGTAATAATATGAAATTCAAAGACTTATCGATTGGCTTACTCCGTATTGATCTACCACGTTACGTAATTGCTAAATGTGTGTATTACAACATAATTTATATAGAAGTTTCGAGAAAAAAATCCATTTTCAATTTAATAATTAACACTCGATGAATCCTAGACTGTTCTTTGGCGCCCGGATAAGCTAGTCAATAGCCATATCAACGAAAGCCAAAAGTAGCAGGAAAAAGAAATTGAATGTGTCAAATGAAAAAAAAGCATCTTTACACGTGTATGGCTTCTGATGCAAATAGTGTCATGGACTTGGTGTCTAGTGTCTACGATGTTAGCTAGTTTCAGGTTCTCTGCAACCCGTGAAGTTTTATGCAATACTAGCTAGCCGTACAAAACAATCATGATCATAATTAGATTCTGGTTTATTAACAACTTGGAGCTAAAAAATCTACTCCCTTCGTCAAAAAAAGCAAACCATGGGTTTGCGTGTCCAACTTTGACTGTCCGTCTTATATGAAATTTTTTTATAATTCGTATTTTCATTGTTGTTAGATGATAAAACATGATTAATATTTTATGCGTGACTTATCTTTTTAATTTTTTTCATAATTTTTTCAAATAAGACGGACGGTCAAACGTTGGGTACGGAAACCAGGGTTTGTCTTTTTTTGGGACAGAGGGAGTAAGTCACTACGTTCCCCTTCCAATAATCCAGTTCTAATCATTTGATATCTGCAGGGAAAAGAAAGCATGAGAACATGAGATCATCGAACAGCCTGGTGTTACAATCATCAGAAAAAGCGCAGATCTGAATATTTAGGACTGTCAAGTGTTGGAGCTGCTGCTGCAAACAGAAAATAAATTAATATTGGTGGTTAATTATATATTTGGGACCCATTTGTTTATATGACTGCTTAATTAGCAAAGAAAGCGCAATATCATCACAGCCTTCCTAGCCTTGAGATGACTTTGTCATCTACTCCATTTTGAACATTGTTAATTCTTCCAAAGTAGCTAGAGTAATGATTGATTGTATATAATTTGAGAAGATTTCGTTTGTGGACGGAGGAGAACCTATGTATAATTGCAGTCGTTATTAGCCATTGCATGAATCCCATCATATATGAAACTATCTTTTCCTTTTCACTAAATAAAAGTATCATTCTTTTTTCTCTGAAAACTAAAGAGCAGAGTACTTTGCTTTCAGGGCAATGTTTAATTCATTTTCCCCTAAATCAAAACAGAAGCTATTGTTAACTGAACAGTGGAAAAGGAAAAGAAAAAGAAAAATACCCTAGCTAGTCGCAAATCTTCCTTCAGATATGTCGTGTAGTTAAAAAAAAAACTACAGCTAATAACATATCCTGGGTGACGTCACGGGTACACGTGGATTGTGACAACAGACGAAGAGCAGAGAGCCGCTAAAATTTTCCCGGGCTCGTGTAGAAAAGAAAGATACTTCCTGTGAAATCTATGCCAAATTCTTATAAAATTTCTTATGAAATTAAGGTGTTTAATTAATTATCCACAGTACATGATCAGATTTGTCGTTTGAAAATTTCCTTAGAACACGGTCGCATATATATGCTGGCTGTCACCTGCAGGGATTGAGAGATTTTTCCGGGACTAATCCGATCGAACTGCCCAACAAATCCAAATCATACATAGCTGTCGCCATCCAGGTGTAATATGCATTTCTAGCTCTAAGGCTTTGTCCCACAAAAATTGTATTTCTAGCCATGTGGGGCCCAGCAAATTGATTCATCTAGATAAGTTTCCTTAAGTTCTCTCAGCTTGTAATTTAAGTATGCTAATTATATGGGTTAATTCTTTCAAACTTCCTTTTAATATTTGTATATATGGAATGTGTGCATGCAATGGGTTTATTAAATAAGGTCATTGTGGTCATTTTCCAATCCTACTGTTTTATCCTAAATTAGCTAGAAATGTAATTTTTAGGGGACGGAGGGAGTATCTTCCTTGCACGCCACCTGCATAAAAAATTTAGTAGTACAAAAGTTAATTACTTTTCTTCCTTTATTGCATCGTATGTACATTCATCGAACTCCTATATAGCATCACCGAAGTGTCTACAACCTGAATTACAGAATGTATCTATACTCCTTTAAAAATACTCAAATGATGGTGGCAGTGAATCTGCCACCCCACAAACTCTCATTACAATTTTTACATATTACCCCTTAAACTTCTTAATATTATATAAAAATTAAATTTGGATGGATAGCAACATACAAAATTAATGTGGACATTTTTCTATAGGGAAAATGCGGATAACATATTATAGGGAAAATGTGCATAACACTTTTCACGGAAAATATGATTTATTCATTTTAGAAAAAATGCTATATAAATGATGGTGGCAATGAATCTGCCACCCCACATACTCTCATTACAATTTTTACATATTACCCCTTAAAAACTTCTTAATATTACATAAAAATTAAATTTGGATGGATTCTACATATAAAATTAATGTGGACATTTTCCTATAGGGAAAATGCGGGTAACATATTATAGGGAAAATGTGCATAACACATTTCACAAAAAATATGATTTATTAATTTTAGAAAAAATGATATATTTTCCTTTTATCTATTGGTCAATTGAACCGTCATACACTGTTACATATACTTTCTTGTTGTCACTATAGCTGTCATGCCCATATGTATTTGTCTTTTAGTTGATCCAACTCATCATTGTGTTTGTCTTTTAGTTGATCCAACTCATCATTGTGGTGCATACCGTGAAACCCGTGAAACCGCTACCCTATTGGTGCCTTGAGTTGCCATCTTTGAATGCGTGATGTTGCCCTATTAGTGGCTTGTGTTACTGTGTGTCCCTTTATTGGTGTTGTAGTGATCAATTTAGTTCCGCTAGAACATATGTTGGTTTGTGATGTTGTCTCTAATCAACTTAGATATCGGCGGTATTTCCTATGATTGATTCGATTATCAATTATGTTACTTTCTGATTGTTATCAGGTCAATCCATTAGCCAACGGTACCATTACATGCACACATGCATGCTTCCGTTACAACATCTAGTATTTTGTTGTCACTATAGCTATCATATCCATATGCGTAACCTTTTAGTTGTCCAACCATCAAAAATACTGAACACTTTTTAAGCTACTGTAGTGTAGAAGAATGGATTTTTGTAACATCAACAGCTTTGTATTTTTATTCTATTGTCAGCATTTGTCCGTAGCAACCCTGCACCGTACCTCGCACCGGACACTTTCTCCGGGTCCATCACCTCCATGATCCGCCATTACCGAATATAGGAAATATCGCCCGCGGCCTCCTCCTCCTCCTCGGCGTGTCCACATCCGCGTACGTACGTTACACATAGGCGGCTGATCCGCGGCTGCCTATATAAGCCACACGCCGGTGGAGGCAGCCATCCATCCATCCGTCCGTCCATCTCTCTCGCCACTACTCCAGCTCCACCAGCGGAAGAAGAAGATGAGCTTGTTTGGGCGGAGCTCCAGGTAGGAGACGACCTTAATTTGCTTGCTTTTCCTGTTGCTCTTGTGGAAGTAGAGTAGATCGATCTGTGCTCCTACATGTATTGACTGTGGGATATCGATGTTGTTGTTGTTGTTGTTGGGCTTGCAGGAGCCAGCTGACGTTCAGGCCCAAGAAGAGCTCCCCTTCCGGGAGCAAGGTACGTGTGTACGAGATAGTTTCCATTTCTTGTTCGTTGTTTCGTTGGCTTAATTAATTTCTCCGAGTTCTTGCATGGGAGATATATATGTCACATAGAGCATCAGGGATCAATGAGTAATTAGGGCCTTAGGGCGATGGGATGATACGCGACGATTTGCCGTTGATACAGCTATCCACATTAGGTGCTAGCTTTCCATGATCTTAGGCTAACGGCTAACCAAGTAAAGGGTCAAGCCGTGTTTTTTTTCTTGTTTACTTTTTTAAAAAAAGATGGGATGAGATGAGATAGGAGAAGAAAGGGTTTTACTATTACTAGATGGCTCGGTTTCATATTGTCCCTTTATTTATCCGTCTTCTTTTTTTTAAAAAAAAAAGAATTTGTATGCTTCTTCTCTTTAATCGTCTTTTTTTTAAAAAAAACAATAACTATGTTATGAAAAAATCAGAGTAGAGGCACCGATTTTCTATCTGGTTTTAAGCTAAAACTCTATAGGTGACAGAGTTATGTTTAAACGCACACTACCCATGCATATAAATAGATTTGCATAATTCTGACTGCGGCGACATGTTGTCGTTAGGTACTATGTAACTAGCTAAGAATGTCTATATATCTTTTAATAAAAAAATCAATATATATTTATTTATTTATTAAAAAAGGTTTTAAAAACCAAAACAAATCTCTTGTTTCCTTGTGGGTAGTTGGCTAGCTTTCTTGTAACGCCAAAGTTGTTCATGCATGGTGGCATGCACAATGGCTGAAATGGACACATCTAGGAAAGGTTCGATCCACTCAAGAGTACTCATTAATTATGTGTAAAGTGTATTTGGTCCGGGGTTTAGCTTTTTGCATGGTCAGTTCTGAAACTGTAAGTGTTTCAGTTTCCAACAAATTAAACGCGTGATGCTTGCTTGCAGGGCTTGCAGCTGAAGAAGCACATCGACGCCACCCTGGGCAGCGGAAACCTGCGAGAGGCGGTCCGTCTGCCAATTGGAGAAGATCTCAACGAATGGCTCGCTGTCAACAGTAAGCCTACCATCTCAACTTGTACCAATTTCATCATAACCTCTGATGTAATGATCTGGGGATTCTGTTCTAACTCTTGTAGTATATGGTAGGAGAAAGTATGTTAGTCTCTCAAGAATATGGGTCATTGCTTCTTTCATTCCGATCTAAATAAATAAATATGAAAACAATCTAAAGGAAGGTAAACATGATGTCATATCATATAATAGTACACAAACATGTAATTAAATTAGAGTTACACAAGGAGCACACACGCGCGAGAACAACAAATTCAGATTGTGAATAGTGCAATCATATTCATACTTATTGAATTTCTTGTTTCTCTGTGCCCATCTGTAGCTCTAATTTGACCTTGTATGACTGTGCAATGATAAGTGATGATAACAATCTATTTGCTGAATATTTTTATTTTTTTTTAACTATTTAAATTGAATGCAAGAAAAGATGGCACGTTTTAGAGGGCTTAAAATCCACATCTTTTATCTAGTAAGAGAAAATATATCATGCTCTGAAGAATATGTCCTTGTTTTTTTCATTCCAATCTAAATAATTGTGAAAACAATCTAAAAGATCAGAATTACTCCCTCCGTTTTAAAATGTTGGACATCGTTGATTTTTTAAGCACATATTTAACCATTCGTCTTATTAAAAAAATTGTGAAATAAAATTGTGAAATATGTAAAACTATATATGTACATGAAAGTATATTTAACAATGAATCAAATGAAATGAAAAGAATAAATAATTACTTAAATTTTTTGAATAAGACGAATAGTCAAACACGTACTTAAAAATTCAACGGTGTCAAATATTTTGAAACGGAGGGAGTACCTAAGATATATTATGATGTTATAAAATAGTACGTAAGCATGCTAAATTAAATTCAAGCTATATGAGGAGAACAGACAAACAACGAATAAGACTACGAAAGGTGCCGTGACATTCGGAATTGAATTTGTGTGCCCTTCTGTAGCTCGAATCTGGCCGTGCATGTAGGTGAAACAACAAGATTGATGCATTTTATTAAATACTTTTAATTCTTTTTAACTATTTAAATCGAATGGAAGAAAGGCTGGCAGCCTGGCAGTATGACACGTATCATTTTGCTAGTCTCTGACTGTGAAGCAAAATGCAATCAAGTGGTCATGTCACTTTCATGTCACTATATATTTTTAGTCGGTAATGTGAGAGCAATTTTATGGTACTTGAGAACGTATTTTAGGTTCTCCGAGTTCTTGCATGGGAGATATATATGTCACATAGAGCATCAGGGATCAATGAGTAATTAGGGCCTTAGGGCGATGGGATGATACGCGACGATTTGCCGTTGATACAGCTATCCACATTAGGTGCTAGCTTTCCATGATCTTAGGCTAACGGCTAACCAAGTAAAGGGTCAAGCCGTGTTTTTTTTCTTGTTTACTTTTTTAAAAAAAGATGGGATGAGATGAGATAGGAGAAGAAAGGGTTTTACTATTACTAGATGGCTCGGTTTCATATTGTCCCTTTATTTATCCGTCTTCTTTTTTTTAAAAAAAAAAGAATTTGTATGCTTCTTCTCTTTAATCGTCTTTTTTTTAAAAAAAACAATAACTATGTTATGAAAAAATCAGAGTAGAGGCACCGATTTTCTATCTGGTTTTAAGCTAAAACTCTATAGGTGACAGAGTTATGTTTAAACGCACACTACCCATGCATATAAATAGATTTGCATAATTCTGACTGCGGCGACATGTTGTCGTTAGGTACTATGTAACTAGCTAAGAATGTCTATATATCTTTTAATAAAAAAATCAATATATATTTATTTATTTATTAAAAAAGGTTTTAAAAACCAAAACAAATCTCTTGTTTCCTTGTGGGTAGTTGGCTAGCTTTCTTGTAACGCCAAAGTTGTTCATGCATGGTGGCATGCACAATGGCTGAAATGGACACATCTAGGAAAGGTTCGATCCACTCAAGAGTACTCATTAATTATGTGTAAAGTGTATTTGGTCCGGGGTTTAGCTTTTTGCATGCTCAGTTCTGAAACTGTAAGTGTTTCAGTTTCCAACAAATTAAACGCGCGATGCTTGCTTGCAGGGCTTGCAGCTGAAGAAGCACATCGACGCCACCCTGGGCAGCGGAAACCTGCGAGAGGCGGTCCGTCTGCCAATTGGAGAAGATCTCAACGAATGGCTCGCTGTCAACAGTAAGCCTACCATCTCAACTAGTACCAATTTCATCATAACCTCTGATGTAATGATCTGGGGATCCTGTTCTAACTTCTAACTGTTGTATATGGTAGGAGAAAGTATATATGTTAGTCTCTCAAGAATATGGGTCATTGCTTCTTTCATTCAGATCTAAATAAATAAATCTGAAAACCATGTAAAGAAAAGTAAACATGATGTCATATAATAGAGCACAAACATGCAAAATTAAATTAGAGTTACACAGGGAGAACACACGAGAACAACAAAATCAGATTGTGAATAGTTCAATCATATTCATACTTATTGAATTTGTTGTTTCTGTGTGCCCTTCTGTAGCTCTAATTTGGCCTTGTATGACTGTGCAATGATAAGTGATCCAACAATCTATTTTGCTGAATGTTTTTAATGTTTTTAACTATTTAAATTGAATGCAAGAAAAGATGGCACGTTTTAGAGGGCTTAAAATCCACATCTTTTATCTAGCAAGAGAAAATATATCATGCTTTGAAGAATATGTCCTTGTTTCTTTCATTCCAATCTAAATAATTGTGAAAACAATCTAAAAGATCAGAATTACATAAGATATATTATGATGTTATAAAATATGTAGTACATAAACATGCAAAATTAAATTCAAGCTACAGGAGGAGAACAGACAAACAACAAATGAGACTACGAAAGGTGCTGTGACATTCGGAATTAAATTTGTTGTTCTTGTGTGCCCTTCTGTAGCTCGAATCTGACCGAGCATGTAGGTGAAACAACAAGATTAATGCATTCTATTAAATACTTTTAATTATTTTGGCTATTTAAATCGAATGGAAGAAAGGCTGGCAATATGGTACGTATCATTGAGAACTTAAAATATATCCACTTCCTATACGTAGCAGGAACTTGCTAGTCTCTGATTGTGAAGCAACATGCAGTCGAGTTGTCATGTGTAGCTCACTTTTCTGGACTGTTCTTATTTGACATTTTTAGTCGGTGATTTGAGATATTTTACGATATTATCTTGAAATAACTAAATTTTACACTATAAATTTTTATATTTCGAGATAATTAGTATCTAGAGATATCAAGTTTTACATTAGAAAATATGGTAGTATCTTATGAAAAACAGTAAAATCACTCGTGACTTGAACGCACTAGAAATATAATTGCACTGCTGTTTTAACATGTACTCTCTGAATTCTGATATCCTCTATCTGCAGCCGTAGACTTCTTCAACCAAGTGAACTTTCTGTACGGAACCTTGATGGAGTTCTGCACTTCATCTACCTGCCCGATCATGTCTGCCGGACCAAAGTATGTAGATATCTCTTCTAATCTTTTCACACCTACAAATCCAGCGAACCAACATATTACACAAGAATATATCTGAATCAGAAATCGATCATGTACTGTTTCAGATGTATTACACAACAATTTTTGTTGACAAATGCAGGTACGAGTACAGGTGGGCTGATGGAGTGAAGGTGAAGAAGCCAGTTCAAGTGTCTGCTCCAAAGTACGTGGAGTATCTGATGGATTGGGTGGAGAACCAGCTTGATGATGAGGCCATTTTCCCTCAAAAGATTGGTAATTAAGCTAGTCTCTGACTGAGAATGATCAATCGTTAATTCATTTGTTCGTTGCAGCACCACACAGTAGCAGATTAGTTAAGCTGATGATGAGTTTTGATGGAGAAATCATCAATCAATTAATGCAACTAACTAACTAATTACAGGGGCTCCCTTCCCTTCAAACTTTCGCGAGGTGATCAGGACCATCTTCAAGCGGCTCTTCAGGGTGTACGCCCACATGTACCACTCGCATTTTCAGATGATCCTCAAGCTCAAGGAGGAGGCCCATCTCAGCACTTGCTTCAAGCACTTTGTGCTCTTCACTTGGGTAATTAATTGTTCCTCTCTCTCTCTCCCCCTCAAATCTTCAAGGAAATGATATTAATGATAATCCTTATATGTGCAATTTTTTTTCAAAAGGAAATGGTAACAGGAAATTGTAAGTCGTCGAAATAACATGGGAGCAAATTATTATGTCTGCCTAAGATTGAGGGAACACCACCTATGAGCCACATGTTTTTCTAATGGAATATTGGAATGCAAAAATAAAGGAGTGTCTTTGGTGCAATCATTCAAATGCCTTTCCTAATTTGTTTTAATCAGTTTAGTTCTTTAGCAGTTGTGATCCATCATTCGGCATGCAAAGTCAACTTACTTGTGTTCTTAAGAACCATACTTTGTAAAAATTAAGGAGTTGTTGGGGACACAAAAGCATTCCATTTGCTGTATGATTTGTTCCCTACGAAGCTATGATGATGTTTTTAGTTTGATCTCAACCTCCTTTTTAAACACTAGCATTTAGTTGCAAAAATGAGGGTCAAATCACATACAACCATGCATGCACATTTCTCCAATCAAATCTTGCTGTAGCTCAGTGCTGAATTAATGGAAGCTTTTCATCTTAGACTAACTGCTATGCTTCACAATTTTTTACTTGCAGGAATTCCATTTGATAGATAGGGCAGAGCTGGCTCCTCTCAACGAGTTGATCGAGCCGATAGTGTTTAGGTATTTTTAAGAGCGCTCCAACAACTGATGAGGCAAACTTCAGAGAAACCTTGTTGTTTTTTGTATGTCTCTGTTGGCCCGCAGGATTAATTTGCAGCCCCTTTTCCCCTTTTCATTTCCTTTCAAATTTCATGAATTTGGATGAACTGTCCAATTCATCTCCATTTTGGGAGTAGGTTAATTGGTGCCGTTGTACTCAGTTCAGAAGTACTAATCTGCAGTTGCTTTTTGTTGCAATCTGCTGTGATTAGTTCAAATGCAATCTTGGGTTTCGGCGCCTTTCTAAATTCTAATCATGTCCTGATCGTGGGCTTGGACCAATGGGCCATCAGTTAGTTCCTTTCTGAATAATATCATTGATGACGTTGATGTAATTAGAGCTCGTTGTAGCCCATTTCGTGTTGTGAATGCAGGCCCAAATGGATAACAAAAATGAGAGAAAAAAAAGTACATGAACAAGATAGGTGGATTAGAAAGACAGATTTGTTACAGGATTTACTTGAAAGAACGAGATAGCAACAAATGGATAGCCATGTTTTTTTGCAAGAGCATATTTCTCATCCTTGAGAAGGTACCATGAGGTACCAATCTAATCTAACTGTTGATTTATGATGTAGGAGTGAGCAACCCCCGCGTCGCTCTCGCGCGGGCTGCTCGGGGGGCGAAACCCTAGCCGCCCGCGGTAGGATTTGCGTACATGTGTTAATAGAGGTGAGCGTGCACGTGTTTCTTGTAAGCGACTACGTTAGGGCTGTGTTTAATTATAAAAAAAAAAACTAATCTACGGTACTCTTGAAAATTATGGCTATTGCCTTTTATACATCATTAGTAAAAAGCCATTCAAGAAGAAAAGAGAACGGAGGAAAGAAAATGAAAGTAAAAATCCGTGCGGGAAATACACGCATATATGGCAGATTGGATGTGCACAGTTCTTTTCTTCTTACATATGTTGCGCACGTATGAACTACTCCTATGTATGCAGAGGGATTAGCTAGCTGGTTCTTACATATGTTGCGCACGTATGAACTACTCCTATGTATGCAGAGGGATTAGCTAGCTGGTTCTTACATATGTTGCGCACGTATGAACTACTCCTATGTATGCAGAGGGATTAGCTAGCTGGTTCTTACATATGTTGCGCACGTATGAACTACTCCTATGTATGCAGAGGGATTAGCTAGCTGGTTCTTACATATGTTGCGCACGTATGAACTACTCCTATGTATGCAGAGGGATTAGCTAGCTGGTTCTTACATATGTTGCGCACGTATGAACTACTCCTATGTATGCAGAGGGATTAGCTAGCTGGTTCTTACATATGTTGCGCACGTATGAACTACTCCTATGTATGCAGAGGGATTAGCTAGCTGGTTCTTACATATGTTGCGCATGTATGAACTACTCCTATGTACGCAGAGGGATTAGCTAGCTGGTTTGTAATGAGGAGTTATTTTAATAGATCTAATCTAATATAATGGTTGATTTAGTTGGAAACCAACAGTTTGATTTTTTTTGTGTTTTCTTAGAATTTTTAGTTTTTTTCTAATTTATTAGAGCGCCATGTGATTGGCTTGAGAGTGTTTTAAGAAAATTTAAAACTAATTATAGATCATATATATGTAATGGGGTCACAACTACGTTTATCCCTGTAGTCATATCTCAAACATGTTAATTATTTTACTTTTTCACTTGTAAGATATATGAGACCTGACAAAAATGTTTTATCATGTATCTAATAAAAGACGACCAATATGGGTAATTAATCAGTGATATAATTAGAAATATCGTAAATTGAATTGAATGTTTAGATCGTATACAAAAATAATACAACGCCAAGATCACTTCTATATATAAACCCCATTTGATTAATTGCACATTCACATCGCACATTCGTATTGGCCATGGTGGGCCCTGTTTTGGAAGATGGATTTTTTTCTTGGAGATAAATCTAATATTGGTAAATAATGGGTCCACCAAAATTAATGAAAATCAACGGTTAGATGTTTTGATTTTTTCTCAGAATTTTTAGGATTTTTTTAATTTATTAGAGTGCCATGTGTCGACATAGGAGTGTTTGTAAGACGCCACGTGGCAGTCTATGAGCGTTTGTAGAAAGTTTAATGGACTTTTAGTATATAATAGATATTGGAATGCAAAAATAAAGGAGTGTCTTTGGTGCAATCATTCAAATGCCTTTCCTAATTTGTTTTAATCAGTTTAGTTCTTTAGCAGTTGTGATCCATCATTCTGCATGCAAAGTCAACTTGTGTTCTTAAGAACCATACTTTGTAAAAATTAAGGAGTTGTTGGGGACACACAAGCATTCCATTTGCTGCATGATTTGTTCCCTATGAGGCTATGATGATGTTTTTAGTTTGATCTCAACCTCCTTTTTTAAATACTTGCATTTAGTTGCAAAATGAGGGTCAAATCACATACAACAAGGCATGCACATTTCTCCATCAAATCTTGCTGTAGCTCAGTGTTGAATTAATTGAAGCTTTTCATCTTAGGCTAACTGATATGCTTCACAATTTTTTACTTGCAGGAATTCCATTTGATAGATAGGGCAGAGCTGGCTCCTCTCAACGAGTTGATCGAGCCGATAGTGTTTCGGTATTTTTAAGAGCGCTCCAACAACTGATGAGGCAAACTTCAGAGAAACCTTCTTGTTTTTTGTATGTCTCTGTTGGCCCGCAGGATTAATTTGCAATCCCTTTTCCCCTTTTCGTTTCCTTTCAAATTTCATGAATTTGGATGAACTGTCCAATTCATCTCCATTTTGGGAGTAGGTTAATTGGTGCTGTTGTACTCAGTTCATAAGTACTAGTACTAATCTGCAGTTGCATTTTGTTGCAATCTGTTGTGATTAGTTCAAATGCAATCTTGGGTTTCGGCGCCTTTCTAATCATGTCCTGATCGTGGGCTTGGGCTATGCCTCAGTTAGAGCTCGTTGTAGCCCATTTCTTGTTGTGAATGCAGGCCCAAATGGATAGCAAAAATGAGAGGAAAAGAAAAGTACATGAACAAGGTAGCTGGATTAGAAAGACAGATTTGTTACAGGAATTACATGGACGAGACAGCAACAAATGGATAGCCATGTTTTTTTTTGCAAACTTGTTACAGGATTAGAAAGACAATAAAGCTGGATTACACATAGGAAATTAATTCTTCAGATTCTAAGACAATCTGAAGAAAGAGGAAAATGTGGTAGGAAGGACATCGCGTCGGTCTGATTGTCCATGAGGTTCGTCCATATTGTTGGACGAGACTGACAGACGACCTCGCCTCTCGTCATCTCTACTTGTTGGCAGCCATGCAAGTTATTGTTTCAGGTTTTTTTTTTCAGTTAAAAAAAAGTGAACTTTCTGTTCTTGCACAATTGTAGTAGCTTGCGATTAGAAAATGTAGAGGAGTTTGAGGTCGAATAGTCATCTCAATTTCCCCCCTTAGAATTATTGAAGTTGGGTTTTGATTGGAGTTTGGAGCTTGTCAAGGGGCAGATAGATAACAGTAAAGCGAGGCCACCATTGTTATTATTACTTGGCTCCTCCTCGTCAAGACGGACGCGAACCACACAGGCCATGGCAATCTTCTAGCTTAGGGTGAGAGTGTGTGTATTGTAATGTTGTATGCGTAAACAAGGTGCGGCGGCGCCAACAGGGACGGCGAGAAACCGGCGGTCTCATCTTTGTCTCTGCTTGCCAACTTGGTTTGTTATCCAAATACTCCTCCTCCAGAGATTGCATCTGGAGCATCAAAATCAGCTACTACTAGACTACTAGTAGCTAGTGTTCTGAAGTCTGCACCGTGCAGGAGTATATAAGCAGGCAAACATGCAGCCTCTACCTCTCCAAATAGTCCCATATGGTACATCTCTGTTGGTGGTTATCTTCTTCTTCTTCTTCTTCTTCTAGTTCTTCTTCTTCTTCCCGTCTCTCTTTAGGATCTCGAGTTGCTGCTTGTGCTGTCCCTGAAGAAGGAAACTAATAAGTGCAGTTGGTGTTGGCGAAAGGGGATCAAGGTAACAAACACTTCTCTGCACTGCACTTCTGCACCTGTGCACGGTTACCCTCTGTAAATTGTGGTTATACTTGTCATAAGAAATGCGCATCCATTTTGTAGTTTTGTGTAGTAACGAGTACATAATGTTTGCGTCCACTGCTACTCTAATGGACATACAAGGCAACGTGATTATCGAAACGGTACTTTAGAGAAAAAAAAATTACCAAATTTCTGCAGAAACGACATGGCAAAGCAGCCCGCGATGAACGATGGCTATCCATGGGAGTAACGTACACAAGCCAACCGTCTCATCTTTTCGCTTATACTTATACTTATCAACCAAAATTTAATTTTTCAACTTTAAATTTGGAGCTGATTTTAAGATTATTTTTCATCGAAGTTTTTTTTAGCTTTTGCTTTTAGATCGCTAATAACACGTATATAAAAGTTTTATTTACAAATTGCTTTACGTTTGCAAATATGCCATTTCACTTATTCCGTGAATAAGCAAAACGATGGCTCCGTAGGAGATGTTTGATTGGTTGCCACATTTTAGTCATGCCATAGTTTTTTTAGACATGTATTTGGTTCGTTGTCGTAACTGTGTCATGCCACACTTTCTTATTCTTGAGATACACATGTCACACTTTTAAATTTTAAACTCACTATACTACACTCACTATTAACTATTTCTGAGCTACACTTTGTACTACCCTACTACAACTGGTGTAAGCTTAGTTACGGTCAAGTAAGACCTCAACCCGAAAAAAATTATAACTCACTCCCTCCGTTTAAAAAAAAGAGATAACCTAGAAGTTGTACAATGAATCTGGAAAATCTCGTTGTATTAGGAGAGACCACCTGTGTTGTCTTTTTTTTTTTTTAACGGATGGAGTAGAGCGTAGCAGGGCAAAGTTCGAGGCGCTGTGCCGTGCTCCAATTCATCTATATCATGTTTGTTCGTTTGTCCGTACATATCTGATGCTAAGTTTTTTCTAGTCCTCCTTATCCACAACCCCTCCTCCTCCTTGTGCTTCTTCCAGCTCCAGGCCGTGATTGCAACTTGCGGGTCGCAACCCGACACAGGTACCGTGCCAGGCTGCCATAGGCCAGCTCCAGCATCGGCGCCAACAGAGTCGCCCACAAAACCGCTCCCTTTTTTTTCCCTTTCTTTGTTTGTCAGTGTCCACTGCCATAGCACTACACTGGTGCGATACTGATACGTGCAGAGAAGCAAACCAACGAGTTCTCTCACTCGCTATAAGTGGGAGCCTCTATCTTATCTCCACTTATTCTTCAGACTTCTCTCAAAGAAGAAGAGTCCAGGCTCCTCTTCCTCGGCATCCTCCTCCTGAACTCTCCTTCTCGGATCACCTCTTCTCTTCACCTCCTCTCTCTCCCATCCGCTGCAACCGCCGCTTACAAACGAGAGTTTAATTGGTATTTTAGTATTCTGCACATCCATCGGTACGTTCTTTCTTTCTTTCTTTCTGCATGATTCAGTTTTCCCGTTGTTGATTGCGATGATCCGGCCATCTATCCGGGACTGGTTTCCTCTCCCTTTTTGTTGGTCTCTGTTCTTGGGTTGGGTTTTCAGTCCGGGGGATGAACTCGCTCGCTAGTCTGGAACTCTGGATCTGGTGATCAAACGGCATCTCTGAAAAATCAGGGTTGATGTGGTGGGGGGTGGGGTGGGGGGATCGAGTTCATGTCTCTTTTGTTCATCTTTGATGGGAGAAAAATGAGTACGAATAAATTGCGATTTGATTTTATTAAACTTAGTTAATTATTTTTTGTTGTCCTAGAAATGATGAAGTGTTGCTGTTGGGAGGGAGGTAGTAATAATGTTTGCAGAATAGTCGCCCTGTCACAATCAATCGTCCATTGGGGATAAAGCGCTTATCCAACCACAGCACCACACTATGGCACCTAACTAGAAGAATCTTGCATCCCACTCACTTTGCCACTTGCGAGCTGCTCACTCTGAGCTCTTCAGATATTTAGATCCAACTTTGCTTTTGAGTTTGGATAATTAATTAATCATGTTTCTGTTCTTATAATGAAAAAAAAAATCAGATTGTTAAACACAAAGGTATTAATAAAAGGTTCAAAACACCAAAACCTCATCTTTGATTGCTCTATTTTAACCACCACAGAATAATAATCCTCTTCTCTGAAACCTGTAATTCAGTAGTACTTGTGTCCATTGATTTATGTGCCAAGATTGCCCATTTTTATCAGATAATTATACTTGTTGGATGCTTACAAGGTTTACTAATGTTTTGCCTCTTGTTTTCCGTTTGTATCTCATTATCTGTATCTCTCTGAAACAGAGCTCATCATCAGATTGAAACAAATAAAGTGAAGAATTTGATCACTTATATGGCCCTCAAGACGCTGCAAGTTCCATCTAGCTTTGCAAGGCCGATCAACCGCAGCTTCATCGGTTCTTCTTCTTCTTCGTCTCTGAATTCTCTGCGGCCAAAGCCTGCATCGGCAGCGGCTTCGCCGCAAGTGTCGCCGGAGAGAGGCGCCTCGAATGCAGGGGCGGCAGCAGCCTGCACGGCTGCGTGGACGAGGGCGCCGCGGCGGCGTCTAGGAGGCGCCAGGAGCAGGCGGCGAGATCCCATCGTGCTGTTCCCGTCGGTGGTCTTCCCCGGCGCGACGGTGCAGCTCCAGGCGTTCGAGTTCAGGTACCGGATCATGGTGCACACGCTGCTCCAGGAGGGGGTCACCAGGTTCGGCGTCGTGTACTCCGGCGGCGGGCGGGGCGGGTGGCGGCCGGCGAGGTGGGGTGCGTGGCGCACGTGGTGGAGTGCGGCGGCTCGTCGACGGCCGGTTCTTCCTCACCTGCGTCGGCGGCGACCGGTTCCGCGTCGTCGGCGCCGTCAGGACGAAGCCGTACGTGGTCGCGAGGGTCCAGCCCCTGGCCGACGCGCCGCCCAGCCAAGAACGCGGCGGCGACGGCGGCGGCGACATGGTGCGCCACCTCGTGGAGCGAGTGGAGGAGCAGCTCAAGAACGTGGCGGCGCTGTCGGACAAGCTCGGGTGGAGCCGGCCGCCGCTGCCGTTCCGCGCGACTTGCTCCCCGTCGTCGCTGTCGTTCGCCGTGGCGAGGGAGGTCGTGGAGGACCGGGAGGAGCAGCAGGCGCTGCTCCGGCTGGACGACGCGGCGGCGCGGCTGGCGCGGGAGGGGAGGTACCTGGAGCGGAGGAGCAGGTACCTGGCCGCCATTGCGGCGATCAAGGACGCCCTCGGTGGCCACCTCTACTGCAACGACAAGTAGAGACGACGACGATCGAGTGAGGAGGAGTACTCCATTAATAACCGGCCACTGGTGAGGACTCCCCTGGCCACACGTTTCTTTGGTTTTGTTTGGCTTCTCTGCTTCAGAATTCAGAGTTCAGAGTTCTAATGTAAATATTTTTGTAAGTTCCTCGAGCTGTTTTTTGTGGTGAAAACTTTGCATTGAGTAGATGTATTTAGGAGTACTTCATAATGTACAGAAGGATTGATGTACCATCTGCAGGTTATTTCATCAGAGGCTAAATAAGAGTACACCATGTAACATTGTAGCAAAAAAAAAAAGAGTGAGAAGTCACACAAATGTTTGTGCAAGGTCCAGTCAATTGAACACTCGCACTTACACCTGAAGTTTGCACGCTGAAAGTTTATATTTTCGATCCGGATTCAGATTCGGATTCAAATGTTTTGATATGAAGTATTTATATGCTAAAAGTTTCTACGTATAAACATTACAGGCACTAGCAAAGTATCCCCTGATATAGGTTTCGGCTAAACTCCATTAACAATATCATGCATCGGTGTTGTTATCGTATTTAGATCTCCTATGGCGTTCTACTGCATTTTTTATTTAAACGTTCTACTGTGTTTGGTTGCTAATGTCAATTTTGTTGCCGATTTTATAATAAGTGGTATCCGAACCTAGCCATGGAAAGAGATCCAAGGCAGAGGTAATATGGAGGTGTCCTGCACCGCGACTACTCCACATAATATCCAAGGAGGGACATTGACGCAAGGTGGAGCTCAACGGCCATTTTACTGAGTTTGATTGGTGGAGTCGAAAATTCAGGCGGCGTCTTGAACCATTTGATGGGCTACAATCGATAAGGAAGCGATCAGACGTGGTGCTCGAGTCAATGGCGGTGGAAGCGGTTGGTGATTCAATCGATGGTGTCGAACACTTTGGGCAGGTAGCTCGAACTTTCCAGTGAGCTACTTTCAACGGGGAGATGGTTAGAAGTGGTGCTTAGTGTTGATTGAAGCTAGAGGCGATCACGATTTTGTTGCCCTTGCATTTGTAAATTTGTGCCTGCAAGTTCGTTAAGTTAGTTAGGATTCATTTCAGGCATGTTAGGTGTTTGTTATCATTCCCCGTATTCTATAGGGTAGCTCCAATTGAGTTGGAGAGTGTCGCATGCCTGAGACGGGTGAGTTCACGTCAAACGAGTAGTATGCAACTTGTGCGCCACAATCTGACAAGTAGGATGGCGCTCAATTGTGACAGGTGGTGGAGCAAGCATATCAACTAATTTGTTAGGCCATGTTCCTGTATTTTTGTCAAATAAAAGAAAGAAGAAATCTCTACATCAAGTTTAAGCAACACCAAAACTTTTTCTCCTCTGAATTTAGCTTTGATCATCTTCGAGTTGTTGTTCATGAGCTATGAGTGCAATCCTATGATTTGCTAACAAGTGGTATTAGAGCCATATTGGCTCAGGCGGGTGCCACAAGCCACAGTCACCGCTCTAGGCTCATCGAGGGTGCTGCCAGCAAGCCCATGCGAGGAGGATGCCGCAGGCGTCGCGCACACCACAAGGTGGTAGGCGCAGGTGATCACCCTCACTTCCTTCGCGCTGCAATTGTCATCGGGAGGGTGGAGAACAAGGCGACCGTGAGCTCACGGACCGACGGATGGTGAAGGAGGTGTTTGGGGGAGGGGAAGGGGGTGGATCAGCATACTACCCCACCCTCACGAAGACAAACTACTGCGAAAGCCATGAAGGTGATTGTACAGTCCGGGGGTCTATGGGAAGGCGTCAAATATTGTGATGTTGAGTTTTAGGAGGACTGGATGGCACGGGAGACCATTCTCCGGCCATCCCGATGGACATGCTCTCAACTCTCGCACACATGGAACTCCATCAAACTGATGCAGGTAGGTGTGATCGTGTGCACAAGTCCAAGGCGCATCTTCTCCTAAAGCAGTACGATGCGATCAGGTTCAAGGATGACAAATTTTTCGAAGAGTTCTCACTTTGTCTCAATGACCTCATCACCACGAGCGCCACCCTCGGTGCCCGAATTGAAAATAGTAAGGTTGTTCAAACTTCCTCAACGTTGTCCTCAGATTTTGCTCTCGATTGAGCTCTTCTTAAAATTAAGGATTTCTCGATTGAAGAGGCCATTGGGCGACTGTGCAACACCAAAGACAAGCTAGCGGCCAAGCTAGTCGCAACATCGGAAAGCTCATGCGCACCGACGAGCAGGGGTAACGGTAACGGCCGCGCTCCAAAGTTATGCTAAAATTATAAAACTGTAGTTTTATTCAAAGAAATTGTAGTAGACATCAAAATCCTTTAACAATTAAAAATCACCAAGTTATAACTCAAAATATCTTGGATAAATTTTTATTCAATTTCTTATGCATCAGAATATTTAAACTAATTTTTTACTTTAATTTTTGTACCACAGTAAATAATTACTAAGAAACAATAACTTATGACCTTTTAAAAAAACAAATCTATCCTTATGTCTCGGGTGTGTTTTTTTTCATTCTGCTTCACCTCTAACCCATCTTCTCATCCGTCAAACCCTCTCTAATGTGGGTCTATTTTTCCTATTCACGCCCATGACAAACGGACAACAATATTTGATAATTTGCTAGCAAAGTATGGAATGTAAATTTGAAGGGCTATGAGATAACAAAAGTTTTAACCCAATTCACAATAACTATTAACACAACACAACATATTTTGAAAAGAAAAATAGAGATTGGATTAGAATATTACAATTGATGTTGACACTACAAAAGTCTTGATGGTGGCTGCAAGAAGACTAAGTGGATGTGGCCACTATTTAACATCTTCCGTTGTTAAGTCATACAATAAGAGAATACATAAATGTTCACTTTGGCGTTAGCAAAAGCAATGTGCACAAAATGAAATGAGAAGATGTTATAAAGCGTGTCTTACGAAACTTAATATCCTACTTGCAAAATAAAAACATATTTGATCAATTAAATTTATGCTTAGTAAGGCTTTACCCATGTAGTGTTGCTACTAATATCATCTTCAAAGCACTAGTCTAACATTACGATAAAAACATATAGAGAGTTTTAGGTGACGAGCAATATGCCAGAACCAAACCTATATTTCCAAACAATGATTTTAACTAAAAATTGGTTGTTTCTCTTTCACGATATACATACGAGCTAAGAGATATAAATCGTCATGTAAACATCCGGAATTTCCTAATTGAAAGGTTTTACTAGCTATTCGTGCTAAGTGACTACAGAAAGACGCATCGAGACTTATATTCATTCAACAAAACAATCTCTGGCGGTATATTGCACCTAATGATAAATTATTTAGTAATGCTAATAAAACATGGGTTTAACATCATACTCATAATATTACACAATATAAAAAGGTTGCTTGAGAGGCAATTGTGGCAATTGTGTTTTCCTTTATAACTAATGTCTTATTGTTAAATAATCTTATCATTTTTTTTCTAATTGTGATGAGGTAAAATACTTTAGTTCTTTTTTAGCTCGTACTCTAATTCTATCATGATTTTGTTACGAATTTATTGTAAAATTTGTAGTGATTACATAATAAGATTATGATAAAAAAAGATTATGTGATTAGGTTTTCATGAATTAACTATTTGTATATATTCTTAGATTTTGTTTCCTAAACTATGGTTCTTAGTGCAAGTCTCTGAATAATTCTCTCACATTTTCTCCTCTCAAAGGTGCAAGTCTCAACACTAGACTTAGCCATCTATTTATAAGCAGAAAATGGTTGGTTATCCCCTATGAGAAACCCAAAATGCCCTTATATTTCATAGCCACTACTCAAGCCAAATCTAGCCATCCATCTCTTCGTTGGCTTCAAAGGAGTTGCACATCCATGTTTCCTTGAAGGCAACATGTCAGGCTTCAATCCAAATGAAGTCATTCGCTCCACTCGTTGGATTCATGTATCCCAATACACGCCCTTCCACACCGATCGAGTCATTATTGGTATTTCTTAACGACATTACTAGAAATGTAATTTCCAGCAGTGGCACAGAAATACTCCTGGTATATTATGGTTACAAAGTTTATCCGCAAGCGCACGGATATACCATTGTAGCATTTCACCCGAGAGTATTCCAAGGGTATCGTATTTATTTTATCCCGTGGGAAGATCATGTAGAGAGAACTTGACTAATAATTTATATATTACTTGTGATAATCATATTCTAAGCAGGGGTTAAGATAATCTAAGGGTAGAATGACACACAAGCATTAACTGCTCATTCTCATGATATATTATCTAAGCTAAGTGGAAAGAAAAGAGAAAGAAAATATATTCCTATACTTCTAATATACATAGTATAAACACATTCTAGTTATCTGATATACTAACTAATACTCTGTATCCGATGCCCTCCTTGTACTTCGAGAAGCCACCCCTGACTGCCGAGTTCCTTACGACAGCCCGTCATGACCATACAACCGGGGCTAAATACGGAGGAGTACCCTCCCCTAGTGGTAGGGATTATTACTAATCAATTCCACTAGTGTTGGTGAAATATGTGTATGCAGGTATTTTAAGGAGAAAACACACTCGGCATGCAAAGAAACACACCTTCGGCCAATCAGACGCGAGCACACGGATTAGAGGGCCCACAAGACAGGTGAAACCGCCATGGAACGAGTCATAACTGCCATAACCGCCATCAGGGCCCACCAGTCAATGACCCTGCCAAAGGAGAAGCCAGGAGGTGGGGCCCAAGGTTCGGCCGAACCACTACAGACGCCCCTCATCCTGGCCTTCCACGTGTACGTTCTTGATGAGGCCTCAATGACGGTTGGAGGGCATTTCGGACGTGGTCGCGAGGGTCCAGCCCCTGGCCGACGCGCCGCCCAGCCAAGAACGCGGCGGCGACGGCGGCGGCGACATGGTGCGCCACCTCGTGGAGCGAGTGGAGGAGCAGCTCAAGAACGTGGCGGCGCTGTCGGACAAGCTCGGGTGGAGCCGGCCGCCGCTGCCGTTCCGCGCGACTTGCTCCCCGTCGTCGCTGTCGTTCGCCGTGGCGAGGGAGGTCGTGGAGGACCGGGAGGAGCAGCAGGCGCTGCTCCGGCTGGACGACGCGGCGGCGCGGCTGGCGCGGGAGGGGAGGTACCTGGAGCGGAGGAGCAGGTACCTGGCCGCCATTGCGGCGATCAAGGACGCCCTCGGTGGCCACCTCTACTGCAACGACAAGTAGAGACGACGACGATCGAGTGAGGAGGAGTACTCCATTAATAACCGGCCACTGGTGAGGACTCCCATGGCCATAGGTTTCTTTGGTTTTGTTTGGCTTCTCTGCTTCAGAGTTCAGAGTTCTAATGTAAATATTTTTGTAAATTCCTCGAGCTGTATTTTTGTGGTGAAAACTTTGAATTGAGTAGATGTATCTAGGAGTACTTCATAATGTACAGAAGGATTGATGTACCATCTGCAGGTTATTTCATCAGAGGCTAAATAAGAGTACACCATGTAACATTGTAGCAAAAAAAAAAAGAGTGAGAAGTCACACAAATGTTTGTGCAAGGTCCAGTCAATTGAACACTCGCACTTACACCTGAAGTTTGCACGCTGAAAGTTTATATTTTCGATCCGGATTCAGATTCGGATTCAAATGTTTTGATATGAAGTATTTATATGCTAAAAGTTTCTACGTATAAACATTACAGGCACTAGCAAAGTATCCCCTGATATAGGTTTCGGCTAAACTCCATTAACAATATCATGCATCGGTGTTGTTATCGTATTTAGATCTCCTATGGCGTTCTACTGCATTTTTTATTTAAACGTTCTACTGTGTTTGGTTGCTAATGTCAATTTTGTTGCCGATTTTATAATAAGTGGTATCCGAACCTAGCCATGGAAAGAGATCCAAGGCAGAGGTAATATGGAGGTGTCCTGCACCGCGACTACTCCACATAATATCCAAGGAGGGACATTGACGCAAGGTGGAGCTCAACGGCCATTTTACTGAGTTTGATTGGTGGAGTCGAAAATTCAGGCGGCGTCTTGAACCATTTGATGGGCTACAATCGATAAGGAAGCGATCAGACGTGGTGCTCGAGTCAATGGCGGTGGAAGCGGTTGGTGATTCAATCGATGGTGTCGAACACTTTGGGCAGGTAGCTCGAACTTTCCAGTGAGCTACTTTCAACGGGGAGATGGTTAGAAGTGGTGCTTAGTGTTGATTGAAGCTAGAGGCGATCACGATTTTGTTGCCCTTGCATTTGTAAATTTGTGCCTGCAAGTTCGTTAAGTTAGTTAGGATTCATTTCAGGCATGTTAGGTGTTTGTTATCATTCCCCGTATTCTATAGGGTAGCTCCAATTGAGTTGGAGAGTGTCGCATGCCTGAGACGGGTGAGTTCACGTCAAACGAGTAGTATGCAACTTGTGCGCCACAATCTGACAAGTAGGATGGCGCTCAATTGTGACAGGTGGTGGAGCAAGCATATCAACTAATTTGTTAGGCCATGTTCCTGTATTTTTGTCAAATAAAAGAAAGAAGAAATCTCTACATCAAGTTTAAGCAACACCAAAACTTTTTCTCCTCTGAATTTAGCTTTGATCATCTTCGAGTGGTTGTTCATGAGCTATGAGTGCAATCCTATGATTTGCTAACAAGTGGTATTAGAGTGCGTGACGGCAGCGCGGCGCAGACGGCCGGCACGGACGACGGTGGCACGGCCGGCACGGCAGACGTCCCTAGCCGGCACGCATGAGAGAGACCTCATTTTTTTAGCCCGATCATACCCATGCTAAACCAACGGTGATATTAGATTGGTACCTCGTACCCCGTAGTACCTCATGGTACCACCTCAAGGATGGGAAAGATGCTCTAATATAGGGCGTAATTTCTTTTCAACTGGATTCCATAATACAGGGTGGCAGCTCCTTGGTGCATGCAGGAATTGATGAGTACTCCTCGGCTCCTGTACTGGTGCATGCAGAATTAACTGATGACTCGGTTTGGCTTTTAAAAAGCTCAGCTCCTGGCCCCCCCTCTCTCTCTTGCTCTCACTGCTTCCTCTCTCTCTCACTACACACACCGCCCCTCTGTGACACTGCTCACACTTCATATGCCAACGATGGCGACGACAGAGGAGAAGATTGCATCTGCACGACTCATGCGGCAGCAGGCGTAGGTGGAGTTCGGCCACGCGCGATCACTTCGTCTCCACGCCGTGCTCATGCGACGCCGTGCTCAAGTGGAGCTCGGCCGTGTCCGAGCACTCCGCGACGCCGCCGTCCGCATGCGGCAGGAGGCGCAGATGGATATCGCTCATGCTCATACGCTCCGTGTGCATGCCCTTCGCATGCGGCTGGGAGCGCAAGCTGAGCTCGTTCGTTGATGCAACACCGACGACGGCAAGGGTGACAACGGAGAGAAGGCAGGGGACGCCGGAATCCGAGATGGCAACGTGGTCGACTCACTGGCCGGCGCCGATCGTTTCACTTACTCCGACAACACTGGGTACGTTTGTTGACTCACTGGCCAACAACACATTTGTTGCAGATTCACTAGAGGAGACTGACGCCGAGGAAAAAAATAACTGATTCACTAGAGGTATAATCGGTGCCATTGTTGCTGCTTGTTGTCATTGCTAGATGGTATAGCTAATGTGTATGCACTTGATTGTTCTATTTAATTTAATGCAATGTCTTTTTCGTGAAGATCAGAGAAAAAACAAACATGAATACTCCTCTTTTTCTTGCTAATTGTTGAACGATGCAAAGTTACAAGAGAAATATCCTAACTATGTATTGATGAAATCTACCGCATCTAGATAAATTTGCTTATCACATTGCAACCTTATTGGAAGTTGACCATTCCTCTCTAATGATCTCTTCTTCATATGCGGGATTGCATAGTGCTGCCCTCCTTTTACAAGCATAATCTCTCTCATGCACCCTTGTAGAGTAAGAAACACATGATTCGATCTATCCGCCGGATATTCTTCATATGCTTTGATCACATTTGTCTCAATTTCTTCGATGTTTGATGGAGATGACTTCTGAAACAATGACTGCAATGCTGCAAAAAAACCTAAATCCAAAACATTAAGCTCCATGGTTCCTGTGTTAAATCATGCAATTAAACAAAATTAGCAGAGTTGTCATATGTGGAGTAACTAAGCATAATTAAACAACTTACCCCTCTCCCTATTGCGACTACTCCTCTTGGCTGCCTCCCAGTAAGTGAAGGGAAAAATCCCAATTTTTCCATCAAGTGTACATTCGCCATACTCATCAAACCTTGGACGGGCTTTCGCTGCTAGAAACATAACCTTATCAATGAAATTTTTGCTCTTCACATTTCTTCGAGGGTTTGGTTCATCAAGTGACAAGTAATAATTTTCGTCCGGCTTTGTCCTATAAAACCATTTCTCATCTATATACACAATGTTGTACAAAGATTTGAAAGTTCGCTCGTCTGGTATGCTTTGGCTATCAAGCATTTGTATGCAAAATTGTACACGGGCCTTCATGTTATCTTCGGTCAAGGTGAACTTTATGGCATTCAGGACCAGTGGAGGTCGCTCCTCGATGATGAGTGATTGACAACGTGGTGTGGTTTGACGTGTGCTCTTGGCCTCAAAAAGAGGCAAAAAGGGCTCAACACCAATCATGTGATGATTAAAAGCTCAAATAACCCACCAGCTCCTCAAGAAGAGTTAAAAGCTTAACACAACCGGCCAAAGAGAATCAACCGTCGGCTCCCCAAGAAGAGGTAAAAGCTCAACATAACCGGCCAAAGAGAATCAACCACCGGCTCCTCAAGAAGAGGTAAAAGCGGCAAAAGAGCACAAAACTCACAAGTTTCCCCTAAACACATGCAATAGAGCAAAAGAGCACACAAGGCTCATAAGCTCCCCTGAACACATGAGACCAAAGCGCACACAAATATCACAATCTACCCCTAAACACATGCAATAAAGCAAAAGGCACACAAAGCTCACAAACTCCACACCAATCATGGCTGAGCAAAGCGTCTCAGCAAGCACGATAGGAGCACAAACTACCCTGGTAGAGATAGGCATTCACTAGATGAAACAAGAAGGTCTGTGATGCAAAGATGTCACAAAGGGGTGTAGGACCACCTGCCTGCTACCCACCCACACAAAGGAGGTGTCGGGAAGCCGCCACATGTGGTCGACCTAACCCTGTATTCGACAGTATCTGGATGGTTATCCCCCGACCCCAACCTCCTCATGGCGGCTCCTACCGTCTTACCAGATGTGGTAAGTGGTGCTTTCCAGTAAGCTTCTTGTAGGAACAGCTCATGGCGAGCCAATTACTAAGCTTAAGAAAAATTTGCCCTTGTCATGCAAATCATGTGATGTCTTGTGGTGTGTGTAAAACACATGGTGTGAACTGGCATTGGTGTGTTGTCAATGCACTCATCAAGGGGAAGATTCAGGAGCAGTGGAGGTCGCTCCTCGATGATGAGTGATTGACAACGTGGTGTGGTTTGACGTGTGCTCTTGGCGATGATGAGTGATTGACAACGTGGTGTGGTTTGACGTGTGCTCTTGGCCTAATATGTGTAGGTGTTGGACGTGTCCTAGTTGGTGACGGTGTGAGGATCAAGCGCGAAAGGTTCAATGACTGATACATTTTGCATTGTTTTGAATGGAGAAGATAGCCAAATACTCCAAAACACTTCAAACATCATCTAGGGTCTAATGGAGTAGATTGGGTGCCTTCGTAGCGGACACATCCATTTGAAGTTTGCAAGCGACGATCCAAAACACATGATCCCTCAAGAAGAGGCAAAAAGGGCTCAACACCAATCATGTGATGATTAAAAGGTTTTGCTAGCTATTCGTGCTAAGTGACTAAGTAAAGATGCAACGAGACTTATATTCATTCAACAAAACAATATTTAGCCGTATGTTGCACCCGATGATAAATTGTTTAGTAATGCTAATAAAAGATGGATTTAACATCAGACTCATGATATTACACAATATAAAAATGTTGCTTGAGAGACAATTGTGTCTTGCTTTATAACTAATGTCTTATTGTTAAATAATTATATCATTTCTTTTCTAATTGTGACAAGGTAAAATACTCTAGTTCTTCCTTAGCTTGTACTCTAATTATATCATGAGACTTTGTTACGAATTTACTATAAAGTTTGCAGCGATTACAAGATAAGATGATGATAAAAAATGATTATATGATTATATGATTAGGTTTTCATGAATTAACTATTTGTATACATTCTTAGATTTTTTTTTCTCTCCTAAACTATGATTCTTAGTAAGTCTCTGAGTATTTCTCTCACATTTTCTCCTCTCAAAGGTGCAAATCTCAACGCTAGACTTAGCCCTCTATTTATAAGCAGAAAATGGTTGGTTATCCCCTATGAGAAACCCAAAATTCCCTTATATTTCATAGCCACTACTCAAGCTAAATCTAGCCATCCATCCATCTCTTCCTTGCTTCAAAGGAGTTGCATCTCTTCCTTGCTTCAAAGGAGTTGCACATCCATGTTTCCTTGAAGCCAACCACATATCATGCTTTGGTCCAAATGAAGTCATCTGCTCCACTCGTTGGATTCATGTGTCTGCCAATACGTGCCCTCCCACACAGATCGAGTCATCTATTAATTAATCGGTGAGCCTCCCACATCAATCAAATGAGACTGCATGGTTCCAGGTGATCCTGGACGTACCTTGGTCTCGATGTTGATTCATGTGCACGCCTACACAGCCATGCGACCACCTCCACGTTGAGTGGCCACCGCCTAGGTCTTCCTGTCTTCTAGCCCAGTTGACATCTCAGCAAAGCCACCAAGTGCAGCCCCTTAGGGCATGAACAATGCAAGACACAACTAGAAGGAATCTCAAAGTGCCACTTAGGATAAAGAACTTTGAAGCAACATAGTCTATAAAAGCAGGCTACTTATGGTAGGACCTACAAATATTTGATTTTTCAATACCGAAATTTCGCACTCAACACCCTAGACTCTAGAAAAGAAAATCGTTCACCTCCCTCACCTATTCCCCTCACCCAATTCCTTCTCCCCATCTGGCCTCCATACCCGATCTCCTCTCTCTCCCACCACCGCCGTCTTCCTCCAGCCTTGTGCTGATGCTCGCACCACCTCACCCCTCCACACCCTCCTGCTAGCGCCGCCAATCTCCTTCCCGCACCCAACGTGATCGCCTCCTCCTCGCCACCCAACCCCGGCCAAGAAGCCGAGAAGGGCTCGGCAACTAGCGCAACAACGAGGAGATGGGCCTTGCTCCTCAGCAGAGCAGGGCAAGGAAGCCTCCCTAGTCCCCAATGTCGCTGCCATCCCCCTTCAAGATTGTGTCCGAGGAGATCTCGAGCACCGCTACTTGCCGCCCCTTCCAACATCTTCCCCAAGTGAGCTCGAGCTCCACCACCGACCGTCGCCCGACCGTCGGCCGTAGCCCCCCCCCCCCCTAAGAGAGCTCTCAAGCTTCGTTGCCCACCCCATGCAACACCCTTTGAGTCTGTCGCCATGACACAACAGAGAGAAATAGATTAAAAGAGAGAGAGAGATGATAGAATGACAAGTAGGTCCTATGGATTTTTTTAAAAAAACTCTTTTTGCTTATTGGATTGCCATGTTGACGCTACATGTGCTAGCGCTATCCAAAACCTCCAAACAATGCTGAGATTATTTGTCCGGTTTGAAAAGTTTAATATGTCAAATGTCAAATGTCTGGACATTGACATATGTCCAGATTCATCCTAGAATTGGACTTTTTTTTTGGGACGGAGGGAGTACGCTGATATTTTCGAGCAGAGAAACGCTAGTTAGTAAGGCCTTGCCGAACAAGGCCCAAATCTCGGCGAAATGAAATGCAACTAAGTTGGGCCCGTTCCAGACATTTATAACTGGCTTGGCTTAAAAGGCTAGAAGCCAGGCCATCATGTCAATTTCTTGTGGAATAATTTCACTTCAGGTCTCTCAATTTGTCATCGAGTTCGAAATTCGTCCCTACGCCATAAAACCAGATACAACGCATCCCCCAACTTACAAAATTGTGCAAACGATGTCCCTCGGCTGTATTGTCCCCGGTTTTGGCTGACGCGGCGCCTCTGTGGCACTCCATGACTAGGTCTTCGTCCCACGTGGAATTGACATGGCACTTACGTGGCAATTCGATCCAAAAAATAATAAAACTAGTGGGACCCACATCAGTTACACACAAAAAATAATAAAAATTGGTGGGGCCCATGTGGCCCCACATGTCATCCTCACTACTCCCCTCTTCTATCAATCTATCTTTTTCTTCCTTCTGTAACTTGTAATTTGTAAATATTTTGAGTTCTTTAATAAAAATCCACACTGCGAGGCAAAGCCCTGGCAGTATTTCAAGTCAAAAAATCTATCTTTTTCTTTTCTTTTTCATTCTTTTTTCTTCTTTTGCTTCTACTACTAGATGGCATCCGACGATGAGTTTATTGAGCTACTTTCAGGTGCATTAGTCCAAGGTGTGGAAGATGGATGCTTGGAGACCCCCCAAAAGTATAAAATCAAAGCGGACCGGAAGTCGAGGAGTGCATAGGATAGTTTATTTATTGCAATCGAGTTTTAGGAAAAACCGTACTATTAAGAGGGGTTCCAGGTGATGCTCTGAGATGTGTCAAGTGCTCTTAGTTGAACCAAGTGACAAGTTTCCCTAGGAGTTATTTTTACAAATACTCGTTCAAAAATGCAAGTCCGGAACTTCCTGTCTTCCAGGTCCGGAAGTTCCGGTCTTGTGAAAAAGATTTTCCTAAGTGTAGTCCGGAAGTTCCTGTCTTCCAGGTCCGGAACTTCCTGTCTAGTTTCCAGTTCAAAATTGTGAGTAACAGCTAGATGACGTCATCTAGCCGTTATACATAACCAGCTCGTTTCCAGCTCGTTTTTTTGCCATTCCACTTTCACTTTTCGACTCGAGAGCTGTTGCTAGCCTCTCCCAAGTGTTTCTTGCCTTCTCCACTCAATCTTGAGCCTAATTCTTGTGAGAAAGAGAAATTGAGAGTGAGAGAGGAAGATTTGGAGATGTGTGAAGACTAGGATCTTGGGTGAGCACTTGGAATATCTCGTGGGCTGTCATCTCGGTGCTTATTACTCTTGGAGATGATCTCCTAGACGGTTAGGTGTCGCCCGCAAGAATCCGTTGCATATTGTGGATGTCCCGGGTAAGTTTGTGAAGGATCTCCTCTCCTCCGAAAGGGAACGAGGTAAGTTAATGAAGTTCTTGTGCTAAGATTTTAGAGGTTTTCCAAGTAGAGCAACTCACACTTGTGGCGAATTTCTAGAAGTAGGTTGAGTTGGATTTTGGTGGTCACTCAATTCTAGAAATTTGCCTAGGGGTGTTTGGGGTTGAAGGCTGTGGATTTCCTCTGGGGTTTTTGCACAAGTGAGGTAAGGGGTTAATCGAGACCCAGCTCTTTGGAGCTCCTCAACGGAGAGTAGGATCGCAAGATCCGAACTTCGGGAAAAAATTGCTCTTGTCTCTTTCTGTGATGTTTCTGTGAATGTTTCTGTGATCTATCCTCTGCTTAGAACACCTGTGCATCATCTTGTGAAGATTGGCTTAGTCTCCTGTTCCGAAATTTGAATTTCATCTTTGTTCTGTTATCCGGAAGTTCCTGTCTAAGAACACCGGAAGTTCCGGGCCTGGCAGACCGGAAGTTTCGGTGTTCCTTACCAGGAAGTTCCGGGTCTGTTTGAATTTTACCGCTGCGATTTGTTTTTAAGTTTTCAGGGACAGCCTATTCACCCCCCTCTAGGCTTCATCAGCACGTTCAATTGGTATCAGAGCGAGGTGCTCTTGATTCAAGCTTCACCGCTTGGAGTGATCCACGATGTCGCATCTAGAGGGAACCGAAGAGTTGGAGGACAAGGGAGACGCTTCTAGCACCAAGGAGACTGCATCAAAGGGAGCTACTATTCACTTTGATTACAGCAAACTTAATGTTCCTCCTCATAACTTTGTCTCCGTGCCTTCCGGGCGTCCACCTCATTTTGATGGGACACATTATGCCGCTTGGAAGCACAAGATGAAGTTGCATCTAATCTCTTTGCATCCAAGTATTTGGAAAGTTGTTTGTACAGGTATTGATGTACCCCATGATGACATGGAGCTCACTTCGGAGCAAGAGCAACTCATCCACCGCAATGCTCAAGCTTCCAATGCAATTCTCTCCGCCTTGAGTCCGGAGGAGTTCAACAAGGTTGATGGACTTGAGTAGGCCAAAGAGATATGGGACACTTTGTAATTGGCTCATGAGGGATCACCCGCCGTTCGTGAGGCCAAGATTGAATTGTTGGAAGGGAGGCTAGGAAGATTTGTGATGGATGACAAGGAGACACCTCAAGAGATGTATGATAGGATGATGATCATTGTCAACAAGATTAAAGGACTTGGAAGTGAGGACATGACAAACCACTTTGTGGTCAAGAGACTTCTCCGTGCTTTTGGTCCAAGAAATCCCACTCTTGTATCAATGATACGTGAGAGGAAAGACTTTAAGAGGCTCACCCCAAGTGACATTCTTGGAAGAATTGTGTCTCATGAGATGCAAGAAGAGGAAGCTCGTGAAGTGAGGCAAATGGTGAAGAATGCCGCCATGATAAAAAATCAAGAAGTGGCTTTGAAGGCAAAACAAGAAGAAGAGTCAAGTTGTGAAGAAAGTGAAGATGAAGAGATGGCTCTTATTGTCAAGAGATTCAAGCACTTTCTTCGCAAGAGTGGCTATGGCAAAGGAAGGAAAGATGATGACAAAGGAAAGAGGCAATCAAAGAGTGCGTGCTTCAATTGTGGCGAATATGGCCATTTCATTGCCGACTGCCCCAAGACAAATGAAGCTAAGCTAAGGGAGGCAAGAAGAAGCCGGAGCGTGCCCATGTGGTGGAGGTGTGGTACTCCGGAGATGAAGAAGATCCCAAGCCCAAGCCAAAAGACAAGGTTGAAGGAGAGAGTGGTGTTGCTACCGTCGCTTTCAAGTCATCTTCTTCAAGTAAGGAGCGTCTCTTCATGGCCTAAGGCCACAACTTGAGTGATGACGACGACGACTCCTACCACTACTCATGCTTTATGGCCCAAGGCCGCAAGGTGATGACTCAAAAGCTCTCTCACACCTCTCTTGATGATGACTCTAGTGATGGAGAAAGTGATAATGAATTAGATGATGTGCTTAAGAGCTTTAGCAAACCCGCTATGCAACGCTTGGCTAAATTAATGAGAGCTTTGGATAGTAAAGAACAATCACTCGAAAGGCAAGAAGAATTGCTTATTCTTGAGAAGAAAAGAAACCTTGCCTTAGAGGATAGCTTAGCTAAAGAATGTGCTAAAAATGAACAACTAGCTAATGAGCTCAATTTGGCTAATGGTTCTTTAGCTAGCCTTAGGGATGTCAATGAAAATCTTCAAGAAAAAATTGCTAATTTAGACAAATGTCATAAAGATCTTGAAGTTCAATTTGACACTCTTTGGAATAGCACCTCTCAACCAAATGTGGCTTCTAATACTTCCAACCCTTCTACTAGCAATGGTTGTGCTAGGTGTTACAATATTGATTTGAACTCTCTTGCTACTAATGTTGATGCTATGCAAGCTCTCAAGAAAGAGAATGAGAGGTTGGGCACATTTAGTGAAGAGCTAGAGGAAATAGAGAGGGTGGAGGAAGTGGGACCCACTGACATATGGGTCCCACTATTTTATTTTTGTTTTGACTGATGGGTGGGTCCCGCATATTTTATTTAATTTTTTTAGTTTTCAGTTTTGCTCATTTATTTTTTTTCCCGGATCAAACTGCCACATAGGCACCACTCAGCCAAACCGGGGTCAATACTGCCGAGGAATTTTGTTTACACTGGTTTTGTAAGTTGGAGGACAAGTTGTAACCAGTTTTCTAGGCCGAGGATGAAAATCAGACTGGGCGACCAAATTGAGGGATCTAAAGTGAACCTATTCCATTTCTTGTATCCATGTTTCCTCCTTGGGCCTCTGCCCTGGGCTTTGTTGTATCTTTGATGTTACTGTGTGTTGATCGGTCCTGGAAGGTTGTATCACTAAAACAAATTCCCTAGCTAATCAGCCCTGGATTTTATAAAAAAAAATAATCTGACAAGCTCTACTATCTGGTAGTTGCACATGTTAGTTATTGTGCCCCCATTGATTGACGGGGATTACCAAGAACATACATGTTTGTAGGAATTTTACACTTACGCTACTTCATTATTCCAGTGGAAGGGTTCCTTTCTAAAACATTATATTTATTTTATAAGATTTCGTACTCCTTCGAAATTCCACCTTTATGAATAGAGAAATAAGGTAAGTTTTTGTCCTCTTACTCGGCACCTTAAAATTAATTTACTAGAGTTTGTGTTAAATATGTGTAAAAAGTATGTTATAGTTTATAACTTAAAGTTGTATACTATGTGTAAGGATAGAGTAAGAGTCGGAGTCTTTCCTAGGTTCTCTCTTAAACAGAGAGACAAGCCTGTTGTATACGCATGATGACTTAGTATAGGCTTGATGATGAGGACATTACTCCTTTGATACGCACGAGACTAAGAGATGGAGATCCAATTTATATCAAGCTCAAGCCCATCTCGTCACCCAAAGGCAGCCCGCACTCAAATCGCCGCCTAGGCCTCATATGGACTCCATTTTTTTATGTTCTATATATGTATGGAAAGCTGACGAGACCACATTTCCAATGGGATTGGTTTCACATCAAAATTCCTTCCAAGTCAATAGGAATCGAAAAACAAGAGAGCTTCCAGAATCTATCCGGGTGCTGCTTCACCATCTTTAGGCCTGTTGGGCCATGTATTGTGTCGGAGTCCATTAGCTAGTGACACGTCCTGGGGTCCTAGCCTCCTAGGTCAACCTTAGAACCTATTTAATCAATAGTTGTCATCAAATTAGGGTTGAGTTTTGCTTAAATTATTATGTCATTGCAGTTTCGTCGTTCATCGATCGTGGAACCTCAACTTGTGAGACAATATATTTAGATTGCATCTTCTATACTCTTGGTTATGTTCTCGATTCGTTTGCAGGAGATAGCCTTATCAGTGAGGTTAACCATATTTTGGCTCGGGTGATAACCAGTGAAGGGGTGGTGTAGTGATTGCGAGGGGTTCGGTCATCCTGATAGTCAAGTCTCCACAATTGACTTATCTAGTACATAGCGGAAGATCGGGACCCTAGTCCTCATCACGAGAGGGACCGAGTGTTGTTGTAACTCTAATACATTGTAATTATGCTGGATCGGGGGGAGCACCCGTAATAAGTACCCTGGAGATGTAGATTTTGGGTGAAATCCGTTATAAAATATTGTGAAATATTGTGCCTTAGTGTCGTCATCAGTTTTGGATCTCCAGTGGCTTTCTTTCGCATTTGGTTATTTAAGGTGATTTTGGATCAGTTTTATAACAAATTCTTACCACTCGCTCTATTTCATACTTCAAGACATTTTGAATTTATTCTACGTCAAACTTCTTCAAGTTTAACTGAATTTGCGGCAATATGTATAATACCAAATTAATTTTATTAATTTCTCTGGTGAATATATTTTTATGACATGTCACATTTGTTTTATGTTAGAAATATTGCTATATTTTTTATAAATTTAATTAAATTTAAAAAAAGTTTGACTTCAAGTAAATCTAAAATGACTTATAACATTTATATGATTGCAGTATTGTTTTAAACTTGTGAATGCGCCCATGTTCAACGGTTGGATCCACCGCCAACAGGAACAGCTCTTGTCAGCGTTGATGTTGCCATCTTTCGAGCTTCTCGCTGGATGGGTGTAGGTTTGGTTTTGCGTGACCACCATGGTGCTTGTTTGCTTGCCTGCAGTGAGCAACAATTTCTATGATTGATTGATTGTTAACCCTGAACTTGCTGAAGCCATGGCAATCCGACACGAGAGAAGTTTCCTTTCAGAAGGTGATCATGGCTTCAGACTCTCTTTTATGCATGCATGTTAGTAGTCGTTTGTCGAATGTTGTAGCACATACATTAGCGAGTTCACCACTTATGTCCTACGATCTGTAATCCTGAAGTGTATCTGAAAGATACTTTGTTCTGATAATCCTTAATTAATCAATAAAGTTGTTTACACCCAAATTTGACACCTAGGATTAAAATAGGAAAGATTGCCAAAATTTGAAAATCTACCGGTTTCCTCCGAGTGGGCCGGTCTGACCGCCATGTATTGGGCGGTCAGACCGCCGGTTGAGGGCCGGTCAGACCGGCGGTGTGTGGCTGGTCTGACCGGCAGGTCCGAGTCCGACCCTGTTTCGTCGGGTTTCGAGGTTTCCTTGCTCGGGAAGGCATGTTTCGGGTTTCCTTTGGTTTCTATCCCGAGTTGGACGTGGAGGAGGGCCTGTAGAGGGTAAGACCAACCCCTATATAAGGGACAAGGCCGGTTCATTGTAAAAATCAATCTACTATCAATCAATCGAATCGTTCTTTTCATATTGCTTTTAGTTTTCTCTTAGTTTGTCCATCTTTGTCGGTTTGCGCCGTATACCGTCCGCCGCCGCTGCGAGAGTGCGACATCTCTTTGTAGGTTTGTCCTGAACTTTCGTTCGCCACGATGGGTAGCTATCTAGAATCGGCTCGTAGCGGTTTAGTTTTAAAACCATTTAGGTTAACTCTTTGCTAGATGAGGTGGTTGGGCTCTGCGATATCGCAAGCTTAAGTGCTACGATCGTGGTTGTCACTTGTCAAAAAATTGTCACCGATTTTTTTTGGCGACTCGCTGGGGAAGAGATCCGTTCATCACAATCGATCTTCGATTCGCAATGACGAGCCATCCAAGAGGAGGTGAGCGTCTAATGTGATGCGGTACATTGGATGCTTGAAGGAGAAGATTCGTAAGCTGTGTGGGATCATCAACGGAGCTACCGGGAGGGTTGCTGAGATTAATACTAGGCTCGTAAGGCGTGATCATCAAGCCGGGCCATTCAGCTCGCCCGAGTGTAAGTATGACGAGGTTGTCACGACGGGAAATACCAAGGCGTTTCTTAGTGGCGTGTTTATTCATTGTCCAGGAGGAAGGTACCCAAGTTGAATACAATTCGAGTTTAATCAAGCGAGCTAAATAGTTATTTATTACATGGGCAGGGAAGGCGCAAAGAGAGAAAGGAAACGCGGGAAGATAGGGCGAGGCAACGGCGCTGACGAGGCACGAGCTAAACACCAAGCCTTATCATCCAGGAGTCTCTTCTGGGTTGGGAAAAATTGGCAAGACCTGAGCTACAACGTATCAACAAGACCACCCACGTGCAGCATAAATGCAAGGAGGTACAATGGGTATAATTTTAGGTGTTAGGGTTTTCGCAGGGCAACCATTTAAAGAGACACTAGTTGCTCAAAGCTGATTTAAAAACGATCTAGAATATTTTAATATTATTAAACAAGGCGTGACCAAGCGACTGCTTAACCAGGCCCCAGACGATGATTTCAGACGGACTGGCAACACCGACCCCTGGGTCAGCCTGTCCGCAACAGGCACCCATTCAACGTTTTAGTCTGTTTAAGCAGTTTTTTTAAGATTAAAACACTATGGGTACTTCTGGCTTGGCCTAACGAGGCGGCGGACTATTCGATAGTTTTATACTCTGATCAGAGGTGTACATCTTTACAGACACGTTTCTCGTGCAATCACGTGCACATACAGCCGGATATGGACGGAGAACATGACTGTTTCCAACGCATCTAGCATAGACAGAGTAGCGACGCAACCGCTACGGCGGACTCGGACGGTAGGCAGGACTGAGCCCTGCAGCGGACCAGCCCTGTGCCGAATATCGACTAGGGCGCAGCTGGTAGCTGCATTTGTCTAGGAGCATGGGTCCATCGCACTTCGCGACTTTGTCTCTTCATCCGGTTTGTTTTAGTACAGGCACTGAGCACACTTAAGCTTACCACAAGCTGTGGAATGTACGGTAGTGCTTTGCACGAGAGGGACCGGAAGCGGTCCTTATGTGGCGAGGTGCTACTATCAAACATGCACCCGAGCCAGGTAACATTTTGAGGGTTTTTGACTAGAGGGGGAGTGTGTACCAAAATTTTCACATATTATGCACAATTCCATAATTCAAGTGCTATAATTTCAAGTCTAGGGGGTTATAAACACTAATTTGTTAAATATTAACGGGGCTCTCCTAATTCATAGTGCACATGAATAAGGTACCATGCTGGGGTTTTGGTTTATTCAGGGTGAACAGGTATAAACAATAGCATAATATAAGGTCATACAGGTAATAGGCATGGTAATAAAATACAGTGAAAGCGGGATTTAAATAAAAGGATAATGTATTATTTTAAATAAATATTTCAAAGTGGATCAATTGTTCAAAGATGATGTGACTTGCCTTGCCTGCTTTCAACGTAAGCTTCAACTCCGAGAGCGGACTTCGAAGCTGGCCACTGGTCTAACGGCCAACGGAAAGGGAAAAGGCTTTTATCTAATAACTCATATAACGCAGGCAAGCCAAAAATGGGTTATTGACTTCTTAAGGAATTAGAGACTTGAAGGGTTCCATTCCGAGTTCAATGGCCAAGTTATGGCCTTGGAAGTTTTATGCTGTTTAAATGAATATTTGATTTTCTCTTATTTAAATTTGATTTAAAAAGGGTTTATTGGGCGTAGCGCGAGGGAGAAAAGGTTGCCCCCCGGGGCGCGCCCCGGGAAACCCGGGGTTTTTTTTTTCCAGGGAGTGGGACCGCGGCGTCACGTCCACGGTGGCGGGTGACCGGGTTCACCGGGCCGGGGCGTGGCCCATGGTGCCGAGGGCGCGGGCGCTGACGGCGGGGCCCAGCGGCAGCTCAGGGGCCGAGGGCAGCCTATCGCGCGGCCGGGGGAGGCGGGCCACGCTATGGTGCGGCGCGGCCATAGGCAGGGCGGAGAGGCGGCGAGAGAGGAGAAGGGAAGGGGTGAAAAGAGGGCGCGTCCCCGGTCACCCTAGTCGACGGCGACGACGAAAAATGGCGGTCGGTGTGGAGGAAGGCGGTGGGCGGTCGGGTGGACGGGGACGGTGGCGCTCCGGCGGTCGGCGAGCTCGGCGGGGGGTGGCGGGGACGACGGCGTGCGGCGAAGGGAAGGCGACGCGGGGCGGGGCAGTCGCGAGGGAGGGCTGGCCGAGGTCGTGTCGAGGAGAAGGAGGGCAAAGGCGGAGATCGTTCGATCGGGGAAAAAGGGCGGGAGGGCGGAACGGAGGGGGGGTACGGAGAGGGTTAAATAGGGTTGGAGGGGAGAGGGCGGCCGTGGGGAAAAAAAGAGGAAGGAACGGCGCGGGAGGTCCGGCGCCATCATGGGGCCGGCGGGATTTTGCGGGGAATCGGCGTTTGAATGGCGAGGGAGAGGGGGAAAACTGGGGGGGGGGAGGGGATAGGGGAGTAATTCCCCTATTAATTCACGGCGGGGGCGACGGATGCGGCAGATTCGGTGGGTGCGGGGCGGGGCTAGCGTGGGGGGGCGGCGGGAAGGGGGAGGCAGGGATGACGGGTTGGGGCACCGTTCAGCGGGTTGGGGCGGGCCGGTAGCCGCGCGCGGCGGGGAAGGCGAGTGGCGGGGGGAGGAGAGGAGGGGAGGGAGATGGGGCGCGAGCCGCATTAGAGGGAGGAAGGGTTTTAAGGTTTTCTTTTTTATTAAAACTTTTTTAACTTGTTATTTTTAACATATTTTTGTGCTCTAAAAATTCCAATAAAATTTATTTACCTTTTTAGGTTTTAAGGACATATAAAAATCTCTGCTTTTTTGACTTTTACTTTGGCAATTTTTAATGTTTTGGAGGCTTCACAGGAATTTTAATTATCTAGGCTAATTTTAAGGATATATTTTTAGGGTCGTTTTTGGGAGCGACAAGGTTATCATTTTAGCAACATTGATATCATAGATTCATCTATGCTAATTTTAAATATAGATTAGATGTATGTTTTAAGGAAGGTTGTGGGATTTTAAGGAGTGGCGTAGGTGCCTTTTTATTGGATGATTATACTTAAAGTAAGGCCTATACATGTTTTTGATAATTCCTATGCATGGGTCTAAAACGGGACGGCGTTCCGCGGGTCGACCGGGCTGACGGCGGTCGACGGAACAGCGTCGGTCGACGGCAGATCGGGTTTATTATCCGTCGGTCAGACCGGTTCAGGCGGTCGACGGCAATTGAGCTGGGTCAGACCGGGCCTTGGCGGACAGACGGAGCAATTGTCAATACAGGGTATAGATTCCAATGACTTGGCTAGTTTTTTGTACAATTTAGAACTTTGATCTCCTGTTCTTATGCACCACATCAGTCCCCATATTTAATGCTTATCATAAATGTTTTCTAGGGGATATCCTCCCGATACTAGGCAAGGCCAATATAACCATATTGTGCCACAAACCCAACCTATTAGACCACCAAACCCACCACCAAATCCACAAGGGCCTAATAACATGGAGGATATGATTAGCGATATTATGAGGAATAGATTCGGGTTTAAAACTAGGAATCGTGCTAGAGCTTACAAAAAACCATATCCCGATTATTATGATAATGTGCCGTTTCCTAGAAATTATAGAGTTCCCGAATTTGCCAAATTTAGTGGTGAGGATGGTAAGACCACATGGGAGCATTTAGGTCAATTTTTAGCGCAATGTGGTGAGGCTAATAGTGATACTTTTAAATTGCGCCTGTTTTCTTTATCTTTATCCGGTAATGCTTTTACATGGTTTACTTCTTTACCGGCAAATTCTATTCATACTTGGGCTCAATTAGAAGAACAATTTCATGATTATTTCTATACTGGGGAAACTGAGCTTAGGTTATGTGATTTGACATCGGTTAAGCAAAAGTATAATGAATCTGTTGTTGATTATATTAAGAGATTTAGAGATGTTAGAAACCGATGTTATACTTTAAATATAACTGATAGAGATTTGGCCGGTCTTGCTTTTAATGGTTTAGTTGCTCCTCTTAGAGAAAAACTAGATGGCCAACAATTTCTTGATGTTAGTCAACTCATGCAAAGGGCTTTGGCTCAAGAAAGCCGGGTTAAGGATAATAAAAAATTTACTAGGCCATTTGACAAAAAGTCTAATGTTAATGTAGTTGATTACCCTGAAGATAGTGATAGTGAGGAGGAGGGTGATCATCATATTTATGTTGCCGAATGGTCATGGACTAACAAAAATAAGCCTTTTGTTTGTTCTAACCTAATGCCGACTCCTCGTGAAGATCGGCAAATTGAGGTTAAATATAGTTTTGATGTGGCCAAGTGTGATAAGATTTTTGATTATCTTTT